>OY735241.1:19700828-19768328 GCA_963457665.1 Thysanoteuthis rhombus
ACTAAAAGTATCTGTTCGCCAGTTGGTGTTCAATCACCAAACTTGGGCAAAGTCGAGCCTGACTAGTATTTAGAAGAATGACTGCTCAGGAACAACGGGTATTGTAAGCATGCGTTGCCCATAGGTACGCCTGTGGCCCACACCCCATTACAACAACCTGGTGTCACACTGTGTCCTCATGAGCTCGTAGTTAAAAAATTACATTACAAAGGGTCCCAAGAGATCACATGCAAAACAGCAGCCGACAGAAAATAAGATAGCTGGTCACAAAAAAAAAAAAAAAAATGTAGAGCAAACTTGAGACTTGCAAGGGTCACTAAGCTGACACGTCCAACAGGACAGGACTTCGTCAGACTCCTTTGGGTGTGCTTCTTGAGAGACAGACGTGGTGTTTTGCAAATAATCTACAAGCTGTTGTGATGAAAGCAACAACTTCGTTCAATGGTGAACTTGCTTTGCTCTCGTAATTGACTTTTTATTATCCTTTGTTCAGTTATAACGCGGTTGTCCCCCGCAGACCCCCAACACTCATTTCATAAAAAGAGGCTACTGTATATTGTGTCTGGGTAGTCGTATATAGGGCATATCAACCCCATCCAAATTAAGTGACGTGGCCGGGTATTTTGATACCGTTAGCCCAAATATACATTCTCGTTCTCAAAACACATGAGTCTGTGCATGAATGAAGAATGATTTCAGGTGAAGTGGTTCCTTTATTGAAAAAGAAAAGTATTATCTTTAAATACGAAACCTCAAATCTAGCCACATATTTTAAATATATTAATCGACAAGGCAGTGCAGTGCTGAGTTTTAAATTGTCAAATGAAAATAGATACGAAGTTGAAATTTACGTATTTTTCTTCTTACTGTCTATAAATGATTTCTCTTGACTTCCACTCTTTAGAATTATCTAAATTTAGACATAAAATATCAAAATTGACAACACGGAAGAGAAGTAAACGAAATACTTCGAAGCCCTAATTTTTTTAGGATGGACAAAAGATATTTCCAATGATAATTATGACAGGCTGCTCTGCGCACCATAAAACCCAGCCCCTTCCAAACAGGCAAATTTGGAACAGACTCTGCATTAATAAATCAGAATAAGAAATTGATATTATATTCATCAGAAGAAAGTTTTTTTTTTATTTTGCTTTAACTTTATTATTGCCACCCCTCTAGAAACGCATCGCCGATGTAAAGTCAGGACAGACAGTATAAACATATCTACAAAAGGGAAATACAGGTGTCAATATATTGTCACGCTCCAAGTGTTGACTTTATATTGGGGAATTTGTCAGATATTTGAATTTCAGAATTTTGAATTTAAACAGAGAGAGAGAGAGAGAGAGAGAGAGAGAGAGAGAGAGAGAGAGAGAGAGAGAGAGAGAGAGAGAGAGAGAGAGAGAGTCTACTCGCTTGTACGGGTTCTCGGTATTTTTCAGTAAACTTTGAATTTCTGTTATGAAAAATATTATTTTTATTGAATAACGTGTACATATCTTATTCATTTTTCTTCTTGGTTCCTCGCTACTAAAGATGTCATAAAAACAGTTAATGTAATAATAGAACCATTAAACCATTAAACAATATCAAAACATGATCATTTTTAAAAGGCAGCAGATAATCGTCTGTGATTTTGAGGTATTCGCCCGATAATCTTATCTATAATTACAAATAAATCACAATTTTCAGTAGTGCTTCCGTGGCTGAATGGTTTAGGGCGTTCTTATAATCATCAGTAGATTTAGGGATCAAATCTAATTTGCTGTCGGAGTCGGCAGCGAATTGATATGAGTTAGTCTTCTTTTGCTTTCGATGCTAGTGGTTCATTAATCATCAGGCCGAGCATGCCTTTAATTTGTCAAATTCTTATTGAGTTTTGACTTTTTTTTTGTCAACAAACTTGAAAATTGGCATCAATACTCCACTAGACGTCTAAAAAGCTTATTTTTTTTTAATTTTTGGGAAAAAAGCTTTTCGGGTCTTCTTTTTTTTTGTCCGTATTCTCCACAGAATCTGAATGTCCCTTGATGCTTTGTACACAGTTTTAGATATTTTCCCATCAAAATAAGATCTAGTTTCTCCAGAATTTAGATACTTTTAGATATTTTTTTTCACTCTATTTTAGATATTTTCCACTGGAAAACGCAAGTGAAATCATAGATATAATTTATTCCGACCATATTTCTTCTTCGGTGGATTTTTTTCGCATGGCTTCAAATTTTGACGCTATAGTTGTTCAATTATTAACTGTAATGGCGAGTCACAGTTCTTTTTGATCTCATTTATATTACTTGTTTGTGCTGCATATTCCATGATCCGACCATTCTATTGCTATAAAAAGAATTCTGATATTCTATCCTCTCCTAATCACTTCTACCGTACATGCATAGCTTCTCAGTCCCTTATTCTCTCTTTTCGTAAAAAGATTCAGTAGGAACTACTCATTCTATATCAGGCATAATCTTAAACATTTCCATTAAGTCTCCTCCATACCTATTTTTTTTGCAACAATGTCAACCCTTCTTATTTCTCAACTCTGGTTCTAATTTTGTTGCTCGTCAAAGAACTTTCTCGTAAATTTTTTTTTTAATCCTTTTTCTAAGTTTGGTAACCAGGCTTGTATACAGTACTGTGGGGGAAAACATGAGACTTGTATAACACAAGGAAGAATTCCTTGTCCATATGGGAATCGAATACAGCAGAAACCACTTATTGTAATCACTTTGGGACAGCTTTTTTCTTAAGATGATAATAAATGTTTCATAATATTAAGTAAAGAATATGAAAATTTGCACAATTTCCATTCAATATTATAAAATTCATTGTTAGAAACTTGACATTATAAAAATATTTGATTATAGTAAGCAGATCATTTTTAATAAAGGGTTTGTAATCAACTGATTTTGATTACAATAACCATTTGATAATACTTTCCATGATTATGTTAAACAGCTTCCTTTATAATTGTTTTTATATTCTATTTTTACCATTAGTAATCAACCTAACAGAAAAAATGTTATTTCTTTTGGACACATTGAACCAAGGGAGATAACTTTATGAATACGTAATCTAGAGTTTTTTCCCTGTAATCATTTTTCAATCCCGCCCACTTATAATTTAATGTTTAACTTGTTGAGTATTTCAATGCTACAAGATATAACGGTCTACCTTGATTAATGCGGTAGAGTTGTTCCAAAATGTTTAAAACTGTACTATTCAAGGTCTTACGAGTATATTTTTTTAGCTCATACTCAGTTACATTGCAATGATAAATAATACAACATCAAAACCCATATTAAGAAGTAGGGAATAAAGAGAGAATAAGATGAAGACAGGGAAGAATTGAAAAGAGGAATTAAGAGAAGATGCTGAACGATACATGGAGAAAGTTAGAATAAGTGTGATAGAGCTAGAGGAGAAGAAGAAGAAGAAGAAGAAGAAGAAGAAGAAGAAGAAGAAGAAGAAGAAGAAGAAGAAGAAGAAGAAGAAGGAGAAGAAGAAGTAGTAGTAGTAGTAGTAGAAGAAGAAGAAGAAGAAGAAGAAGAAGAAGAAGAAGAAGAAGAAATAAATACTATATTTCCCTATGTATAAAGCGCATATTACCAAATATCGATCATAATTGTTATATATATCAAATCAAATATATATCAAATCGCGTCACAAATGACTTGATCAACCAGCCAAGAGTGCTAACGATTTTTCTCACTCTGTGTGTGTGTTTGTGTGTGTGTGTGTATGTGTGTGTGTGTGTGTATGTGTGTGTGCGTGTGTGAGTGTGTCACAGGGCGCTCCTGGACATAGTTTTGAGGTAAAAACCTCGAAGATCTGCATGAATACACATCTAACCCTCCTTTTTGAAGTGCCTTTAGGGGTCTCTATGGTCATTTTTGGACCAACAATCTCAAAATGTGCTGCTGGTATTTTCAAAGGTAATTTTAGATAAAAGATCGATTTTTAAAAGACAATTTTAGATAAAAGATCTATTTACCATTTACACGGTTCTGGTTTGCTTTCTGTGAAGTAGATTTAGAAGCGACGAACAACTGAAGGAGTGCGACTCACTTCTTTTTGCTCTATTTAACCCATGACTGGGGGATGGGGGTGTAATCATGAATGAAAGAAAGAAAGAAAGAAAGAACAGGAAGAAAGAAAGAACAGGAAGAAAACAAACAATGAAATCGAAAGAGATATTGAGAATGGAATCATCATCATCATCATCATCATCATCATCATAACGTCCTTCTTCGGACATAGACCTTCAACACGATTCACCTTACCTCTCTATCATGGGCCTCGTGGTGCCAGTATTTCTTGAACTTGTCTAGTTCATCACGCCATCTTTTTTTTTGCTGGACATGATTTCGCATATGATCTCTGGGGATCCATGTAGGGAGTCGTGGTTTCCAGCGATTCTCTAACATTCTGGCAACATGTTCAGCTCATTGCCATTCGAGTTTTCAATTAGTTTCTATCATATCTCGGACCCTTGTTTGTTTTCTAATATAATGTGCCGTCTCCGCGTGTTGTTGAGTATGATTCTCTTATGTACACGCTGCATGGTTCTCAGTTTGAAGATCAATATTTTGGTTTGGTTCCATGTTTCAGCTCCATAGGTGACTATCAGGAAGATGCATTGGTTGTATACCCTTCTTTTTAGGACTAATTGGAACTTAGGTTAAGCTTACTCATCGGTTGAAAAAATGCTGGAATAGACAATGAAAATAGGATGCACACAAATCTTGAGATGAGACTTAATATTTAATAAAACGCAAATAATATAATGCACATCAGAATTGTAATACCCACTGGAGCAATCAAGATAGAAAAACGATATCCAGTGTCTGAAGATATAATATGAAATAATTAATCAGAAAATAGAAAAGAAGAGTATTAATCACGCGTCATTGATGCTATGAAGAGCGTTTACCGAATTCGCGTGATATACGATCTCTAATAATCTGATCCCAGGGTTTGTAGCTAAAAATTTGTTATATGTTTTATCCTCATAAACCCTGAGAACAGCGATGGTTATTTGTATTTTTGAGGAGCCAACATGATATCACTGGAAAGGTAAAATTAGTTTAAGTTGATTAAGAGTAAAAGAGAGTTTGGTTGAACGAAGGTAGCTGCCAAAGGTGGCGAAAGGTTCTATTTCTTTTTATATGTGTGTGCATTTGTTTTTGTGTTCCAGAGCACCTGGACATACTGTTTTGTCTAAAGACCTGAAAATAGGCAGCAGTTTTAAAAATGTTTGCATTTTTTTATTTTTGGGAAAAAAAGATTTCTAACCTTTTGAGGGCCTTATTTCCATGGATTCAATAATGACATCTGGATTCTCCCGAGTCTAGATGTTTTTTTACTCCATTTTTACGGATGAATACGCCAGTGATGTCATAAATTGGATTTATTCTGGCTATATTTAGTCCTCAATGGATTTTTTTCTACATGACTTCAAATTTGACGCTACGGTTGTTCAATTATTAACTGTAAGAGGGAGTTTTGGAGAAACCAACAAAACATCGTTGAAAATTTGAAATTAATTCAGATTAATTTAAAGTTAAGATTGAAATTCGGTTTGAATTCATCCAATTTATCCATATAAAATCCATAGATTTGAATTAGTATGTTCAATCTTATAATCGGTTGTATGGTTGTATATCCTGTTCGATTCATGTTATAATGGATTGGTCCATGTGAAATAGATCAACATAGTAAAGAAAATGACAGAATCGTTATAAATTGAAATAGCTTAGTGTGACAATGTTTAATACGTCACAAAAACGCCTCTGGCTTTGTCTGATCACACATTAAACTAGCTTGAGTTCGGTTGGGGCCTTTACAAAATTGAAATTAGAACGCTTGAATAATCAAAAAAGATTACCTAATGAAATAGCTTTAGGCTCCTCTGTGCCGATCCATCCATGTTGTAAGTCGTGATGTCCATCGGTTGTCTGCCATTTTTGCGACATGACCAGCCCATTGACACTTGAGTTTTCTCATGGATTCTATATCTCAGACTCTTGTTTACTCCCTGATATATTGTACTGTTTTTTTTATCTCTCCATGTGAGGTTGAGCACGATTCTTTTATATGCACGTTGCATGGTTCTCTGTTTGCAGACCAGTCTCTTGGTTAGGTTCCATGTTTTAACGCCATAGGTGACTATCGGGAGAATGTATTGGTTGTATATTCTTCTTTTTAGGACTGATGCGATCTTGTTCTTGAAGGTTGAGCACGCACTGCCGAGGGCTTGCTATCCTAGAGTGATTTCTTTATTTGAGGATTTCATGGATATTCGATGTCCTAGGGAAATGTAGCAGTCCTCTTTCTCCACTTATGCGTTTTCGATTTTGATCGTTGTGAGTTTATTTCAGACTTGATTGTTGTACATGACATTTGTTTTGCTGAAGTTAATGTGTAGGCCGACTTTCTTGCTTCCTTCATTTAGCTCATCTAGCATTAATTGGAGGCCGTGGAGGCTCTCGGTAAAAAGGGCAATGTCGTCTGCAAATCTGAGGTTGCTCAGATATTCGCCGTCTATTCTGATTCCTTTATTTCCTCAGTCTAGGCAGGCTGTAAAGAGTTTGGTTGAGCTGGTATCACCTTGCTGTATCCCTTTTTAGAACTGAAAAGGTTCTTTCAGCTTAAGTCAAGATTGATAGTAATCAAATCAAGACCTTACTCGTAGATAATCAACATTATACGATGTCGGACACAGCTAACAAGCTCAACACATCCAAACTGAGCCTTGGAGATCTTTTGAATTCCAACTAACCATAACAAAGAACAGGCTTCCACAAAGGATGCGATGCTGTTTGTATATTGTAGGTTTGGAAGTGAATTCTCATTGTGTTCTTTCCTGAGAGTCAAACCATTTATTCAAAAAAAGTTCTTCTCCCAATTCGACCGATAGAAGATATGGATCGACGAAAAGCGTCTGAAATTAGTCAACAGTGAGAATGTAATATCGCAAGAGAATAACTCCAAAATGCATGTTTCTTTGGTGAACAAGACAAAATCGTTACAGCTTGGAGAGGCCAGTAGAAAATTCACTCTTACGAATTAGTATTTATTCGGCCTTTACAGTCTTAAGAAACCATAAAACAAAACTGTCACCAAAAGTGTCAACATAGGTTTCTTCAGATTCTGAACTACATCTCAGACTACGGGCTTATTGATAAAGTCTTATATATATATATATATATATATATTGAGAGAGAGAGAGAGAGAGAGAGAGAGAGAGAGAGAGAGAGTTGTATGTATGGGATTGTTCATTTACATAGATTTTGAAGCAAGAAAAACTCATCTTCAGAGGAAAAATCCAACTCATGCACGCAAACACACACACCCTCCTTCTCTCTCTCTCTCACACACACATATGTACACATTTTTACATTGGTTTAGTTAAACGTGATGGGGCAGACGAACTGTAAAGAGTTTATGCCCGACCCCAACCCCCGAATAGCTGAGGATTGTTGTCGGTGGTGCCGTTGTTGTTGTTAGGGTAGAAAAATAAAGTCAACTCCAGCCTCTGCCTGGACTAAAGACTGATAATATATTGCTTCTATGTTGAAGTTTTCTTGTACAGATCTTAATGGCACGGCCAAATTCTTTTAGAAATCTCCTGATATCAAGTCTGGAGATACTTTTTCCTCTCATTTGAAGTAAAATTCTTGGATAAAGAATTTATTGCTTCCAATAAGTAGAAGCCGTCTTGATAGTCAGAATGAGAGGATATTTCCTTCTTGATGGTAGGCTCTGCTTATTTCCTTTAATTGGGGCTCTCAATCCTAAAATAAATAGATTACATCTTGCACCCCCAAACTGTATCTAAGAGGGAAAATCAATCGTGCAATCATTCTTCGAGAAATCCCCTGACAGTATGAATGGAGACACGTTTTCCTTCATTGGAAGTAAAATTCTTGGTCAAAGTAATGATTGTCAGTTTCCTGTCAGAAGAAGCTATTTTGGCCAGCCTTCTCATGTCTCTCGAATTGACGGATTTTTTCCTTCCAGGTCCAATTTTCTGGTTGCATATCCTCTCTCCTGATTCTGGTGGGCAATACCGTAATGTAAAGCACACTAACACATGAAGTTGTTTGGTAATCTGACAAGAACACCAGTCAACTAGCCGGTCCTTAACGGCTATAACACCAAGTACTCAAGTTTCAGATCCAGTGAAAGACCATGTCGGCCGGTGGTTAACGCATGACTCTATTCCTGATTGCCCGTCTGCCACGGATCACAGAAGATGGGAAGAAGTGATTGAACTGTTTTAAAAAGTTTGAATAGAGACAAAATATATTGACAATAATTTTGAAAAGAGTAATTAACATCCAAACTTTCCTCCGACAGAGAAATAAAAAATTCACATAGATAAGTATACTATAACAAATAGAAAGATATACTATTACAAATGTGAATATTTGAAACCACATTTGATTTTTCAATCTGGTCGAATGAGCTAAGAATTAATCTGTCTCTTTTAAAATTTCTGTTTGGACCATTCAAATTTTCCTTCTCATCTATGATATAAACTCGACATTCCGGTCCATTATTTTACGATCTCCTTCAGGTGTAGCGTGTAATGGAGAAACAAAAAAAAGGAAATGACCGTCAAAAGAATGACTTGCAATAGGATGGACGAAGCTGAAGGTAAAAACTAGTCAGAATTGATAATGATGCTGCAATATTTCATCCAAGAATAAAATTTGAAAAATCAAAAATATCGTTGGATTAACAAGACCTCTAGGTCTCAATTGCAAACATCAATAGCGTGGAATATCAGCAGTAAATGAGAGAATGATTTGGCCGAAACTTTGTGTTACAACCAAAGATGAGAAAAAGAGATTGGATGGTAAAAAAAAAGTTCGAATACAGACAGAATGTGCGATAGTTTTGGGAAGAGTAATAAACATTCAACATTTACACCTTAAATTTAACGGTTTAATGTATAAAATCAGCTTCCGTTCAGCTATAAAGTTCCCTTGGCCGAGTGATTAAAAATGGCCTGATGCAAACTAGACTCCCTTCCGGCTAACGGGTGTAAGTTCAATTCTCTGCATGGGTCTGCTCTCTATTTTTCGGTGGTGTTGTATATTCGTTGCCGTAGGATTGACGGTGAAATTCAAAGTTGGGATAAAAAGCAACTGAAATTAGGATGAAGTTGGAAATTAGTCAGAATTAATAATAATGCTGCAATACTTCATCCAAGAATAGAATTTGAAAAACCCCCAAAATATCATTGGAATGAAAAGGAGTTAGAAAGGAGAGGATAAAGTGATTGAAAAAATATGTCAAATTACGATGAATAAATGTCTCAAGTTTATACTTTACACATCCAGAGAAAGAGACTTTCTTTACCTACGGATATGACGTATCATGACAGTAGGAGACCATGAAATGAATCAGCCGAAACGTTGCGTTGACATTAAAGATGTGAAGAAGAAATTGGATTGTCTGAACACAATTTCAAATGTCAATGACTCTTTCCAAAGTTATTGACATTTTTTCTGTATTCGAATTTTTTTGGACCATCCAATCTCTTCTATTCGTCTTTTCTCGTAAGATAACCTTTCGACCTGAACATTCTCTCACTTTCATCAGCCGAAACGCTGTGCTAACATCAAAAATGCAAAGAAGGGATTAGATGTCCGAACAAAAGTTCGAATGCTGATTGCTCTTTACAAAGTTATAGATTCTATCTTCATATTTGACTTCGTAATTCTTGGAAAATCGATTCATCTGAGAGATTCGTTATCTACATTTCGACCTGTTTGAAAGAAATATCCATTTTCGAAACTTTCTATTGTCTTGCTCTTGGAAATACTCAAGTGATCAAAATTCACTTCGCTGCTCTATTGTTTGCAGCAGACAATAGGCATTGAATATTTTCTATCAAGTCTTTCTTATCTTGTGCAAATCTTTAGTGTTTCGAACGGAAGCTGCTTATCACACAAAAAGGATTCTATTTTTGAACATATATGATGCGAAATTGCTTTCAATGGTTTTAATGTATTATGTAGTCGAATGAAGCCATGTGTTGAGTGAATCAGAAACTCAAAGAAATTATCAGGTTTCATTTTAATACCAAGGAAGATGAATGAGAAGATAATCCGATCAAACGAGGAATCAAGAATTGCATATACAGAGGCGTCACTTGATTCAGGAGCATTGATACACTAACTTTAAAACAATATTTGTTTTTTTTTATATATAATTTTTTTAAGATAATTTTTTAGGTACTTTCCTTGAAATTAAAATCTAGCCTTTTCAATTGATGTACATTTTGATATCTTTTCGGTAGCCAATGACATACTCTTCAACAAAATTTCATTTAAATTCATTCAGAACTTTTGAAGATGTCGAGCAGACCGAGAGACGAACAGACAGACACAAGTGAATATACATATATATATATATATATATATTCACTTGTGTCAGTCTGTTCGTCTCCATAAATACATTCCAACTTCGTTAGCAGAAGCAAATTATCATATGCACAAAGAAGCAATTTTAATCAAAGGCCGAATCAATAACTGCATGTACAATGTGGTAACTTATGTCGATATGGATACATAAACATTAAAACAATATTTGTTATCTTTTATATATAATATTTGAATATAATCTAATCTGTTTAAATTTTAAGCACATTTTACGTCCTTTAGAAATCCTGAAAGTATCCTATCCACACATAATAATTAACAAAGTGCATTTGTCGTCTGTTATGTTTACGTCATCAGTGACGTTTGATTACGTAACTTTATAGATATAGAATATTATCCCACGTTAAACTTGGTACATGGCATAACTACTTAATTTTACCCCAAAGGAAACATTGAACGGAAACAAAAAATACAGAGATACATGTTTTGATACTTTAATAGGACAATGCAATTGCAAAATTACTTCATTATTGTCGTCATTTTCTTACAGCAAAAGTAAAACAGACATTTAAATAAATAATAAGAAATAGCCTAAAGAAAGATCAACAGTGTCTTATTCTACTTCAAAGTAGTCCAGTTTAAAGTATTCCGCTTGGGATCGTACAAACTATTCTCGGTGTCCTTTCCACTTTTCATTAGGGTCTAAAACCTTTTCGAGAAAACCCAGAGGTCAAAGGGAGACGTAGGGAGTCAAATCGGGATTGTAGGAGGAGGGGGCATGCCAAGGGGGTTCTGCCAAAACGACTTGCTGGGTCATTGTGAATATGACGATCACTTAATGACGTCTCACTGCCGACTGAGTAATCTCTTGAGAAAGTGTTTGTTTAAACATGTACAGTAAGGTCCTCTCTGATCATTTACAAAGTTATATCAAGGCTATGCAACCTGTTCTCGAAATTCTCTAAATGGCGTGATATTATTCGAACAGAGTTTGCACGTTTTGTTGGGAATTACATCTCTCTTTAAAGAATACTTTGTTTATAGACAACACATGAGATTAAACAGTACTCTTCTTTCTTGATGATGAAATGAAATTGTTTATTAGAATTAGAACCAAGGTAGTTGTAATGGGCCCTAAGTGCAGTTTGTCAAGAGCGGATTGGAATCCTAAAACATCCCGGGCAAACACTGGTCCGGTCTAATCGGCACATCAAGGTGGCGAGTGCAATCTGGGTTCCAGGTTCGGGATGCTTGTTCCCCTATCTGAACATTTTGAAATTTGACCAATCACAGAAATAGTGGCCATAGGAAATGTGTGTTAGAAAAAAACTTGCAGAAAACATCAATCATCTGGACGAAAATTCTCAGTTAAGTGACGCCCAAGACTGTAAAACATAAAATCATTACTTAACACGGTTTTTCTGCTGAATGTTCCGTATAGTAAATAGTAGGTACTTCTTACAGAATCACTTCAGTTTACTTTTAAATTTACTCCAAACAAACTGAAACATGGGAGGAAATCTGAATGAAAACCGTCGTTTTCTCTCTCAACTGTAAGTCCTAATCACGGCTGATAGATTGGAAAGGATGACGATATTTAAATAAAAATCGTAGTTATGGCAGTTAGTTTTAGTAATGTAGCGCCTGTTAGGGCCTGAAGCATGACCATCGAGGGATGCTGGCGCCAATGAGCGTCTAGGGGTTTTATAGGGGTCGTTGTCGGAAGTGACGATGGAGAGACGAACTAGACAAATTCAGACAGTATTGGCTCCGCGACATCAATGATAGAGAGGTATGACGAATCATGTGGAAGGTCTGTATCCAACGACAGACACTAAAAGACGGATGATGATGACGATGATGATGATGACGATGATGATGAATAAGAACAAAATCCATTCAATATATATTTCATGTTAAATAACTCAAGTTCAGAAACCGACTAACTTAATGGACTGTCCCCAAAGAGCAAACTAAAGATCTAAATTATCCTTTTTAATATTTGTGACCACTTGAGTCGCCTGCATGTATCCACTTGATTCAAGACTTAAGAACTGTTAATTTGTCCTTCTCTTTGGCTATGAAAAATATAATAATTTACCTAAAATACAAAAAAAAATAATTCTATTTTATCTTTTTTTAAGTGCAAAAAGCTATCACCTATGGATATGCCACTTCAACGCTTCAGACTGTCTATTGAACAGCTCTCGACAACCAGACCTACAGCTGAGCGTATATGAGAGTTTTTGAACTGGCGTACAAAGATATTCCATTAAGCATTTTTTTTGTTGAGTGCACTTTTGAAATTAAGTTTGAAAGCAATCAAATCCTAGTATGACATACAGTTCGAAGATTATTATTATTATTATTATTATTATTATTATTATTATTATTATTATTATTATTATTATTTGGAATCTCACACCAGTTGCCCGGTGGTAACCGCTGGAGTTTGAGTGACAGCAAGTCTCCTCAAGTCTCCAGCCCTCCTCTCCCAGTACTCATAGGTCGCAGTAATTCTACGATTTACAGTTTCACACCGGCTGCCCAGTGGTTATCGCTGAAGGCTGAGTGACAATAAGTCTCCTCAGGTCTTCAGCTAACGTCTCCTCTCTCTTTCGCATATAATGACAGAGCTATAATTCGTTGCAGTACTTATATTTCTAGCACCTTCCTCAGTATCCGTGCAGTTCCCAGTAGTGCTGTGGTCTGTACGGTCTCTATCCCCCCCCTGATCCCGATCTCCTCCAGTCTCTCCCTCAGCATTTTGGGGACAGTTCCTAGTGCGCCCACTATGACCGGTACTACCCTGGTTCTCATGTTTCACATTTTTCTTAACTCCCTTGCTAGGTCCTGGTATTTTTCCCCTTTTTCACCCTCCTTCTTTTTTACTCTATGGTCTGCAGGTACAGCAACGTCTACTATTTGGCAGGCCTTCCTTTTTTTGTCTACTATTACTAAGTCCGGTCTTCTTGCCTGGATGAGGTGGTCAGTTTGGATGTCAAAGTCCCAGAGTAGTTTGTGGTTGTCATTCTCCAAGACTGCCTCTGGCTTGTGCTGATACCACTTTTCCACATGGTTGAATCCCATTTGTTTGCTTAGTTCCCAGTGTATTATCGTTGCTATTCTATCGTGTCTATGCTTATACTCCTTCTGGGCGAGTTGACTACATTCACTAGTTATGTCGTTTACTGTCTCATCTCTTTCACCGCACATGCAGCATTTGCTGTTTGTCTGTGTTCTGTCGATTTTTGTTTTTATGTAGTTTGTCCTTATGCTTTTGTTTTGGGCTGCCATGATGAGCGATTCTGTTTCTCTCTTAAGGTTCCCCTTTCGTAACCACGTCCATGATTTCTCGTCTGCTATTATTATTATTATTATTATTATTATTATTTGGAATCTCACACCAGTTGCCTGGTGGTAACCGCTGGAGTTTGAGTGACAGCAAGTCTCCTCAAGTCTCCAGCCCTCCTCTCCTAGTACTAGCAGGTCGCAGTAATTCTGCGATTTACAGTTTCACACCGGTTGCCCAGTGGTTATCGCTGAGGGCTGAGTGACAATAAGTCTCCTCAGGTCTTCAGCTAACGTCTCCTCCCTCTTTCGCATATCATGACAGAGCTACTATTCGTTGCAGTACTTATATCTCTAGCACCTTCCTCAGTACCCGTGCAGTTCCCAGTAGTGCTGTGGTCTGTACGGTCTCTATCCTCCCCCTGATCTCCTCCAGTCTCTCCCTCAGCGTTCTGGGGACAGTTCCTAGTGCTCCCACTATGACTGGTACTACCCTGGTTTTCATGTTCCACATTTTCTTTAACTCCCTTGCTAGGTCCTGGTATTTTTCCCTTTTTTCACCCTCCTTCTTTTTGCTCTATGGTCTGCAGGCACAGCCACGTCTACTATTTGGCAGATTATCATTATTATTATTCACAC
Source organism: Thysanoteuthis rhombus (assembly GCA_963457665.1). Lineage (NCBI taxonomy): Eukaryota > Metazoa > Mollusca > Cephalopoda > Oegopsida > Thysanoteuthidae > Thysanoteuthis > Thysanoteuthis major. The sequence continues at coordinate 19,715,153 of OY735241.1, forward strand.
GAGCTGCCTGGTGGTCACAGTAAGTCTTCCCAGGTCTCCTCTCCACACTCTCACAGTCCACAGCAGTGCTGTGGTTTACAGTGTCACACCGGTTGCACGGTGGTTATCGCTGAAAGCTAAGTGATAGTAAGTCTACTCAGGTCTCCAGCTCTATTCTCCTATCTCCCTCACCAATGACAGCAGCGCTGTGGCTCATCCTTCCACCAGCATTTGTGGTGTGTTTTTTCCTTCCTCCTCTCATCTCTTCTCTCTGTTAACAGCTGAGTCGTAAATCACATATTTCTAGCACTTTCCTCGGTAATCATGCAGTCCTTAGCAGTGCTGTGGTCTGTATAGTTTCAATACTTTCTATCATCCTCAGTTCCTCAAATCTCGCTTCCAGTGTCTTTGGTACGGTTCTGAGTGCACCTACTATTACTGGCACCACCTTAACTTTCATGATGCTTTTTATTTATTTATTTATTTATTTATTATTATTATTATTATTATTATTATCATTATTATTATTATCATTATTATTATTATCATTATTATTATTATTATTCACGGCTACCTAATACAGACTAGTCTAAACACTGTTGATGAATTTAAGGTATTCACGTGCTCTCACACTGATACGTGTCCATGCATAAAATGCGAGTAACTTAATAGATCTTGAAAAGGAGAAAATTCCATGTCAAGACAAATTTTCAAATCAATTAACATTGACCCAAGAAGAGAGTGGTTAAAGAGAGATAGACAGTGTCCTATATTTTTTAATCGGTTCATAGCGTTGATTAAGATCAAAGTATATGAGAGAGAGAGAGAGAGAGAGAGAGAGAGAGAGAGAGAGAGAAAGGGGGGAGGAGGGCAAGGAGAAAAGGAATATTTTTTTACGTCACACAATGTCATTTAATTCCCTTTTTTGATAAATTCTCAAGATAAAGAAATAGAAATTACTAGAAAGAAAGGAAGAAAGGACAGAGAGAAAAATAAAGGAGAGATAGCAGACTATACAGTGTTTATAATTAATGTATACATTTAATGTGTATGCATATATAATCATAATGCATTTAAGTCGTTTTATTTTTGATGCAATCATAATTTTTGTTTCTTACGTTTTAAAATCTCAATCGGGAACAAGTAGTTTTATTGCGGAAACAAATGTAGACAAATTCTGTCAAAAGTATAGGTGCTCCGTCGTAGTTTTTAAATAGAATCTGTCCCTTTTCTTGTTTAACAGATCAACCCAATATGGCATGCTGCCAAAAGATATTGGTCACATGATGGTTTCTATTGACTGACTAACCAGATCTGTTCATTTACTTGAGCCATTTCTCTTTTCAAATGTCCTCTTCGCAATGGAAACCTTTTTCCAATTATTTTGGCTTCTTGTTTTTGAGCTTTAGTTTCTCTTCCAGAATTCTCTCTACGTGCAAAAAAGGTTTTCAAATGATTTTTAAAGAAGCAATCAAAGAAATTTCAATTAATGATATTTTTAACAAAATGATGTCGACAAGAAAGTATCCGAAAGAGCCTAATAGCTATTTGCAGCGGAAAATGCTTAATTAGACAGACTGAAAGGAATAATTTCTTAAATATATTTTCCAGACTGTTAAGTGTTCTTTCGCCTTGAGTATAACAACGATACATGGCTGTTTCATAGTTCTTGTTATTTCTTTATATTGCAGGTATCTCTGCATACATACACACATGTACACACACATGTACACACGCACCAACTCACAAACAGTGAAACACACAAATATATTTGTGTACACTTATGAGCCAAAATATTATGACGAGAGGAAAGAATGACAGCTTTTGAAAAATCACCAGTTAGCAAGCGTTGATAATACATGAACAAACAGAACCCGGCGTAACAACCGAAAATGTCGTTGGACACAGACCTTCCCCAGGATTCGCCAGACCTGTCTATCATGGGTGTTGCGGAACCAATAATCCCTGAACCTCTCTAGTTCTTCTCGCGATCTTATATTCTGCCGGCCTCAGTTATGCTTATGATTTCTGGGTATCCATGTGGCGAATGGTGATATCAATCGGTTGTCTGACTTTCTCGCAACATGACCAGCCCATGGCCATTTGAGTTTCCAAATGGTTTTTATGATATCTCGGACTCCTGTTTTTCCCCTGTGCTGTCTTGTGATCTCTCCATGTGAGGCTGAGCATGATTCTCTCGTGTGCACATTGCATGGTTCTCAGTTTGCGGGTTTGTCTCTTGGTTAGGTTCCATGTTTCGATTCCATAGGTGACAATTGCGAGGATACCCATTAAAAGTGGGCTAGCCTATTTTATACCCCTGGTATATTCAGGGCTAGTCAAGCTTATGGCCTGGGGCTGGCCTATTCCATAGCCCTCTAGCCAAGATTTTATTCCAGTTGTGTTTTCCTTTAATAGGTCAGTATTTCGATGTTTCATTATACCTTTATATTTAGATACACAAAATAATCGAGGATAAAGTCTTAAATTATTCATTTCACGCACTGAGATTCAACGACAATCGATAACAATTTTCGGATACGTACAATTCATTTAGATATACAAATTACCGAGGAGGTCAAAATGAAATCTTACTATTTAAACAAGTTTAGGTTTTCGCTAACTTTTTTCTCACATCGTAGTTCAGCGTATTTTCTATGTCTAAATGCTTTTAAATTAATTTCCGACATTAATATCAACTTTTTAATGATGAAATATTGTAAATTATCATTTATTTTTCGTTTCTGCCTTTTACCTTAATTTTGGTTTTTAGCTGATTTTTAAAAATCGGAAATTAGGATGACGATGGTAAATTATTCATATTTTTATTTACGTATAGCCAATTACATTAAACAATTGTTTAATTCTATGCCTCTAAATGAACAGTCTAAAAATGTAATAAAAACTGCAAACGATGAAATATAGAACGTCAGAAATATGTTCTGTACTGAATGATCATTTATTTTTGAGTTTCTAATAAAGGTCTAAAAGAGCTCTTTGAACTGAAAGATTCCCAATTGAAGTTTTAGGTGTAAGATAAAAGGGTTTTAGAATAAATTCCCATAATGAATTTTTTTATTCACTTAAAAAGTTGAGGTATACGAAATTCAAGTTTCGGGTGTAAGTTATATAAATAGTAATATCAGTTTTAATAATGAATTTCATGAACACTTATTTACACACAAAAAGTTATGATTCATAAAATTTAAGTCTTAGAAGTAAATTACAGTTTTTGTTTCATTCACAAACCAACAATATCATTAAAAATTGAAAAATTAGAAAAAAACTAAAAATTCAAGTTACTAGTTTAGTATATGTTTTTTTTTTCTTTCAAAAGCAAGGTTATGAGCAGTCGCGCGTAAATATTCATTTTTTTTACTAAGGAGTAAAAAAGTTGCGATGTTCGTCCAGTCAAGTACTGATCAATGCAAGCCGTCTTATGATTTGTTTTTTTCTTCAGGTATTGTAAATTAAAAAGTAAAGTTGATATAAAGATATTCATAAATACATTTTTAAGTAAAAAGATATTTGTTTTTTTTTTTTTCATTTAAAAATATATTTATCTGATTTCTCCATCCATTTTTTAACGTATGGAATAAATATTTCAAAACATTTGTTCAAAGTCTACATTCATTTTTTATCATATGTAATAGATATTTCGAAACATTTATCCTGTTCTCCGTTCATCTTTTAATGTATGGAATAAAGATTTCAAAGGATTTGTCCAAATTCTCCATTGAAGGGGTATCTCGCTGCTTAAACAAGTTGAGGTTTTCGCTAACTTTTTTCTCTCATTGTAGTTCAGCGTCCTTTCTATGTTTAAATGTTTTTAATCTAATTTCTGGCATTCATATTTATTTTTGGATGATGAAGTATTGTAAATTATCATTTACGAAAAAGTGATTTTTTCATGAATGAAATAAATTTTTCAAAACATTAGTCCTAATTCTCCATTCAGTTTTTCACAAATGGAATAAATATTTCAAAAGATTTGTCCAAATTCTCTTTTTTTTTTTTACATATGGAATAAATATTTTCAAAAGATTTGTCCTAATTCTACATTCATTTTTTAACCTATCGAATAAATATTTCAAAAGATCTCTCGAAATTCTCCATTCATTTTTTTCACGAAATGAGTCCTCTGTGGAACTATTGCCCAATATTTCTTTTCTGTTCCAGTAAATTCTTTTTAATTCTTAACTTTTTTGTAATTTCAAAGACCTCGGTGAACTGTATCCTGACGAACAATACATCTTGATTATTATCAGTAATTTGCCGTGGGTAACTTTTTGTCGGTGAATCGTTGTCGGTAAATCTTCCGCGACCAACTAACACTGATTATAACATTGGAATACTCTGACTTCTTGGTACTATATACAGCACACATGCCATGTACACGCATGCACATACATAACACATACATACATGTTATATACGCGAACACAATTACTCACATACCAGATACACACATACACACCACCTACATAAACACATACAACATACTTACGTGCACACATACATGTCAAATACAAGCACATATATACATACACTTACGTGTACATGACACATACGCACCATACAAAATACACAAACATGACGTTTACACTCACACGCATACCATATGCACACATACACATTCAGATATGACATATATGCATGCATATACACATGCATACCACCAACACATATACACACTTCAAGCTAGCCTCATCTGTCCCGACGGCTGGCTAGGTATGAAATAGACAAGCCAGTTTTTTAGCCCGGGGTGTAAACTTGACTAGCCAAGAATATACTCCAAAGTATAGAAGAAGTTTGTTTATTCGAAACCCGGGTGTAGTTTTCTGTGTGATCGTGGTGATGTTAAGGTGGTCTACTACGCAGAGTCCGGGTTCCATCTGATGTATCTTCCCTTTTTTTATATAAGATATTTCAAGGGAGGTAATTCTATTCCTTTGTTCAGATGTTTTTAGATGTTCTCGTCTGGTTGGTTTGGTTTGCATTTGAATGTCAAAAATCATAATCTAGATTTTTTTTTCATCAAATGATATTTTGATTTATGTCTTTTGAGTCAAGTGGAAACATTTGTACGTACATGATATTTCTTTTACTATTGTTTTTCACTAGATGTGCAAACATGAGTATTGTCTCTGTGCCATAAAATATTCCAAATAAAAAAACTTTTCGGAGTCATTTTTTCAGACGGCATCAACACTTAATTCATTGGTACGGTCCAGTTGTGGTTTATGTTAAGTGTATTCGAGGTCTGATAAAATAAAATGTGTGTGCAAGTTTTTTCTACCCCCAGGCAACAACACCGGGATTCTCTGCTAGAATATATATATATATATATATATATATATATATATATATATATATATATATATATATATATATATATATATATATATATATATCAGTACTCTTTAGATAAACAAATAATTTTTTTATGAGATGTACTGCACAAATGTCCAGAGATTTCAAGTGAAACTTGCTCAAATGTCTCCATGACACTAGTTTCAGTGACAGGGGCCTCACCATAAACTCGGCTTCATCTCAAACTTGCTGCTGTGGGGAAGTGAGTAAAAACCCTGTCCATTATAAAAGTAGATTGCAACCGCTTGCATTCCTGTAGATTATTGGCCCGTAGGACATAGCAAAGAGTATGCGCAGAGGTGCAGTGTAGAATATCCATCAAATTCTGTCAGAGGACCCTGTCTTAAAATCCCCTGCAACGCCCGAATAGTGCCACGCTGATCTGGCTCAACGGGGCCATGTTCGGTCGTCACGTTGGGAGGGTCGTTCGAACGACAACGACGCGTCTGCATGGTTTGAATTCGATAAGCTTAGTCAGAGTGGTCCATTCCAATGGATCTATAAAAATAATCGTCGAACAAAACTGACAGTATGGATTTCTTCAGTTTTTGATTTGGTCTGGTTGGCTATCTATGAATGTATGTATCACACCAATACAGGCTCACTAATGGTGCTAGAGGGCTGAAAATTTTTTTCTTCTATTTTTGAAAATCACCTCCAATAGGATTTTAGTTGGAGGTTCAACTCGCAATACGCGTTTATGATTAATTGATCCCATTGCTCGTGCCGGGCAGTATTAACGCTTGTTTTTTCTAAATTGTTTTTTTTTTTTAGCGATCACTGTCCGACAAAAGGCGAGAGAAGTAATTTAATCATTATCAACTCATTTTTTAAAAATATTTTAATTGATCAATCTCAGCACAGCATGCTGCCAAAAGACATTGATCATGTAACAGTTTCTATTGAGTGACTAACATGACCCATTTCTCTGTTTTTTTTACGTTTTAAATCTTTTATTTCATCGGATCAATCATTAAATGCTACATGTGGGAATGGATGCTTGGGTAAATGAGACAAGGGTATTGCAGATAATGCAGGTACTTCGATCATGTGTTCGACGAACAAACATTCAAGGCTTGGTGTCTATCAATAGTACAGCGAGTGCGGAAGGTCCAATTTAACGTCCTTACATAGTTTCAAGACCTACAAACTGAGAAGCATGCAATGTGCGCACGAGAGAATCATGCTCAACCCTACATGGGGAGATCACAAGACAGCACAGTACATAAGGAAGAAAACGGGAGTCTGAGACGTCATAGAAACTATTAAAAAAACTCAAATGGCAATGGGCAAGCCATGTTGCAAGAATGAAAGACAACCGATGGACATCACAGCTCACAACATGGATTCCTAGGGATCACATGAGAAACCAAGGACGACAGAACACAAGATGGAGAGATGAACGAGACAAATTCAGGAAATAATGGCTCCGTGACGCCCATGATTGAGAATTGTGGCGACAGACGCTGAAAGACTGATGATGATGATGAGTTTAGGAAGAATAAGGATATTAAATAAGCTTTTTGAAATGTATTGGACATTTTTTGCACTCACAGTATAGTGACAACTTGCAAAACAAAAAAAGAACCTTTTAATCTTGGGGGGTATTTTTTTGTTCGTTAAATTTTTTCGTGAGAAATATGCGAGATTTTAGAGTAAAAGACAGATGAATTTTTGATAGATGAGGGAGATTTCACAGTAAGAGACAAATGAATTTCAAAAAATTGCACTAAACTGAGATGGAGCGTCGGTTAATTGTTGGTTGAAGCAATTTTTCCTTTTGTTAAGATCTATAACGCGTCCATCCAGCTGGTTGTTCAAAAGTATTTCTTATTTCGTTTATATGGCCTTGGGGCCGGGGTTATCTATACAAGAGAGTGTTTCTGGTCGTTAAGGGCTGGTGTTTGAGAAGGGTGAGAAATGGGTTTTGCTTTAGTGGTCCTGATTGAATTCTAAATTTACTTACGTTTAAACGTCTTTCATCCACTAAATATGGAGTTAGTGACGACTTTCAAGTCTTAAACGCAGACTATGCTCTTACCACTGAGCTAACGACACTCTTCTGGTAAGACAGGAGTCGGTATTCTCACTTCTTTATTTGACTATCATGAGCACTATTATATCGTTCCCAATGCCGATAGTATGAAATATCAGTAAAAGACAATTTATATCCGACAGAATGTGATAATTACAAAAACTTTTTGCGGTAAACAGTCAATAAGAAATCATTGTTCTTAAGATTCTAATTCTAAAATTATGACTTGTTTACTTGATTTTATGTAAAATAAAAAAACGTAATGATTTTTCTGTGTTTTATGATACTCCTAGTTTGTTTGCTTTCACATATTTCAAGGATTTTCAAAAACTTGAATAGAATAAACCTAAAAGTGAATGACATTAAAATACTTTTCGAAGCGCTTAAAAAGGCTGCCAACTGAGCTAGTAGAACTAATAAATTGTAACAATGGATCTGATTCAGGTTTGTCGGACATGGCTATTATGGTTACTTCGTTAATTTCTGAAAAACAAAAACAAAAAAAAAAAAAACAGACGGAAAGATGACACGGAGACATAAAAAGAGAGTTACATAGAAAAGAGAGCCGGGTCTATTCCCAAATTATAACAGGAGGAAAGAGTATATGAATGGATGTTGGTGAGTGAGAAAGAAAGACAAAGGATTAATGTTACAGACAAAACAAATAAACCATATACTTTCTCAGATTCGAAGAACGGTAATGAAGCTCTTTTTACTTCATATACAGGGAATCGTTTTAAACAAGTCCACATCATAAAGAATTCTATAAGATTCATTTTTTAATTTTTAAACATTCTGAAATACTTTTGAGCAAGAGTATTAGAACTGGCTGATTTTGATAACACTAACTTTTTGATGAGATTATCCATGCTTACGATAATCGGCTTCCTTTATATCTTTTTGCGCGTATAAAATCTTCTGGGATGAAAACCAATTCACGGTATGTTGGTTTGTTTGTATCGCTGTCACAAAAACGGTGTATGACAATTTCCACTGTGCGAGTTGGGGTTAAAATTCTATTGGAAAATACTTCATATCCGCCGTTTCAAACTATGCACTCTTTCCGTTAGACGAATTCAGTATTAGACGAAATAAACTTTAAACGAACAAAAAAAAAATCTCAATCCAAATGTATCCATGTTTTTTTCTCACTGGGATTTACGTGTAGACCATATGAAAAAAATAATCAGGACTCACGTCATATAGCAATGATCATAAAGATAGACCTCTGGTTGTTATAAGGTGGGTTCAATCCTCGTTATATCTCAAATTATCAATGGACTGAAACAGAACTTCTATGATAATAAATAAAAGGAAAAAAGATTGATTGTGACGCACGCCGAATAGCAATGATTGGCATGCAAATCTTGCTGACTGTTGTTAGTGGGTTCAATCCTCATTGGATCTCCATTTATTGACGATCTGATACCAAACTATGCTAAATAATCGTGTACAAAATAAGATCAGGATGCATATCGGAAAGCAATGATTACCAAGCCAGTCTTGCAGGCCGCTGTTAGTGGGTTCGATCCTCATTGGTCCTCCCACTATAGATGGTTCGATACCAACTCGTGCTAAGTTAATATACTTATATGATAATGAACAATGAGACGTTTTTGTTTTTCAGTAACACTGGACTCCTCCATTCAGGGGTAAACGTTTTGCCGATAAAAATACCCCCCATCCATCATTTGAAACCATGGATTCTTCCACTGGAACTAATTCACTCACAGGTATGAAGTAGAAATTAATAAAAGCAACCGTCATTTTTTACGACATAGGTACCAGTTGATTGAATAACTTTGAAATATACACCTACACCTTATTTTCAATTTTGTTTTGCATTTTTATTGCTTTCGGTCATTAGAACACCAGGCAGTAAGATAAAACGGTTTATATCACACGCTACATACAGGTTATTAATCACGGCTATGGCAGTAAGTGTCAACAACCACCCCTCCCTCCGACCGACTGGGGTCGGTTACAGTAAACAAATACTGCCAACGCTCGGCCATATTTTACACTCACCATAATCAAATATTGTCTCATCTTCCTGCGATGAAGAGCGAGATTTGATCCCGCAGACCGGAACAGGAGAATTCAGTGGCGGTTCCGTAAATTGGCCATTTTCATTGAATGGTTTTTACCAATAAGGTTTCTCTGCCGAAGTCCTAAACATGACACCTGGTTGGCCGTGTCGCGTGGGGAGATTCACGCGTTAAGTTTGATAGCAAAGTAGTAATGAATTCTCAATAGGTCGCCCTACAGTCATATTCAACAATTAGCACGATCAAAAAGTTGATGTCACAGCTATAACGGCATCAATAATAAGTCATATGCAGAGACGAAGATATCAGAGACGTGTCAAAAACGGTCATAAGATACAATACAACAAATATCATTCATTATAATTGATACTTCAACAATAACAAGTCTCAATAACAACATCTCTCCCTATATATATATAAATATATATATATATATATATATATATATATATATATATATAAATATATATATATATATATATATGAGGTGCTAGAAAAAGAGATTATCTTATGTGTTGGAAAAAAGGATTCAATTTACACAACATTAATTTTTTCTTTCGATATATCTATCAGAAACCGTCAACCAAAACTGCCACAAAAGTTGTCGGCATAGGTTTCTGTAATTTCCAAGTTAGTCTGACTATCTATGTTTGTATCACACGTACAGACTGCAACAATAGAGGGCTGAAAATTTAAGCATTTACTTCATATTATGCCTTGAAGAAAAGATTCTTGTTTTTCATAATCCACCCCAGAATAGGTTCAAAGTTTGAATTTCAAATATACCTTTAAACAGAATTGATTCGTTACTATGTGTCCAGCAGTGTTTTTTTTTCTCAGTCAGGAACAGAATTCATCAGATCTACTATCTTCTCTTCTGGGTATCTTATAAGGCTACACACAGGACAAAGCCTATTAGAATTCGTCAATCGAAACAGTCAACATTAACATAGTCAACACAAAGATAGGTTTTTTCAGTTTTGAAATGGATCTTGCTGTCTGGTTGGCTATATATATATATATATATATATATATATATATATATATATATATATATATATATATATATATATATGCGTCACGCGGACTGATTGCACCGATGGCAGTAAAGAGCTGACAATTTCAATATTTACTCATTACGTCAAGAAAAAGCTTCTGTTTTTTCCACCTCGCCTTTTTAGTCGGTGGTTCGATTTACAATGTAAGTGTATTCTAGATTGGTATCCTGATTTGAGTCCAGGAGTGTCCACACATTTTTTCTTTGAAAAATTCTATTCTAACAGAAGCCGAGTTTAATTCTCACCAAAAACCTGCTCTTATCGTAAATTATTCATTGTCCCTAAAAACAAACAGCCCGAATAGAGAGTTATGAAAAGACGACCAACGATTAAGACGAAAGAAAATATCTGTACCTCACATAAATGTATCGTCGTAGCCTGCGTGAGTATCAGAACTAATTATTTAACAGATTATCTAAAAATATCTAAAACAATGGATATTTTATCTAAAATTGTTTTTAAAAAATCCCGGTGCAAGATTTTGGCATTGTTGGTCCAAAATCACCATGAGGACCCGCCAAAAACTCTTTGAACAAAGCAACCCCCCAAACAGTGCCTAATGGTGTACCCATACGAATTTTCAAGGTCGCACACCCAAAAATGTGATCGGGAGCGCTTGGAGACACACACACTCACATAGACACATAGACAAGAATTATCAAGTTGAGCAAATCTTTTTCCCATGACAAAAGAATATGCACAATTTTGAATTTGACGTAGTAAATCAATATTTTTTTCAGTAAATTCTTGGTGAGCTGTCACCAGAATTAAAAATATTTTGCGCCCAAATTTTGTGCACTGGTTGCAAAAATATGCATGTGCATGCACACGTTCTCAGCCTCGAAGGAACTATGCTTACACTCTTTAAAAACTTTAAAAGACCATTTGATATATATATATATATATATATATATATATATATATATATATATATATATATCACCGTGGCCCAGTGGTAGAGTGCTTGTCTCCAGTTCTTAACATTCAACGCAGAGATTAGGATCAATGAGCCCTCTCCCAATGCTAAGAGGTTACGGCCAAATCACGTCGGATACAAAGGTTCTATTTAAATTATCGAAGTTCAGCAACGCGGAGCCTGGTCAGTACCTAGATGGGTGATAATTTGTGAACACTAGGATCCGTAAGCCAGAAGTGTGACTTTCTAACAATTGCCCGAGTTTACTTATCCCCAGGACACCTTTGATGATGGTATTAGATGAGAACAATGATAAATACACAATCGCAAAAATATCTATGATGGGTTTATAGACTATTAAGGCATTCTACAATCCAAAGGTGCATGTCTGGAAGGGGCCAGACTTGATGGTGTGTTCAGCAGCCAGCCATGATTGTCTTGTAAAATAATTTTCTGTTCGTCGTACAAAACTACGGCTTCGAAGTATTTTGGTTACCACTCTCCAGTGTTGACAATTTAGATAATTTAAATCTCGATTTTTAGATCTAGATCTAGATGATTTAGATCTAGATCTAGATATTTTAGATTTGGATTTCGAAGAGCAGAAGTCAAGAGGATTATTGATAGAAACTATGAAGAAAGATCTAAAATCTTTAATATTTTATTTATTGTATTTCTATGTCCAACGACGGACGTTAAAAGACTGATGATGATGATGATGATTATGATGATTATGATGATGATTTCTCAAGAACTACTTATGCAAACAACTTTAAACTCGGTATTGCAATGCCTAATGTACTGACCATTCGGGAATACCAGGTGCCATAAGCAAAACTATGTATCGACAGGCCTGGCAAACCGAAAGTAGGTCTTACTAATGATCCATTTTAATAATTTTTTTGAGCGTACACATTTTTTTAGCCGGGAATGAAAAATTTAGCCAGTTTTAGCCATTTAGGGGATAGCTTTTGACAATCTTTGTGTTATCGTATTTTAGGCCCAGATAACAAAGGATTAACGTATTTCTTTTTGTGATCAGAAAGAGGAAACTTTTATTCCAAATTGAATCTCGATAATCCTCTCAATAACAGGCAATCCAATATTTTGGATAAATCTACTTACTTTTATTGTTGTATTAATTTTTCAAGCTCGAGGTTGTCAATACCAGAAATTAATACTGACTTTTTCATTCAACCCATTTTGGGTATCACAGTGTGCGTAAAAATATGAGAAACAGTCAACTAAAACTGTCACCATAAGTGTCAACGTAGAAGAACAGCGAATGACCCGGATGACTGTTCACTTTTTGAAAAAAAAAAGCACGAAATTTCTAATATGTTACATACCATAACATTGATTTCCAGGTGTGGAGGGAAGTCAGAATTGACCTCCGAGGACTGGAGATCTGAAAATGTATCGCGAAATATTGGATTCTGGTGACCTCAAAAGTAACACAGAATGAATGGACATCCCCAAGTTAGTTAAAAATGTTCCCTCCAATATTTTTCTACACTGTTTGGTTCCAAAATTGAACGTGTTGAACGAGTAGACCCGATCGATTTGGCAGCCATCTTATATTTGACCTCTCACTGTCCTCAGAAGTCTAATCTGACTTCCTTTCATATCTAAAAATCAAAGTTACGGTATTTGCAATGTTAGAAAAGCTGGTTATCTATGTATGCGTCATGCGCACAGACTGCACCATTGAAGTGAGAGGGCAGAAACTGATACAATTACCCCTTATTATGTCCAAAGGAAAAGCTTTAAAAAATGAACCAAGTCCTTTAGTACTGCATGTCTGACGTCCACGCCTTACATATTCAAAGAAGCCTACAAATGTCCAGACGTCGTACTAATATGCCTGCTTTAGACGGACGTAAACTCCCTTCTTTAATGGGATCTTCTTACTTTTGAAGGTTGAGCTTGCTCTGCCAAAGGCTTGCCATCCTAGTGTGATTCTTCGCTAGATTTCTTCTTCTTTTGAGAGTTTCATGGAGATTAGTTGTCCTAGGTAGATGTAGTGATCTACTTCCTCCAGTTCTGTGTCCTCGATTTCGATCTTAGTGTTTTTATCTCCAATGTGGTTGTTGCACATGATCTTCGTCTTGCTGAAGTTCATGCGTAGGCCGACTTTCTTGCTCTCTTCATTTAGTTCATCTATCATTGGTTGGAGGTCGTGTAGGTTCGCTTTGAAAAGGGCTATGTCGTCTGCAAATCTGAGGTTGCTCAGATACTTGCTTTCTATTCTAATTCCTTTACCCTCCAAGTCTAGTCTTCTGAAGATCATATCGAGGTAGGCTGTGAAGAGTGAGGTCGTGTAGGTTCTTTGCAAATGCATTCTCCCAATAGTCACTTATGGAGCTGAAGCAGAATATTAGATGGAGAGAAGAGCTAGACAAATTCAGAAAGTACTGGCTCCGCGATGCCCATGATAGAGAAGTATGGCGAATCCTGGGGAAGGTCTATGTCCAACGACAGACGTTGAAAGACTGATAATGATGAGATGAAACTCAACATCTTTGCTTCGAAGCCAATTTCTCATTGTGCACATTTCATCTTGTCATTTTGGCTTTTGGCAGCTTGCCGTATTGGCGGTGATCAATTACAACATTGGGAAATAGTGTTGATCAGTGAATAAGCTACTTCTCTCGCCTTTTGTTCATCTTATATTCAACATTAACTTTATTTAGAGTAGAGCTTAAAATTCAATATAGCGAATATATATGTATACATATACATGTATATGTAGCGAATCCTTACTTCATTATATATATATATATATATATATATATATATATATATATATATATAATGAAAATGTTGATACGATATATCCGATAATATGTATTATGTTGGAAATAAGGGGAAACAGTTGTATTTAGATTGAATTATTAAACTGTTTCGCCTTTCAGTTTTATCAAGGCGGTAATTTAAAGATTTTAAAATAACTATTTGACAGAGCCGAAAGGCGAAACATATTAGTATAATAAACATAATTTGAATACAGCTATTCCATTATCATCTACTCAATACACACACGGACACACACACACATACATACACACATATATATACATATATGTATTTATATACATATATAAATTCCCATGAATAGCGGACATATCAGATAGATACAACTACATATCCCCATTCTTTATCAAAAGTCTTTTCAGATATATACATATTTCATTTTTATTTCATTCAAACTCTAGATTGGCCAATTGTGGAGGTACCACAATTGACTCGCAACCATTTTTCTCCACCCATCTCGGATACTCCCTGAATGTGTTTCTCAACTTCACACTTATCCATTCGGGGATAGAAGTGATTGCTGTCCGTATCTAGATCTAGGTAGATAAAAACACCAGTGGTGGGGCCCAATCCCTTCCAGCCTTCTAGTTTAAAGAAATTTAACTTACACGCACACACACACACACACACACATATATATATATATATATATATATATATATATATATATATATATATATACACACACACACTCGAAAAAAGTCGCTTTATTTCATCAAATCCAAGACTAAAATATGTCCTTGTAACGCAAGGAAAAAGAATACATGCGCGCACACACACGCGTGTATATATATATATATATATATATATATATATATATATATACATTTTTTCATGTATATTTATTCTTGTGTTGTATCAAGTACACAGAAAAATAAATATGAATTTCAACTTTTTTTTAAAGTTTAGACAAACTCCTCAAAAATGACTTGTAAAAGTTTTTTCTCACTTTTATCCACTATAAAGAACTCCTGAAGAACTAGAATCATTCTAAGAAGTAAATAAACAAGTATTTCAATAAAGAAAAATAAAAATAACCAACGGAGAAATTGAAAGTAGTTGGGAATAGTTCATATAATCTTGCACAAATCTGTAAAATATACGTTACATCGTCGGAGTTTTGAAAATCTACTGGATAATCCATGCCCCGTACGGAACAAATAATCCTATAGATTAAAATTCTCACCTTTCAAGATGAAAACAACGAAAAATGAAGAAAAAAACAAACAAACGAGAAAACAAAAAACACAACAAAACACGACTGTGGGTGTATCAAATATTTATTCATTTATTCCATCACCGAAAACAATGTTATAAAATCGACCCTTGCATGAAAATTCGGATTAGTCAGTTTCATCTCGTGAAATTTGTGTCTGTCAAATCTCTGTCTGCTTGTCATGAGGCGACTTTTTTCATTTTGACGGTGGCTGGCTTGGTTGTTTTAGATGATAGTGCGTGGGATTCATTATTATCATCATCATCATCTTTTATCGTCCGTCGTTGGACATAGACATTCCTTAGGATTCACCAGACATCTCTATCATGCGCGTTGCAGTGCCAATACTTTCTGAACATGTGTAGTTCGGCACATCATTTTATATTTTGCAGGTCACAATTTCGCATATGATCCCTGGGGATCAATGTTGTGAGTCATGATGTCAATCGGTTTTCTGCCATTCTTGCAACGTGACAAGCCCATTGCTATTTCAGTTTTTTAATGGATTCTGTGAGGATTAATCGCTGCTAACACCAAGTGGCCATGCTAGAAAGGACCCGTCGCTGATTACACCGAGTGATCTTACTGGAAAGGACCTATCTCTGATACCGCCAAATGTTCTTGTTGGGAAACACCATTGCTGATATCGCCGAGTGATCTTGCTGGAAAGAACCCGTCCCTGATATCGCTGAGTGATCTTGCTGGAAAGGACTTGTTGCTGATAACGCCGGGTGATCTTGACGAGAAGGACCCGTCCCTGTTAACCCTTTTACGCCGAAATTCAGATTCGGTTATAATCAGAAATATAGGGTAAATGAAAGTATCTTAGCATGAAAATACAAAATTACTTGTAAAAAAACTAGAAGCGTATTTATAATCATCTTGAGAGTGTTCATATATAACTGGATCTACTTTCCAAGTTTATTTACAATGGTAAGTTCTAAGTTCAACAAAATATAGGCTTACAGCATTTTTGCACAGTAATGCAAATCTATTTGTAAAAGAACTGAAAGTATGTTCCTTATCTTTAGTGTTCATATGTAATTGGATCCGCTCTCTTCTGTAAGTATATTTTCAAATGCAATTTCTGAGGTGAACTAAATATAGGCCAATAGGAATATTGTGGTTAACACCGAGTGGTCTTATTGAAAAATATACATTGCTGTTAACACCGATAACACCGAGCGATCTTGCGAATCAATAACAAGAGAAACCAGAAGAATGAGAACGCACCAAAGATTTTTTTCTCCTCTGAATGATTGCTTTTACGCGGTAATCAACATTGGCGATTATCTTGCATTGTAAGCGGTTATTACACCTTTCAAAATCTATTCTCTGACTCTACTTTGCAGCTCTTGATGTCACTTGAGGGTAAGGCAACGACTTTTATCTTGATCCGGTCCGATCTATCTAACAGTACGAACACTTCTTTGACGTTATGAACACTTCCTTGACATTATGAACACTTCCTTGACGTTATAAACACTTCCTTGACGTTATGAACACTACCTTGACATTATGAACACTTCCTTGACGTTATGAACACTTCCTTGACGTTATGAATACTTCCTTGACGTTATGAACACTTCCTTGACGTTATGAACACTTCCTTGACGTTATGAACACTACCTTGAAAACACTTCCCTAATTGACCGAAGAATAGATGATAGAAAGTTAACATGTTGAATGAATATTCTTATTTTAAAGTAGAGAAGGCATACTTGGAACCGTCACTCAAAACTGTCAAGATAAGTTTCTCTCAGTTTTCAAGCTGGTCTGGCTGGCTATGCACGTATCACATGTACAGACTGCACCTACGAAGCTATAGGCCTGAAATATAAACATTCACCCCTTATTATGTCTAGAAAGAGAAAGCATATGTCTCTTTAGAATCCCCCGAGGCTTTTAGGTGGGTTCATTTTGAAATGTAGGTTTATGCTAAATCGATGCCGGAGTTTGTGTCCACCTGCTTTTTTTTTTTTTTTAAATTAAAACGTTTTTAGTGATCACTGTCCCCAAAAGACGAGAGAAGTAACTTATTTATTGATAACCCTTTTTTCCAATTTTTCAATCGATCACCCCCATCACATAATACTGCCAAAAGACATTCAACGTAGCGATGCACTTACCATTGTGCTAAACAGCCCGCCGATATGGCAGAGGCCGAAGAATTGTTTTCAACCCAAAATCGCATCTTGCTTATTCTCGGTCTTTCTGTCAAATTGAAGCAGCTGCTTATCGGTGGCTGGTTCGATTCCTGCTGCAGCCCCATTTTCTTTAAATATTTATTCTATTTACGTTGTCTAAATTGAATGATATACTAACCATGTAACGACAGGAAATCATTTAAGATGTTTCTATATAATATAAGGCAATTTATAATTCATATATAATATAACATATCAGGATTACAATAAAATATGATGTATTATAATGCAGTATTCCATGAGTGATAGGTTTCTTCCATAGAGTGCTCGATACATCAACCATTAAGTAAAGTTAGAGTAGAGCTGAAACACGTTTATGTTTCAGTCCTGTTTGATACGATTTATTTTAGGTCCCTATTTAGGACTTTTTTTGGTGGGTGTCTATTTTTCTAGGGTGGAGAATCTTCCTATAATTCTATTTATATATTAGATCACGTGAAGAAATGAAAAAAAATGAGCGTTGTGCAAGGATCGAACCTGTGCTCATCTTGGAAGCAGCCTTTCAAGCCGGCTCTGCTCTTACCGCAGAGCTAAAATCAGGCAAGAGGTGGAAACATTTTTATCAACTTGGTCTGCAGGTTCGTCCTCCGCTCGATTTGCCGCCGAGTAAAATCTGTACCTTTCTGGAGCTGAAAGGGTTCAAGTCTTTATACCAGCTCACCTAAACTCTCCACAGCCTACCTCGATATGATCTTCAGAAGGCTAGACTGGGAGAGTAAAGGAATCAAAATAGACAGCGAGTATCTGAGCAACCTCAGATTTGCAGACGACATAGCCCTTTTCGCAGAGAACCTACACGACCTCCAACTAATGATAGATGAATTAAATGAAGAGAGCAAGAAAGTTGGCCTACATATGAACTTGAACAAGACGAAGATCATGTGCAACAACCACATTGGAGATAAAAACACTAAGATTAAAATCGAGGACACAGAACTGGAGAAAGTAGATCACTACATCTAACTAGGACAACGAATCTCCATGAGACCCTCAATAGAAGAAGAAATCAAGCGAAGAATCACACTAGGATGGCAAGCCTTTGGCAGAGCTAGCTCAACCTTCAAAAATAATAAGATCCCATTAATCCTAAAGAAAAGGGTGTTTAACCAATGCATCGTCCCAATAGTCACTTATGGAGCTGAAATATGGAACCTAACCTAGAGACAGACCCGTAAATTGAGAAACATGCAACGTGCACATGAAAGAATAATGCTGGGCCTCACAAGGAGAGACGACAAGACAGCACAGTACACCCAAGAAAAGACAAGAGTTGGGGACATCATAGAATCCATTAAAAAGCTCAAATGGCAGTGGGCTGGCCATGTAGCAAGAATGGCGGACAACCGATGGACATCACGACTCACAATATGGATCTCCCGAGACCACATGCGCAACCGAGGCCGGCAAAATGTTAGATGGAGAGACGAGCTAGACGAGTTCAGGAAGTACTGGCTCCGTGACGCCCATGATAGGGAAGTGTTGCAAATCCAGGGGAAGGTCTATGTCCAACGAAGGACGCTGAGAGACTGATGATGATGATGATGAAGATCTGTACCGAGAATTATTTCATTATTAATTGTTTTTATAATTATCGTATATATATATATATATATATATATATATATATATATATATATATATATAAAAGTAGCACAGTGTGCACAGTGTGCATATATATAAGTGTGTGTTTGTTCTCTTCTAAGCCGAGAACTGTGCAATGGAAACAAAATTCAAGCAAGCATGACTACTGCAAGGTCAAAAACTCCACTCAGCCGAAGATCTCCAATCTTTTACTGTTTCTTCTAAGATCCCAAAATTTTACAATTGACAAATCCTTTTGAAGTTTCAATCTCCTTTCAATTTATCAAGTAGGTTTATGGTGAATTGGTCCCTTAATTCTAGTCAGATAGCCTGTGTTTTCCAAAATTTGGACTTTTCAACAAAAAGCGAGAGAAGTAACATTCATTGATCAGCCATCTATTCTATTTTTCAGTAGATCACCCCCAACACAAAATTCTGCCAAAAGGCATCGGTTGCTCAATGGTTTCTATAACCAATTAGATATGTCTTTTTTAGTTTTTGGTCGACAATTGTTTTGATGGTATCAGTGGCAGTGCGAATATTTAGCAACCTGGGCGTAAATTTCTTTTCCTAGTGGTACGATTTGAGGTCACCTGGCAACCTTTTGTGCTGCAGGAATGGCCCAAGTAGTGAGCCCTAACACTGGGCACAGCAACAGCAGTTCTTGCCCGTCTCAGGGTTTTTGAGGTTTTAGCAACATGTGAAATAGACTTAGAGAAAACAAGCACCCGAAGGAGCGTCACTCACTCACCATACGCTATTTTACCCATAGCTTGGCGGAGGAGTTTGATTCACGTCTTTCCCAAGGGCATTAGTACCCGCCCAGTCTATTTACGGCGCTGTTAATCGATCGGCCATCAGCACTTCTGAATTACTACAAAGGAGGTCTTGTATACGATCTGTCTACCATAGGGCCTCCACTCTTGTTTTTTTTCTATCTGAATAACCTTTCGTTTGTTGGGCTACTTTGAAGAGCTAAATGGATCCAACAACCGTGGTATTTTACCCATTGCTAAGGAAAGAGGTAGATTCATGCCTTTCCAAAGGGCATTTAGTGAGAAGTGAACGTAAACAACCCAAACCCGGTTCACCGTTTCTGTTTTCTAAGACGGCAATCGTTAATCCACCTTTCATCTCACGTATTGGAGACTGTCAAAAAGAATTATCAGCATCGGTTACTTCAGTTTTTTTGTGATCTGATTGGTCAAGTATATGTATCACATATACAGGCCTCATCAGTAGAGCTAGAGGGCTGAAAATTTAAACCTTTACTCCTTATTATGTTAAAAAATATTTTCCAATTCCTGTCTATTTGTTCATTAATTTGTTAAGAGATGGGGCATTTGGTTCACGTTATTTAGCGTAGTGCAAAGATTGGTCTCCTTCTTAGAAGAAGCTTACGGTACCTAGTATTCCCAAATGGTTACCCATCTAGGTATTGACTAGGATCAACGTTGCCTAACTTCGTTGATCGTTCGAAAAACGGTGTGCCGAACGTGATTTTATCGTATAAAAATAGAAAAAGAAGAGCATGTACTCAATTCCTTTAATAAAAAGAAATCTCAGTCTCTATGTAACCACTGCAATTACTTTACAACTGGACATTGTCCGAAGTTGATATCTGTTTGATATATTAGTCAGAATGCAAGTCATTGTAATGCTGAGTTTAAAGTTGTTTGGAGCAGCAGTTCACTAAAATCTTGTTAAAATAAATTTAAAAAACGTAGACTCATCACAGTCAAAAATTGAAAAACCGTAGCGTCAAAATTTGAAGTCATGTAAAAAATATTCCATCGAAGAATAAATATGGTCAGAATAAGTTCTACTTATGACATCACAGGCGTTTTCCACAGGAAAACTTCTACAACTGAGTAAAAAAACTCATTCAGATACTGGAGAATCTAGATGTTATTGATCAACTCATCAAAATAAGGTCCAAAGCATTTTTAGAAAAGGCCTGGTAGAGTACTGATGCTAATTCTCAATTCTATAGACAAAATGGTATGGCCAGGAGCGCTGGAAGAAAACTAGAGAACAAACACATAAACACGTGGATGCATATAAAAGAAGGAGCCCTTCGCCATCTTTGCACTACTATAGATCTTGTATCTTAAATTAGAGATTCAAATTTAGATATTAGACATTTAAATTGGAAAAATTAAAGAGAAGTAGACCAAATATTTTGAAGCCGTAGTTTTGTTCGACAAATGGAAAATTATTTCACATGACAATTTGGAGCCCGCACTAAATCCAGAGTGTCCAACACGATTTGGCCGCAACGCTATCTATTAATCACTGGCAACTGACGCATGCTCACTCTTCTTCCTTGTTACATTATCCGGTGTCAAGCACAAATGGTCACTCAACACTGATACAATAATCAATTCTCCCTTCCCCTGAATTCACACATCGGTAGGGGAGTTTTAATATACAATCGTGTCATGAGATATTTCTATCGATCCGAGAAATGGCGTGTCGAAGCTAGTCATAAAATATGAGAACCTGTTACCATCATTTTTTTCTCGCAATTTACCGGCCAATGTTTTCCATTGAACATCGACGCCATATTGTTTTCATCCATTGTAATGGCGTCTGTTTCATAGTTTTAAACGTTGCCTTTCCCACTGTCTCCGTTACAGCTTATGATGCTGCTCCGAGTGTCGTCTTTAATGTGAGTTTCGCTCGTGCCGGTTCGACCACGCTTCCTAATCTGACACTGTCCAATAACTGACCAATAAATCCAGCCAGGCGATCCTGACAAACGACCTGCAAGTCCATTATTCTGATTGCTCCTGGTTTGTCCAATAATCTTGATATAATTACTTGTAACGACGAGTAAAAATGTCGGCTGGTATATCTGGCTTTATTCCCATCAATATCAACCCACTGCTCATCTAAGACACAGTGCATATTGGCAAATCATTTATTTTCAACTGGATGTACACGTCTACGCAGGGTAAGAGGTCAAGATTTGGATTGTAGCTGGTTTTAATGATAATTAAACGGACCCTTTGTATTGATAATGAGCTGGTAAGCGTTATTTCCGTCATAGTCAAGTTATGTGAAGCTGCTGCATATATATTGTCTTGGAAAGTCTTAGAATTTTTGCGAAAAATCATTGTCTGTAGACACTCAGATGGAGTCTTAAAACTATGTATACATTTCCAAACATTATTCAATATTTAACAATTGTACAGACCTGCTACAGACAATGAATTTTCCAATTTTGTTAGAATTATAGTTACGAGGGCAAAGTCCGTTCCGAGTGGGCATGTTTGTTAGGAACTGGCTATAATTGATATGTGAAGTAAAGTTTCGCCCGTCGTCCGGGATATTCAGTTTACTTCTCTTTAGTTTTGCCAATTTAGATATTTAAATCCAAATTTAGATAATTCTAACGAGCGTAAGTCAAGGTAAATAGTTCATAGTAAGTATGGATAAAGATCTATAATCCGTATTTTTATATCTATTCTTATTAGATTTCTCGAGAACCACTGATGCAAAAAACTTCAAATGCGACAACGACTGACATATATCTGGTAAATGTCAACTTCGTACAATGGTCAGTTGACGAGTAATCATGGTACACACAGATACAGATAGATATTTCTTCAGTTGCAGTTGAACGCTTTAGACCAACTCCTTATACCAAGGGGAAATAGATGAAATACATGACTGAGAAGTTATGTATTTCTGTACTTTCAATATGCATTACTTATCATCATGCAATGATGATAAGCAGCAAAGAACAATAAGTCAGACATAGCTTCAGTTTGATATGCAGGATGCAAAAGAGTTTATCTTTTGTTTAAAAATTTGTTTTTATGTACAAAACTTCGTATCTTATTCAATATCATGAAGAGAAGTGCACCATGTTTTCAGGGCCACATTAAGCCTAATAAAGGTCGCAGATAAACTAGGGGACCTATGCCTACA
The DNA here is from genome assembly GCA_963457665.1 of Thysanoteuthis rhombus. Classification (NCBI taxonomy): domain Eukaryota; kingdom Metazoa; phylum Mollusca; class Cephalopoda; order Oegopsida; family Thysanoteuthidae; genus Thysanoteuthis; species Thysanoteuthis major. Next base: position 19,738,316 of record OY735241.1, read on the forward strand.
CACATATATATATGTATATATATGCATTATGTAAGATTTGTTATCTTTAAAAACGTATGTCCATTTAAGAAATATTCACACATTTTTTATTTATTTATTTAATCTAGTTTATTTCATATCGGGTATTATCATTATGTATTGTCATCATCATCATCATCATCATCATTACCATCATCATCATCATCATCATCATCATTCGTCTAACGTCCGTCGTTGGACCTATACCTTCCCTAGGATTCGCCACAATTCTCTATCATGGGCGTCGCGGAGCTAGCATTTCTTGAATCTGTCTAGTTCATCTCTCCATCTTGTGCTGTGTCGGCCTCAGTTTCTTATGTGATCTCTGGGGATCCATGTTGTGAGACGTGATGTCCATCGGTTATCTTTCATTCTTGCAACATGGCCTGCCCATTACCATTGGAGTTTTTTTGTAATTGCATATGGATCTTATTTCATCCTACCTATTATTCAATTTCTTCGAATCATAGGACTTGCGTACGTAGGTTACCCCCAAATCGTATTTGACGATGAGGGATCAATAAGTATAACAACAGAAGTGACTAGTTGTTTGTGTCGTTTCTATTGAGTGTTCACCGTTGTGCCGGTTTTAATCTCAGATTGCATGCGAAACTTATATCATCTTCAAGAATACTAATTACACAAAAAACTTCTTCGATTTGATTCTCTATCAACAAATTCAACGGAAGCATTTGACAATTTTTTCCTCTAACCTTAAAGTTAATTTTTCCACGTTGTATGCCATCAAACTTCCATTAATTTTCTCCCTTTAAGTCATCAAATAAATTAGTCTTATAAACATGGTTGAAAGAAAACCAAACAAAATTCTAGCCGTTAATAACACTATTCCATTGAAATACTTTGACAATTTGTTACGTGGCATTCCATATCCAGTCTCCAACACCTTCCAACTACCTATCCGTCAGTCGAATGGACCAGAGCCAAATGTTTTCCCCTCTCCCTGGTACTAGTCAATTTAATAGTCGACAAAGACGAAATCCATCTCTTTTGGTTACCCCATTCCCCTAACATTAATAGACATTTAATTTGATATACATTATTCATTTATTCTATATGTATAATTTCGTTAACAAATTCTATAATTTTCGTTAATATTCCATTATGGTCAAACTGATAAGTTCTAAAGGGACCAGGATGTCTAGTCATAGCTTTATCAAGATATAACTAATTTCACTTCCTTAATTAGCCATTCTTATAAATAAAGAAACTATTTCCGGTATAAAATCAATAAATCTGGATATAACTCGTGCTATCCTAAAAATATCGTTCCGTAAAATATTTAGGATGAAATACTACTTGTTCTTAATGGCATAAGTACTATATGGAACAGAAACGTGTCTCGTTCATCAAAAAATTCATCGACAAACACGATTTTAATATCCTAATCCAGGAACGTTGCTTGCATTCCATTATATTCACACTTCAAGATCCTTAGTGTATGTAGCGCTATACCAATAATCTGATGAAATAATCACTACCAATTTTGAAGTAATATTCCCCAATAATATGACTAACAATCGCCTCAAGGGTTCGACACTTGAAGCAAGCCTTCCTTTTTTTGCCTTACAGCAGAAAGCTTTAGAGGTTGTAAGCCTGATATATTTACTTTTTACTCCAGCAAATGCCAAGTCTACTATTTTATTTGATTCTTTAATAAGTTCTGCGTGGGTAATTTTCGTATAAAAGTACTGAAATCGTAGGTTGAAATAGATTTAGCCCCTTCATGGGTATTTATGGTATCCATTTTTTCTTTAATAGGCATAGGATTATTCACTACTCTAAAGAGATTTGAATTGCTATAACTTTTTATATCAAATTTCTGTATTTGATTGTAGGTTTAGTGGTACAAAATTATACAGGCTACAACAAGGCGAGCACTTATTGGATTTTTATGCATTTTAGATATCCAGTATATGATTAGTAACTTTTGTATATTTTCATTTATCTCAAGTCCTTACTTTTCACATTATACGATATTATTAGGTTCACAAGTATATATTTTATACGTGAATGATGGCGTTTCTATAAAACCTATATCAGACCCTATCCTTTGAATATGATGTTTTTTACTTATATATGCTATATTATTTGCTGCTTTATCAATTGGGACTATAACAAATTTATTTTTAAGTTCTCAGAGATCAGCTAATTTTCAAGCGCCGGACTCATTTTTTGAGGTTGTTTAAAGCTTTTCACCCGTTGGATTTTTTCATTCGCAAATCTGAGTACTTTTTCTCTTCATAGATCAAACGCTCTTTCTATTATTCGATATTTATTTGACATAGACACAATAAAATATCTAATGCTTTTTTAATCTCATTCAAACATTTACCATATTTTAAACATTTTGGTTCTCTATAATTTAAATCTTTGGAGGGAAGTTTTCTTAACTAAGATTTTTTTTCACAATCTCTACTTTACCTGTTAATACAAGGCCAAGATCTTTATCAAATAATTACAAGATCTAGTACTCACGTTTTGGAATACTAATTTCGCCATCTTTATTTCATAATAAAAGATTCTACTGTTTGTTTATGATTAAAAAAAATATTTTGTATTGCTGGTTCTAATCTATGTGTTACTAATGGATTATTCTCTTCTTTTCTTAATTCACTCGGAAGAATTAGTTGGGCTTCCTTTCTATCTATGAAATGATGTGATGTGTTTGATATTATAGTGAACAAAACGACAATCTGAGAAAATCTATTTACGAATTCATATTCGTGGTGATTAGAATGGTTAACATGGTGCCACAAAGGGGGAAGTGGTTAAAAACATCGTTTGGTTTGTATATGTTTGAGTGTATGAGCGTGTGTACGTATATGCGTGAGACAAGAGAAAAAACTAAAATGATTGTTCCTATTTACCGTAAAGCTTGGAGTATAAGCCGGGAATTTGGCTCTAAATTTTGGTCCTATAATTCGAGAAGTGGAGTACAAAAGAGAATATAATTTTTTCTCAAGGCCATGGCCCATCATCATCATCATCCTCATAGCATCCGTTATTGGACATTGATCACCCTCAAGATTTGCCAGGCCTCTCTATCATCACTGTCCCACGATCCTTGTTTGCGGGAGGATCGAACCTTCAACAAATTCTTGTGGCACACCTTTGCGACACACTATGTGCCGCAGCACATTGTTTGAAAATCGCTGATATAACCGACTGGCCATCGCCGTAAAAATATTGATTATCCCTTGTTTATTTACTTTGTTAATCGCTGTTTAATGCTTTGATATCGAAAAGCGGCTCAAGTAATTCTCTTTTAGACCATCTTCAATAAAGATTTGTTAAAGCGGACATCACCTGGAACGGATTTGTTATTTCTACTAAACGGTTTGGATTGCAGACGGATTAAAAACCGTTGCAGAGATCGGCTTTCTACGGTCGAGAGTTTGAGGTGGCAGGGGAAGGGGAGGAGAGAGAAGATCCTATCAATCTTCTTCGGGCCACTTAACTGTAATCCGGTTTTGTGATCTCAAGACAAACCATGAGATCCCACTTAACACGGTTCATGTCCCTTTGCAAGGGACGGGGTTGCAACGCTGAATGTGTCAGGGTTTTAGAAGCTGGAGATAGAAAAGTGTACTATAAGAGGTAAGATAGCCGTCCAGGACATGTACCCACCCTGACAACCCCCTCACAATACATACTCACACGAACGCACATGCGCATAATGCAACTCCTAAACACATGCTTAAAACATACACACTCATACACACAAACACACGCATACATATATATATATATCTACACACACACACACACACATATATATATATATATGTAATTTACATGTATATATATACATAATTTATACATAATTTATATGTATATTTATAGAATATATATATATAATTCACGAATATATTTATATGATATATATATATACATATATTATATTTATATGTATATACATATTTATGTATGTATGTATATATATATATATATATATATATATATATATATATATATATGATTTATGCATAAACATACATATACATATATATTTAAAGGTTTTTATTTAGAAAAATCAAATGTGTTGTTCATTGTCAGCTGATATTCAAGTAACAATAACAGGCATTCATCAACCGTAGCAATCAAAGATGACGAAGTGATCTACCATTTTTTTTTTTAAGAATGCTTGTTCGTGTGGCAAGGTTCAATTCTGGCTGAGGATGATTACTCTGACTATTGCTCAAATAATAAATAAAAGAATTATTGAAAAATATTTTTTATTTTAATATAAATGCATTTATTCATTATAATGAAATAAACCTTTCCGTATCTGTAAGATAAGTTTTTGTAGAAATGAAATGTTTGTCAACTTGGCTTAGCGGGAAAGAGCACCGCCTACTGACCACTTAGTCGTGGTTTCAAATCATAGTAGGTAAATGTTAATTTTAAGTATTCTTTTGGTTTAAAATGGCGAGACAAACAGTGAGTTCACTTCCAAAGATGAAGTGAGGATTGTTGTTACAACGGTAGCGAAACAAAGTCAACTCTAAACTTGGAAAATTAAGTCAGGATTGTTAATGCTGCAGTAACAGTAGGAAACCCTGGAGTTTTTACAAAAATTGACTTATGATTTCGACCCATGTTTTGTATGATCGCATGCGTAAAAATATTCTTGCTTATTTCTCCCTCTAGTGTTATTTCTACAATCTAACAACAGTTTTCTTAGCCTCAGTCTTGAACTGGGGTTTGAACAACCATAGCCATCAAAGATGGTGAAGGGTTCTATCCTTTTTTTTAATGCATAGGTGTATTTGTGTGCTCCATACTGTTTTGTCAACAGACTTCTTATTTTTGATTTTTGGAAAAAAAAAGCTTATTCGAACCATTTTAGGGTCTTATTGCAACAGATTTATCAATAACATTTTGATTCTCCAAAGTTTTTACTTTTTACTCTATTTTAGATGATTTCCGTTGGAAACACCAATGACGTCATGAATACAATTAATTCTGACCATATCTATTCTATGATGGATTTTTTTCAACTTGACTTGAAACTTTAACGCTACAGCTGTTAAATTATTGACTGCGATTGCGAGTTCTGTTAAATTCCGATAATCCTTTGTCGAATAATTTACAAGTGATAAATCTTTTGCAACTTTTTATTACGGTAAAAGCAGCTGCTGACTACCAGCAGAAAGATAGGTGGTCATTACAATCCGCAAAAAAGACATGAGAAAACTCATAAAGAATTTATCCACCATTTAAAAGTAATGGACCGTTCCATTTAACCGTGGGACGACTTCTCATCGAACGACGTTTCATCACAGAACCAAATTACGCACACATACGTATTTACACGTGTAGATGTGAGTATGTGCGTATGAGTGTTCAGGTGGATGTGTGTGCATAAGTAATATGTAAGTGTGGAGGTGCTCATGTATGTTTTTGTGACGTATATTTGTCTTTGTATCTGTGTGTGTGCGTTTTCTTTTTCGATGAAACATCGGTCGATAAAAAACTTGTGGTACCAAACATTCAATGAAAACGTATGATGGTGGCCAAAAGTGACATCCGGTGAAGAAAAAATGGACATTATATTCATATACATAATCTTATTATTGGAATTATATATATATATATATATATATATATATATATATATATATATATATATATATATATATATTATATATATATATATATATATATATATATATATATATATATATATATATATATATATATATATATATATATATAGTACGAATCAGGCTAGCAGTATAACATGATATGATAATATATCAATAATATATAGCCACTTCTGATGAGGCCCGGAGAGAGCAGAAACATGAGCTAGTTTGTTTAGCGAATTCACATTCTACCATATATATATATATATATATATATATATATATATATATATATATTGATTGATTGATTGATTGATTGTAGGACGCAGCTTGATTTATTGCGATGGTCGAGAGTGGTGTCTAGGCTAGGAAAACTGTGTAGGTTACGGTACGAAGAATGGATTGATCGAGCCGGGTTCAATCTCCAGTTGAGACAGTAAGTGTTCACTTGTCACAAACACCCTTAGGAAAAGCATGAATCAAATTCTCCCATATGCTATAAGTAAAAATAGCGCACGGTGAAATGAGTGACAAAACACCAATTGCTTAACGCTTGTAAGTCCAATTCACATATCACAATAGTGGGCTGAGTAACTCTCTCTCTCTCTCTCTCTCTCTCTCTATATATATATATATATATATATATATGCTCGCACGTGTATTTACGCCAGCAGGGGTGTCTGGCTTTGACTGGGGAAAAATCTCCAAATACAGGAAAGCAAATTATATTTTTTAGAGATTTAATGAAATTAAGTCTGGGATAATGCACGAAGCCGTAGTCAGCTTAAGGTCACTTCTCACTTCACCTTGAGTATTTTCTTGTGGAAATTACTCTTAGTGGAGAGTTTATTTCACCTGGAAGCTGTTTAAACATGGAGAGTAGATACAGAAGCATCTATAACTGTCTCACCTGATCCTTGTGGGAGACGTGACCGTGACCACAGCACGAACGTCAGCTGAGATAGAAGAGTAACTCTAGAAGTAAGAAGAAAAAAAAAACGTTGGTTCTTTGCCGGTTAGGTGTGTGTGAGAGCGTGAGTGAGTCCCTATCCTGGGACAGCTGAATCCACATTCATCTACGGCGCAAATATGCCATGTTTTCTTTTGCAGGGATATAAATGGAGGAACACTAGCAGCACATCGATTACTGGCAGAATTCAATCAATCGAGACTTCTGTTATTTTAGAAAATGACTTATTTTACTTATTTTTTTCTTTCTCCTTATCTCATATTTCTTGATACATTTCTCATGATTTATTTACTATTTGCCTTTCCCTGCATTCATCTCCTTATTTGCAATATATATATATATATATATATATATATATATATATATATATATATATACTTCTCACTGAATCTTCTTATCTGCAGTATATATATATATATATATATATATATATATACATATACTTGTTATTGAATCTCATTTTCTGCAATATATATATATATATATATATATATATATATATACTTTTGACTGCATCCTATTTTCAATATATGTATTATTATAAATGGCGTTATATAATATAGAAAATCTTATTTGAAATGATCTCCCGTCGTTACACGGTTAATGTATCATTTGGCCTAAACAACGTGAGGAAAACAAATGAAAGAAAATGGGTCTACTGCAAGAATCCAAAGACCTAAGCAGATTCCTACGGCAACTTCATCTTTTCAATAGTTAATTCTATTTACGTTGTTTAGTTCGAGTGATTCATTAAACTTGTAACGATGCGGAATCATTTCAAATAGGAGTTTCTATATGATAAAACGCAATTTATAATCATTCTATCGTATCATATGTACCCATTTCTTAATACACACACACACACACACACACACACACACACATATATATATATATATATATATATATATATATATATATATACTTTTACAACATCTTATAATTACAATATATATATGTACGTATGTATATATAAATATATATATATATGTATATATATATATATATATATATATATATATATATACTTTTTACTACATTTTATTATCTAATATATATATATATATATATATATACTTTTTACTACATTTCATTAATTACTATACATATATGCTTTTTATTATATCTTCTTGTCTGCAATATACATATACATGTATGAATTGACATCAAGTTCAGTGTCCCACTGTTACATCAGGTGGATTTTTTAAAATGGACAATTATTTGGCCATCGCTTTCACTGTTATACCAGCGATAAAGCACTTTTCCTTGAATTCAAATAAAGTTTAAATATATATATATATATATATATATATATATATATATATATATATATAGATAGATAGATATATAGATAGATGGATAGATAGATATAATGTGCGCTTGTGTGTATGTACAGGACTAACTTAAATTGAACGTTTTTGATGTAGTACGGCCAAGGTATTGCTATGGATATTAATGTAGTTAAGTATCAACTGAAAATTAAAGAAAATAGAATTATTAGAACATGATGGCAGTTCTTGTTATTCTAAAATGCGATACTTATAATCGGAATAAACTATTATTTAACTAATGGGTCAAACTCTACTCCTATTTTTATACCGAATAAAGATTATTTCTGCAACTTTTGTATACATAATAAATCAGAAATATTTTTAGTATGTATGTAAGATTTGTTAGTTTTACTCGGACAGTAGAAGAGCCCCCTTGATTCCAAATGGCCAAAGGAAAATTTCATTTTGTAAGAGTATTTATTCATTAGGATATTTGCAACATGAATTTTTGTTAACATACGGGACATGTCAATTTGGCTCAGTAGGCAAGAGAGCTGTGGTTGCGATTATATATCCGCTTGGTTTAACATGACGGGATAGACAAAAAGTGAATAGTTGCCCCCCCCCCTAAATTAGGCAAAGAGCGTTCTTGTTATTGTTGTTACGGTTGAAAAACTAAGCCAACTCTTGCCTCTGAATTTGACAACAACAACAAAAAAAAAAAAAAATTCTGGTCACGTGAGCCGTTACTCTTGTCTTCCTCGACATGTCACTCTCAATGACTCCCAAATGAATCTGACTCGACATCACTCAATGGCCGCTTTAGAAGACTTTTTTTTATAAGATAAAGTGAAAGAGTATCCATTTAATGAGGATGTAAAAAAGATATCGAAATATCACAAAAATTGTTCTTATATTCTTGCTGGGGAGACCATATTGATTTTTATCATGATATGTTCTCCGCTGAATTTTTTTATTCTTTATGTTTCGCATTCGTCTGAAGTACAGTGAGTGAAAAAATCGTCCGATACATTTCAAAAGGTTCATTTTAACATACTTACACACTTTCAAATTAATGGATTTGGATAAGAAAAATTTCTTATTTTTGTTCATAACTTTCTAATGTTCAACTTTATTTTTTTAACTTTCATTTTTGAATGTTTTAATCTTTTGTCCAAATTCTATCAATTTTGAAGCTGTATAAGGATGTTAAAACGGACTTTTTGAATTGCATATTGAATTTGACTCAGAAGAAATTGTTAAATCTGATATAAGACAGAATTTTTCTTTCCCTTTCTTCAAATAAAACCTGGTTCATAAAGTTATTCTCTGTTTGTCAGATTTCCTTTTGTGATATGTTATCAGTATATATTTCCATTACTGTTCAGGCAATCTATCTTGGGCAACGAGCTGGCATCCCCAGTTCCGTAAAAAACACTATTGTTACAAACAATGATTGGGTCTTTATAGATCGTTCGAGAAATGGAGGTGAGCATTATTTCCCCATGTGTCGTGCGATATGGGAAGCAATAGTTGTTTTTTTTTTCCAATTTTAAATCACTGATTTCGATGACTAATTTTTAATGCGAATCGAAGCGAAACCCGTTTCGAGCAAAAAATATTATAAACAGGTCTCAAGAGAAAACAGTCACAAGACCAACATCTTTTGGAGGCATGCCGTCTTGGGTGTGATCAATCTAAAATATAAAAATACTTCATCAATGGATAAGTTACGTCTCTCATCTTTTGAAGCATCTACTAAAAGCCCGAATTAAAACAAAAAAACAAAACAAACGTAAACACTACAGAAAATGAGGGACCAATTCAGCATGACCTTACTATGTTAATTGATGACCCTACTAAAAACCTATTTGAAAAAAACAAACAACATAAAACCCAAAAACGTTTTACCAAGGCAACATCATCATCAACATCGACATCATCATCAGTCTATCAACATCCGTCGTTGGACATAGACCTTCCCTTGGATCCGCCACATCTCTCTATCATGGGCGTTGCAAAGCCAGTATTTTCTGAATTTGTCTAGTTCATCTCTCCATCTTATATTTTTTCAGCCTCGGTTTCGCATTTGATCTGTGGTGATCCATGTTATGAGTCGTGATGTTCATTTTTTGTCTGTCATTCTTGCAACATGGCCTGCCCATTGCTATTTAAGTTTTCTAATTGATTCTATAATGTGTCTGACTCCCGTTTTCTTCCTTATATACTGTGCTCTCTTATGATATCTCCATGTGAAGTTGAGCATGATTCTCTCATGCTCACGTCGCATGGTTCTCAGTTTGTGGGTCTGTCTCTTGGTTAGGTTCCATGTTATCTTGACATAATAAGGATTAAATGTTTCAATTTCAGCCCTCTAGCTCTATTGGTACAGCCTGTAGGTACTATTCATAAATAGCCAGCCAATCACGCTTAAAAACTGAAGAAACCTATGTTGATAGTTTAGGTGACAGTTGTTGTTTACGATTTCTAAAAATCATATCCGATGTACCTTAGAGAAGTTTCTATTACACGAGGAAAGGAATAAAAAAACATACAAATACTATTACTGTACAAAGCCAGTGCGTGGTCGTTTCAAAGAACAAGAAAACTGTTGTATTGAAAGAACTTATAACATTTTTCGCTTGATATGCTCGCAAAATTGAAAGAAAAAAAAGATTGGAAAATATAAACAATTTATTCAGCAGAAGTTATCAGAGGGTAGATAATTTTCAACGGTCCTGTCTGCTTAGTTAAACAGAAGTGATAGAGTATTAATGGACAATACGAAGCTACCATGCAAACACTACCCCTCTCCCCTTCTCTCACTCTCTCTCTCTTTCTCTCTCTTTCTCTTTACCTTTGCGAACGAGGTATATGTATTCTCACGTGTCTACCAGTCTGTCCGTCCATTCTCCGTTTGTGAGTTGAATAAAAGTGATACAACCAATGCATCCTCCCGATAGTCACCCATGGAGCTGAAACATGGAACCTATATAAGAGAGAAACCTGCAGACCGAGAAGTATGCAACGTGCACATGAGAGAATCATGCTCAACTATACATGGAGAGATAGCACAGTATATCAGGAAGAAAACAGGAGTCCGAGACATCATAGAATCTATTAGGAAACTGAAATGGCAATGGGCTGGTCATGTTGAGAGAATGAAAGACAACCTATAGACAAAACAACTCACAACATGGATCCTCAGGGACCACATGCGAATCCGAGGCCGACAGAATACTAGATGGAGAAATGAACTAGACATATTCTGAAAATACTGGCTCCGCAACGCCCATGATGGAGACATGTGGCATATCCTGGGGAAAGTCTATGTCCAACGATGGACGTTAAAAGACTGATAATGATGATCGAAGAGAATACCAACCCATCTCTCTTTCCTTTTTATCCGTGCTAACGAAATATTTGTAACCACCAACGCCTGTCCGTCCGTCTGTCTGTCCTTCTATCTGTCTGTCCGTCTTTCTGTCTGTACCCCACAAGTTCTCAACGAACATTAATGAAAGTTTGTAAAAAATTAGGCCGTGGGCTACGGAAGAGGATATTCTGAACTGATCCGGTTTCAATTGAGAGATATCTATTATTGTTTTGCAGGAAAAAAAGGGTTAAAAACGAAATGATCATAGAAGTGTTGAATTCAAATTTCTTGGGAGGTAGCTCAATATTTGTACATACTTCGAGGATTGCGTTCTCTCCCATCTTTTATTTCTTATTTTCATTCAGTTTTTTGTTCGTGTACGGCGTTGGCAGATTGGTTATCATTAAATTAGATTTAGAAAAATAGCATGCATTTACACATTATATATTTATCATTCTTTAATCTATTTAGGTTGTCCATCAAATTATCTATCTATCTATCTATCTCTCTCTCTCTCTCTCCCCCCTTCTCTCTCTCTCTCTCTCTCTATATATATATATATATATATATATATATATATATATAATTGTTTTGTGGATATGAGGTGATCAGACAGAATGTGGAGGAAACTGACTTTTTCACTTCACCTTCCATTTGTCATTTTCACATATATATATACATATGTACATGATTTTCATATATATATACATATATATGTATATATATATATATATATATATATATATATATATATATATATACATATATATATATATATATATATATAGAGAGAGAGAGAGAGAGAGAGATAGTCAAGTTATTTTTATATTTTCTTATCAATGATTTCCATTGTTTATTTTATAATTATATTTTGTTGTTTTTTAATCAATTATATAAAGATTCTTCATCAATTACGTATATCCCTGAACTGAAAGGGTTCCATTTATATGATATTTTTGATTCTTGGTTTTCACCTATTTTGATTTTATCCCATTAAACTCCTTTAAAAAATGCTGACCCAGTTTCAAACTGTCTTACCTCGTAATAGTCAAATTTTGAATTTTCAAAAAGCGAAATCTTATCTAGAGTGTGTACCTTGGCGTTTTATTCTACCGAAGGTGGCTATTTTGAAGCCGAGGATAAAATTTGGTGATAGTTTTCCAATTGTAGATTACATATCTGCAATGTGATTTTTTTTTTTGTATTTTCTCGCCATTTGGTCTGTTTTTTTAATTGTTTTTGTTGATAACATAGCCTCTAGCATTTTATTTAGACTGCAAAATATTTCGGGGTGAAAACAACTAAAACAAACTTGTCTACTTCAGGGTCAAACACCTGGCTTCAATAAAATCTAAACATTAACGAAAATAGAAATCATTTCTCTATACAATCTAATACCAAAGTTACGTATCTCATTTCAATGTCTTTATTAGTTAGAAATCAAATGTTTACATTAAAAACTCCCGGATAAAACACCCTTCAAATTGAAAAAAAAAAAATTCTACAAGGAAAACAATTTTAAAATTAATCATCTTTTGCTTATATCTGTTTTCTTGAATTAATTTGTCATCGTTTTTTGGTGAAATAAAATATATTCTTTTCTATTCTTCGGCAATATATAACACTGTCATTTCCGTTGTGGTTTGACTCGCCGTCAATTTCTGTCATGGTTTTGCGTATATAACTATCCTGATTATGGCAAGGTCATAATGTTACCATACAAAAACAAAGTCAACTCCAATTTGGCCAAATATAGAGGTAAAAAGTAGTCAAAATTGATAAAATAAAGAGAAAATACGCGTGTTTACTGATAGTTCGGTCCTGATCTTCTTTCTATACGACCTAATCAGGATGGATTCCACCTTTCAGCTAATTTCTGCGGTTGATACCGATGTTTCCAGCATTATTGACGAGATTTTTAAAAAATACGTTCATTGCATCATTATTCAGTCTCCAAATATTTCCCCGATTGTATTCTATCGTAAATAAGCGATTCTAGTCTTGATTCGACGAAATTTTCAATATCTTGAATATGTTTAAATTGCTATCTAGGGAAGGAGAGTCGTATGAATTCTATGAAGGTGACAGACAGGGGTATAGCTTGAAATATAGGAGCCCGTGGGGCTGGCCTTCTCTGGAGACTCCCCCTCAACATTTAGTGAGATTTGTTATTGTATGATGTCAGTAGAAATGCAGGAGAGCTACTATTCATATAGCTTTTATGGGGCCGGGGGTGATTTAAAATCGCCCCTTTCTTCAGCTATGTCTTTGGTGATAGATCTGGATGTAGAAGAACTTCTCATGTCAGCTTTATGATTGCTTGCTTTTGACACGGAATGGCTCTTCAAAGACAGGAAAGCTTGATTATTTAAAAATAAATTTCCTGGTGTTGTAATTCCAAAAGATGTTTGAAGAGGTCGATAGCACAGGAGAAACGTTTGTTAACTTCACAGATGAGCAAAGTCTTTTGGATAGCACTTCATCTAACTTATTACTAGCATCTTACAAACATCTATATTACTTCTTACAGGCATGGATGTTAATCACTGCCACCTACAACGGAACGGTTTAAACACAGTTGCTGAGCTTATATTATTCATACGTTCTGAAATTTATATCTATGTATCCTAACTTTACTTAACCCTACCCGTTCATTGTAAAAACTTGAAATTTTGTACACGCATCAAGTAGGGAAATTTTTTCTTTGTTTTCTGAAAATTACTCCTCAAAATAAGTTTTTAGTGTATGAGGGTTCAATTTACAATGTAAGTTTATGCTACATCGCGTTTTAGTTTGTATCCGGCAGCATTTAACACTTGTTATGAACTTTATTCCAATGATTAATGTCCAAAATAAAAGCGAGAGGAGCATATCGTATTCATTGATCATCCCTTTTTCCAGAATTTTTAAATGATTACCCCAACATGATATGCTGCCAAAAGATTTTGGCCGCAGGACAGTTTTTATTGTGTGACAACGAGACCCGTTTTTCTATATTACAGCCAGTCAATCATAAAGACATTCTCACATCACACATTTGAATACATACACAGAAAATCCAATTTATAGATTAGATTGTCTAAAAGAAAGGGAAAAAAATCATGAAAGATATTTATCTTGTCGATTATCTTTTTTTAATTCGTGAGAGACAGCCAGTTACATTCCTGGGGCCCCTAAGGCGGTGACTTACGCGTGTTCGTTATTTTTCTTTTACTGCTGGGCTTGCGTGACGATTACTTCCTCTCTCCGGTGCAAATTGAAATCTTATCCAAACAGTCAACACCGGATGTAATATGTTCGCTGAGGGCGGGAAATTTTCCCAAATTCCGGTATCGGCTTTTTATCGACAGACGGTGATAGTGCTCAGTAGTTATATTTCCCTTGGCCCCTGACGTTTACTGAAATAATTATATTTCATACACAGTGGTGCAGGTGGGTTTGGGGAAGTAGGTATACAGTAAAAATTGCTTTTGGGAACTAGGAATAATAATGTCTCCATATTAGCAGACATTGAACATCTCGAAATTTTGAAGTAAGTATACATCACCCCCCCATCTCTATCCCTGCTCCTATTTTAAATCGATTCTTTAAAAAATTATTTCATTTCTTTTTTTTCAAAGTTACAGCCAAGTTGCGTTGAATATACCAATTCTTGCACAATCACCAACATTAAGCAACTCTGAGCCTGGTCAGTTGCTACATGGGTTACCGTACGAGGTGTCGTAACCTGATAGCAGAAAAATCCCCTGCAACTATGGTGATCACAAAACTCCTTTCCTCTAAAAGCTTTCAGCATGGTCACGAGAATGGGCGAAGGCACAGCAGCTCAAAATCCTGAGGCCGTGATCAACGTTCCATCTAATTTTAGCAGTTAGTTGGCACATGTATTCAACATTGCAAATCAATATTTTTTCAATTGAATCTCATTAAGCTTTACATAAAATTTCAAATCTTTTGTGCGCACACTGTTTAATTTTGTGTGCTGGTTGCAAAACGTGTCAAGGCTTAGAGGGGACAATCTGTAAGCGTGTGGAAGTTTAGTAAATACCAAATGAACATCACAGCGGATTGTTCTAATATGGCTTTTATTGTCTTTATTATTTTTTATCAATTGAAAAATTGTCAACCATTCTTGACTTTTGACTTGTAATTTCTTTCATTGTGATTTTCTTCTTGCTCTCTATTGTAACCACTCACGCCGTTAGCTGACAGCCTATAGTAACCAACACAAATTGGAAATTAAAGAAAAGCCCTCGGTGAAGTGATTTCGAGTTCAGATATTATTCAAGTATATTATCAATGTATTAATATTACCTCGAGTGAACTCACTCACATTTATTCCCCCTATTCAGCTTATTCACTAGATTTCAATAGTAGTGTTTGTAGAAAAAAGCTAGAATGAATAAGAAAGTATCAAAAGATTTATTGCAAGAGTAACCTTTATTTTTCTGGAGTAAATTGTTAATAAGAAAAAGGGGTTGGTTCCCCCAGGGTACACATCCAAAGATTGAACGAGCAACGAAGTATAAAGTCGAAATTGATTATATCATGAATCGAAAGGAAACACCTTGAATCTGAATCCACATTATTTCTTGTGAATTTCCAAGGAAGAAATTCAGCGGACACGACTAGCGAATGAAGCAAAAACCAGTATTAAACCCGTAGGGTTACTACGTAAGTCTCCTATTCGATATCATACAATAGATTAACTGAGTTCTTACTCACGCAAGGATTCCGTTTTGGCTAGGATCTTTCAGGAATATGCTCGGTAACAGAGAGTTCAGCGAGGAGGTTTCACAAAGCGATAGGAAGAGAGTTCGATCACCACCTAAGACTTTAGAATAGGGATCAGTGAAGTAGTCTGCGGGCCAAATTTCAATTTTTAAAAAAATGGTCGCTTGGTCAGGAGTTGAATTTTTAAAGAACTTATTTAATTTTCAAAAATGATTACTCAGATTTTTCAAATCTTATAACTCACAGGTTCTTCAAATTTTTAATCATTCAAATAATCAATTTTTTTATACACAGATAATGAATTGAAAAATATGAAAATTTACGATTGAATTTGTAATAAAACTCACGCCCTGCCCACGTGATGTTAAAATGGCGTGCAAATGTAATAAAAAAGGAACAAATGAAAGAAAAATAGAAGTAAATACATAAATTTAAATTGCATGGTCATTGCTTTGAATAAATCAAATTGTTATTTATTCATTAATTTTTGCAATGTTTCTTAACATGTGTGAAACTTAACAATCGGAAAGGTCAGCTGGTTCTAAAACTATAAAAAAAAGTAAATAAATCAAACTTTATGGTGAAGAGATACGTCAAAAATAATCTACGTGGTTCGAACATAAATCTACGCTGCCTAATTAGTCTACACGACGACACAAACAAGATGAGGATAACAAAAATATCTCCTTGTCTCATACAACCTACCAACCAGCCAGCCAGCCAGCCAGCCAGCCAGCCAACCAGCTAATCTGCAAAGCCGTCTTAAAAATGGGAAAACTGTTTTAAAATAATTCATCCTTTGCTTAAATCAGTCAGTTTTCTTACTTAGTAATAGGTATGAGAAAATGAATTACTTATTGTTTGTTTGGTGCAATAAAAAATATTATATCATATTCATCGTATCGACAATATCTGACAATATCTATGTTGACCGTTTTGGTGACAGTTTTAGTGGACGGTTTCTAATATTTACCAACAGAGTAAATTCACGTTTATTATGTAAATGAAGTTCCCTCGATAGACACGTCCGTTTCAATTATACATAAGTCTTTCGTAACTTATTTTGACAGTGGAAATTCGTTGTAACAGCAGGAACATAAAGAAATGAATATTCGACTCAAGGGAGACAATAAACAAGTTTATTTCATAAATGTACATAACTTATGTTTATGTAGGGCGACACGAAATCACTTTTAAAACTTGGATAACTTTTTTCAATAAAAAGAACTAGAAAATCCCATTAGTCTTGAAAGGAAGGGTATACAACCAATGCACATTGCCGATAGTTACTTATGGAGCCGAAACACGGAACCCGATCAAGAGAATGACCCTCAGACTGAGAACCATGCAACATGCACATGGAAGGATCACACTCAACCTTACATGTAGGTATCACAAGACAGCATATTATACCAGGGAAAAACAGGAGTCATGACATCATAGAATCCACCCGAAAACTAAAATGGCAATGGGCTGGTCATCACGACGAATAGCGTTGATCCCCTGAGATCACATGCGTAACCGAGACCGGTAGAATACAAGATGGAGAGATGAACTAGACAAATTAAGAAAATATTGGATCCATGACGCCCATGATAGTGAAGTCTGGCGAATCCTGGGGAAGGTCAATGTCAAAAGACGAACATTGAAAGACTGATGATGGTGATGACGACGATTAAATAAGTATCCCTTCGGATATTTTAACTTCGAAGTAGATATTAGATATGATCAATTAAGATTAGATACTCAGTGAGTACAATTATGCACCTGCACCTTGCTTTTACAATTTGAGAGTTATTTCTCCTCCTTTCAAAGCTTTTTGATTTGTTGTTTTATCTTTTTATTAGTTGTGTAATTATCGTATTGATTCTTGAAGATTTTAACTTTTTTAGCTTCTATTATTTCTGGTTCTTGATCCATTGACTTTTTCCTATTGTTGACAACTCTTCATGAGAGGAAGTCGTTCACGAATTATTGAAATGCAATGTTCATTATATATATTTTTTCTTATATTCATTGAAAAGAATTCTTTAGTTGGGATGTTGATGCTATTTATTATTTTGAATGTCTGTATCATGACTCCTCTTGTCCCCTTTTCGTCTAATGTTCTTAGAATTAATTTTTCAAGTATTTTTTCATAAGGAGTTGTTTTTCGTTCCGGATCAAATTCTTGGGACTAATTGTGGAATTTAACATCCAGCAAATGCCGCCCATTTTCAGCTTCACAAATTAATTTCACTGGGGTCAGCAATTAACTGGCTCCCACTTTCGTAAATTTCGACTGTTATCTACTTTTTTTTCCTTGGGGGTTAAAGCGAACAATGAAGTATAAAGTCGAAATTTTTTATTATAACTATTTTGGACATTCGACATTAAGATGATATTTCCCGGTGTTACACCGAGTTTCCACCGTCAAAGTAAGTTAGGAATTATGTATAATTGAAACAGACGTGTCTATCGAGAGAACTTCATTCATCTGATAAAAGTGAATTCCCTCCGTCGGCAAATATCGGAAACCATAAAAAAAATCGTGGAATTAGTGAATGATATTCGAAAAGAAATAGCTGTCATGGAACATTGCCTTGAAAGGGTTCGACTCTGCAAAGCTGAAATTCGTTGGCATCTTCGGGACATCACCAGCAGCAGCTTTGTTGTTTGACACAGACCCTCCCACGCCGCTCTATCCTGGGCGTCGTGGAGCAAATATTTTCTGAACTTGTGTAGTTCGTCACGCTACTCCATATTGTGCGAGTCAATTTGTAAATGCCTTTCGTTTTCAGCTTCGCAAATTGATTAAAACGCGAATCAGTTTCGCAAATGATTTCTGGATATCCACATTGATATCCAGCAGTTGTCTGACATCCTTGCAACATGACCAGCCCATTGCCATTTGAGTTTTCTTATGGTTTCTACGATATCTCTGATGTTTTTTTCTAGTACAGTACATCCGGGAAAAGACAGGAGTCAGGGATATCATAGAATCCATTAGAAAGCTTAAATGGCAGTGGGCTTGCCATGTTGCAAGAATGGTGGACAATACAGCTACTCATACACGTGCACTTCAGTACTTTATGATATAGAGGTAACACGTCACTTGTGTTGGATGCACCAGTAAAGCGACGTCGAACCAAGTCAGTATCTAGATGGGTGACAAACTGGGTTTAACAGGTCTTGTAGGTAGCTGGGGAACATGTAGAGATCCACCCGTGACGATACTGTTAACCCTCTTCGAGAATAAACTGATGTCTGCATTATGCTCAATAATGAGGCCCCCCGAACCCTCAGACTGGCCTGGCTGCGAGCGACATGAAATATTTCAATTCGTTTCAGTCGATAGATGCATTGGGCGTTTTTATATGCATAAAATATTCTAAAAAGCGTTGGTCTATAAAGAGGAAAAATTTATTTTTTTTTTTACAATTATAAAAAAAACTTGTTTATATTTTGCTAAAAAGGATTTTCCATTAGACATTGTCTTCGCATTCAGAATGATTTTTGGCGCCGCCTGGAATTAACAAGAATGCCCCTAAGAATTCCTGGAATTCTTCAATAAAATTTGCATAAATTTTCACAATTTGAACACAACGATTGCATCCAAAGCCGCGTCCATCAGGACAAGGATGAAGATTTCGTCTGTCATGAAAGGGGGAAAACACTGAGCGGAAATTCCAATTAAAGATCAACGGACAGAAGGAAAAGAGAGAGAAATAAAGAGGGATAAAAAGAACGTGTGAGATGGAGATTGGGATAAAAAGAAAGGAAGAGATAAAAAAAGGAGACAAAGAGAGAGAGAGAGAGAGAGAGAGAGAGAGACAGACAGACAGACAGACAGACAGACAGACAGACAGACAGAGAGCGATAAAGAGGATGGTGGAAACAGAGAGTGAATCAAAGAGAAAGGATACGATAGAGAAAGTAGTAAAAAAGAGACGAGGAGTAAGATCAACAGAGAGGGATGAAGGGAAAAAAAGAAAAGAAAAAGATAGATCGAGAGAAAGAGAGGGGAAATGAGGGGGAAATAGAAAGAGAAAAAGAATGGTGCCTTGTGGTGTACTCGTACAAATAGTCATGGTTGTAGCCCAAGAAATGTGACCTGGAGCGCCCAGGCAAACATACACACACACAGAGACCTGCAAATAGAGAAGAGTCTATAGCCCACTTGACTGATGGGTTGGGTGGGCCATTTGTGAGGCTCCAGCGATTCGATAATAATAAGTAACAATAACCAAGAACAAACTCTTGATTAAAGGAATGGAAAATTTGCAGGTTATAAAAAGTGACGAAAAACAATCACAGCAACATAATCGATGAAAATCAGGAAACATGAAAAACAAACTATAACAAACGAAAGAAAAAGTTATAGCATGATAACACAAATATAATGATCAGATCATCAAATACAAAACCCTTAACAAACCAACAATAAAGGCAAAAAGTAAAAATGAAAATTACTCACCTAAATCCAAAATAAGAATGACGCTTTTTGTCATCAAGATAGCATGTTATTTGCTATCTCAACGATTTTAATGAGGTGCTGCACCAAATATGACGACGTTACAGAGTGCAAGATGGCGTCCCTTGGCAAGCAATCATATACCGCCGACACGGCATGGCTAAGATGGTGGCAGAAGAATCCTGTTGCTGCTTATGACACTGGTTACCAATATAGGTAGTGACTGGGATTGACGTTGCTTAACTTCGGTGATCATACGAGAACCGGTGAGTGCAATGCAATTTGATCGTTATAAATAAATCGACCCCCCCCCCCAAAAAAAAACCCTGATGAAAACTCTTTAAAAGACATAAAGAATTGGACATGATTTCTTTTCTTCAAAGTTAAAAACAAGTCTGGTTAGTTTCACAAAAGAAACCATCACGTGACCAACGTCTGTTGGCAGAATGCCGTGTGCAGCATGAGCTATGGGGTGGTCAATGAATAAGTTACTTTATTCGCCTTTTGTTGGGGAGCAATGATTAAAGATTCTGGATTTTCAGAAAAAAGAAAGTGGGCACAAAAGGGACCAATTTAGCACAAAAATACATTGCAAATTCAACCTCCCACTAAAAACTTTTGGGAGAGAATTTAAAAAAAATTGGGGAGAATTTAAAAAAAAAAAGCAAAACGTTTTTCGTAGACATAATAAAGAGTAAATGTTGAAAATTTTCAGCCCTCTAGCTCCATTGAGGTAGCCTGTACACATGGTACATACATAGATACATAGCTTACCAGCCGGTTCAACTTGAAAACTAGCTGTTTTGGTGACCTTTTTGGTTTACAGTTTTTAACAATAAACCTACAAATATAACGAAGCAAAATAAAACATCGAAAAAAGAAGAAATGTAAACATTAAAAAAATAAAAATTAAATATAACTGTCACAAGATACACAAAACCACTTTCAGCCTGTAACCTCTCTCCCTGCAATAAAAAATAAATAAAATCGTCATTAAACATGCATATTAACAATGTGAAATGGAATCAGAACATAAAAAAGCTTGGACAGGCTTAGAAAGTCTCATCTCGTTCACACAACCGCGAGATTAAATTAAAAACAACGCCATTTTGAAAACAAGATGGCGTTTCTACCATTGCACACTGATTAAAGAAGCGAAAAGAAACCAATACATGGATTAGTGAATTCAATCCAGAACGACAGTTTGTGCATGAAAAAAGCCGGATTTACCCAGTTACCAAGTATCCAATGGCTCCCATCGGTCTCTCGAAATGGTCAGCGCTGCACACTGTAAACTTCTAAAGTCATTTGTCCATAAGTGCTACAAAACAGACACGACCACATTTTAAGACTTATTCCAGTTTTTATGATAAGCGTGTTTCGTTTTATTTTATTTGTTTTTTGATACAGTCAACCAAAACTGTCAATTGACTCCGCATAAGTTTCTTCAATTTTAAGTGATTCTATATATGTCTGTATGTATAACACGTACTAGGTACACTAATCCACAAAAAATCCCCAATAGGCTTTTAGTGGAGGTTCAATTTACAATGTACGTTTTCGCTAAACTGATCCTTTCGCCGGTAGCATTTACGCTTGACTTTTGTAATCATTGCCCAACAAAAGGTGAGAGAACTAATTAATTTTTCCTTTTCCTATTTTTTAATTGATCACTCCCAACACACCCTATTGAGTGACTTTGTAGACCAGTTTTCTCTTGCTCTATCGTCGACATTAGTAGTCTTATGCATCGACCGTATACAAATTATTTGAAGTAAAAAATATATTTTCGATACTAGCAGAAATAATCCGTCTTTTGGGCGGGTAATCCCAGCTAGATGAGGTCTACAACACTAAACCCTCGAGTGAAATAATGATTTACAAATGTTTTCTTCCATTATGTATAATTTATATCGAATGCATAGCAGAATTACTCCCTATGATAACTTTAGATATTAGGGATGTTTATACAAAGTGACAAAAAAAAAAATCAAGATGTATCACACTTATTCGTTCAATTTTTTTTTATTCATCATCTTTGTAAACAACATCAACAATGTATGCAATTCTGCTTGACTAAACACGGCTACATATGGTGTAAAACTGGCCACGTGAAAAAAAGTTTGAATCAAGAAAAAATCCTCCTGACAACTAGAAGTAACCCACTTTGAAAGGATAGACCCTGCCACAGTTCCCTCTAAGTAACGGTGCAGACGCTTCGCAATCGATGCACAAAGGAAATACTCGTGCGCTTAAAATTTTAAAAATTCTTTCTGAGTTTATATTGAAAAAAATTCTTACTAAGTTATTATTAAAAAAAAATATCGATTCATTATATCAAATATGCACACATATTTTTGTCACAGGGAAAAATTGCACCACTTACGATTTTTGCACACACTGATTACGAAAAATTCGTGGCAACATTGGACCCATGTCTTGTTGAAAAAAATAATGCTTGTGTAGTAATGGGACGATAAACAGTCCCTGTGTGGTTCAACAGTCACGTAAAATATTTGGAATATAGCTTAAAACTTTACCCAGTATGATATATATCACTTGAAACTCTTTTCTTGAGGTAAAATACAATTTCCTCGGAGTTTGGATTCAAACACCTGAGCAAATTTTCCAATACTATACAATTATCAGAAGGATACTGGCAAATCCAGAGAACTTTTGAAATCTCCGACATCCTATTTTGAAACGTAATTAAAAAATTTTCTCGTTCTTGTCAAAAAGAGAAAAACCCAAATTAACGTCAAAATGACCCCCCCCCCCAAAAAAAAACAACAGGTTCTCATGAAGAATAACACAGTATTTAACTTTCAAGATAAATGTTTACTCTTTAATCAATAAATCAATCATTTTAACGTCATTTTATTGACAGGTTGTAAAATTTAAAATAAATCAAAATTCTGTTATTCAAATATCTATCAAAACTAATTCATACATTGAATGGTAATTATTTAATGGAAAAACTTTCATCATTATTAAATCGAAGTGTGGTAAAACACCGTCATATACTGCATGAAGACATAATGAAATATAACTTTTCCAACAGTTGAGGTTGGTATAATCAGTCATCGATAAGTTATTGGCCGGTTCTGTCAACAATAGCAGTATGGCAGTGAAGTGTTAAAAGACAAAATAAATTAAATGGGGTCAGCAGTTTCTTTATAACGACTTGAAGTCACTTGATAGGCAAGACCATACGTAAAAAAATATTGTCCAATTGAAAATTAAAAAAACAACAGAAAAATATGCATGAAAAAATCCTCGAACCAGTGATTTAAAAAAATATTTTTTCAGTAATTCACGATTGCTTCGTTAAAATGACATAAATTTCCATCCTCAACAGTCAGTAAAAGAATGAAACATCATTAGAGTAAAAAGAATTTGATGAATATCAATATTTTTCTCTTTTTATGAAAAATAGCCATAAATATTAGTCGGTAAATAAAGATGAAAACTTTCAAAGAAGAGCAAAATTTTACTTTTTTTCAATTTTTAATAAATAATGCTTTGGTGCCGATTCCCTGTTCAAAAAGGTGAACAAAATTTATTTTCTCATTGATCAAACTTTATATACGTGTAAAACTCCTTACTTAATAGCAATTAATTTTTTTAAAATATAATGAAATGAATTAAGGGGTTCTTTCATTATACTAAAACAAATGATTTTTCTGGAATGTCAAATGGGAATTTCTTTAAAAAAGATTTTGTTCTTTATTCTAAATATCAAAAATCTAATCAAAATCCAAAGAATATCCGATTTTCATAACTTTTTGAAATCTTCGTTCTGCTCGTGAAAACTTTAAAATGCGAATCTTTGTTCTAATTTTTTGTTTACATTACTACAGCCTTTCGAACTATTTGTTTTCAAAATATCTCCTTTTCTATGAGTTGCACACAAATCATTTTTATCTCTCCCTTTCCCAAATCTCTTTTCTTAGTTATGCTACAAACTTCCGACCATAAAATAACATTCTATACGATTTTGATGTTTTCTTTCTCGAGGTGGTATTCCCGGTGAATCTTCAAGCGAAGTCCGTTGACCATATTAGAAGGATAGATAGACTGTATTAGGCATCAACTCCAGGGTGACGATTAACAAGTTCATAATGCCGAGCAATTTGAGAGTGTTATGAGTTTGACCCTCTCTGAGTGTCCCACCACTATTCTCTGTATTTGACTAATCTGAGCTCATCAAATAACCCGAAAAAGTATATATATGGAGTCAGAAAAAAAAGTGAGAGTAAATCACACTAGTGGCTAGAGAATGATACAAAGTATTAGAAACTGTCAACCAAATCTGTAAACATAGGTTTTTCCAGTTTTTGAGTGGATCTGCCTGGTTAGCTGGTTGGGTATATGTATCGCGGGCACAGGCCGTATCAATGGAACTATAGGGCTAAAAATTTTGTTATCTTTTCCTTATGTCGAAGAAAAAAAAAAAATTCCATTCAGATCGGATTGAATTTTCAATGTGTCTGTTGAATTGGTCCCTTAGTTTGTGTCCGGTGGCATTTATGCTTGTTTTGAACTTGGACTTTTTTGTGATCACCGCCCAACAAAAGGCGAGAGAGGTGATCTATTCATTGATCACACTCTTTTACACCTTTTTAATTGATCCCCTACTTCCCAATAGGGCATGCAACAATTAGATATAGGTCACGTGATGATTTCTATTGAGTGACTAACCAAATCTGATTATAACATACTTTGAGATCATAAAATCAACAACACCAATGATGATTGGACCAAAAAGAAGACAAGATATTCTTAGAATGTTCTTGGAATTCCCCACAGAAAATTTGAAAAAAATGCAATATCTGTCCAGGAAATTAATGTAGTTATAGCCTAGACATAGAGCTTCAAGAAAACGTACGTTGAATGTAAACAAATGTTTAATTTGATATGTTCGTTCAATTACTTATGTACACCTTGATCATCATCTGATATTGGCATGACATACCTTTTCGGAAAGCTCTATGGTGAGCATACAAAATATTAAAATTTGAAAAAGTTTGTTCTTGAGAGCTTTAGAGCAAAGTCTTAGCGGTTTATCAGAGTAGCGTTTTCATTAGTAATGCTTCACCTATCCATATCTAAAATCCCTTTTATTTAAGCGCTGTTTTCAAGTAGGTGAGTGTGTGAAATGTTAAAAGTCTGTATGGAAATAAATTTGTTTTCATTTATTCCATTTGCGTACCGTCTTAACACGTTTTTCTGTTTTTCTGTTATTGAAACAAAGGAGATAATCCTCCGCTATTTCGAAGGTTAAGATTAATCTCTATTTAACGGACATATTCGGTACATCAATGCATTATCAAGACAGGTTCAAAGATGTATTATTTTTCAACTTCATCGGAGTCGTCAGACATAGGTGGGCGTTATCTTTAGTTCATCAAGGAACTGAGAACATTGTGATAGGATGTACTGAACGACCCCAAGGGAATCCTGGAACCTTTGGATCAATGCCACAATACCGTTCTTACTTCTTGTCAGTGATCCATCATAAAAGCGGACTCTTCTATAGAATTTCCGGGAAGTAACTAAGGAAGTACGGATCCCTTTTCCACATATCGACTTATTAAAAACATTTTGTTGAACTTTCATCCTTGCCTCTGAATTCGGTTGGACATTTTGCTTGTAATACCTGAAGTTAAATGAAAAAAAGATAGCTCCTATCAAGATTTTTACTTGCTGTGGTTTTGGAAATATATACAGTATTCCCTCGGTGTACAAAAGTTGAGCATTTCTATAAAAAAAAAAAAAACTTTCGGAAGCCGAAAGCGAAGAAGTGATATTGAATGAAAAAAGACATCTGCTATCGATATTTTTACTTGCTGTGGTCTAAGAAATATATACAGTATTCCTTCGATATTCATAAATAAGTATAGCATTTCGAAATTAAAAAAGAATATTTCGTAAGCCGAAATGCCGTAAAGCGAAGAAGCTATTATGATTTATTTAACTTGGTAATCATTTTTGATCGTTTCTGGACCCAAATAACGGTGACCATGATATGTCAGACTGAGTCGTCAGAGGTTGGGACCTGAGCAATAGCAGCAACTGGAAGAGGGTGCGGACTGCCTCTATAACGTTCTTCATTAGTAGTAATTTTTGACCGCTGAAAAATTACATTTCCCAGTTTCTAATGCATTTCTGTAATAAAACAATTTATCACAGACATCTATCGGTAAATTATTAGCTATATTTTTTTATAGTAAAGTCATTATCTATAAATTTGCATTTTACATATATTCCTTATCATTATCCGCCATTGGATATATACATTCTTTTGATTCGCTAGACCAATAGTCTCAAACCTTTTTTCATGATTCGAAAGCAAAATATAATTGAAAGACTTAGAAAGAACCCTTAAACCTGATACTGGAAAGACTATACGAGACTTACATCTTTACAGTGATCCACCGTATCTCTAAGTCTAGTGTGAATAAAACAGCGTCCGATTAATTAAAATAGTTCGCTGTAGTTTAATGATCAAAGATAATATGAACCAATTATTATTTCATGTTTATTTTTTATGAGCATATATTTTGAAAATAGGCCTTAGCTCCTTATCTTATCATGACAATTGTATTCTTTTTACCTGACGATCTCCGGAAAGCAGAAATGGTTTGAGACAATATGATTTTTTTGTCAAACCAAGATGTTTTACGTAATATTTATGTTTTACCAAATATCAACAACTTTGATCAAGATTCCCACTTGAAATTTACTGACGAATCCTTACTGCTACTGTTTCGCATATGATCACTGGGGATCCACTTGTAAGTCGTGATAATTCCTTCCAGCTTACACGAAGAGCTAGCGAAAAGTGAGCATTAGATATCAAAGATGACTCAAAATAAATTTACCACTGGCTTACCGATGGGGGCGGAGCCCATTTCGTGTAACGTCCTTAGGGTGGTGACATCTTGATCTTTGCGCCAAGATTCAACATTTGACGCAATTTTTGAGCGATTTTAGCCAATCTTCAGCTATTTTCTAGCCATTTCAGACGAATTCAGTCAATTTCAACTATTAGAAATGGCCATAAAAAGACTAATTGTTTTGCTTTTTTAGTGCGGTTTGGTGTTTTTAAAAAAAATTTTTGGTCGATTTAGAGCGAACAAAATTTGAGTTGGTAACACGGGGGGTGAGTTACCGCACCGGGTGACACCAACCCTAGAAATGCTACCACTGTTTAATCTTTACTTATTTCTAGTTCAGCAAAGCGTCAATATTAACGAGTCCTTTAATTATGAACTTTCGGTCTGTTCATTTTTGCACTATTTTTAATCGCAGAAGATTAGAAATGTAAATTTCAAAGAAATTTTGAAAGAATGATCAAAACACTCAGGGGAAATAACCCCGAAGTCCCTTAATGAGATAATTCCACCAGGTGGCTAACTAAGGATGTCAACCAATTGGCTTCCACTAAAACGGATCAATCATTTGAAATGAAGCAAAAAACAAAATCAATGATTAATTTTTAAACTGATTACTTCAAATTTTCCTGAACCCGACTGTATAATGAGATCATGTGAACACTGACGTCATTGAGCATTTTGTTTCATATCATTTTCTTTATTAGTAAACCTATGCCGTTAAAAATTATGGCAATATGAGGGGATATATGAAAGTTCTTGACCCGACAAAGAGAGTAATGACGTGGAAAAATTTGAAAGATAAGCGTAAAGATCCAGATCCCAATGGGCATTTAACAACATAAAATAACACTCTTCCGAGCTATAGTGATAAAATATCGGTCAGAGTTTGGGAAGTGGGTCGGGATGAAAAATGACATCACTTCCCAGCACCCCTTGTAATTAAATAGTTTTGTGATTATACTGTACTTTGAAAATATAAACATCATGTTGATCTACATTTTTGAATGTTTTTACGCATTTGAAAAAAGAAATATAATTAATAATTAAGGGGGATTACACAATAATTTACATTTGCTGTCCTCCTAGACGAATGATTCATACAGAAAATACAGACCATCATGAATGTGTATTACATAAGTAGATTTTAGAAGTTTTATTTCTAATAGTTTCAAATTATATAACGAATTTATTATTATCCTATCGGATTATATACCCATTTCTTTATATATATATATATATATATATATATATATATATATATATATATATATATATATATATATTGCTTTATATCATATTGATACTCAATTAGAACAATAGAATAAACAATTAAAGAAAATGGGGTAGCTGCAAGAACCAAACATGCGACTGGCCGGGTAGTCGCTTCACTGTAGCGTCGCTGTTACCTTTGGGCTAAACTGTCGCCGGTAAGTCCTAAATAACTGTTTTAATCCCTAATTCTCATTTTGTTTATTCAAAGTGTATATCCGTTTTATTGGTTTCTTTGGCTGAGGACATTTCTCAGCAGTTCTATTTTCTTACGTTTTCACGTCATCTAGGTCAAATGATACATCCACCGTGTTATAACGGGAGATCATTTCTAGTAAGAGTTCCAATATAACGCAATATGTAATCATTCTACAGGATCTAATATCCATTTCTTGATAGCATATATATATATATATATATATATATATATATATATATATATATATATATATAAATTTAGATGGATAGATAGATAAACGAATACACTTGTTTCTAAAAACACCTCTAATGACATTAGCTCGTGTGCGTATATGCAAATATAAGATGGGATGCATACGTATGTGTGCATATTATATACTCATTACAATGAATGCTATAAACATACATGATTAATATATCCCTCCTACTTATATTTATACTTATACGCATTGACATATTGTATGTATGGATGCGCAATATATGCTTACAGGTAGATATATTGCATATAAATTAGAATTTACACTATGTAGGGTTATATTATTACCTATAATGTACATAAACACAAGTAGCCCCTTGCTTAAACACATACTCATACATATATATATATATATATATATATATATATATATATATATATATGGTTATAAATTGTGGTGTACTATATTGAAATATATCGATCTCCTGTCATTACACGGTTATCATATCCCTTTGCGTAGACAACGTAAATGCAATAAACAATTAAAGAAAATGGGGCTTCTATAGGCTACCTCATCGGTCGTAGATTCGAATTTTCTATTTACGTTGTCCAGGCCAAGTGATATATTAACCATGTAACGATGGGAGGTCATTTCAAATATAATACAACGCAATTTATAATCATTCTGTCGGATCATATATATCCATTTCTTAGTACGTAACTGTCATGTTGCAGGAAACAAATAAGAAGATATAAACCGTGAATGAACAAGAATGAGGATTTCTAGTTGAAGAAGGTATTTGGGCTTTTGCATTACCGGCAGCTGTCTTAGAGCAACGCTACATTGAAGCGGCTACCCTATCGGTTGCAAGTTCGATTCCTGCAGCAACCCAATTTCCTTTAATTGTTTATTCTATTTACAGTGTCTAGACCAAGTGATAATTACGAGTTCAATACGGCGTAATTACAAGTTCAATACAATATAACACAATTCATAATCATTCTATTGAATCATGTAAA
>OY735241.1:19773328-19845828 GCA_963457665.1 Thysanoteuthis rhombus
CAAAAAGTATAGGAAGACTTTAACACAATATTCCTTGGCACTGTAAAAGCGGACAAAGACCCATGGACAGCAAAATGATCACGGAGGGTAAGAGAATAAAATTTATAATCGACACCGGTGCACCGATGTTACAGCTACCCAGAAAAAAATATTTAAGTCAGTGTTCAAAAGTAACAACCTGCAGCTTGAAATGGTAAAAAGGCCAATTATCGGAACAGGTAACTCTTCATCACTTGTCCTGGAAATAGCAGAGATCACTCCCAAAACAAAGCAAAAACAAAAGATTTGTAAGT
This sequence comes from Thysanoteuthis rhombus, assembly GCA_963457665.1. Lineage (NCBI taxonomy): Eukaryota > Metazoa > Mollusca > Cephalopoda > Oegopsida > Thysanoteuthidae > Thysanoteuthis > Thysanoteuthis major. The sequence goes on from OY735241.1 coordinate 19,773,622, forward strand.
CATTAGAAATCTCTACCGTTACTCGGTGGACCCACAGTGACCAAATTGCAACTAGTCAAAGGTGTAAACAGCGTCGATCTGGGTTAACTGAAAAATAGATATCCAAAGCTGTGTAGCAGCTTATGAATGATCCAACGGCCATTACACTAAGCTAAAACCTGGAGGAGAACCATTCTCGTTGTAAGCACTTCGGTCAGTAGTCCTTCCTTTTATGATAAAAATGAAGAACAAAGTCCAACAAATGGAAAAAATGGGAGTTATCAGTCACATAGATGAGGCCACTAAATGGTGCTCAGAAATGGTCGTAGTACCAAAAACATCAGGTGATAAATGTATATTATGAATAAGTCAACTAAATAAGTCGCTGGTTAGGGAAAACATATTCAGTCGTCAGTAGAACGGATGTTAGATTAATAAGCCTATTTTTTAGCAAGCTGGGTACAAAGATGGGTTTTTGGCAAATCCCTCTTTCTAAAGAATCAGCAAAATTGGCAAAGTTTTTAATGCCTTTTGGTCGATATTATTCCAAAAGATTACCATTTGGAATCGCTTCGGTACCCGAACACTTCTTGAATAGGATGATTACTGAAGTAACTGAGAAGCTTCAGGGGGTTGTTTGCTGCATAGACGATATATTCATATCGTTAAACGCGATTCTTGCCTGCATCTTGAAGAGGTTGAAATAACCCTCAATTTGGGAAAATGTAAATCTAAAAAGAAAAGATAGAATTTCTCAGCTGAACGGTTAAAACCAGATCCGTGTAAAACAGCTGCAGTAAAAGGAATACCCAAACCTGCAAACGTGATCAAATTCCACAGCACCTCGGGGATGATAGACCAGCCATAGGAGTTCATTCTACAACGAACAGAAAAAAGATAAACCGTTTAGAGAACTGCCGTCTCAAAAGAACCACTGCATCTTACGAGTTGACTAGGTCAGAACCTTGAACACTTTGAAGTAATACCCGCCAAAAACACTTTTGTTAGATCTATACGACACTGATAAAAAATACCAAAATGTCAGTAGATACCCCAAGTTTTTATTTCAGATTTTCTTACAGAAATGGGGGGAGAGTGGAAACCTGTTGCCTGCGCCCCTAGGTCATTTCCTATAGTCGAGTAGAGGTATACCCAACTCAAAAAAGAAGCTCTTGCACTAACATAGGCCTGTGAGAGATTTGAAAACTTTTTGCAAGAGCAACGTTTTCAGCTCGAGAATGACCAAAAGACACTACATTGCCTTTTGGGGGTCAAAAGTTTGAATGCCTGATCCCACAGAATCCAACAAATAAGATTAAGGCTGTTGATATATTCATATGAAATATCAAATATTTCCGGCAAAATTTGGTGGGCTGCAAAAACGCTGTCACGAGCCCCGTTAAAAGAAATACAGTAAGTACTAACACTGAGCTCATGGGAAGTACAAACATTCATACTAATGACATTTTGCAGGGCGTAACCATAAGCAATCTACACTTACAAAAAATTAAAACGTTACTCAAAATCTGATCACGTATTTCCATTAATATTCGGACCATCCTCATCTTTGTTGTTTTTCATACAACGTCTCGGCCATTGCACTCTACGGCCTTCGTCAGGTAACATCTGGGAGATTTTTGGGAAGTAACGAACCGAACCCTTTATTTATCCGACGGGGGTATATCGACCGTACTCCCCTCTTTTAGCGTTAGTAGTATTGTTATACTGTCTCACACTAGGATCGAAACTAGTACCATCAGATTACTTAACAGTAATTTGTCTGATGCTGTAACCACTGCGCTATGTGCCCATGTGGAAATAATAATAATACCTCATCTCAAAAATTACGAGATATACTGATCACATATGTTGAAAAGTCATGCGATTGTGATAAGACGGATGACACAAGAGTTGTATAGATACTGGTATTATGAGAAAAATACTAGGCAGAATGAGTTAACCGTTCAGGACAGCCTTTTTTTAAAAGGCACACTATTTGTTATTCCCTCAGCTCTCCAGGAGGATGTCTTAAAGAAGGTTATTAAGGAATACTTAAATGTAGCTGCGATATGTGTATAAAAACGCCCCAAACTCAGAACCACTAATACAGGTGATCGAACCTAGCAAAACATGAGAGCAGATTTATTCACACCGAAGGGAGAGGCAATTTTGGTCGGTTTGGATTAATATTCGAGATCAGTTGACTCTATAATCGACCTATGTTCTTCATCGGGACGCCACAGATTTCCAAAGATTCTAAATACCGATAACGGGTCAATGTTCAATAGTAACGCATTCAGAGCCTTCGTAAAAATGTACGTAACCAACAGCTCAAAATACAGAAAAGGAAACAGAGAAGACGAAAGAGCGGTACAAACTATAAAGATTATGTTAAGAAAAGTTGCAGATCCATACTTGGCCTTGATTGCTTATAGAGCGGCCCAACTATTTATGGGACACGGTAAAACAGTTAATCTGAATTGGAATACCTATATCAAAAGTTTTTAAAATGCAGACTATGCGCAACCGCTGCTATTCGAACCAGCACTGACAAGTTAAAAAATCAGAGAGAGAGAGAGAGAAGGGCAGTGCAAGCATGCTATGGGAATAAAGCCAGCTTGAAAGTGCCTTCAGAGAAAACATATATTCCAGTGTTTAGAATTAGGTGTGAAAGATCCGTATTCAAACCTGTCCGATTGGGACTTGCGAGCTAAAAAATTATGTCAGTTTGAATCTTAGAATCAAATATTTAAGATTCCTGAAATTAATTGAAATGAAGGACATTTTTTGAAAATACAAGTAAAAAACAATTCTTACGATTACGCTGGCGACAAGACTTTTCTTCCCTTTGAAGAAAGGAAGATATCGCAGACGTAAATTAGATAAGCAGACAGAACAGTAGCAGCGTCGATAGCTCTAAATACAGGAGACTGACTCTTGCTCACTGTCTTCCAAGACACAATCTGAAAAACTTTCTTACATTAGCAAACGCAACAACTAACACCCAATAATTGTTAGGTTCCTAAAAACCATAACCTTTTCTATAGACCTTGGCAAGAAGTAATGATGAAATATAATTGATTGTTATGTAGAAATTTAGCAACAAATTAATGCCGAGTTACAAAAATCAATTAATTCGAAAATATACCTAAACAATGTTTTATATTTTTGTTCTGCACGGCGGACAGCCTCGGGACTATTGTTTGCCATGGGTGTCCGTCCTTACCATCGTCGTCATCATCGTTGAGTCTTTTTTCTCCGTTGGGATATCTATCATTCCCTAATATACTTGAATGAACTTTTGTACGTTCTTGGGAGATTCTACCCCAGGGATGGTGAGATATGAACAATCGGATTCTTTGCATACATTCTATAAGCAAAAACATTGCTTTTATTTACAATTAGGAACGTTTCACAAATCTTTAACGATTTTGCTTGAATTTGGCTATAATGTTGACAAAACTACCAAAATTGAAAAATGTAAGTTACGGTCGATCTGATTAATTGTTTACATTTATGGAACCGCTGAAACCATTAGAATTCAAATTGTCATACAGGATTGTGGACACCTTAATTACTGAAAGTGAATAGCGCTTTTAAGAATTCCATAGTTTGAATTGAAAGAGAATCAGGTATCTCGGAATTAACAGTCCTAATAAACAACTCATTGTCCAACCCTCTCTCTCTCACTCCCCACTCTCTCTCTCTCTCTCTCTCTCTCTCTCTCTCAATCGTTTTCTTCCGGGGACCTTTACACTTTTGAATTTTTTTTTCTCGACGACGTTATAACAAAGCGTCGTTGAATGAAACAACTTTAATGGTGGTGTGATTTTTTTTAAGGCTTTAGTTCCAACAGATTGGCATGCCACTGATTCGAACGACTTTAAAATTTTCACATAATTGAAATCCTCGCGATTATTGATGTAATTCCATTTTCGCAGAATGATTACAAAGAAATGCATTAATCAGTTCAAATATTCTAATTAAGAGGCAAGGAAGAAGCCGATAAAATGGAATAATATGATACAAGACAGATACACGGAAAGCAAAAGAAGATTTTGCACACGTTATTGTAGGCGTGCTAACATATTACAGTGGCCACAAAATAGATTTTTACATGAAAAATGCAAAATAAGACAGAACAAGTGACTTCGGCTGAGACTTGATTTCCTGCCGACTAAGAGACAAAAGAGAGTAATCGAACATTGGGAAAACATTCATACCTTCAGACTTTACAGTAAGGCAAAGGTAGTGTCATTAAATAAATAACTGTCCATCTGAGAAGACACCCTGTTGATTACTCGATCTGTAATTTTTTTTTCCGTTTTCTGCTATATTTGGAGTGCATCTGATCTCATTAATCTTAAAAAGAAGGGTGTATAACCAGTGCATTCTCACAATAGTCACTTACGGAGCTGAAACGTGGAACCTAACTAAGAGATAGACCCGCAAATTGAGAACCATGCAACGTGCACACGAGAGAATTATGCTGGGCCTCACATGGAGAGACTACAAGACAGCACAGTACATCCGAGAAAAGACAAGAGTCAGGGACATCATAGAATCCATTAAAAATCTCGAATGGCGGTGGGCTGGCGATGTTGCAAGAATGGCGGACAACCGATGGACATCACAACTCACGACATGGATCCCCCGAAATCACATGCGCAACCGAGGCTGACAGAATATTAGTTGGAGAGACGAGCTAGACAAGTTTAGGAAGTACTGGCCCCGCGACGCCCATGAGAGAGAACAGTGGCAAATCCTGGGGAAGGTCTATGTCCAACGACGGATGTTAAAAGGATGATGATGATGATGATGATGATGATGACGACGAGTTTCACCATTGGATGGCGTAAGCTTACAACCGAAGAATAATTCTATGCTCTGGCCAAGCTGAAAGAAGTTTCTGTTGTTCTTGTGGCGCAAGATATGGGAGTTCATGTAAGATAGTCCATGATTTGATGAAAGTATAATGCTGTATTGTCCCCGTAGAGACATTCAGTAAGAGATCAATGATATACTAGCAGGGATATCCGGTGTTGCACGGGAGAGCTAATGATATTTTATGGATTTTATGAAGTGGCAGGCTCGCAAAACTCCCCACGCTTAAAACTTCAATAGATTAATTTTTCTCAAAATTGATAATTCATACGCTTTCAGCATTAATAGTTTAGACGTCGAAACGAACGATCATATTCAAATAATGTCCATGTTTTATTGCTGTGTTCTGGTTAGGGTTAGGGGTATGATTTTGCTTCAATACCTGTTTCATTGTCAGGTTAGGGTCAGATTCTGTTACAAAAATACTAGAAATAATTTAATCTATAAATGGAAGGTTACAAATTAGGGTGGGAGAGGTAGTTTTGACTCAAACTTCATATCTAGGGACCTCGAAGGTCTGTACCACCTACAACATGTTCATTCTGGATTTGACCTACCCCATTTTCAGTCCCTAGGATTCAGTTGTTTTGGCAGCTTTGAATTAAAAATAGAAACTGACGTAAGTTGGATATTTCACCACCTTCCGCAAACAAAAAATCTTAACGATCCATGATTTTGTTGCTTGCATACAGTCCAGTAGAAACGTAATAATAATAATAATAATGATAATAATAACAATAATAATAATAATAACAAAAACAACAACAATCCACAAAGACAGTCAATAATTGAGTAACCATAGCGTTAAAATTTGAAGTCATGTGAAAAAGATTCATTAAAGGAAAATATAATAATAATAAAATAATAGAATAAACTATATTTCTGATATCACTGGCATTTTCCAGCGGAAAAAATCTAAAATATTTTTAAAAACACCTTCTAGAAACATCAAAGTTCCAAATAATCTAGATGGTATCAATAAACTTGTCTAAATAAGGCTCTCAAAAGGTAAAAAAAAAAAAGCTTCTTTTTTCTTCGGAAATCGAAAAAAATATCTTTTGTCGTGTACTAATGTCAATTTTCAAGTCTGTACACAAGTGGTATAGCCAGGAGCGTCGGAACTCACGAACAAACACATAAACTTACACACTAACACATGCACATTTGAAAAAAAAAAAAAAAGAATCGAACCCTTCATTATCTTTGATGTCTGCAGTTGTTCAATAATCTGTGAATTACTGGATGTTATTGTTATTCATTTATTCTAAAAATGGATCATATAAAATATGAAACGCTCATGTAATGGAACAACAAACTGAAGAAAGTAGTCATAGTAGTGTAGCGCCCCCTATTCTTTTAGTTAGGAATTAAATACCTTATTTCGTAGGATGCGCTGGTGCTTGTATTATATGAAAAAAAGAACAAAAAACGCCGGAAGAGTTCAATCAGCCATAAGAGATAGATTATGCTCAAAGCATCTTGAAATAATTTCAAGTTAACATTTGCGAAAACATTCAGTAGGCACATATTTTGGTCACAGGTATATTTTCATATCATGAGATTTTTGCACGAACTGACTTCTAAAAATTTGAGGAAACGTTGTTTGTCTCTCTCAGATTTTATCAATTGCAACGACTTCATTCCAGTTATCACTTTGAGTTATCAACAGCCATGTTTACGATAACAATATCTGCAAAGGTCTGTTATCATTGAATTCTCATCTCTTCTCAGCTAATTCTTATTCGGTTATAACAAGTTTATGTCATGACTTTTAGCCTTTATTCAAATTGTAGTTTAGAATAAGAAATTTATTGAAAACAACTTAAGAAAAGCGAAAAGAATGTGGTCTGTCTTGTCTTTCAATCTCTTTAGTACCGTTGGCAGGAATCGGTACTTTATTTTTAGTAATGTTTACACAAGGGAGATAATTTAATGATCTATAATGGCTGATTCTATTAGCGAAAGGGGAGGTAACAACATAACAAAATTAAACCTTCTTTTTGTCTTATTTTGTGTTTAAGAATAGAAGTCTGTTTCCTTCCAGTTTCTTTTAACAAGTCTTGATTTAGATCCCTCTAACTTTGTTCCTACACATTTTCAAAAATTTTCTCCATTTCTAATCTTTTCTTTATCTCAACCTGGAAGGATTTTTACTTTTCTCAAAATTGATTCAATTTGGAACTATTTGTTTGATTTCAAGAATGCACTACATCCATACAGAAAGACAACACACTGAGAATAGTGTAAGGGCAGTTCTAATGCTTTTACTATAGAAACGCGTTGAATATCACAAAGAAACGGAAAGCTGTCAGGAATTAATGTCATTAACAGAGGAGGGATTTTAACAATCTTTGGAAAGATGCATTTTTTTTCTTTTTGAAAAGCTAAATGTATTATTTCGAATCGCTAAAAGTGGCTTGATTTCCTGGTTACTGTATTACAGAATATATTATATACACCCAGAGACTCATACGAATGCTTGAAAAAGTATCTCTAACAAAGATTTTGTTTTCCTTATTTTGCATATTACTGACCAACACACACACACACACACACACACACTCACTCTCACACACACACACACACACACACGTATATATATATATATAAAGAATGTTATCTTTGAATCGAGGATACTGTTCTTTAACGGTTAGATCTGTAGATCGAGAATAAAGTTATTTGTGAACATTATTATCTAATCAACACGTTATATATACTTTTTGGAGCCTTTGTATGAGTTTTTAGAGCAAAAATAGTTAGTTACCTGAAAATGCAATCTACTATATTTAAACCATATTTGAAAAGTCTAACTACTTTTAGCCATTCAAAATAGCCGATTCAAAATGGTCATTCAAGAATTTGAAGAAAAGAGTCTCATCAGATCAATATAGGATCGAAACTACTTTTTCCACCCTAATTTGTACGCATCTATTTAAAAATTAATTTTTTTCAAAATTAAAACAGTAAAATCATCATCATCATCATCATCATCATCATCATCATCATCAGTTTTTTAACGTCCGTCGTTGGACGTAGACCTTCCCCAGGATTTGCCACAATTCTCTATCATGGGTGTCGCGGAGCCAATATTTCCTAAATTTGTCTAGTTCATCTCTCCATCTTATGTTATGTCGGCCTCAGTTTCTTTTGTAATCTCTGGGGATCCATGTTGTGAGTCGTGATATATTTTCTATGATGCTACAGATACCCGTTTTCTTCCTTATATACTATGCTGTCTTGTGATCTCTCCATGCAAAGTTGAGCATGATTCTCTCATGTGCATATTGCATGGTTCTCAGTTTGTGAATCTGTCTCTTGGTTAGGTTCCATATTTCAGCTCCATAAGTGACTATTGGGAGAATGCATTGGTTGTATACTCTTCTTTTTTACGATTATTGGGATCATCTGGTTTTTGAAGGTTGAGCTTGCTCTGTCGAAGGCTTGCCATCCTAAAGTGATTCTTCGCTTGATTTCCTGCTCTATTGTCCTAGTTAGATGTAGTGGTCTACCTTGCTGAGTTTTGCATTCTGTATCTTGACAGTTATGTTCTTATTCCCAACATCATTATTGCACATGATTTTCGTACGTCGAAGATTTAAAGCAATAAGCAAAGCTCTCAGTACAGTAACAAAACAGATAAAGAGCATTCTCGAAGCAAATATTCAACTTACGCCAATTTCAATTTTCTGATGTGTCCAACATCTGTATAACTAACTTTGTCTGTCCCCAGTTAACTTACGTCATTTTTCTAAATCAATAGTCCCATGTTGACTGACAGAGGGATATTGACAATCTTTGGAAAGATACATTCTCTTGACCGATCATTTATTCTTTTTTTTCCATCAATAGTCCCATACTGACTGACGTCAGTATCTTCCATTCAATAGTCCCATACTGACTTACGTCATTTTTTTGCCATTCAATTGTCCCATTCTGACTGACGTCATTTATTCTTTTTTTAACCCGATTTTCGCGATAGAAAAAATATCCGTGGTTTTCCTTTCAATGGTACGTTCTTTTGTCATAAAAAACCATCATTTATTCTCATGGTACGAATAAAATTACGTCATCAGCGTTCACAAGCATTGTATTATAGATCAAAATTGTTTATTCAGAAATAATTCATATAAATCATTGTTTCCCTTCTAGAGATAATCATATCCGAGGTTTCTCGAACAGTTGCTCATCTTATCCACAGCTTACCATTCTTTCAGAGATCCCTCTTATCCATAGTTTCCCTTCCAGTGGTGTGTCAACACATCTTGTTAATTCTTCTCTGGTTAATTCATATTTCATTTTAGTTTGCAGTGAATAATGTAAGGAAGGTATCAGCAAGCGTCTACTTTTAAACGTTTAGCTTAGATCTTTGCCATCTTCGTGTGGCATTATATTTCTACAATCTCCACTTATCATCAGGACCAATGTGTAGACGGTAGGGCATATAAATAAAACGTCCACAAAAACTGTCAGAGTCAATACGTATTTCTTCGGTTTTCAACTGATTCTGGCAGACTGGCTATCAATCTATGTATGCATTTGTCACATGCACAGGCTACGCCAATGGAACTAAAGGGCCGGAAATTTCAACATTCAGTCTTAATTATAATTAGAAAAAAAGTAAGGGGCCAATTTAGCATGAAGTTTCATTGTGAATCGTACTCACTTTCCTCACACATACAATAAAAACTTATTTCAGGATACTTTCCCCCCAATTTTTTTGTAGACATAATGAGAAAATGTTTACATTTTCAGCCCTCTAGCTAAAAATGTGTGAAAATCTAACGATCATCTATCAATTTATACAGTGTTCTACTCAGATATGAAGTTTTCATTATTAAACTCACCACTTTAGTAAGACCCAGTGAAACTAGCTGACCATTTTCTCACGGCGGGGCGTAAAAATATTTGGTACTCTTGTAATAGTGGGGTCCATGGCGTTATATGTATAAAAGACTAAACGTTATTCATCCTACATTATTGTATCAAAATAAACTTTCAGAATAAACTATAAGATGACTTTGTATAAAATTTTCATCATCATCATCATCATTATTATTATTATTATTATTATTATTATTATTATTATTATTTAGAATCTCACACCGGTTGCCTGGCGGTAACCGCTGGAGTTTGAGTGACAGCAAGTCTCCTCAAGTCTCCAGCCCTCCTCCCCTAGTACTCATAGGTCGAAGTAATTCTGCGATTTACAGATCCATACCGGTTGCCCAGTGGCCATCGCTGAAGGCTGAGTGACAATAAGTCTCCTCAGGTCTTCAGCTAACGTCTCCTCCCTTTTTCACTTTTCCACCTATTGTGTCAAGGCTAAAATTCGTTGCAGTATTTATATCTCTAGCACCTTATTATCATCATCATCATCATTATCATTATTATTATTATTATCATTATTATTAAACCGATTTGTTCAAAATGAATTGTACAACCGTAGCCATCAAAGATGGCAGAGAGTTCTATCTTATGTTTGCGTTGTTTGTATGTTCCAGCTTAATGACCATACCGTTTTGTCTACTGACCTGAGAGTTAGCATTAGCACTAAATTCTCCAGAATCTTGATATTTCTTGATGTTTTTTACTCCACTTAAAATGTTTTCCAGTGGGAAACGCTAATGATGTCTAATATAGAATTTATTCAGACCATATTTATTCTTTGATGGAATTTTCTTTACATAACTTCAAATTTTGACGCTATGGTTGTTCAATTATTGACTGCGTTCGCAAGTTATTGTTCTTTTTGCAGGTTTTTAATAAAACTTTAGGTATTTCGTGAGTGATTTATATTCGTTTATGTCCGACTCCCAAATAAATAAAAAAAGATCGTGCAAGGGGAATAACCCTTAATCTCTTATGCATTTTACGCCCTGGACCCCACTATAATAAAAGAACTAAATATTTAGTTACCTTAGCTTAGTATAGTATAAAGACACTGAAGCGCCAAGCAAGGATTAAATTAACGGTAGAAGTAATGGTTTGCAAACAAGCTTGCTAACCATTGATCCATAGAGCGTTCCTGGACTCCCAAAATGATGATAATGCTGATTTCTCGGTGTTTGGGGTGCTGAGGGCTGTTGGAAATCGTGTTGTAAGAGAAACTGTGTTGTGAGACACAGAGAATGAGCTCTCACGCTGCTTCTATAACGGCTCGCTTCAAAGCAAATACTGAACGCTATTTTTTTTTTTGTGGAAGCTGATAAGTGACGTGAAGCGAGCATTGAAAAGAGGAAGATGACTGGAATTAACTTGATGTTCTATTTTAGTATATTCCAGCTCAAAATTTGTACATAGCTGATTAGAAAAGTTAGGTTAGTGCCCGACCCAAGGGACTTTATGGTGTGTAGAGCAGATTGTAATAATTGCAATGTGAAATAATTTTTGTCCGTCGGACGAAACTATGGTTTCGAAGTATTTCGATTTCTTCTCCTCGGTGTTGCCAATTTAGATACTTTATATCTAAATTTGGATAATGCTAAAGAGCGGTTTTCAATGGAAAATCATTTATAGAAATTATATTTTTATTTCAGAAACTAATGAAGACAAATATTGCTAAATTCTGTCAAAAAGTGTGTACACATCATTGATTTTGAACTTTTTCTTTTCCTTTTTTATAAGGTTAATAAATAAAAAAAGAGGGGGAACCATTGTTGAGTTTAGTTGACCTTAAACTTTATTTGTTGTTTTTTTTCTGTACTCTAAAAAATACGATTAGGCAGTCTTTCGGATTTGGTATCCAAACCTTTACCAAAAAATCAATTATGGAAGGATAATTATGCATAAATTGTTAGTAAACCTTCCTCATATTATAACAGTTTTTGGCAGCATTTGGCGATATCTATCTACATTAATTTCTGAAATAAAAATATGTTTCCAATAGATTTTTCTAGTTAATACCCATTAAAATGTCCAAAACAAAAGTGAATAATCATTGCATCGAATATGAAAAGAAAAATATCGTCCAAAATGACGTATAATTCATCGAAAAATCTGTAATTCTAAATTCATTTTCATTAGATTTTCTGAGAACCTCTGATGCCAAAACTTCAAGCTCGACATTGCACTACCCTGTGCATGGGCCAATATACTTTGTACAATGGCCAGTTTTGGAGTAATCGCAGTGCCTGCATGCACTTACACACACACGAAGAGATTTCTTCAATTGTGGTTAGATTAGACTTCTGCTCTAAATTCGTACATCACTGATTGATAAATGAAACACCTGCAAAATGTTCAATTTTAACCTCTTTCGCAAAAATTCATTGTGAAACTCAGGACTTTTGTTAAAATTTAATTACTTTACTTATTACACTGAGCGTTGTTCCATTTGAAAAAGGCAAACTGATCAGTTATTTCATTTTTTTTCTAATTAGAGACCGTCAACGAAATATATCACCAAACTGTCAACATAGATTTGTTCATTTAAAAGCAGGTTTGGCTAAAGAGCTGAAAAATAAAATTAACTCATTATGTCATGAAAAAAAATCGTTGTTTTTTGTAAAAATACCCGAACAAAAATTTTTTTTTTGAGGGGGGAAGGTCAATTCACAATGTAAGTTTATGCTAAATTAGTCCCTTCGTTATAACGCTTGTCTTTTGGAAATTCGAGGATAGATATTGCTAGATGCTGCCAAAGACTGTAATAATATGAGGGAGGATTACCAACAATTTGTCCATAGAGGAGGTCATTTTTTTCATTTTTAGAGGTCAAAATTCCGGAGAATATTTTTTCCCTCACATTTAGGGGTCGAAATCAAGGATTTTTTAAAAATTTGGGGTCAATATAGGGGAGGAGTTTTTTTGTTTCACGACCCAACCAAAAGCGACGGACGTAACTAATCACCCCTTTTCCCAGTTTTTATATTGATCGCCCCATCACGCCATGATTCCAAAAGACGTCGGTCACCTGATGGTTTCAACTGAATGACTAACCAGACCTGTCTTTTTTTCATTTTATCAATTTTTTGTTAACTTTGAAAATTTATCAAGGTGTATTTTTTCTGAATAGGAATGGTTATTAGGGTGTTTAATTCTGTAGGGAGTTTAGAGAATTGATTTCAGATAATTAGTTCTACCTGCAAAATTCATTACATCCCTAATTTTAGTTATTTAAACAAGTGGAAACCAGCAAATTGAGCTTCTAGCTAGGGAGAATGTTAACACGTTTGATTTTATAGGCGTAATTAGATAATGCAAGATCTAATCCAGTGATTCTGAACGTGGGGCGTAGCTGCCACAAGGGGCAATTTAAACATATTCATGGGTAATTTGGAATGTAAGTGGGAATAGCGAAAAGCGAGTCGTGTTAAGGCTTGAATGATTACTTCCTAATTATCCAATAATATCAAGTCCTAATTAAACAATCTTATTTTAATTCACCAAAAGTCCGTCCATCTGTCTGTCTGTCTGTCTGTCAGTCTATACTCACCTACCACAAAATCAACAAATAATGTATTTGTGGGTACAGGTAGTGTTTTTATCAAATTAGTTTTCCAACGCCCCCATATAAATGCTTTCAGGGGGTTGCAAATCAGGGTGGGATCTATCTATCTAATTATATGATAATTCATCAATGCTTAAAATACTTTTTGCTGACGTAATAAATTAACATTTTAATTCTCTCTTCTCGACTCAATCCTCAGAGATAAAAATTTTACGTAATAAAATAATGTTTTATTCTTTTTTCTCAATTCAGTCCACTGAGATGAAAATGCTTTCTTCATTAAGATAGAAGCAAAAACATTTTTCAACATATCTCATATCACAATGTTTATGTACAATAGATACCTCGAATTGTAGTGTTTTCATTAGTGCATGTTTTGGTGTAGTAGGGTTAAAGTGCATTTTTTTAATGGCGCGTTCAGTTGAACAATGACAAGAGAAAAAATATTCCATTGATAAAATGTATTGCTAAATAATTCCAACTACCATATTTTTCCACTTCTATGTTTCAAAATTGAAGGGTATTCTTTCCTTTCAATTTTGAGGGTCAAAATAAGTTTTTTTTTTCACTTTTACAGGATCAAAATTGAAGGGTGAGATTTTTTTCACTTTTAGAGGTCAAAATCGAGGGGGAGATTTTTTCCCCTCACATTTAAGGGCCGTAATCAGAGAATCTTTAAAAAATTGGGCGTTCAATATGGGAAGGAGTTTTTTTTTTTCATTTTTGGCAGTCATTTTTAGGGGGGATTTTTTCTTCTACTTTTAGGGACCGATTTCCAAGGCAATCTCTATTTTTTATTTTCTGGGCAAAAATGGGATGGGGGAGTTTTTTCTTTCACTTTTAAGAGTCGAAATCGCGCGGAAGATATTTTCCCACTTTTAAGGCACGGTAATTCATTTTTCAACTTTTAGTGGTCAAAATCGAGGGGAAAGAATTTTATTCAATTTCAAGGGTCAGAATCCAAGAGATTGTTTTTTGACGAATATTTTCTTCACTATTAGGAGTCAAAAACAAAGGGATTTTTTTTCGCTAATCAAAGACAAGATTTTTTCCCATTTCAGAGGTCGAATTCAAAATGAATCCTAAGAATTTTTTTTTACATCCTTTCTTTTGGAGATAAGCCCTACTTTTTCTCCAGCATTAAAGCCCATTTCTTAAGTTTGTCCCCCCCATGACCCCCTTTTTATTATCTTCAGCTGCTTTTTAATAAATAGCCCCCTTTTCAACATTAGCCAGACCCTTTTTTAACATAAGCCGAACATCCTTTTTTTACATAAGCACCCCACTTATTTTCTGACATCGTAAAAAGTAGCAATAAATCAATTTTAAAAACAAATAGAATTAAACTCTATCTGATTCCTATTCATATATATATTTCTATTTCTTTTTTGGACAGCAAATTAAATCCGCCTGTTAGGGCAGGTATTTAGCCTAGTATCATTAATCACTAATTAAACAATATTATCAATTCCCAATCTTACAATGATATAAATTCTCAATTAAACAATGCTATAAATTCCTAATTACACAATAATACTGATTCCTGACTGAACGAAACTTTAATTTTCTAATTAAACATTGATATTAATTCACCCCAAATATTGACCCACAAACAGCGAAACATGCAACGTGAAAGTGAGATGTCTGGGACATCATAGGAACTGATAGAAAACTCAAATGACCTGTTGCAAGAAGATAACCGCTGGATATCATGTCTCACGACATGAATCCCCAGAGATCAGGTGTAAGGCTGTGGTCGGCAGGAAGTAAGATGGCGTGACAGAGCTAGATAAATTCAGAAAATAATGACTCTGCGATGCCCCTGATGGAGAGGTCTGGTGAATCCTGGGGAAAGTCTATGTCCAACGACGGACTTTCAAAGACTGATGATGATGATGAGATGATGATGATGATGATGATGATGATGATGATCATCATCATCATCATCATCATCATCATCATGAATAATTCCTAATTTCACTATAGATTTCATAGTAACTAATGCTGTACTCATTAACCTTGTGAGATATGAAAGTGATGATGTAATTGCGTTCTCCATAAATTCCACACAATAAAGTAATCACCGAAATTTTCTTTCATCAGCATTTTTTTACTAAAAATTTGCCACATGATTTTTTGATTTGTTGAGGTGAGGCAAAGGTTAAGAACCACTAAACTAATCTATATATCTTTATATATAATATATTTTAGATCCCCATTACAAAATTGCATAACTTTTTGTTTGTTATTTTCCCTTATCAGAAACCGTCATCCAAAGATGTCAATATCAGCATAGTGAATATCACAAGGTTTCTTCAGTTTTTAAGTTGGTCTGGTGGGCTTGCTATGCATGTATCACACGTACATGCCACAACTATAGAGCTAGAGTGCTGAAATTTGAACGTTTGCTTCTTATCATGTCAAGAAGAACCTCTACCCCCAACCTGTTTTTTTAGTAGGGGTTCAATTTTCAATGTATGCTTTTACTAAATTGGTCCCCAATTTTGTATCCTGCTGTGTTTTCGCTTGTTTTTTTAATTTTTTTTGTAAATTAAGACTTTTTTTTAAGTGATCTCAGTCCAACAAAAGGTAAGAGAAGTAACACCTTTTGACAATTTTGTAATTGATCATCCCTTGCTGTTATAAGGTGTTCCTAAAAAAAACAAAACAAAAAAAAACAACAAAAAACGAATTCGCATTAGCTCATATTCGTGACTGAACTTAATTGAGCATTTTACTCCGTTACCAGAGGTCAGTTCCCAAGAATTCAAATGCTGATTTTCAGTGCCGTCTTATCCTCTTAATTTGGAAGATTAGCACAATTTAAATGCACAAATATTGAGGTACCTTCATTAAAAGTTAAATATAGTTTTTTGATAACTGCTCGTTTTTAATATTTAATCTTTCATTATAATAAAATATCACTAAATCAAAAATGATTTCTTAGATCTGCACCAAAATGTAATGGCATCTTCCAGAGCTCATAGTCCTTCCTCCCTCGAAAACTTATTGTAATTTCTCGACAACTTTGGGAGATATCGTGTGGACAAACAGACACTACGGAAAAAAACATGAATGAATACACTTACCTCAACATTCAGATATCTGAGAATACTGTTGGTTGAAATCCTAAATCTAAAGCCCCAGAACCTGACTGATTCGCCGCTGTCTGTGCCGTACATCTGACAGGTTTTCTTATCTGAACAGGTTTTAATGCTCTGGTTGATTATAATCGGTTTTGTCAGATATCTTGTTAGAAGGAAAAGAATTGTTTTAGAGCAATGTATGAACACACAGTCACAATCTGATAGACTTGCAACCGAGGAATACTGCACACTCAGATGTACCTAATTGAATCTTTATATATATTTACACACACGCGCACACACACACACACACACACACACACACACACTCACATATATATATATATATATATATATATATATATATATATATATATATATATATATATATATATATATATATATATGCACGCGCGCGTCTGTGTATATATGCGTGTATATACACCTATGTGTATATATGTATAGATGTATATATGCAGACATTTTTTATATAGGAGTATTTTGTAGAAAATAACTGACAAGTTTTGTTTGTTCAACTTTTTATCGTATCGGCAAGTGATGAATTTTTAGCCTAGTGAACGTCATATTATACACCCAGATGCATCTACCTATGTTTATATACGCACACATACGCATATAACATAAATTGTGTCATATTATACTGAAACTCTATTTGAAATGATCCCCCATTGTTGCACGTGGTACATGTATCATTTGGCCGAGTCAACGTAAATAGAATGAACGATTAAATAGAATGGGGCTGCTGTAGGAATTGAACCAGCAACCAATGGGGTAGCTCTTACCATTGAGCTAAACAGCCGCCGATGATGTAAAAGTCGAAATAACTGTTTTAATCACTAATTCCCATTTTGCTAATTCACGGTCTCTATCTGCTCAATTTGTTTCTTTCAACGCAGACCGTCATGTTATGCATTACTGACGACTGTATGTACATGTGTATGTTTATGTGATCCGACAGAATGATCATAAATTGTGTTATATCATATTGAAACTTTATTTAAAACGATCCCCCGTTATTACACGCTGAATGTATCATTTGGCCTCGACAACGTAAATGCATTAAACAATTAAATAAAATGATTGGGTCGCTACTTCAACGTGGCGTATCTCTTATTATTGAGCAGAAGCTAAAAAAGATGAAGTAACTGTAAAATGTCGGCATTTCTCAAGTTTTCTATCACATAGTTTAACACTTCACACACTGGTAGACAAAAATCAACCACCATACCTACCTTATTCTTTTCGTCAATAATGATAGTAGTAGCAGTATTACTAATTACAATAATAGCAGCAGTATTATTATTAACATTATAATTAGTATTATCATATCCCCAGCCACTTCAAGAACAACCTAATCATCCTCTCATAGTTATTTCAGATATATAGACGCAAACCACCAAATAATATAAAATATTTAAACATGAATAGCTAAGGCCATGTAAAAGTTAACTATAACATATGGAGGCAGATAAAAGTAGGAAAAGGATATTTTCTGAGATGAAACATACCTCAAAAACTGATGGATTAATAACACACTCATATAGAAAGTGTCTGGAACATCCCAAGTAATTCAAAGCAACTAGCCATGAATATACCTCCCCTATGGGAGATAGAATACAAATAAAGATCAAAAACTAAACAAAGAAAAGAAAAAAGGCAGGAAATATAGATAGAATTGGTTGTTCACCCAAAAGAATAGACCCCCCAATAACGTCCTAAATAGAGGTCCAAATAATCAGATTATTGGTCTGAAGAAGCCCAAACAGGACAGACACATAAACGTGTTTGTATAGTAAATCCATTATTTCATTGTATATATATATATATATATATATATATATATATATATATATATATATATATATATATATATATATATATATATACGCACATGCATAACTATACAAGCACACACACACATATGTCTTCAATATGATTGTCTGTGTTGAAAGAAATAAATAGAGCAGATATAGACAGTGAATGATCAAAAATGAGAATTCTGAATTAAACCAGTTATTTGGGCCTTTGCTTCACTGGCAACTGTTTAGCACAATGGTAAGTGCATCGCTTCGTGGAAGCGTCTACCCTATCGGTCGCTGGTTCGATTCCTGTAGCAGTCCCATTTTCTTCAATCATTCATTCTATTTAGGTTGTCTCGGTCAAATAATACATTCGTCGTGTCATAATAGGAGATCATTTCATACAGAGTTCCAAAATAGTATAACTCTGTTTATAATTTTATTCATATGAACATCAAAGTTTTGGCAAGTGAAAATATGATAATTCTGCTTCATCGAATTTTGGCAATCAAGTTTGGTGATGAAAAAGTATTCTGGGACTGATTTAAGGGTTACAAAAATTGCGATTGTTCTCTTAAACGATAAAAAAAACTTTTTTGTGCCATAATTTTTGTAGAATAAAACATAAATTTAAGTATAGAATATACTTACATAAAGAATGCAGTATAAATATAGGACATATGAGTATAAAATTTGCAAGTTTTTAAAAATAGTACAACATATATATATATATATATATATATATATATATATAGATAGATAGATAGATAGATAGATAGATAGAGATATATATAGATATAGATCGATAGATGGATACATAGATATAGATATAGATATGATAGCATATTTCCTTTAGTGCATCTTTCATTGAAAATAACGAGGAACCTTTTTAAAAAATGTTTACTAAATTTTCCTTGTTTTTGTACAAGTAAACGGACCTCTGATTTTAGCGTAAATAAATACTTTCCAAAGGATAGAGCGCTTTCGGTTTCAAGCACTGGAACACAGGAAAAATCAAACAACTGCACATATGAAAAAGATGGAACCTTAGCCAACAAAAGTGGCGAAGGTAGTTCAACTGAGTTCAGTTGTCAAAACAACCCTTGGAATGAGAATGACAATACTCACAATTATAGAAGGCCGTGGAATGGATAAGCCGAAACGTCGTGATGAAAAATAAGTCACACAACGAATGAGTTTGAGAGTCTAGACAACTCTTGTGATGGTTATGACTCTCCTCAAAATTATAGAAAACCGTAGATTAGCTCGGCCAGAACGTTATAATAACAAAAGCAACACAGAAACAACCTCAATCATTCGAACAACTCTTGAAATAACAAACTAAGATTTGAAACTACGGACGTCTGAAACTTAGAATTCGTTTCATTTTGATTTAGTGCGAGTGCAAAAACACCCGATACTTCTTCATTTATACTCTTTTATTATTGACAAAATTTTGAACAAAGATTTCTGATTTTTGGACACGACTTTCCAATGTTCAATCTTATTTCAACATTCTTTATATCTTTGTTTGTCTATTCCTAATCTTCTTTCAAAATTCTGCTGACTTTGAAGATATGTAGGGTTGTCAAAATTAACCCTTTTGAAATATATTGGATACTATTTGCACCAACTGTACGTATCAGATTATTTTTTACAGATATAAAAAGGATTTTTTTTGTTTAATGTATTGCTAAGTTGGTTCAACTTGGAAGAAAGGACATGGCAGTGAGATCGATGAAGCTATTAGATAAACATTTTTGATATGAGCGAATTGTTGCATTTTACACATTTTGCAAAGTTCTTCTTAAAAAATCAGAATAAGAAACAATGGTAAAAAAGTCGTGACATCCGAAAGTCTTATTCTTGAATGAATAAAGCTATTGTTGTGAAAATTCAAAGTAGAAAACATGTCCGGTTAGTCAATCAATAGGAATCGTCACGTGCTCAACATTTTTTGGCAGCATGAGCTTTTGGGGGTGATCAATTAGAACATTGGAAAAAAGTTGTGATCAATGAATAAGTTACTCCCTCCTCATTTTGTTGGGTAGTGATCACAAAAAAGAGTGTGTTCCCAAAGAACAAACGTGAAGACTGTTGGACATAAAGTAAGGGATCAATTTAGCATGAACATACATCGTAAATTGAACCATCCACTAAAAACCTATTTAGGAAGGGGGTAATTAAGAAGAAAAAAAAACAGACCATCGTGTTTTATAGACATAATAGGGGGTAGATGTTGAAAAATCCAGTCCCCTAGTCCCATTGGGACAAACTGTACGCACGACACGTACAGCAAGCCTGACCAACTTGAAAAATGAAGAAACCTATGTTGGCAGATTTGGAGACAGTTTTGGTTGATGGTTTCTAATTCGAGAAGTACATTATGCTTTTCACGCATACGGAGAAAGGGACATATGAATTAATATCACTTGAAAAAAGTCCGTGGTCACTAATGCATATAGTATGTTGCAAGTACCATACATTGTAGGATCGATTCAATTTGGATAATGGATACTTGAAAAATATCTTAGTTTACTCATGCTGTCAAAAATGACGAAAGGATTTAAATGATTTTGCAATTGCATAGCACTAAAAATACCCGTATCATTTTAGTCACTTATTGAAACGGTCACGTGACCAACGTCTTCTGGCAGCATGCCGGGTTGGGGATAATCAATTAAAAATGGACAAAGGTGGATCAATGAACTAATTACGTCTCACGTCTTTCGTACACTAATAAGTTTGAATAAGCCTGAAAAGCCAAAGGAATTTGAACAGCACCCATGAAGTAAATGAAGTGCAGAATTTTGCTGCATCTCTTTATGAGCAGTAACCACTATGAGCCAATGGGCAAAAGTTGGACTAATTCAGAGAAAATGATAGAAAGTGTTTAATGAAGCATTTCAAAAAAAAAAAAATATGGTCAAATTTACCGACCTTTTGTATAGAACTTCACACACACATCGATAAACTCATCAACAAATACACTCCAGGGTAGTTAAATGAGCTGAGCATTTCCCATCGCATTTTGTTGAATTAATCACTTGTTTTGATAGAGACAAAATAAGTGACAAAAATAGACAACAAATGTGCTAATTTTGCGAGTAAGCATATGTGAAATTTATGCCTCAACCCCGACCCAGGTTACAAATCCAGATGTATATATCCCTAGATAAACACCAGCACCTTTTTGTTCCAGTCTTCTGAATGAAAACAAGGAGAACACAGACGCTTCATTGTTGTAAAACACTGTCAAATATTTGACTTATGATTCTTAGAATATAAAAAGTAATTGCAAAACATCGAAAAGGAAGACTGGTTCATTTTTTTTGGCCAGGACTGTATATTGGCAGAGGAGAAAAAAGAAATATTATGAAAAAAACTTGCTTGATCGATTGTGCATTCAATATCTCTAAATAACTTTTATTAACTTGATTCATTGAATTTTTTCACAATATACTCTTTTTTTTATGAAAGTTATAGATAGCAATTAAGCAGTCTGGCATCCAGATATTTATAAAAGTGGACACCGTAGAACAAGTCAAAAGATTCGACCGACAATGCAGGATCAATTATTTGAATTTTTATCTAGTAAATCTAATTTGATTTTGACTGATCAAAGTGGGTGTTGATTTGGGCTGAAAACAGATTGGTTCATATCATCATAAGCAAATGATGACTCTCATTATACCCAATTGAATTTACATTTGACGTTCCATTGAAGCATTTTTGCGGACTTGTGGTTCCAGAGCGCTAAAAATAATTGAATGCACATGCATCTCTATAAGACACTTTTCAGTCAGTCACTCTGTCTATAAGTCCCTGATAAGTTATCGATTATTATTCATTTTCTTACCCGAATTAGGTTGGAATGAAATAAAAATTGGCCTAGACCATCAGTTAACTTTTCTTGTCTTTTTCTTTCTCCCCCTCCTCCTCCTTTGGTAAGAATCCCTCCTTGCTAAAAAAGTTTGTCAGTAAGTGCAGCTTGCTGGTAATTGACTACAATGTGCCAAAAATGGCGGAGGTATCTTTGAATTAACAGTTCTTGTTAATTTGGTAACGCAAGACAAGTAAGATTCTCCATCTCAAAACCAGCAATCATATCCAGATATGATTCTGTTATTAAGAACCAAAACGAGTGAAATCAGCCCTTGAGTCTATCATTTCCTTCGACACAAAGCCAAAGAAATAAGGCTAAACCGGAAGTGGACCTCCACTAATGTTTATGCAACTCACAGAGCTCCTCTTTGAGGAACCCTGTAGTAAAAAATACAATGGGGCGAGCGAATTTCGATCTCTATTTTGAGATTTTCCACATTCGAAATATGTTTGGGATTGTTTTTTCAATAACGTCATATTATTTACTTATATTTTTTCCAGTTCGTTAACCTCTATCCAAGGAACGTTTTGGTAAGTATTTGGTGAGATTGCCATTGTATGGTCTAATTGCCTTTGCTACAAGTTGATGTAATGATTGTAGCAGGTATCTATTGTCAAAAGTTTAAGTATTTAAACATTGCTTTGAAGGGAAAGAGATCGAGTCTGATCAATTGCTAAGTTATTGTACTCAACTATGATAATATATGGACCCAACGGAGCACAGAACATTGAAAACCTTGACTGGGGAAAATGTCATACCCAAATCTTGTCCTATCTGATAACTTAAATTTCCAGAGTTTATGGAACCATCGTGATGGACTTGTTCTTATAAACACATGGAAAGATGGAAACTACAATCTCTACAGGACTGGTTCAAGTCTCTATGGGGTCCTTAGCAGAATTCGATACTGGAAGGACCCTGCCGCCTCTTGGGAACCTCATCCTTCTTTGGGATCCTATGGGGACAATAAAACCCTGGGCAGCCGCTTAGTTCCCTTATGTCTCGGACCGACTCTGCACCCTGTCTTCTTTTCCTCAAGTCAAAGTACTTTCACAAAACATTATGAAAGTTGTGCATCGTGAGCAATATGGTTTTGATGATAATGAAACCCGTGTTATTAAATTCTTTGATAAATGTCAGTATTCTTTCTGACTTTAAATTCGGACATTTCCTACCTGAATGACCCAATCTATACGTGTGTTTATGTCCATCTCCGGTAGCAGCAGCAGTTTTTTAGCGTTTGTCGTTGGACACAGACCTTCCTCAAGATTCATCCGAACTCATCGGTGTCGTGGAGCCAATATTTCCTGAACTTGCCCAATTCGTCACGCCATCTTATATTTTCCACCGTTTCACGTATAATCTTGCTTATAACCGGGAATCAGAGACAAAGAAAGATTTAGAGAGATTAGTGCATAGATTCAAGAAGATAAAGACGGATCGACGGAGCGTTGAAGATCGTGAAATGGTGATTTGAATATGTCATTTATAGATAAATCAACAAAGTGATTCCAAATGAATATATATATATATATATACACACATATATATATATATACATATATATATATATACATACAAACACACACATATATATATATATATATATATATATATATATAGATAGATAGTCTTGGCTGCTGTGGGGTCAAACATTGTGACTGAATATGATACAGTAACTTTTATATCGTATTCTCAAAAAAGTGTTTCTTCGGACCCAACCCACGAAAAACCTCAAAAACAAAAAACCCATTGGTTGTCCGCCATTCTTGTAACATGGCCGGCCCACTGCCATTATAGATTTTTAGTGGATTCTATGATGTCCCTGACTCTTGCCTTTTTACGGATGTACTGTGCTGTCGTGTGGTCTCTCCATGTGAGGCCCAGTATAAAGTTGAGTAAATAATTTCAAGATTCCCACATAAGGTGGTGTAGATAATTATGAGATACCCATATAATGTGGCGTAAAAAATTATGAGATCCCCGTATAGAGTAGTGTAAATAATCATAAGATTCTCTCAATATTGTTTGTAAATTAAAAAAAACAAACTCAATACTATTTCACTGTAGACACACACACACACGCACGCACACAAACACACACACACACACACACACACACACATATATATATATATATATATATATATATATATATATATATATATACCTCCTCAGACCCCATCAAAGGAAGGGGAAAAGTCTCTTATCACACTTGACTGCTTAAGGAGGTAGGGGAAGTCATCCTTCATTTTTGATCCCTGAAAGGGTAGAAAAGTTTCCTTACACTTTTCAGCTCTTAAAAGAGAGAAAGAAAAAGTCTCCTATTCACTTTTAGCCAAGTAAAGGTGTGGGTATGTAGGGTCAATATTCGCTTTTTATTCCCCTTTTTTGTGCCCCTGTACTTTTCTCAACTTGAAAAGGGAAAAATTTCACTTCACTTTTGACTCCTTTGAAGACAGTCGTTTTCCCCCAAGTTAGACCCCTTAAGAAATTGTGTAAAAACATATAAAATAAACAATGATATTCATACATACAGCGAGTAAAATTCTGACTATAGAACAATGAGGTATTTCAACCAGTGCTCAAATAAGTTACTCTCTTGAGTAATAAATGAACCAGGAAAGCTGAGAGATATTCTACTTTGGTTGCTAAGACATAAGTCGGAAAAAATCAAAATCTTTCCGGTGTAAATGGCATAGATGCTCTTCCATCTGACAGTGCTGACCAAGAACTTCGAACTAATGTTGACATACGGTGTAGGAAGAATATCATGGCTTAAGAAAGTGCAAAGAAGCGAAGACGATCAGACAATGACTGGCAAAAGATATGAGCAAAATTACTAACGAAACGCGAGAAGTGAAAGGAAAGTTTTGTTGAGCTATGCCAAACAGCGTCAATGAATGGGAAATAAGGGTTCAATTTCACATAATTGTTACATGTGAATAAAATTCTTCACTAAAAACTAATGATTTTTCTTTTAACCTAATTGTTCAAGCTCTTCCCCAGATCCACTAATTATGCTAACCGACTTTAGTTGAGCTGTGCCAGTATCCAAGGTGGGGCACAATGACAGAGCCAGTTGTTTCACACACACACACACACACACACACACACACACACACACACACACACACACACACATATATATATATATATATATATATATATATATATATATATATATATATATAATAGGATGTGGATTTGCTACACTAACAAGTTTATGTTTCAGCCCTCTCTGGGCCTCATCAGGCGAATGATTGTCTCTGCACGTTCATGTTTATTCCTTGAATTTTCTCATTGCAATAAAATTTGTTTTTTCTTGCGTGAACATCCTGTTTTTGATTCTCAAAGCCAAGCCATATAAACAAATTTCTGCTCAGTCCAAATACTTATATTCACCCCAATATATATATATTTTTACGTAGGGCAGGGGTAGAACGGCGGACTCTGGGTTGGGCGGCGCTGGATGGACATTGAGTGTGTAGCAGCTGTCTGTGGATGAAATTATATTATATACACACACACACACACACACACACACACACACATATATATATATATATATATACATATATATATATATATATATATATATATATATATATATATATATATACATATATATATATATATATCTCCTTTATATTGTTATCATTTGTAAGAACCTGTTATATTGCGAGCAGAATTAATTAAACAAATACATCAAATTATTCTTCTATTTATCACATATAGTGACAGAGCAAATTCTGGCTGTAGTAAAAACGATATAAAGCAATAATCATCACTACATTTCAGGGCTAGGATACGAACCTTATTTGTACCTTAGGGCAGCATACGAAGGCAAGTTTTTGGCTTTTCTCATCTCTGCCCACTAACCTTACATCTACTCGAATATTTTGCAAAGTCATAGCCATTCTTGCAGTAACAAATTGAATACTTCTGCTAGCAATGGAAAATTTGAACTCCTGGATCTATGAACTGCCGAAAACCCCCGTTGAATTTTCCAGTGAATAAATTTAGATAAATTATTGTGGATTGAATCGAAAAAAAATTGTTTAAAATACCAAAAAGTGCAAGGAAAGTAATTTCAAACGGAAGTTACTCCTCGTGTTTCAACTATATTCCCTAGTACGAAATTGGGAGTTAAAAATAAAACAATTTTGCAATTCATATTGTTGAGAAAATCAAAGAAGGAAAAATGTGTTACTGACTGAATAAGTCTATTATATATAGGGACAGCAAACCTTGAATCCCGGTTCAGGTTTTTTCGTAGGAAACCATGCTTACTGTTACACAACCTATGCCCGAACGTTTTTATCCCTGGACCTCCATTCACTTAACTCAGGCATATGTCCTAGAGAATGCTTTGAGTTGTCTGCAGAGACAGAACGAGGCCATTCAACCGGAAAATAGCATGGTTTGAAAAAATTTAACACGATAAAAAAAGATAATTTTTTACTTAACTGTAATGTCATTAAATTTAGAGAATAAGATAAGAAAATCTCTCCTATCCCACCTACCCAAGTACGTATTGCTAAGAACTGTCTTCAAAAATGGCTAAAATCAGCAATATATTTCCATTTCTAGCTAACGTATAAAAGAAAAACGATATAATAATAGTCCAAAATTAATTATTAATAAAATTGTATATTTAAATTATCAGCTATAATCGGCTCTCGTAGATTACAATCGGCTAAATTACTTAAAGAAACTGCCTGATCGCACAATTTTCTTCTTCCCCTTCATATTAGTATTGCAAGTAGCAGTCACTTCTGTCTTGCGCCCCCACTCGTATTAGAGTACCTTGCCAACATGATATCGTTTCAAGAAAATATTGGAAGCAATTTTAAATCGCAATTTACATTATTGTTGACTCACTGCAAATCATGACGAAAAAAATCATCAGGATTTTAAGTGAGCGTTACTGTCAAAATTAGGCTAGCAAATACAGAACCAGCTTTGAGCCAATTGGACTGATCGCACTCAATTGGGCCCTGCACAGAAGTGGGGTGCTCCGCTCGTGTATTATCAAACAGTGATAACAACACATAATACAATATATCTAACATTACATTGTAGATTTTACAGAGAACAGCAACAATTTTAGTTTTCTTCTGAATTCTCAAAAAGTTAGTAGAGTTTACTTGTATTTTTTTTCCTTGAATCGGATAATAAGTTAATCAATTATAGAACAGCGTAAAAATGTATTTCTTTGGCATTTTAATCACACATTTTGAATCATATCCATTCAACTATAGAGATATAAAATCTAGAATGACCTATGCTAGGGTCCTGGAAAACGTATTTCCAGTATATATATATATATATATATATATATATATATATATATATATATATATATATATACGCACATGTACTTTGCCCTCTCCAAGACAAACTGCTGCTACTTAACCATAGACTTCATCACTGGCTGGACTTTCTCTCACTCAGCAGGATGCCTCCAGCAGCCTTTATGAAATCTTTTACCCACAAGGCAATGCTCCTGATAGTGGACTCTGGTTCCGCATGAAAACTTTAACCCCTAAAAACACTTACTCACACAGCACACACCACTGAAGATGGGAATAAATCCCGTAACATGTCTGGACCATTAATATCTACGGATAAATAAACCTTACCTCAAAACACCGAGTCTGTCTCATTCTTTACAGTTCATATTATATTTGTATATATATATATATATATATATATATATATATATTCATATGAATTGCGTTATATTACATAGAAACTTATGTGAAATGATTTCCCGTCGTTACACGGTTAATATATCAATCAATTAAGGCAACATAAATAGAATAAACAATTAAAGAAAACAGGACTGCTGTAGAATTCGTTTATTCTATTTACATTGCCGTAATTGAATGATATATTAACCATGTGACGACGGGAAATCATTACAAATAAGTTTATATATAATGTAACACAATCTATAATTTATTCTGTTTGACCAAATATCGTCCATTTTTTAAACACACACACACACACACACACACACACACACACACACACACACACACACACACGCATATATATATATATATATATATATATATATATATATACATATATATATATATATATATATATATATATATTTGTATATATATCCAAGATTTTCCCATTGATAGATCCTGGCCAGTTCGGGATTCTGTAGAAAAATGCTCACCCCATTCCTCAATACAAGGTATTACACAATAATATTTAAACCGTGCTATAGGCCACCATTCGTGTAGGGAGACACGGGTAGTGATTGGGAGTGCTCTGCCACGCTGGCCCATGACGTTTCGAGGTGTGAACAGCTAAATACCTTTTATTAAGGCATTCGTTTGAAGGGAACGCAAACTTTCTCTCTTGGAGATTGAATTCGGCTCGGGGCTCTCATTCCCCGTGTCCCCAACCAGCAAGGACTCTCTGGGTTCTAAAGGTTATCAGCACCCAAGCGCAAAGACAGCACCCAGGGAGAGTTGCGCAATATTCTAAGGGTAAGCATAGTTATCGATTGACATGCATTAAAGGCCAGGGAATATTTTTCACTATTTCATTTCTACGCCAGGGGCTTGTCCCGTCTCGCCCTTTCTTACCATACGTTTGCCTCCATTTGCTTGGCAAAGCTCAACGTCTAAATAAACTTTTTACGTTCTTGAAATGGCTGGTCGAGTTTAACATTTTTTTTCTTCTCTTAAGGATCTTTTTGTAAGCTGACCCCCTCTGAGCATTGTCCGGAGAAAGATAAGTCTGTTTTCTCAGCTGCCGAGATGATGTGGATCAATTTCTTTCTAAATCGATCTCAATGAGGGGTGATTAATCTCAGGAAAGTCCATCACAACCGGCACATCTTCAGCTCACACGAGGAGCCGCCGAGATACGAAGCGGACAGCACGTCAAAATCACCTGTATTATTCTCGATTGGTTATTTATGTTACAGGTGTTAGATACTGCCAACCAAACACTGACAAAGTAGGTTTCTTCAATTTTTAAGTTTGGTTGGCTGGCTGCCTTGCTTGCTGCCTGGTTTGCTATGTATGTATGTAGGTGTGTATCACACAAACAGGCCGCACCAATAGAGCTAGAGGGCTAACATTTACTCCTCATCATGTGTCGAGAGAACGGTGACAATTGTTTACTGGCGGATGAATAATAATAATGTATGGTGTGCTTAAAAGGTTATAGCAGATTATAATGGTATGGTTAAAGGACGAAGAGGGTTTGTATAGTTTGTGTGTGGGGATTGAAGTGGGAAACAAACTTTGCACTGCCTTCTAAAATGCTGTGCAGTTGAGATTTTGATAATTTAATGACGGTAGCGGTCAATAGTATCATCTTGTGACTCACGTTACTTCGAATTAACCAGGCCATCTGTGTTGCTTTTGTACAACTCCAATCGGATGCTGGAGTTGACTTTGCCCCTTCTCTTAGTAACAACATCAACAACAAAACGACAACAATCCTCACCTAATTCAAGGGAATAAACTCGTTACTGTTATTCTGTCTCGTCACGTAAAAGCAAACTGATATATAAAACTAACGTTTCCCTACTGTGATTTGATACAATGACGAACTCTCTTACTGACTGAACAAAACTGAGAAGATTTACATATCTCCGAAAAATTCATCATACAAATGAACAAGAGCTTGTTTTATTCTGATAAATAAATATATTTATACTAAAAATTTCCCCTCGTTCACATTTTTGTTCATTCACTGTCCCTACCTACACTATCATTACTCAACGCTGACAATGATATTATTAAGAAATGAAGATATAATTTCACTTAATAATTATGAATGCATTATTATTGGGAATTATATTCAAAATAACCTCCTGTTATTACACGGGGAATGTGTCACTTGGCCTAGACAGTGTAAATAGAATAAACAATTCAATTGATTTCTCTCTTATCCACACATGTAATATTTACTGATGTGCATTTTGTACTCCGTCACGCCAAGAGATACAACTGACAGGATACAATGAATATCATGTTCTGACGTAATAAAAACGCTGAATTTGAAGTATAATGAAAAAAAAAAAAGACAGCAGTAAAAATTAAATACTAAAGAAATCCCTTTGTATTCAGCAGAAAGATATTCTTCAATCTCACTGCAATGCAAATCTCTATTGTCCATGTGTATAAAATGCATTGTGTAAAGAAAGATATTCGCCCAGCTTATAACAATGCAAATTTCTGTTATCTACGTATGTAAAATGCAATGTGTATAGAAGGCTATTCTGCAATCTATCTGCAAAGTAAATCTCTATCATCCATGTATATAAGATGCAATGTGTATAGAAAGATATTCTCCAATCTCTCTGCAATGCAAATCTATATCATCCTCGTATATAAAATACGATGAGTAAAAAAACTATTCTATCTCACTGCAATGCAAATTTCTATTATTCACGTATATAAAATTCAATGTGTTTAGAAGGATACTCTTCAAAATTACAGGAATGCAAATCTCTATTATCCACGTATATAGGACACAATATGCATTGAAAGCTATTCTCCTTGCTCACTGGAATGCAAATCTCTGTTGTCTGCGTTGATAAAATGCAAATTGTATCCATGTATTTCACACATATCATTATTTTTGACAGCACCGGTACTATAATGTAAGATATGAATATCAAACAAAATATATACATTGATCAAGAGGGGCTTCTTGTGGTGGGGTAATTAAAGAATAGATGTGTCTTGAGTTCCATGGTCAGTTGATACACCTGTGCTTTTCTGTAAGATTTAGCTAAGATAAATAAATATGCATCGATACTACATCCACGAAATTCTCAAGAGAAGAAGAGATCAAGCGAACAATCACTCTAGATTGGCAAATTTTCAGTATAGCAAGCTCAACCTTCAAGAACTACAGATTCTCATTAGTCCTAAATAGAAGGGTTTTAAGCTGAAACATGGAATCTAACCAAAAGATTCTCCGTTAAGCAGTCATGCAAAGTTCACATGAGAAAATCGTGATCGTTATCACATGTAGAAATCATAAGACTGTAAACTATATCAGTGGAAAAATAGAATCAGAGATATAAAATCCATTAGAAAACTCAAATGGCAATGGGCGAGTCATGTAAGAATGTCAAATAACTGCTAGACATCCCGATTCACAACGTGGATTCCTAGAGATCATACACGAAGCTGAGGCGGCATTGAATAAGATGGTGTGACAAACTGCACCAGCCCAGAAAGTATTGACTCCGCGACGCCGATAATAGAGAAGTTTAGCGAATCTTGGGGAAGGTCTATGCTCAACGGCGAACACTGAAAGTTGGATGATGATGGGGAGATCGATTGATTGATCCCCAGGGGAGTCATCTATCTAGGGGGTAGTTACCTATAGGGCGGTTTTTATAAGAGGGCAATTGTTCCAGGGGCGGTTGTCCTGATACCAAAAAATCTATGCAAAGAGATATCTCAGTAAAACATGGTTCCGTGCAGAACTTTGCCTAGTTTGGGCACCTACTTTCAATTTCATAAATTACTTCAATGAATGTCTTGGATAATATGTGTGTCATCGAGGATTGTTGATTACCCTGGATGAATTCACTGAACAATTTGATATGCCCGGGAGGGAATACCAAAGAATTGTGATCCTAACCGAACGGCTACTGCAGTAGTATTTACGTATTTAATGTAACTATACAATTGATCATGATATATCCATATTGTGAGAACCATCAGGTTTTTTTTATTTCTTGTAACTGAAAATGTTTTTTATTACTGGGAACTGAAATAATGAACTTTTGGTTAGATGAAAAACTTTCAGTTTTCCTTTCTTTTGGTGGAATTTTGCGGACAGTCGTAATCTCTCGAACACCGACAAAAGAATATTTTGTTGGTCTTTATTTCGAATACTGAACAACACTTGTGAGCATAGTCTCCTGTAAGCAGTGTAAGTTTGCAACCAGCGCCCAAAGGAAATCAATGTGCGCACAAAATATTCAAAATTGTTAGGATAGCTCACCGAGTTTTACTGAAAAAAAAATTATTGATTCGTTCTGTCAAATTTATAAGGTGGGCTCATATTTTCCAACCGGGAAAAAATTTTCGCAAAATAAGATTTTTGTGCGTATTGACAATTAGACATCAGATGGAAAATCAAAAGATGAAGTGTGTCTGGTTTCAAGGAACCAACAACCAAGATTACCATCAAAACTGTCAACATAGGTTTTTTCAGTTTTTAAGCTGGTCTGGTTGAATTGCTGGATATGTGTGTATATACCATGTGCACAGGCCGCACAAATGGAGCTAGAAGGCTGATAAATTCAACACTCTTCATTCGTCTAGAAAAATCTTTGATTTTTGAATTAACAACCAACTAGTTTCTTAATGTGTAATTCAGTTTGAATTGTAACTGTATGCCAAATTGTTTCCTTAGTTTGTGCCCAGCAGCATTCGAGTTTTTTGGGGGGAGGGAGGAATTTAGACTTTCTAGAGATCACTGCCTAACAAAAGGTGAAAAAGTAACTTTTTCCATTTTTTCCTAATTGATCACCCCCAACACTATATGCTACCAAAAGACCTTGGTCACGTGACAGTTTTCATTGCTTCCCTAGCCAGACATGTCTATCTTATATGAAATTCTATGGACATAACAAAATGGCTTTCATTCGACAAGTCTTCCTTTTTATCGTCCCTTCCTTTTGTTACGTTATCGCTCACGTCAATTTTAATTAAAGAACTGGTTTTTCATCTTTCTACTTAACGGTATTTCAATGTCTGGTAGTTTTGTAATATATTGAAATCTCAGAAGACCGCAGCCATCAGGTGATCAAGGATGCCAAAATAAATTTATCAAATGTTTCAATGCAGCAGCTTGAAGCGTACCAAATGTTTCGAAAACTTACCAAAACTATAGTATATAATAATATATCAAATAATACGATCATTACAATGAGTCGATGTATCAAAATTATTGAAAAATGAATAAGAAAAATACAAAGAAATATCTTTGTGATATCTATAATTAATAGAGCCAAACCATAGCAAAGCTCTTTATGACTAGAGGTATGTTGACCAAAGAATTCGTGAACATTACGATTAATTACGAGATTTCCGGCCAATGAAGTATCTCTGGAGCTCTGCACAAATATTGCTTTCATTAAACTCCTTATTGAATCTAATGAAATCTTACTGATTACACTAGGAAGGGAAAATGTGACGATCAAATATGGCTAAATAATTTAGCTGAGTTCATATTAACAACACCAGTAGGATAAGTTAGCCGGTGATTAAAAACCAATAAGAATGCAGCTTGGTTTTCACTGCAAAGAATTGCATTAGGATTGCTAAATTAGCAATGTTTTGGCTAGATATGACAGTTTTACTTTTCAATCCAGTCGATGATATTGTACAATAGCCGAAAATCTGGCCAAATTAAATCAAATATTTTGTAAGTTCCAAAAATCCTTTAATCAAATGTTGCAAGGTTCGTGCAATGCAAACTATTCAAACAGAATGAAAATAGAAATAATTTGTATATAAAGAGATGAGAAGAACCTTTGTACACCAGTGGAACTATAACAGCCGATGTTTGATATATATATATATATATAATTATTTATATATATATATAATTTTCATTGTACAAACTCAAAAACCAGACGATTCCAATAATCCTAAAAAGAAGAGTTTACAGCCAATGCATTCTCCCGAGAGACACTCATGGAGCAGATACGGGGAACCGAACCTAAAGACTGACCTACAAACTGAGGAGCATGCAACATGTGCATGAGAGAATCATGCTCAATCTTACATGGAGAGATCACAAGACAGCACAGTATATAAGGAAGAAAACAGGAGTCTGCAACATCATAGAAACTATTAAAAACTCAAATGGCAATGGGCAGGCTATATCGCAATAATAGCAGACAACTGATGGACATCACGTCTCACAACATGGATCCTTAGAGATCGCATGAAAAACCTAGGCCGACAGAACACAAAATGGAGAGATTAACTAGACAAATTCAGGAAATACTGGCTCCACGAAGCCCATGATCCAATGCAGGACGTTAAAAAACGGATGATGATGATGATGATGACGATATATATATATATATATATATATATACATATATATATGTGTGTGTGTGTGTGTGTGTGATTATTATTAAGAGATGAATGTATAATCCGAGAGAAATAATTTTATATGCGTTATTTCTTTGAAACTATATTCGAAATGATCGTCTATCATTACACGGTGAACGTATAATTTGGTGTATACCTGTTTGCTTGCAATGGGAAAGAGAATTATGGTAAGTTCTACCTGAACGGACAGAATAGTAGACAAATTATCGTTTTGAGATCTATTCAATCCTTTGTCAAAAATGACACTTGCGAAATTAAACGAATTTGGGAATCGAAGTTCTGCATCAACCACCTTATTCTCCCAATCTTTCTCCCACTGGCTCAAACATTATAGCAATTTTGTATTCATAAAGAATAAACACTACCAGAACCAAACAGCTGCAGATGAAGCTATGGGAGTTTATTGAGTTTATGAATATTGATTTTTACTGTAATAAATCACTTCGTTAAAGTTTTCATTCGTACTTCCAGTCACTTGGAAACTTAAACGTGTTATCTATCACCTTTCCCCTTCCATATTAATCTTTGATTCTTTGAAAACACCATTACTTTGTATAAATGCATATACTTTCCAATCAATGTTGTTTGCATTTTTATTCCATATTGTCAACATAGATATGATATCTGTCCCATGCATAAATGAATCACCGTAGTCCAGAATTAGAACTAATTATTTGAAAGATTATCAAAAGAAAAATAGATCTTTTATCTAAAAAAAAAATAATTCTAGCACAAGATTTGGGCATAGTTGGTCCAAAATGACCACAGAAATCCCCAAATCCACTTTTTCGAAAACACACACACAAAAAAAAAAAAATCATGGGGGGTAGTAGTATACTCATGCAGAATTTCTTGGTTATAGCCTCCGAAACGAAATCAGAAGTGCACAGAAAAAAAACGCACACACAGGCATATATGCACACACAGAGCAAAGAGAGAAGAATCTGTAGCCCACTTGGCTGGTTGGTTGGTTGGATGGGCCATTTGCCGGGCTACGGTGATTAGATATTTATGTACGAATGCATGACGTGTACCTCTTTGAGTAACTTAATTGTGCCATTAGTATTTATAGATCTAGCTTTTTCTATTCTCTAGCTATGAAACATGTATTAGCCATTGTCACCCAGCTCTTTTGATGCAGTTTTCTAACTTGATCTTTTGTGGCTAACCCTTTCAAGTGTGCAATCAATATCTGGTGTAGTTGCATCGTAGATAAACCTTCCCTAAGATTCGTCAAACCTCTATCATGGGTGTTGAGGAGCCAATACTTTCTCTACTTATCCAGTTCATCTCACCATTTCAT
Organism: Thysanoteuthis rhombus; assembly: GCA_963457665.1. Lineage (NCBI taxonomy): Eukaryota > Metazoa > Mollusca > Cephalopoda > Oegopsida > Thysanoteuthidae > Thysanoteuthis > Thysanoteuthis major. Next base: position 19,809,160 of record OY735241.1, read on the forward strand.
ATTCTCCAGTCATGGTTTCGCATGTGATCTTTGGGGATCCACATGAGCTATGATGTCCAGCAGTTATCTGTCATTCTTGCAACATGGCCAACCCATTGCCATTTTAGTTTTCTAATAATAATAGTTTTCTAATTTCTTTAATACCCTGGGCTCTTGTTTCTTCTCTAATATACTGTGCTGTCTTGTGATCTCTCCGTGTATTGTTGAGCATGATTTTCTCTTGTGCACGTTGCATGGTTCTGAGTTTTAGGGGATAGGTTCCATATTTCAGCTCAATAAGTGGCTATCGGGAGGCTTCTTTTTAGGATTAGTGGAATAATGTTGTTCTTGAAGGTTTAGCTTGCCTTACCAAAAGTTTGCTAACCCAGAATGATTCTTCACCTAGTTTCTTCTTCTGAAAATTTTATGGAAATTCCTTATCCTAGGTAGATGTAGGGGTCTACTTCCTCAGCTGTGTGTTTAACTCTTTAATTCATAAACCGCTCGAAACCAAATGTAATTGACCGAGGAATTTTTTCGATGAATAACATAAACAATATTTGAACTCTTTTGTGAATTGAATAAAAAAAGGGAAAAAATCACTAAATGGTCACATTCTATTTTACATGAATTTAAAAGTTAAGTTTTGTATTATATAATGCTCTCTAGTTTAAGATAACATAAAATGTGTAATGGACATTTGTAAATTTCGGAGGATAGATAAAATATACGTTGTATGCATATAAGTAGTCTTATTACATTTAAAACATAATTCATTTTTTCTAATTCATCCTTGCGACTTCAAACGTCTTGGTAATAAAACATCGGTTATTTTCTCTATGTTCATTGTTGAAGTCAATAATGGCGGAAAATGGTATCGCCTAAGGTGTGGAGAAGATATCAGACATTTTATTTGGCGGGAAATGGTTATATGTTTTTTGTTCAGATAATTTGTGTTGCAGTAATAAGTTGGAAACAATTTTATCAAGAGTAACTCAAAGAGCATAGCGTTTGAAAATTCTCTGAGTTACGCTGGTACCAACGGACTCACCTCGTCTAAATAATAAAACAAATTAAATGAAGAAACTTCCCTTTATGATCTCAGACACAATATTAGATATATCATCATCATCATCCATTACAAGTCCACGACTGGGCAAAGGCCTTCCTCATTTTCTCCTGTCATGGGAGACTTTTGCGATTGCGTTAACCAAACATTTCAATCTCACCCCTCTGTCTAGTCTTTTCCTACTGCATTTATTGTCCAATTGGCAAGAATCAATTCACCTTCTATTCCATCTATTACCATGCCTTCTTACTACGTGTCTTGCCCATCTCTATTTTTGTTGTCTAATTATTCATTCGATATTCTCCACTCTAGTCTTCTCTCTGATTCATGTTGAACCTTTTCTATCTCTTAGAATTATCCTTAGCATTGCTCTTTCCATAGATCTCTGTGCGATTCTAAATTTGTTCTCAGTTTGTTTTGTTAATTTCCATGTTGCAAACCCGTAATCCATAGTATTGATTGTATACTTTCCGTTTTGAGCACATTGGCTTATATATACATATATATATATATATATATATATATATATATATATATATATATATATATATATATATATATATATATATATATATGCGGACGCGCACACACATATACATACATGAATGTATGTATATATATATATATATATATATATATACTCATATGTATATATATATGTGTGTATATATATATATATATATATATATATATGCACATATATTTGTATATATACATGTGTGTATATGTATATATGTGTACATAGGTATGTATGTATGTATGTATCTATCTATCTATCTATCTATGATATTAGCGTTGCATGCATATACACTGATTGCATCCCCATATATATATATATATGTGTGTGTGTGTGTGTGTAAACTCATATGTATATACACTTATGTGCTTGTATATACATACGTATATAGATCAATAAATCCGTTGCATATGATAGAAATAGTATTTTATTTACCAAAAAATATTTATTTTCTCATCGTACACTCCCCCTTTGTCAATGCACCTAATCCAATGAGGAATATTAATCACACAGAACATTATACAGCAAATGTATCACCACTAAAATCAACCCAAATGATACAATGTTCTAGAGGCATTTATGAATTCGTGCTTGATTAAAATAAATATGTGTTTGATTAGAAATTGACAGAAGTGGATTTTAAAAACAATTTTACCACATCAGGAACTGTCAAACACATCAGTCACCACAGATTTTTTTGAGTTTTAAAGTTTGTCCGAATCACATGTACAGAGGAAGTAAAGGGCAGAAGTTTGAATATTTTCTCCTTATTATGTCATATCAGGTTTTTGCCCCTGTGTTTATTCAGACTTTTTATTGGTTACTTCCAAACAAAATGGCGTTGGTCACGTGACGGTTTTTAAAAGCTTTTGAGCACTCCTCCATTATGACCTGGGGATTTTTTTTTTAAATTTGCGACTCAAATTCGCAAAATCACGCCATCATGAGCGTTGCAGAGTCAATACCTTCCGAATTTGTCTGGTCAGTCTTCCAGTCTTTTATTCAGCCAGCCTTAGGGATCCATGTTGTGAGTTGTGATGTCCATTGGTTGTCTGCCATTCTGGCAACATGAACAGCCCATTACCAATGGATTCTATGTCTCGAATTCCTTTTGTTCCCTAATATATTGTGCTGTCTTGTGATCTTTCAAAGTTGAGCATGATTCTTTCATGTGCCCGTTGCATTTTTCTCAGTTTAATGGTCAGGTTCCATGTTTCAGCTCCGTAGGTGCCTATAGGGAAGATTCATTGGTTGTATACCCTTCTTTTTAGGACTAATGGGATTATATTGTTCTTGAAGGTTGGGCTTGCTCCGCTGAAGGCTTAACATCCTAGACAATTGCCCTCGGAATGAAAACTCGTATGAAAATTGATTCATGGGTAACAACCCCTCAGACAATTGCTCCCTGGATAATTTCTCCATCGTTATCAACTTTTTAGTGTTCGTTGTTGGACATAGACCCTCCCTAAGATTCGCTAGACTTCTTTCTGATCGGTGTCACAAAGCCAACAATTCCTTAACAAGTCTAGTTTGTCACGCCAAGAATCCACGTTGTGAGTCGTGATGTCCAGCAGTTGTTTGACATTCTCACATGACCAGCCCATTGCAATTTGAGTTTTCTAATGGATTTTGTATCTTTATTTTTCACTAATATACTACACTTTCTTATGATTTCTTCATGTGATGACAAGCATGATTCTCTCACGTTCACGTTGCATGGTTTTGAGTTGAGGATCAATATTTTGGTCAGGTACCATGTTTCAGTTCCATCGGTGTCTATCGAGAGAATACATTGGTTGTATACCTTTCTTTTTAAGACTGATTGGATTTTCTAGTTCTTGGAGGTTGAACTTGCTCTGCCGACGGCTTGTTGTCCTAGAGTGATTCTTCAGTCGATTTTTACTCCTTTTGAAGATTCTATGGTCTTTCGCTGACCTAGGTAGATGTAGTGGTCTACTTTCTCCACTTTTACGTTTTCAATCTTGGTCGTTCTATGTTCATTTCAGACGTAATTATTGCATATGGCATTTGTTCTGCTGAAGCTCATGTGAAGAAAAAACGATCAAAATGTTGCGTTTGCAATTTGACTGACCTTCTCTGTGCTACAAAACGAGAATGTCACCGTAGATAAATAAAAAGGGCAGGTCTGGTTAGTCAACCAATAGAAACCGTCACGTGACTAACATCTTTTGGCAGCATGGCGAGTTGTAGTGATCAATTATAAAAATAAAAAAATGAGGTGGTTAATGAAAAAATTACTTTTCTCGCCTTTTGTTCTGTGGCGATCACTAAAAAGAATTTTCAAAAACAAGAGTGAATGCTGCTAGACACAAAATAAGTGACCAAATTAACATAAGCATGCATTATAAATTGAACCCCCTTGAATAACCTGCTTTTTGGCGATTTTAAGTTATCGGAATATTGGACATTTACAAATCAATATTGGATGGAGGACAATGCGCTGAAATACAGAAAAGTCGTATTAAATATAGGATGATTGGCATCACTACCCACCATTGTGCAGCTGCACACAATTTGAAAACAACTGGTGTGGCTTGTATCACTTCTTTATGTCCTCTGTCATAACATTCTAAAGACAGAAATAGCAAATACTTCATAGAGAATCAAAAGGAGAACCCACGGATTTAAAGTGATTTGAAGTTGGGAATAAGAAACGACGTTCATAAGCGGTTCATTAAGAAGACGAAAATAACAGCTGACTTCAATATCAATGGATTGATCAGCTAGGAATCAATTATCCTTTTCTTTCAATGAATCAATATATGTGTGTGGCACATATATATTCAATAGAAAGGACACGGAGAGCGCGTTATGTCTGTTGTTATACTTACTGAGGCCTCATCGTTAAGAACGTTTTCTGGGTAAGCTACGTTAGTAAGCCCTGTTTCAAAAATATATACAAAGTACGAAATATTATCAATATACACTACACATGAAATCTTATATAAAATGACAAACTACATATATGGCATAAACTATATAATAAGGGAGGTGGTGTTTGATCAACACTGCTGGGGTGCCATGTTGATATAACTGTCTTGTTTTTAAAAATGGAAGTTCGTTTCAGTCCAATATGATAGAATGAAAAAAGGAGAAAATTCATTAATTGATTTAATGAAAGAACTGAATCCATCCTCCGCCGTGAAAGATTATGAAGAACAGCAGATGAGAATTTGAGTGTGAAGAGTAATGAAATAGAATTTTTTAAAAAAGGACGTCTCGTAAAATATTCCTTTCCATAGCTGGATTGAGAAAAAAGTACTCAATCGAAGGAAAGTTTTAGATTTGCGATGACTACTCTTTTCCCAAGAACTCAATGGAAATTTGATATTTTCATTCTGATTTTAATGATACCAAAAGGAATGTAACTGCCTCTGTATTGATGAATTTACCTCCAAGGAAAAACCATATAATGGGAGAAAAGATCTGTTCTGATTTGAGAGGAGAAGAAATTGAATTATGGAAAACACTGAAAATTACTATATATGATTTATTTCAAACATTTCTACAAATTTAACTCTATCTGGGATGAAAAAATCAGCTTTAAATAACCACTCATGTTGCGAATGACAAAGGGTAGGGAGAAAACTAGATTTAAGATGGATCACTCTCTTACATATCGGCGCCTACCCAAAAGGATTTTGATACTGGAAAAATAGATAATTATTATAAGAAAATATATATTTGCAAAATTTTGGCTGACGTCACGGAAATTGAAAGAAATTGTTTGAGAGAGATATGTTCGGCTCACCAGAAAAAAGACGGAAAAGTCTTTAAATGGAAACTGGGAACACTGTCGAATTATTCACAGGGAATATCAGACCGACTCACCCAGACATTGATTCAACAGTTCAAAATAAATGGTTAGATCATAAGGTTTTCTGGAAAATATCTTGAAACTATACGAAAAGAAGGGAAAAGAGGTAGTCAAACAAGAAAAAACAGAAAAAATGAGAGAGAGAGAGAGAGAGAGAGAGAGAAAGAGAGAGAGAGAGGGGGATTGTTAGTTTCATCAACGATTCCCAGGTAGTTTCAAGTAACTCTCTGGTCAATCTTTGCAGATTCCCCTTACTTTCAACTCACTGCGCTAATTCATACGATTTGAAGCCTGCCCTTGATCCACAACAACTGCGTGATTTCATTTATGTCAACCCGTTTCATTTCACTCATGATACGCACATCAGTGATTCAATCACGTGAACCGACCTTCGTTATTGTATTTTCGTCTCGTTTGCATTCTGACAAAAAAATTCAGTTTTTATCAAGGGCGTTTGAAATTCCTTAAAGTGAGAAACGTTTTTATATACATATTCCTCAAATGCCATCAAGACGATCTGGAATGACACCACCAAAAATCTGACGAGTGATTTGTCCTTCACACTCTTTTCTGCTGTTATTGCTAACATGAAATGCATGTCAAATTGAGCCAGATCCGTGATGTTTTGTATAAGATACGTGCATTTTTCAGTTTGGCAAAATTTAAAAAAATTAAACTTACAAAATTAAACATTTACCGTCATAATTAGCTTACCATATTCAAAGTTTTTATATTGTTGTATGGGCAATTTCAACAAACAGGACAAGTCAGCACTAACTCGATTTGAATAGGTTGAAAACTTTATTTCAAAAGTTTTAAGTGCACAAGAAGCAAGGAGTATACCTGACCTGAATTATTGCAAGTCCAACCAACTGATCAGAGGATGGTTCGTCTGTCAAGCCAAGCGAAGATTGGGAAATAGGATCTGAAGTTCATGAAAACGCCATCAGACGAAGAGTCTATATGTCAGGATTCAGATATAGAAATAAATGACGCATCTGACTATGAAAATCATCCACGAATTAATGCAGACTAAAATTTGCAATATACCAACAAATATTCACCAATGAAAATGAACAACAAACAAATGAGTAGTTGATTTTACTAATTTCTTAAAAGATTTTGTTATAGTAACTATGTGTGTGAAAGGAAAACACCTGAATTAATCTATACAAGATAGAGTCAAACTTCCATGAAAATTCAACAGTTTTTTTTAAGCATGCAGCTCAACTTGGTAATTTAATTTTTTCTTTATAATTTGATGTGCAAATTGCACGTTTTAATTACATACACACATATACATGCATATATATAAATAATTATATATATATATATATATATATATATATATATATATATGCTCACATGCATACCAAAGAACTGTCTTATCTTTGTCTCCAACTATCCCCAGTCAGTCAGGGTAGATAAACAAATAATGGTCCTAACAACACCCACACCCCAGAATATAACAATTGATATAATCACAAACTTTTCTCCTACTTTACACCATGCGCCGAAGAAAGCAAGATTTATCGTAACTGTAGTCCACTAACGAAGCAAACGAAGACTAAAATGAAAGAATAAAAAAACAATTCTATCACAAATTTACTCCTGTTTTGTTTTGAATTTATTTGTATACTTTTACATACTGGGGATGCATTCCTAGAGGAGGTAAAAAGTGTCATATTTATGAAGAACCTTATTGGATCAAGACATAACCTAGCACACGTATTCATGAAAGATGTTGAAAATTACAAAGAAATAGATTGTCGTACGTTTTCAAGGAAAAACTACATGATCTTTGGTCTTATTCCAGTGTGTTTGAAAGACACAAACTAGATATCAAAATGCGTTGTAGCCAAAGCCACGGGTTTAAAATGGAGGGAGGTTTGGCTGCTTAACTAAGAGTGGCGTTTCAGCACATGGCCATCTGTTATGTAGGAGTTCTTAGAACTATTATTTGTCTATTTCCCCTGGCTGACTGGGAATAGTTGGAGACAGATAAGACAATCTGCGTTATTTGAAGCCTCTACCTGGTAACATAATTAATAAAATTATACCTGAGTAGCCAAAGAGAAAGAAGAATTTGGGCAAATTTGAGACCAGCGTTATTGTAAACCGGCGTAAAACCTGCGACGTCTGTATTTTCATTCATCCATTCTTATTCGGTTTGATAGTCAGACGAATAGTTTTCTTGATTGGATGAGACAATACATAGTGAGCAATCTTATTACTGCTGCTTGGTTTTCCAACTTTATTCTCTTCATCTATCGAATTACATTTGCTCTGCGGAGCTATAATCACTCCCTTGGTCTACTGACCAAAAACAAGAAAGCGTCAGCACCACCATCTTGTGACGACAGAGTGTGCACACGCCCAACGAGGGTGAAATAAATGTAGAATATATCATCATCTGATCTTCCTCTCTATTTTCGAGTCTCTGTCTAGTAGTAGAAACCATAAACCAAATCTGTCATCAAAACAGTCAATATCGGTTTTTTCAGTTTTACGCTGGCCTGGCTGGCTGGTTGGATGGTTGGCAGGCTAGCGTGGATCGTTTTTTACAGGCTGCACCAGTGGAGCTAGATGGATCAAAAATTAGGCGTTTACTGCTTATGTCTAGAGAATAAATTTTTGATTTTCCGAAATCCTCTCCCAACTAAATGGTTTTTAGTAAAGGATTCAATTTGCAATGTAACTTTATGCTAGATAGACTGCTTAGTTTGTGTCCGGCAGGATTCACACTTGTTTTTTGGTAATTCAGACTTTTTAGTGATCACTGCCTAACTAAAGGCAAAAGAAGTAACTAATTCCTCGATCACCATTTTTTTTCCAAAATCTTTTCATTATTCACCCTTAACACAACATGGTGCTAAAATACTTAGGTTACTGGACAGTTTTTGTTGAGTGACCAACCAGACTTGTTATTTTATACATGGATTGTTAGTTCTTTGTTATTCAGGATTAGTTTGTTTACTAAATTCGGTCACATCAGGCAGTTTTCATGGAAGAGAAGAGAAATAAAAGGCAGACAGTCTATTTTTAACATGAAGTAGACATTAATTAGGGCTACTGATTTGTTATTTGGGGAAAGAGCTTGTAATAATCCGATTCGTATGTCGCTGAATTTATCATTTTTATCTTTGAGATAACGGCATCCATATTTACGACAGCAATATCCGATTCGTATTTCGTTGAACATGGAAACGGGGTTATTTCTATAACTGGTTGAACTATCAAATAAAAAGTTCTGATTTTTCTCTCAATATCACTATCATGTTTGAGTTAACAGCATTCATGTTTACGACAACAATATCTACAAAATTTTGTCTGATATCTCATAACCTTCTTGCTAATTCTTGTACATTATATTGTTATAATCAGGTTTATCTCATGACTAGTGGCATTTTCCCAAATTTTAGTATAAAATAAGTGATTTATTAAAAGCAGTGTGAGAACAGGTCTGTTAAGTAACTCAACATAAACTCTCACCTGAACAATATCTTTTAGCACCATATTGTGCTGGGGTTGATCGATTGAAAAATTTGGAAAGAGAGGTGATCAATGAAAAAAAATTCTCTTCTTGCTTTTTGTTATGCAGTGATCGCTAAAAAAGTCTAAATTTTCAAAATAACCAACACGAATGCCACCGGTCACAAACTAAGGTACATTTGACCAAAAAACTTACATTTCACATTGAAATAGACCAACTAAAGGGTAAATGCTTATATTTTTAGCCCTGTAGTGTCATTGGTGTGGCACTGTACACGCGATACATACATAAATAATTTAAACTCAATTCAGTAAATATCCAGTATATACAGCTCCAGTATTGTAGTCTGTATTCAGCTTAGTTTGACTCATGATCCCAAATTCGGGGCATCCAGTTATTATCTATCTCAGTGCAATTATGGTCAGCATCACAGGCTTGTTTAATATTACGACATTAATTGTGAAACTATGAATTTCATGAAATCTTTAGTTTCATAATCTCAATGTTGAGTCTATTCGTAGAATTGAGTCAAAAACCTGCAATGAAAAAGATGATTTCTAGAAATAGAGAAAATAGCATAAATTTGAAATCGCCAGCTAAAACTGTCCAGGTTTTTTCAGTTTTTTCTAATTGGTCTGACTGCGCATGTATCACGCGTACGTGTTGTATCAATAGAGCTAGAAAGCTAAAGATTCAAACATTTACTTCGTATTTTGTCGAGAAAAACGATATATATTTTAATAATTCATTCGGTTCAGTTTCCAATCTATAATATCACTGCAATGGCCGTGTCCAATGTCTGGATCTATCGTTTCCAATCGTACGTCTATGTATCTGTTAATATGGAAAATAATCGTTCAAGACAGTAAATAGCAAAAGCAACCTTTTTTATATCACACAGAATGTATAGTTAGGGCTTCGTAGCTCTTTGAGTGAAATAACTCAGGTCAACAGTGAATTTTCATCATAAATTCCGAAAATGAAATCAACTTCTTTGTGTCTCGTCATTTTTTATGGAAAGATGGAAGCTTTCTTTTGCATATATCACCTACAGATCACCATAGGGGTGTCCGAAGATCAATGTTCTTGGCTTGCCTTCCTACATGGCATCTTATACGTGGTAATTTTGATTTCCTGCATTGACAAGTTGTGACTGATAAAAAATCTTGTTTTCAATTAACCTTCACCTGTTTTACCTCATGTAGGTTAGAACTGAGAACAGAATGTGTCCGTAACGAGACATGGGACGTGCTAGAGTGAAACAGACCCGAAATTTGTAATCTGTGTCGACAATTGATCTTGGGGAGAAGAGAAGAAATTCAATTTTGTTCACCAGTGTAATCTGATTTACTCCGAGAAATTCTAGAGACCATTCCGTAATCCTGATTCGATGTCGAGGCTTCTGAATCATTAATATGTATTACGTGAGGAAGAAAGAATGTCAGAGCAGGTGACACGATCGCTTTTGATGGAGCGATAAATGAAAGCTGCATAATTAGATACTATCTACCTATCTATGGATTGATTGATCGATATATATTTCTACCTATGTGATTATACACTAGTTGCCAGGACAGAGAACGAAATCAGAGTTCAAATTTCAGCTGATGCTGCTCATGTTTACTACAAATTAATAACCTAGGAAAGGCATGAATCCACTTCTCCCTGTACTCCAATTCTTCAAAAGTTGAGAAAATATTTTTATCATTGATACGCCTCGAAATTCGACGGGAAAGAAAGCCAGTGAGAGGATCATGGTAAAAACACTCTCCAATAACTAACTTACCGCTCTGACGTGTACTTCAAAATCGACAGAATTTGGACCAAAGATTTCTGATTTTTATCTTTAACTTTTCTGTATTTGATCTTATATGGAGCTGAAACATGGAACCTAACCAAGAGACAGACCCACAAACTGAGAAGTATGCAACGTGCACCTGAGAGAATCATGCTCAACCTTACATGGAGAGATCACAAGACAGCGCAGTATATAAGGAAGAAAACGGGTGTCCGAGACATCATAGAATCTATTAAAAAACTCATATGGCTAGGGGTAGGCCATGTTGCAAGAATGAAAGACAACCGATGGACATCACGTCTCACAACATGGATCCCCAGGGATCACATAAGGAACTGAGGCCGACAGAACACAAGGCAGAGAGATGAACTAGACTGATTCAGGTAATACTGGCTCCGCTACGCCTAGGATAGAGAATTGTGGCGAATCCTGGGGAAGGTCTATGTTCAACGACAGACATTAAAAGACTGATGATGATAATTTTTTTAATCAATTAATCAATATTTTTTTCTTTATATTCAATCTGAATCCTGTACAAGTATTTGAATAAACTTTTGGGGATAAATCAGATATTATTGGCACTCATTGTAAATCATTTTAGATTTTTTTTGGTTGAGTTGGTAATTAGCCACCGATTTTGCCATCATTTTCCTACATTTGTGATGGCGCTTAAGCTCTTCCCCAATCTGATTAGCATCTTATTTGGGAGATATTCTTTCTGATAATTAACTATTCTCTCCTCAGAATTGACAGCATCATACTGGCTCTCATCCTGGACACCTTACTAGACCACTTCAACTCACTCATTACCAACGACTGTTCGAATAATAAAAAGGATTGCAAAGAATATAATTCAATAGGTATTAATTGCTTTATCAGCAGCAGTGGGACCTGATTAACTTCATTACAAGAGGAAAATTCCCCGCTTTTTCAACATCTCCGTAAACTTCATAGCCCTACCCTTAAATTCTTGGTAGGTGGTTTCGTCAAGAAGTCAACTAAGTTCAAAGTAAATGACAGCTGTAAACAGAACAAGCCACATGTGTTCTGTATAGCGTCTAAATTAACTGCAACTTGTTAGAACTATTATTTTGAATCGACTTTATCAGAGAATTAGAAATAATGACATGTCTAAATAGACTATTCACTAATTCCCTATTGGTACAGAATTAAATTCTATTCCTACCTCTATTCCTACTGAAGTTGATGTCTCCAACTTTTCTATTACATATGCTCCAAAGATTGTTTTCATTAACTGCTAAAGACCTTTGTTTGTCAATACCAGACATGAGGGGCTGTTAATAAATTACATCTAAAATATTACAATAATGTAATCAGTAAAAAGTGGCCAAATTAGATGGGGATTTTCTCTTTTTGTTCTTATTCGTATTCTTGTTGTAACGGCAGGAAAAGATGGACTGGAGTTTGACAATAGTCTATATCAGTGTTTCCCAAACGTTTTCAGGCTACCACTCCATTTAAGAGCACATATTTCGTCGGTATACGCGAAAATTCTGTCAAAAGGTTACATTGATGATTTAATTTTAGTAAGAACATGTCATCAAAATCAGTCTTTTATCGTCCGTTGTTGAATATAGACCTTCCCAGGGGATCAATGTTGTGAGTTATGATGTCAGTCGGTTGTCTGCCATTCTTGCAGCATGACCAATCCTTTGCCATTTGAGTTTTCTACTGCCGTATTCCCCGATGTCGGGCAGAGTAATAGAAAGCCTCAGTATAACCTCATCGGCTGATGCATTGCACTGGCGCAATTGATCTTTGACACACACCCTCTCCGGCCCACTTGGCAGGCAAGTGTCAGTACCGGCACCTCGGGCTCTGCTGGGGAACAGATACTACACTTTGATCATGCCAAAAAGGCCAGAAAAATGGGGGCCGAACATACTCTTTATTTACTCTTCCACCATAGCAAAATGTGACTCAAGGTCGGAGCTTTACGTGGGGAAAAAAGAGTAACTCATTAGAAAATAGCTTTTTTAAGCATTTATTATTTGTGATTTAGTGTCCCTTGTCCTCCTCAGTCAACCCTTTCATCTTCCAACGCTCCCTACCACCCCTACATCTTCTAGTGCCCATTGAGTTTTTCAGCCCCACCCCAGGAAGCGGTGACTCTCACTCTGGGCACCTCTGGGTTATATAATTCACCTGATCAAAATGGAAATCAGTGCCGTCTTATCTCTTCTGATGCTGCTGGGCTCTCAAATCAAAGAGGGGTTCGTTTATATAAGGTTATTTTGATAGTAAATGAGACAGCTTTGGTTATTCTCTCAATAGAAACCGTCATTTAACCATTGTCTATTGGCAGTATGCTGTAGTGAGGGTGATCAATTAAACAATTGGAAAAAAGTGATCAATGGATAAGTTATTAATTTTGGGGGCAGTGATCACTAAGAACACGCGTGAATGCGATGGGACCAATTCAGCATGAGCTTACATTGTAAACTGGACCCCTCACTAAAAACTATTTAGGGAGATTAAAACAAAAAAAAAAAACACATTATAAAGAGTAAATGCTTAAAATTCTCAACCGTCTAGACCCGTCAGTGCGATCTGTATGCGTGATACATATTCATTTTTGGTCAAGTAAATGAAACAGGCTTTCTCACTTTTTTTGTTTTTTGTTTTTTATTGGTGGAAGCTCAGAGTCATTTGAGTTATATGTAAATTTTGTAGTTTCATCAGAGAATACATAGGCATAGATAATTTCGTATTATTCTTTAAATTCAGCATTTTTACAACGTCATCAAAACATGATTCAATGTTCACTACATCATCATATGATATCTTACTTAATGATAAGAAAAATGATGTTGCATCCCTTCACGATTGGCAACGCTGGACTTTGAAACACGGAAAGAAAATTCAAAAAATTCAAAAAAGTTTTTCCTATTTCACAGACATTGTAGTATTCGTACGTGTGAAAGTTGATTCATGAAATACGCAAGCAGGCAAGATCTTTTGCTACATTATTAGTCATGTGGTATCGCTCAACTCAGAGACAACAGTATTTAACAGTTGAAATGATTGTATCATGCTTTAGCTTCATTCGAGCATTCATTCCTTTGTGTTGTATTAGGTACATGTTTTGTTCTTCAATATAGTGGAAAATATATGCAATGAAACGGATACAAATCTACACGTGAGAGATAATCACTTTCAAAATCTATTATAAAGTTATAATGTTTGTGCAATTAGCATCTTTTTGAATATATTTGTGTGTTTTGTCTTTAAAAATAGTTTTTAGATATAAAATTGTTCAAATATAAGACGTCAAAAAGACGGTTGCATCTTTTTTGAAACACCCTTTATAACTGATTAACTCTCGATAGCTACGAACATGAATATAACTTGCTTTTGGAATGGAACGTGTATAAATTTTTATGTGATGACATATCTTTGCCTGCGACAAACGTTGAAAGGTCTATGAGAGCCAAATCCACTTCCTTTCAGACCAAAATTTAAAAAAAGTTGAAAGGATCCATTGAGAGGAAAGGAGGCGAGAGAGATAGAGGGATTCAGAATATTCATGTTTACCTATTTTCATGACGTCACAATGTGATGCTTTGATGTCAGAAATGAACTAATTCTGATTAATTTTTTTTTTTGTAAATAGGGTTTCCACCTGGACTCATATTTCTACGACACCTTTTAATTGAAGGCTTGGGTCAAGGGTACAGGGAAACATTTTCCCCTTTGACGGGTCACAAGTGAAGGAAATATTATAAAGTAAATGTATTGCCTAGGCTTTTGTTGTAGACATTCATCTGGAAGAAAGGTCGGGAATTGAGGTTATTTTTAGATATAAAATGCAAGCAGATAATTTTACCGTTAAAATGTATGGAAATTTTTGATGAAATATCGATAATTCAATCAAATTCTGTCAATAATGCCGGAAAAAATGTCGAAAATTGCACAAACAACGTTGCATGTTTTAAAAAGAACCAGTTCTTGCTTTCTCTTTTAATTGTTGCCATTGTCTCCATTTTACGAAATTCCCAAGAGAGCCAGTAATTGAATAATCAGAGAAAAATTGACTTTTGTTAAAAAATGGTCAAAGGTGTGTGTGAAACAATTTGATTTTATTCAGTTGCAATCAAATAAATTTCGGATCAAAATCAATCTGTCTCTTCCAGTGTTACCAATTTAAATGCTTTCCCCCCCAATTTTTGAAACCTGGAAAACAGTTCCCAATTCGAAAAATTGAAAAGTAAAGATTTGAATTCACAACACTGAACTTTCAAATTCGAAAGATTAAAAAAAGAAAAGATTATAAAAATTGGTGACTAGAATCACAAATTCGAAAGAAAAAAAGATTTAAATTAACAACATTGGTCATTTCTTTAACTAAATCAATCTGTTTTCATTCATATCACGCCTAGAGATTAACATGAGAAAAAGATTTGCCTTTTCTGGAAACAAATAAAGGATATTTTGAAAACAGGATTTACAAGGTTTTAGCAATCTAAAGAATTATTAACAGAGCATTTTAGATTGATTTCTTGCTTTGCATTTTAATTGCCTGTCGATGGAAAATATATGACTCCATGTTGAATCCCACTTTGTATGCTTGACAAATGAAAATCTGACATCTTTTTCATTGCTGAGTGACCATAGCCATCAAAAATGTCAAAAGATTCTATCCATATTTATATGTTTGAGTGTGTTTATGAATTCGTGTATTGTAGGGCTTCTGGCCACACTGTTTTGACTACAGATATAAAAATTGGTATTCAGTTATCCACTAGGTTCTTTCTTTTTATAAAATGTTTTTAAAACACTTTTTTACGTCTCATTTTGGTGGGTTTATCAATAACATTTAGAATCTCCAGAATCTAGATATTTCTATATGCTTTTCTACTCTATGTTAGATGTTTTCCAGTGGAAATAATATTCAGATTCGCCAGGGAAAATAGTATCTAGATTCTCCAGAATCTATATATTTTGATATATTTTTCACTCTATTCTCGATGTTTTCCAGGGAAAATAATATCTAGATTCTACGGTGGAAGTAGTATCTAGATTCTCAAAGATTGTTATGTTTCGATGTATATTCTAGATGCTTTCCCGTAGAAGACGCCGGTGATGTCACCAACGGAATTCATTCTGACTATATTCATTCTTCAATGAAATTAAGTTGGCGGTTGGTGGTTGTCCAATTAGTGACTGTAATGGTTTGCCATGGTGTCGTTTAGTCCCATGTTAAAGAACTAGGGCAGGGCATTGGGATCACCACTGATCAACGTTTTGTTGTTATTCTTAAATTTAACGCTACTAGAGTGCAATATTCGACATTTAACTCTAGCTAGCTTGTGCCCTTACACTTGCAACGACATCAGCTGCCTCTGATAGGGCTTCCAATATCACAAATTTCTTTTGTCTCGGCTTATGATATGATATGTGAAATAGAATTAGAGGCAACAGGAATCCGAAGTGGCACCACTCACTTCCCCATTCTCGCTCACGGAACCAGGAATTCCCAGTCCCTATCAAGGTACTGACTCGGCTCAACGTTGCGTAACTGTTGATAAGGCCGTAAGCATGTCCGATAAAGCTGAGTCGATATTCATTCATGAGATTGTCTTCATATGTCAGAATCAAACTACAAAAACTTCAGATTTAGCTCACTACGCACTAATACCATTTGTGAGTACTTAACAGCTGAACCCATAGCCAGCTCAAGGGTACTAGAGGCTCTATCTTTAAAGCCATCGTAGTAAATAATTTAACACAGTTATTCAGGTTGATAAGCTATCGAAAGGACAAGCTAAACCTTCAAGAACAAGAAAATTGCGCTAGTTCTGTAAAAAAAGGTGTACAACCAATGCATTCTACCAATAGTCACCAATGGAGATGAAACATTGAGCTCAACCAAAAGATTGACACTCAAACTGAGAACCAATTAACCTATACAGGAGAGAATCCTGCTCAACATTACATGGAGAGATCACATGACTGCACAATATATTAGGAGAAAAACTGGAGTCCGGGGGATCCTTTAGGAAACTCAAAAGGCAATGAGCTGGTCATGTTGCAAGAGTAGTAGACAACCGCTGGACATCACGATGCACAACGTGGAATCCAAGGGATCATATGCGAAACTGAGATCAACAAAAAATAAGATAGCGAACTAGATCACTTCAGAAAGTAGTGGCTCCGTGACGCCCACGATAGAGAGGTTTTGGGGACGTTCAATAAAAGAATGATGATGATGATGACGATTCAATGAATCAATACACTTCGTCGATTTCAAATACGGGCCAGCCCGAGGCATAAACGAACTAAGCAGTTGCTTAGGACCCCGTGATCAACTGAGGGCCCATCTGAGGCGAAAGGGTCCCCAGTGAATTCCCCAATCAATCCCAGTCATTTCCTATAAGGGTCCAGCACTGTTTTCACTTGTACACAAAATCGATCGTGTCATGAAAACTGCTCAAATTGTTTGGTATATTTTCCTTCATGAGTTAAGCCCCTAGCTGGAGAGATATACAATCCTGAATGCGACGATTAGACGACTGCTCCCCCCAGGAATAGAAATTTCGGATGATTGCTATTGGTTCTTTGCCCCCAAGACAACAATCAGCAGGTGCACGTATTGCTTTACTATTAAGAAATACGGTTACAGCTCTTATTTTGGACAAAGAGAGTTCAGAGAAAATGGATAATCTGGGGAAAAATTACTAGTGAAGCTCCTACTTTGTCAGCTTCTACTTTGGAATAGAATCATCCAAAGTAAAAACGGACGAAGTAGGAGCTTCACCTGTAATTTGATTCACTTACCTAGTGTAAGTTAACACTGCAATTGATTTGTGATTAACAATGTGATTTATTGATTTTCAACACAAAGAAATAATCTGAAAGGAATCTTAAAAAAATGAAGTTCATAAATTCATGAAATCATTCTGCTTGCTCCTACATTTCAATGAAAGGCTTTCAGTAATAATACAAGGTAAAAGGTTGAGTAGTTTAAGAAGAGGGTAGGAAGACAGAGGGAAGAAGGAGAGTAAGATAAGAAGAGAGAGGACAGAAAAGAAATCGAACTCGTGCATATCTGATGTGAATGCATCACTGTTTGATTAAGTGACAGAAAATGAAATGCAGAACAGATGAATGAACACAAAACTGAAAAGAAATGCTGATCCCAAATGAATTTCTTAGTCACGTTGAGTTCATATTAAATCTACTTATTGAGCTTCTTCACGCTGCCAATTTGCCTTCAATGGTCCAATATTACCGCAATGCTAGCACCAAGTATCTGAGATGATTTCCAGACTGTTGTGGATTTTGTAAGGCCAGCATTTTCATTTGTTCATTTTCAGTTTCAAATGGACGACCTCTGCCCTCTTGATCTTTGAGACTCAAGTCTCTACTGTGGAACTTTTGAAATGCCACCCTGTACGAGTCCAGGTTCTTCCTTCATCCCATTCAAATTCAATATTGGAAGCTGTTTGAGACGCATTATGACCAAACTAATACTGTTGCAAGAGTATCATATGCAGCTCATCTTTTTCGCATCTTCAGGTTCAAGGGAACCGCCTATAGATAACTCTGTAGATTAACGGTAAATATTTGTAAAAAGCACATTTTAATCCTAGAAACAGCCTATATATATCAGTACAGTATTTAGTTGTGATGTTGTAGGACACGTCTAAATATTGGCATCTATAACTGACTATTCATTTCGAACAACTTAATACCTTGTCGGAATCTAAGTGAAGGAGAAATGAAGTACCGTTGTTTTTTCAGGATCTGTAAGTTTCCAGGTGTGTAGATAAAACTATGAAGGGAATGTTTTCATGCTGACCAATAAAACTAATTTCTTTACAAACACCACAAGATCCCCTTATGTCGGAATCAGTATAAGTGCCCCCAATTGAGCTAGATGGCTGAAAATTCAAACATATTCTCCTTAGGTCTAGTAGAAAACATTCTTATTCACATTTTTTCTTTTAATTCAGACTATTTTTTCCGTGATCACCACCTGACAAAAAACAAGTGATCTATTCATTGATTATCCCCTTTTTCCAATTTTATATTGATCAGCCCCCAAAACGTTGGTCACATGACGGCTCTGAGCGACCAATCAGACCTGTTGTTTATTTATTTTCTCCCTGCTTCGGCATACCTGATGATCATAGGTCGTGATGATTCGAGATGTTTTGTAAGGCATACGCAAAAATGCTATTACCTGCATTTTGAATTGGACAAATACTTTGCCGATCCATACACACCACTACAATAGCGAACATCTTTACCTCGGCCGTCTACCTTTTGTTAATTTACAAACGTGGCGCTGTTGAGCCTGCATCCTTATACCTCTCCTTATCTGTGATTCCTTGAACTCTTCCCCCTCTAAGTAGGGACAGTTCGATGTAGACACTACAGGACCTCTTGTGAACTTTATCTTCAATGTATCTTACTGGACTGTTTACATTATGACCGTTCATCTCTCTCGATTTCACTCTATACCTTAAAGGTTATAAAAATGTCTCATTAAATATGGGATGAAATCATCCACCGCACTTCAGAAGAGATGATCTCATTATCCAGAGGTGCCGTAGAATACTTGTCCAAAACATTTTTCTCTTATCAGCCATTCGATTCAAGGGTCCGTTCAGACTTTTGACCATGCAAAATATCTGGACATCAAATTATAGCCAGAAGCGCACACCTACTCATATCTATTACAATCCAGTTCAATCATAAGATTCGATAGACCTCTCTATCATGAGTATCGCGGAGCAAGTATTTTCAGAATTTGTCTAGATCGTCACACCTTCTTACTTTTGTCGCCCAAGGTTTCGTACATGATGTCTAGGTATCCACGTTGTGAGTCGTGTTGTCTAGTGGTCGTCTGACATTCTTACAACATATCCAGCCCATTGCAATTTGAGTTACATATATACATATACACGAGTCCAACCGTGCATTACGCTACATTTACAGTGACCTGAAGACTCAACGTTAATTTATATCCATTCTTATATTCCTTTATGTGCCTTCTAAAGATTTGAAGACAACTCCATCCAAAGCCCCATTCTCAAACCCCGAGGAAGGGAAAAACCTAGACTCTCACACCAGTGAGCTTACATACCCCCACACACGCTACTACCACACATATACTTGAAGTTGTGTAGTTTAATAAGAGGGTAGGAAGGGTGAAAGGGAGAAAAGAAACTTACGTAGTTTACTGGAGGGGTAGGGAGATCTTCGCATATGAAATTCCTCCATATTCGGATAAGAGCATATATGGGTAACAGATAGTGGAAGAGATAAGACGGATAAAGAAAAGATAAAGGTGAACAGTTTGGAGAGAGAAGAGGTATGAGATAATGGATAATCTTAGTTGCCAATACCCGTGAAATTTCCATGGGTTCAGTTAGTGAAAATGGCAGTCCTCTTTTTTGCGAATGCAATTATTTCAACCATTGTTGTAATCGACTTCGGGTGCATAGAAGGGAAAATGGAATAAATTCATATTCTGACGGAAAATAACCATCTGATTAATTAAAAATGTAAAAACATTAGCAAAGTGAAGACAATTGAATGAAAGTGGTCCAACATTATAACAAAGTATTTACTTAATTGAAAGATTATAAATTGTGTTGTATTATATAGAAACTCTCATTTGAAATAATCATCGTCATTACACGGCAAATTACCATTTGGCGAGGACAATGTAAATAGAACAAATAACTATTTAAAATACAATTTCCCATTATGCCTATTCACGATCTATATCTGCTGTATATATTTCTTTTAATGCAACAATATAACGCAATTTATAATCATTCTCTCGTATCATACATCCATTTCTTCATAACATTAATTGAAAAAGTAATTTCAATATTTACTTTAATATGTAATATTTATATCATTAATCATTTATTTATAATGATTGATAATTTATCGACGTACTGATATTCAGCAATCTTACGTTTTGTGAACGCCATAATTTTGACCATTGTCAAAACTGACAACGGATATTTTTACCCTTCTGTGCATCCGTAATCGATTTCGACAATGATTAAAATGATTGCGTTCAGGAAACGAACGATTGACATATAAATTAACATATTAGCGAAGTAATGAGCGAAATATTTGAATAAATTGAAGCGGTTTGCAATGAGTTAAGGGTTAATAGGATACCAAAAAAATATCTCTCGCTTTCCAAAAGTTTGCTTCACGTCCTTTTTCTACTTTTAGCAAAAGAAGCAAAAAAACAAAATAGTGTTCTGAGTTTTTTTTGTAGCAATCTGTTATTGAGGCAGCATGCACCCCGTTCTTGCCCTTTCTACACACCAGCCTCATATGCCTCCTCTCACCCCAACTTCCGACAACTCTGCCTAACATACTGTCATTTTTGGAGTCTAAAAACGCTTAAAAGTTTCCCATATAATTTTATGGTAATTTCTTCCCCACTGCACGCTATTTATGGCTTATGAAAGGTGTTCAGAGGACCACTCTACTTCTGAATAGTGAGGGGGACCTCTAACAGTAATTCTGAAAACACATCTGCTTTTGCTCTTATTGAAGATATAAGGAATTTTTTACTTAATCGAAGCTATTATGCGAAAATTTGGTAATCTCAAATTTTCACTCAATATCTGACAATTATTGTTTCATATAGCCATGCATTTTGTATGTTGAATATTTTTGCTCTTGTCTACGCATAGATTTTTGAAGAATAACAAAGGAGCAGAAGACAGCTAATACAGTCGTACATTTTTTCCATGTTGTTCTCACACGTATGAAAATAAGGTATCAAAACATGCACTCATTAATCCTGCTAACAACACAGACAGAACGCTTTCACTACACATGCATCAAAATGATTCGAGGTATCACCTGGGGAGACCGCTCCCCCCAAAATAAATCTTCTGGAACGAGCTTGGTAATCAATTTTGTATGCGTTGCTCACACCTAAATACTCGCAGTGGCTCAGGTATATAAACTGAATGAACAAATACCTGAAAACCGGAAAAAAAAAAAATACCACCGCACAAAAAATTTCTTGTGAATTCGAATAAATGAAAGAATTTTATGGTGATCTTATTTTCACTTCGTATCGTGTGTCGCAGGGAGTATAGAATTAATAATAAAAAACCCAAAAGAATCCATGATTTTTTCCACTTCTTTTTATAGACCTGTTGTACGGTGAACTTCTTATGGGCTCTAGATCGACAGGTTAGCCTGTTCTTCGTTACTCAGACATTTGTAAACGACACTTGAAGGCATGCAACATTAACCATTAGGTTGATAGACTGTGGCCACAGACTGCATAATCGTTTACATTACTTGCAAAACTGTAAGACAAAATCTTATATATTATTTACCACTGATTTTGAATTAGATAATTAAATAATCAAAATAGAAAATTACCATGATTAAGAATTTTTGTCACGGTTTTTCTCTTTTCTCTAATGTTGATTAGCTCTTAAGGGAGACTAATCAGACGGAAAAGACGGAGAGAAAACGAAAACATGCGAATAACGTGAGAAAACTGTGAGAGAAATGACAGCATAAACGATAAGTAGACCTAATATAACATATGCAATAAAATTAATCGTGCTTTTCAACAAGTACTGTGTAATTCAGAAGTATTTACTGTCTCAGAAGTACTTCCGAAACAGTAAAATTAATTCAGAAGCATTTTACCTTGCCTCTTTGTTACGATAATAGTCGTGTCACCCCTTTGAAATTTTCGATCAATCACACCTTTGTTATGTCACTCCTTAATTATGTCACTCCTTTATTATATCACTCATTGTTCATCAAGAATGATAAAAAAAAAGGAGGCTTTTGCGTATGTTTTTTCTCTGGTTACGCGTATATCAAAGATTTGATTTTCTTCTGCATATAAGTTTCACTCAAAGGATCATCAGACAAATATCGTATATTCTACTGAATCTAAAGAACAGAGAGATAAAACTTTATAACTGTTATAGTTGTACTAACGTCAACTTATTCCTGGATATCAACTTTGAAATTCCATTAAAAATATGAATGTTAACATATTTGTACAGGGTTTGTTACAGAATAATGACAGCAATAAAGTTGTGTTCTTTTTTTAATCATTCATCCACTTTTAAATAGATGCTATTAATTGCAATTAGTACATATAACTGGCGTACTCGAGTGGGGGTAGGCCAGCCAGGGATGACACCATGATGTTTTGGCATTTTCCACTAATTTTATTGCTATTTTCCAGTAATCTTAGCCAATATTCAGCTACTTTGCAGCCATTTTAGACGAATCTAGCCATTTCAACATTCAAAAATGGCCATTGATAGGGGAAGAGTGTTTTTCGCTGTCGACTTAGCGCGAAATATTTTGAACTTGCAACACCAGGGGTGACACCCTGAATTACCGCCCCGGGTGACACAAACCTTATGCCACTGGTACTAAACAATATTCTTTGTTCATCCATTACGGACTGAAAATTTTGAAACTTTACCCCCAAGTGGAGAAGAAATTGGAGAGCTCTAAATGCAACTGCTCCAACTGAGTTCGCAGGCACAAGAGGAAGCTTACAACTTATTTATAGTTTTGGATTATCACTTCAAAAACAATGAGTTGATCGTTGTTTCATTTTACGTTTCAGAAATACTTCTGAAGTCGTAAAATTAATTCAAAAACATTATGCATTGTAGCATTGTTACTAAAATATTCGTATTACTCCTTTGAAAGTTAGCTCCGATTTTTCACTCCTTTGTTATCTCACTCCTATATTATCTCACTCTTTCGTTACTGACCCATAAAGAGTGATATACAGGAGGCTTTTACTAACGGTTTCTATTTGGACACAAGGATGACGTAGGGACTCCTGTTAATGATTGAATATATCTGCCGTGTTCTTTGTTATCTCTTACCAGTTACTATTCGTTGAGGAAGGCATGTACCGTAAAAATCACACTCATATATTTATCCATTCCTTCACAAGAACACATTAACAAACAATTGAACCACAACAATCCTCACCTAATTTAAAGGAGTAAACTTTGCACTGTTTGTACCGTCCCGTAATACCAAACCGAAAAATGAAATTAACATTCACTTATCGCGTTTTTTGAATTTCAAAATTCCGGTCGGTGAATGTTTATTCCAAATATCTGTCTGGTTTAACGTTATGGAACAGACAAGCAACGAAGAGTTTATGTTTTGCCCCCCAAATCAAGTAAGGATAGTCCTTGTTGTTACGGTAAAAAAACTCCAGACTTGGCCTGGCGTTTATCGACATTGGTCGTGGTGCCAAAATATTCTTAACAAAGCATCACGACAAATTATTTTTTTGCCAGAGATAAATGTGTTCATTCTTTTGTGGTGAATGAATATCAAATGGATAGAAATACCTATGGATTTTGTATTTGTACTTATTTTCTTTTGGTGCAAATGAGTTTTCTTTAAATTTATTTTGGGCTTTTCCCGTTAATTGAAAAAAAATTAAATCAAATTCAATTTGGTCGTCTCCAAAATTTCAACAAATATCAATTTCAACTTTTTAAAAAGGGAATTTCTATTCGAGTGAAAACTTTGAAGAAATTTACTTGTAAATATCACGCTATCACAGTTTCTATGGAAAAAAAAATTTTGCAAAGTAATCTAAAACAAATAAATTTTGTCTACCGAACTACCATATATATATATATATATATATATATATATATATATATATATATATATATATGTATATATATATATATATATATATATATTCACACACACACACATATATATATATATATATATGTATATATTCACACACATATATATATATATGTATACATATATATATAATATTCAATATATCATTATTCATATGTATGAATATATAATGTATAAATGTAGATATATGTATATACTCTTAAGCGTTTACATGTGTACATATCATTATCATTATCATAATTAAAATTCTATTATTATTATCATCATTTTTTAAATTTTTATCATTAATATTATTATTATTATTATTATTATTTATATATGTTTGTATATATGTATATACACACTAGGTATATGTATATGTGGCTGCATGTGTGTATGGGGGGTGTTAAATATATATTTTTATATATGTAAATGTCAGTATAAGTATCACTTTCTCTTTGTATGAATGTAAATATATGTATTTACACATGTGCATGTACACACATATATATGTGTACGTGTGTGCATGTATATATATATATATATATATACATAAATATATATATATATATATATATATATATATATATATATATATATATATATAAAGAGAGGGAGAGAGAGAAATATAGATACAGATATGTAAGTATGTGATTAAATGTGTTTAACATGTAAAAAGAATAGAACTAATAGAAACATTGATAAAAATTCAAAAAACTTTTTGTGAAATTTCGTGACAAATTTATAAAAATGTTGAAGAGTTTTGCCGCCAAAAAAAAACATTCATATTCTGTAATTTAGACATATTTGTTCCATCCACTCCACCCAACCGACCTTCCATCCTAATCACTTTCCCTTCAACACCCATTCTTCAACATCTATTCAATTATAGAAAAAAATGTTTATTATATAAAAGTTTCTCTTTTTGTATAATTTCTCATTGCAATCATACACTTCGCTGAAGCACTGAAGTGTGTGATTGCAATGAGACGGAGGCAAAAGAATTAGTCGAAATGGAACTGTCCGTCTCTCTGTCATTGCATAACTCACGGACGGCTAAAGCTATGGCTATCAGAATTTCTATTGTAACTAATGAAACCACAGAACATGATTTTTGAATTGATGGTTTTTGAAAGAAAAGTTTCTCATCATCATCTGTCCGTCGTTGGACATGAACCTTCCGAGGATCTGCCAAATTAATCTATCAAATATTACCGAATTCGTATAGTTCATTTCTTCATCTTGTATTTTGTCGGCCTTGGTTTCGAATGTGGTCTCTGGGGATCCATGTTTAGAGTCGTGATATCCATCGGTTGTCTTTCATTCTTGCGACATGACCAGCCCATTAACATTTGAGTTTTTTTTAAAGGATTCTATGATGTCTCAGATTCCCGTTTTCTTTCTGATATATTGTGCTGTCTTGTGCTCCATGTAAGGTTGAGCATGATTCTCTCATGTGCACGCTGTATACTTCTCAGTTTGTAGGTCTGTCTCTTGGTCAAGATCCATGTTTCAGATCCATAAGTGAATATCGGGAAGATCCACTGGTTGTACATTCTTCTTTTTAGGATTATTGGGATCGTCTTGTTTTTGAAGATTGAGCTCGCTCAATCAAAAGCCAGCCAGCCACCCAAGGGTAATTCTCCGCTTAATTTCTTCTTCCTTTGTGGATTTCATGTGAATATAATGCTAAACTTGGTCCTTAATTTGTGTTCATCATGTTAGCTCAACCAAATCCTTTTTTTGTACCACTGCATACAGAAGACATTTAACTTTTCATAATTCAACTTGTATTCAACTCCCGAATCCTTTAGTCCGAATTCAGTGGTTTTCAAGTCAGTTCTGGTAAGACGTTTTGGTCGGATTATAAGATGTCATGAGTCAGATACGGACTACAGAACTTGTATCTATAGATTTAAATTATATAAATATAAACATATGTTGGCATTCTGCATTTTCCTTGTTTATGTTCAAACAGAACGAACTCTGTTGAACATAAATAAGTTTTTGCAAAAATAGATTAATAAATGATTGAGGGAGATTGCTTTTTAATTAGCATATAATTATTACTTCGTTTGACAAATATTACTGAGTGAATATGTAGACCTTTATGTTGCATATTCTGTGAATAGATTCTCATACATTTAACTCTTCATCCACTTCTTTTCACTGCGACAAATTTGTTTCATGTTGAACAAACTGAAGCCGGCCCTTTCGAAAGAAACGAGAAATTGAACACTTGATTTGCAAAAGAAAAATGTGATTTAGGCCAGGGTTAAGGTTGAAAAACAGAGCGAGACTCCTCGAAAAAATAAGAAATTGTTGAATTCTAAAAACTTCGAGCTGTGATTGTCGTATGGAAAATCACTCAACTTGCAACCCAAAAGCCTAGTCTGACCACAGACAAGTAGTATTTAATCTTGATTTTATTTCAAATTAAATTTTTTATATTTTGCTAGAATTTTTTATGTAGATTTGTGGGTAAAGATCTCTCTCTCTCTCTCTCTCTCTCTCTCTCTCTCTCTCTGATGAGATCAGCAATGCTAGAACTGAATTTTCAAAAATCCAACACTCGGACTTTAACTAAGTTAAAAACTTTGAAAAATGTGGGAGAATTATGATAAACGAAATTTTTTTTCAGCGTTGCGAACACCC
Source organism: Thysanoteuthis rhombus (assembly GCA_963457665.1). Classification (NCBI taxonomy): domain Eukaryota; kingdom Metazoa; phylum Mollusca; class Cephalopoda; order Oegopsida; family Thysanoteuthidae; genus Thysanoteuthis; species Thysanoteuthis major. The sequence continues at coordinate 19,836,171 of OY735241.1, forward strand.
ATTCCTAACTTACAAGAACAGATGGGATGGGTGTTAAGAACCGGTAGAGCTCTAAGGCCACTGACCCATATCAACAGTGGACAGGGCATGATCCAATATTCCCCATGTTTGCACACTGAAAATTATACCGGCCAATCCTGCTGGGTCCTTGGTACCAAAAGACCCAGCCACATCACTTGCTTTGGGTGGGGGTGATGTGCTCCAAGGGCGACTACGCAAACACTACACCAAAAGAGCATCTGTTCCTACTGGGTCATCGATCCCAAGAGACTCAGTTACTTCACTTACTTTGGGTGGGGGTGATGTGCTTCAAAAGTAACTACCCAAATTCTCCATCAAGAAAACACCTGATCCTACCGAGTCATCGATCCAACAGCGACCATTTAAAACTGTCACCAAAAAGACAACATAATACATAGGCATCTACAACGTCAGAATACTGTCAACTGATATGCACTGACTCGATCGAGAAAGTGAAATGAAAAAAATTTCAAATGGGACATCATAGGCATTAGCAAGATAAGAAGACCCCGAGAAGAACTAATCGAACTGAGGAGCCGACATCTTTACAGCTACGGAAAAGAGAAAGTAAAAGTGGAGTAAGCTTTCTCATTAATAAGGACCTCAAAGACAATGTAACAGACTTCAAAGCTATCTCTGACCGAATAGCTAACGTCACCATACAACTTTCAAAGAGGTACACTCATTATTATCCAAGTTTACGCTACCACTTTGCAATCAACCGAAGAGAAAATAGACAGCTCCTACGATGGCTTGAAATCCCTACTCAAAGACACCAGAAAACACTTCATTGCCATCATGGGAGACTTCAACGCAAAGGTAGGGCAAGGAAATGAAGATTGCGTCGGCAAATTCGGATACAAAGTACGGAACGAGAGAGGAGAAAATCTTGTAAATTTGCAACGGCTAACGGATTCAAAATCATGAACACCTTCTCCAAGAAAGGACTGAATAGGAAATGGACTTGGAAGAGCCCCAATCACGAAACAAAGAACGAAATAGACTACATCCTAACGGGCAAAAGCGATATCGTCAAGGACATCCAAGTCCCGAATCAAGTCAATGTAGGCATCAACCACAAAATGGTACGATGAAAAATGCAAGTAAACACCAACAAAGAACGCAAGAAAATGTTTCACACCAAACCGCAACCTCTAAACATACCAAAAGAGCATCTTCAATCCTACAAGCTTGAATTGAAAAACAGATTTAGAATTCTCACTGAACAAGACGACACCAACATCAACAAATTAAACAACAAAATGACAGCATCTATAATAGAGGTCGCTATTATATTCAAGCAAATGAGCACACAACCCATCAATAAAATCTCAGATGAAACCAGAAATCTCATGTGAAGATGCAGAAACCTCAAGCCACCGACAACACCAAGGGAGAAAATTGAAGAGACTAAACTTAATAAATTAATCAGGAAAAAACGAAGGGAAGACAGAAGAAGATACGCGACGGCAGTCAATGAATCGACTCTTGAAAGAGCTCGGGGCTTCAAAGCTATAAACAAGACGAAAGCAAATAACCAGCAAACTCGAGGAAAATGGAAACCTAACTACAGACAGAGAGAGGATTGTCGAACGTGCCAAAGAATTTTACTGAAAACTTTATCCGTCCAAAGAAGGGTTACAAAATAATGAACAGGATATGCAAGACGCAAGCAATCAACTCGAGGACTTCGTGGCACAATCCCTTCATGTGCACGTTGCATGGTTCTCAATTTGTAAGTCTGTCTCTTGGTTAGGTTCCATGTTTCAGCTCCATAAGTGACTATTGGGAGAATGCATATGTTGTATACTCTTCTTTTTAGGATTATGGGATCATTTGATTCTTGAAAGTTGAGCTTTTGCGATCTCCAAAAAATGTTTGACAAACTAAATGAGGCAAGCAAGAGAGTTGGCCTCCACATGAACTTTAGCAAAATAGATGTCATGTCCAACAAACGTGTTGGGGACAAAGACACAACGATAAAGATAAAAAATTCCTAACTGGAGAAAATTGACCATTACATCTGCTCCGGACAACGAGTCTCCACAAGGTCATCAAAAGAAGAAAAATAAAGCGAAGAATCATACTGGGTTGGCAAGCTTTTGGCAGAGCATGCACGATTTCCAAAAAAAAAGAAAATGCTACTAGTCCTTAAAAGAAGGGTATACAGCCAATGTATCCTACCGATAGTCAACTATGGAACAGATACGTGGAACCTGACTTAAAGATTGACCTTCAAGCTGAAAAACATGCAACGGGTGCATAAGAGAATCGTGCTCAACCTCACAAAGAAAGATCATAAGACAGCACAGTATATCAGAAAAAAGACAGGAGTCTGAGACATCATAGAAACTATTTCTATTATTATTCGGACTATCCTTATCTTGATTGTCTTTCATACAACGTTTCGGCCGTTGAACTCTACGAGCCTCATCAGGTATCATCTGGTAGGTGTGGGGAAGTAACGAATCGAACCCTTTATTTAACTGACGGGGGTATATTGACCGCACTCCCCTCTCAGGATTAGTATTGTTATTATTATTGTCTCACACTGGGATTGAACCTAGAACCATCAGATTACTTGCAGTAATTTTGTCTGATTCTGTAATAACTACGCTATGTGTCCATGAAAACCAACCAAGATGAGAATAGTCCGAATAATGATAGAAATAATAATACCTCATCTCAAAAATTCAGAGATATATTATAGAAACTGTCAGAAAACTCAAATGATATGTTGCAAGAAGACATCCAGTGAACATCATGTTTCACAACACGAATCCCTAGAGATTAGGTGCAAGTCTGTGGCCGACAAAAAGTAAGATGAAGTGACGAGCTAGATAATTTCAGAACGTACTGGCTCCGGGATGCCCATGATAGAGAGGTGTGGTGAATCTTGGGGATTCTATGTCCAATGGTGGATGCTAAAAGACTAATGTTGATGATGACGATGATGACGATGCATTCGAGCCAAATTTTATTGAGATGCACCAATGGTTGAATGGAGTATTCAATGATTAACAGAGCAAGTTGATTTATATAACAAATATACTGCTAGTTTCTTTCCTCTCGTCTCTATTTGTATATGTCCAACCAGACAGGCGAAATCTCCAGCTACATGCAATATCCAATATCTGCTTGACAGAACAGGTGTTAGAGGATTAACCTTTTCTCACTCGTTGTTCAATTAGCAACATTTACTCAGCAAATCCATCGGGTGTTTTCCATTAGGAATCCGTGGCATCAAAATGAGGAATCGATATCCGGTTGTGTACACTGTAATGAATACAATGAATTTGAATCTACATTTGACACGGGAAACAGATAAAGAAGGTTCCATTTTATCTTGATAGACTCAAGGGAACGATACTTGTGACCCGTCCAGGGTGCTAGCCTGGGGAGAGCATAGGGTTAGAATATCGGTTGCCCAGTCAACAGAATCCCCCTTTCGGCTTCACCGATATAGGTCAGCGGAGCGTGACATATTTGGAATCAATCTGACCGTAGGAGCTGCCGGAAAGATGTCGAAGTTGGTATTCGACCGATCTGAGAGAGTTCAACTGCCTGACTGGAATCCTGGTCTTCTCTTCAACTGGTAGCCTTACCAATGGTAGAAAGCCTGGGTTGCCTTGCTGTTTTCTTCTGGAGGAAAAAGACGGATCCATACTTCCCCAAGAACATGAATGCAAACTGGATGTACACAGTACGTACCATCAACCGCTACGCTACTTGCACTTCCTAATATTGATCTAACTCTTGCTTATCCCAACTAAACAGAAGAAACTACTCGATAAATCAGAGAACACCACAGAAAGGCAAGGGAATATGGTGTGGCATAGTCGGATGTAGATATCATATTTCCAGAAGTTTTCAAAGAAATCTCTTTCATTTTTTCGTTTTCTTGTACCAAAAAAAAAAAAAGAATTGTCTGAAAAACAAAACTGGCAGCTTCAAAATTTAGTACCGTCTATCAAACATAATTTTTCGTAAATGTGCGAGTCTTGTCTTTTTGGCTCAGCTAGTAAGATAGCTGCCAACCAATCATTTAGTTGTTATTCGAAATCACAGTAAGGCATTGTTAATTTTATGTATCAGTTTTTTTTTGAGGGAGCGCGACTGGCAAATAGTGTAGAGTTTCATCATCATCATCATCATCATCATCATCATCATCATCATCATCATCATCATCATTATCATCATCATCATCATCAGTCTTTTAACGTCCATCGTTGGACATATACCGTCCCCAGGATCCGCCACAATTCTCTATCATGGGCTTCGCAGAACCAGTATTTCCTGAATTTGTCTAGTTCATCTCTCCATCTTGTGTTCTGTCGGCCTCAGTTTCTTATGTGATCTCTTGGGATCCATGTTGTGAGTCGTGATGTCCATCGGTTGTAATTCATTCTTGCAACATGGCCTGCCCTTTACTCACGTGAATTAGGTAAGGATTGTCTTTGATGTTCTTGTTGTTACAATGGAAAAATAAAGCCAACTCCAGCCTCCAACTAAGACCAGGATTTGACCGAAACCAAAGGGACGCTGATGCAAAGAAATTATTTTGAGGTGTAATAAAACATGAAACATGAATGACTCAGACCTTGATTTTCCCTAATCCAAATCCACTGACTTGAAGGTCCTCCAATCACAATTAATGATAACAACTTGTCTCGACAAGTTGTTTTGTTTTTTTTAACTTTGATAATATTGAAAAAGAAAAACGAAATGTATATCAGTACGTTGATTTGGTAATGTAGTTTGCTTTGAAGGAGAAATTGAATCTCGGTTTGAGAAACTTGTCAGAAAGGTACAGGAACATTACAGTTATCGATGATAAAAATTAAGGAAATCTTCTCATCCGATCTCAGCCCTATGATATTTTGGTTATCATTACTTTTAGCGTCTTATATTCCTATTATTTTCTAACTGTGGAAGGATTTAAACGTGTTTATAATAAACTTGACGATTACTCCCTCATATATATATATATATATATATATATATATATATATATATATATATATATATATATATATATTCTGATGTAATTTTAAAAAGACATAAAGTTAGGGCCCAGTTCTGCATTATAATTGTATATTAGATAGAACCCTCTATCTAAAACAGAACAGAAACCACACGATTTAGTTTTATACTCCAAGGTTGAGCACGGTGTAGCTACAGGACTAAAATGTTATATCTACCATCGATTTTGCACCTATTGGGGACGGACCGACCGACCTACGGACCCTATTATAGAAAATCGTTTCTAACAATTAGTAAAATTTATCGATTTGAAAATTCTATCTTAGGAATTGCCAAGCTTCCTGAAAAAAAAACTCTAAATAGCTATGGTAATGGAACATTGGAAATTTAAAAATGATTTTTAGAATTCATTGGAACGAACACAAATTGAAAATTTTAAATGATTCATTTCAACGAATTTAAATCAACATTCGATGGAACGAATTAAAACCAATGATTCCCTAATTGGGGTTAGGGGTTAAGTTCAAGATTATGGTTGTGTCCTTTGGCGCAATTTAATTCAAATTTGAAGATAGCCTCCCTTAGATAGATGAACGTCACCTCCCTTGAAAGTCGAAGGATGAGTTAAACATATAACAGGCATATCACCATTGGCTTTTGGCATCCGTCGTTGGATATAATTCTTCCCAAAAATTGGCCAGACCGTCTTAGTTTAAGGATCAGTCTATTGGTTCCATGTTTCAGTTCTCCAGGTGACTACCAGGGGAATGCATTGATTGTATACCTTTCTTGTTAGCACAAACAGAACTTTCTTGTTCTTGAAACTTGAGCTTGACCAATCAGAAACTTACCAACCTAGTGTGATTCTTTGCTTGGTTTCTTCTTCTTTTGAGCAATTCATGGAGATTTGTCATCGCAGGTAAATGTACTCTACTTTCTCCAGTTCTGCATCCTTGAGTTTGATTGTGTCTTTGTCTTCAACATAATTGTTTCTTGCATTTGTTTTACTAGATTTCATGTGAAGAGCAATTTTCTTGTCTTCTTCGTTCAGTCTGTCCAGCATCATCTGGAGGTTATGAAGATTTGCAGCAAAAAGAACGATGTTTAGCCAGCAAATCAGAGGTGCTTAGTTATTAGCTGTCTATTCTGATTCTTGTAGTTCCCCAGAACATCATCACAAGGCAGGCTGTGAAGAGTTTGGGTAAGCTGGTATCTCCTGGGAGAGATCCGATTCTTTATGTAGCATGATGATGAACTGTTTTGTTGGTAGATATGTTATAATACTCATACATATACTGGGTCTACGCCTTGTTGAATGATAACATCCATAACCTTGGAGATTTCCACCGAGACGAAGGCGTTCTTGAAGTGAACAAATACTAGAGAGAGTGACATTCTATATTCTGCTTCTTTCTGTTACGGTTGATTTATCTAACAGCTTGTTCTTGTGGTTGATTTACATCTAGCGTTTTGGTGATTCGGTTAGTGATCAGTTTGGTGAAAAGTTTGTAGATGCAGTCAAGTAGGTTAATTAGCCTCTATTTGTTGAGATCCCTTGGAAGAACAGACGTACATCCATATCATCATCATGATCATCATCATGATCATCATGATCATCATCATCACCACCACCACCACCACCACCATCATCATCATCATCATCATCAGTCGTTGGACATAGATCTTCCCCAGGATTCACCACACCTCACTATCATCGCAGAGCCAACACTTCCTGAATTTGTCTAGCTCGTCTTTCCATCTAATATTCTGCTGGCCTCGGTTCCACATGTGGTCTCAGGGGATCCATGTTGTGAGTCGTGATGTCCATCGGTTGACCACCATTCCTGCAACATGGCCAGCCCACCGCAATTTGAGATTTTTAATGATGTCCCTGACTCCTGTCTTTCCCTGGATGTACTGTGCTGTCTTGTGGTCTCCCCAGGTGAGGCCCAGCATCATTTTCTCATGTGCACGTTGCATAGTTCTCAATTTGCGGATTTGTCTGTTGGTTAGGTTCCATGTTTAAGCTCCATGAGTGACTATTGGGAGGATGCATTGGTTATACACCCTTCTTTTCAGGATTAATGGGATCTTCTTATTTTTGAAGGTTGAGCTTGCTCTGCCAAAGGCTTGCCATCCTAGTGTGAATGCAATTTAAATTTGAAGGTGACCTCCCTTAGATATATGAAGATTACCTCCATTGACAGTTTACTAATCTGAACATATCATTGGTGCACATGCAAATTTATTTTCTATTTGTTTATGCATTAATTCAACTTCCTAGTATGACATAACAATGAAGATTACACCATAGAAACTTTGTCAGGTCATACATCAAAACAGCTTGAGTTGAGTTGAAACTTTAGAAAAATTTGAAATTAGGATACTTTAATTACTAAACATTAATTGCTTTGAGCTCCTTATCGCTGATCCATACACACATCACTACGTCATCTTTACAGGTATATTCTGATAAGAATGTAAGACGTTAAAATTCATGATATCTAATCGTTCACTGTGTCACATTTATCAATAGCGTTACCCTGCAGCAAAACCATTGGTCAATTTTCTTGCCAATGAAAAGATTTCTCTTTTTCTAATGCGTCATTCACAAGAGCCAATTGCTAACAGTAAAAGATTGTCCAGGTTCCAGCAACTGGTAATAAAGAATTCTTTCTTAATCTCACCAAACATTAAAACGAACTTTATTTCCCCAGTTTGAGTCGAGATCTTTCATTCGGCCCGATTTTTCTTCTTTTGGTATTCTCATAATAAATTTATTTTTCATCACCAGTGACTTTCTTGCCTCAACAAGAAAGAGGACAGACGCTGTTCAAAATCTGCGACGCTCTTTATACACTTTTTGATAGCATTAGTCAAATTTGTTACGATTAGAAAACTATTTTTTCCCAATTCATTTTTTCTAATTAATCCCTGTTGAAATGCCGAAAACAAAAAATAAATAATCATAGCTTCAAAATGAAAAATATCGTCCAAAATGCAATATGATTCACAAAATTTATAAATATATATATGAAGTTTATACATACTTATGAACACTCTATTGTAGGCTTTCTTTCTTCTTTCAGAAACCGTCAACCAAAACATAGGTTTCTTTCTGTTTTTAAGCTAATCTTGCTGGTTGTTGGTAGTGCATGTATCATGCGTAGAGGATGAACCCATGGAGCTAAAGGGTTGAAAATTCATACATTCTATTCCTATGTCCAGAAAAAAAATTATTTAAAAAAAAAAAACAAAGTAGGTTTTGAATGGGGGTTCAGTTTGCTATGTAGGTTTATGCAGGAATTTATCCCTTAGCGTGCATTCACCGGTTCTTCGGAAATCTAAATGTTTCAGTGATCACTACCCAACAAAGCGCAAGATAAGTTATTTATCCATTGATCACCCCTTTTTCCAAGTTTTGTAATTGATCACACTCAAGACAGCATGCTGCCAAAAGACATTGGTCCCATAACAGTTTCCATTGAGTGACTTATTAGACGTGTAGTTTCTGTCATGAGGGTTCAATCTAATATACAATTACAATGCAAAACTGGACCCTGACTTAATGTTCATTTGGAATTACATCAGAATAAGAATATCAGAATATATATATATATATATATATATATATATATATATATATATATAAATATACATATATATTTATATATATATATATGTGTATGTATATATATATATATATATATTTATTTATATATATATATATATTGAAAGTGAATCTTCTCAGCTTGTCACAGACGAATGATGTAAGTGAAAGACTTATAGCATTGCAGTAATAGCAGGTGGAATGCTGACACATCGTTGGAGTCGTATCCTTCTAATGAATGTTAATTCAAAGCCAGGTTTCTGAATTGCAGAATTATGAATTTCGTTTGGCAGGGTTATCGAAATCATTCTTATTCAAGAAATGTTCTTCCAGTTGATTTCTAGTTTTTCTCATACTTTCTTGTTTTTGTTTTGAAAAATTCATATAAAAAATAAATAATAGAAGTGACGTTGAAAAATTTTCCTCTTTCTCCACTCATTCCTTCTTCCTTTCCTTTCCCATGAACGCTAGGAACATTTTCAAATTTGCTCTGATAGAAAAAGATTTTGGCATTTCTTGACTCGTCGACGTTCGTCGTGAGTGAAAAGAGTCTGCTGTGTATAACAAGAAGAGAAAGACCATCGTTTAAACGTTGTCAAATGTTTGTTTCCGTAGGTCAACGTGGAAGTCCTTTTTTTACTTGCAACAGAATATTACCTAAGACTTTCAAACAATGTGCTACTGTTGACTGATTGCATCATGTAATAAAATCAGAAAGCTGGCTTTGAATTTACATTCATTAAAACAAGGACACTCTTCCAACGATGTGTCAGCATTCCACCTGCCATTACTACAATCCAATAAGTCTCTTATTAACGTCATTCTTCTGTGACAGATTGAGAAGATTCACTTTCAATATATATATATATATATATATATATATATATATATATATATATATATATATATGTATATATATATATATATATATATATATATATATATATATACAATATGATATTCTTATTCTGATGCAATTACAAATGGACAATAAGTCAGGGTCCAGTTTTGTATTGTAGATTGAACCCCCGATCTAAAAGATGA
>OY735241.1:19850828-19888328 GCA_963457665.1 Thysanoteuthis rhombus
ACTGTAGGGATTTCGATAGTACCAGACTAAGCTAAGCCTTATAAATACCAAGCGAATGATAATAGAAAAAAACGTTAAAGAGCCGAGAAAATACACCATAAATGCAATACACTTGTTATATGAAAAAGTACAATGAGAATGAGAACGAAAAACAAGCTGTCCGTCGGTCCAAATCGCTGCACGAAACTGATCAGTAATAATAAATTTCTCTCTCTAATTATATATATATATATATATATATATATATATATATATATGTGTGTGTGTGTGTGTGTGTGTGTGTGTGTGTGTCTGTGTATATATATATATATATATATATATATATATATATATATATTCACTGCACAACGCAGAGAGTTATTCAGCACACGGGCCCTTATATATATATATATATATATATATATATATATATGTGTGTGTGTCTGTGTGTGTCTGTGTGTGTGTGCGTGCATCTGTGTGTGTGTTTGATAAGGATATAATATGTGTCGTTTTGTTTCTTTGTGCCCCAGTAACTAAGTAAAAATGTAAGTGAACACCTGGTGCTACGAGAAACTTAAGACTTGTTCCCTTTGAAAGCCAGGAATGGCTTCGAGACATTCGATTCCTAAAGTTGATCTCCGAACGAAAACCAATCAACCTGCAACATCCGAAGAATTTCCAAGAATTGGCACTTCTCCATTTCTTTGCAAATAGGAACTCAACTCGTACAGGTCTGATAAAAAGTACGAGAACTCTCATCATTGGAAGAAACAGTGCGTGTTTGGAAAGGGTCGAACTTTATGGTGTGTGAAGCAGCCTGCCATAATTGTCATGTTAAATAACTTTCCGTCCGTTGTACGAAACTGTGGCTTCGGAATATTACGGCTACTTCTCCCCTGAGTTGTCAACTTAGATATTTACTTATAGTAGCTATGAAAAAAAGATCTATAATCTGCAAGTTTTTTTTAATAGATTTCTCGAGAGCTGCTGATCCTTAAAATGGTATTGCACCGCTTCATGAGTACCTCTGTGATTGCTCCGTACAATACCTAGTTGTTACGTAATCAAACAAATACATTCCTTTAATTGTAGATATACAGTCGGTCCGATTTTCGAAAATATTTTGCTTGTGCTCAAATCATCTTCAAACATAGAACCGGATGCTGTATAAGACCTTTTGATCAAAAGATGATAGGTATGAGTTTCAAGGCTCCAATTAAACTTACGTTCTCCCCGCTTCGATTGGCCGAAACGTTTCAGACAGAAGTAGTAAAAACTCGTGTAGTCAGCGACAGATAATCGCTTAATTTAGGTTGAGTTGTCAGAGGAGAGATGAATTTGTGCTTTTTTTTAAGACCATAGAAATTGTCTGAACAATCTGTGTAGTTGCTATTGGAAGTGAGGGAGTATAGTCCAAGGTGAGAGATGATTGCACAGGGATCGCATTGTACTCGAATGAATACTGAAGATTCGGTAGGGTTTTCGGAAACTGTTACAGACAGCGGAAAGTGTGGGTGATTCGGTGGGCCTTTCCACAGCGGTTATAGGAGAAAGTCTGGCCACTGGGCGAGATCCTTCCGGTGGTGCCTTCTTCCACCAGCTTCTGCATTCCACGTAGTTTAGGATAAAAATGCCAATAGGAGCTAGAAAAAACTATTAATCTGTTCATGGAAATTTTCAATAGCTAAAATGACCTGATTTGGCTAAAATGGCTATCAAATAGCTAAAGATTGGCTAAAATCGCTGGAAAATAGTGTTAAAGATGGCGGTAAGTGTTGAATCATGGTATCAGGTAGACCTTGTGCCCCCACTACTTCCTGTCGACTCCTCATGTAGTCCAATGTCTGAGATTGATGCCGTATGAGATGAGAATCTTTATTCCTGTATTTCTTCTGTGTGGCTCATCTTCCGCACTGGCCATGAAATTAGTTGCCCAAAAAAGAGTATCTTGGGTAGTCGATGGTCTTCACCATTGCAATGTGATCTGCCGTCATTGGTAATATAAGTAGTTTACAAAGTAAAAAGAAATGCCCATAGTCCTATGACTCCCCACAAAATAAATGTCCATAGTCCTGTATATCAGTACAGTACAGAAAAATCAAGTATTGTCCTGTAACTCAACATTGTCCACTTCCGTTGCAGTTTAAAAAAGAAAGCATTTTTCATAAAATTTGGTACACGGCGGTATTTTCTCTTCTCTTCTCTCTCTATTTGAAAAGTTAACGAAATGTCCATTTACATATATTGAAGACGAGACCAACTTCGGTTCAAAATCATATTCATGGAGGACCATCATCATTATTCTTTTAGCACCCGTCGTGGGACAAAGATTCTCAAGACCTCTCTCACATGGGAGTCGCATAGCCAGAACTTGTCTAGTTCGTCACACCATCTTTTTTGCTGGTCATACTTTTGCATAAGATCTCTGGGGACTCACGTTGTGTGTCGTGGTATCTTGCAGTTGTCTGACATTCTTACATGACCAGCCCATTGCCATTCTTGTTTTTCTAATCGAGTCTATGATATTTTTCACTTCTGTTTTATCTCCCTGTACACCTGCCTTTTCTCAAATGTACTGTGCTGACTTTTAGTCTCTCCATGTGGCATAGTTCCCAGTTTGAGGGTTAATCTTTTGATTAGGCTTCTGCTCCCCAACGTATACTTAACTTTGTGAATATATACCTGATTCAATCTTTGTAACTCTCGAATACAGAAAAGCACACACACACACACACACATATATATATATATATATATATATATATAGAGAGAGAGAGAGAGAGAGGCGGGAGATTGATCGAGCGAGAGCGAGAGGTATCCGATATATTTCAAATAGTTCATTATAACATCTTTAACACATTTAAAATTGACAGGTTTGGGATTAGAAAATAGAAAAATCAAAACAACATTGAACTTTTAAAAGTTATGTACGAAAATTAGAAATTTTTTTATATAAATTCTGTCAATTTTGAAGGTGGATAAATACGTGGAAATGAACCTTTTAAAATGCATCCAATATGATTTGCACTCATTGTAGATTGATAGGTATATACAAGAAGGGTGAGACGGATAGATAGATCAATAGATAGATAGATAGATAGATAGATAGATAGAAAAAGACTCAAACAGACATACATATGAGAGATAGAGAGAGGGGGACAAAGAGAGAGAGAGAGATAGAAAGAGAAGTAGCAGTAGATATCAGCCATTTTATGTCGATTTATTAGGCTATTCACACGATCGAATGGATTTTATAGGAACAAAATTTCAATTGCTATTTGCTCTGCAATTATTAGGCCAGTCAGCTTGGCTGGAAGTTAAATAAATAAAGCTTAATTTGGTACCATAAAAGTCTTTATGTTGATTAGTGTACTAAAAGCCTTCCAAAATCGCCTTTGTGGAAATCTTTCTAATGGTGCAAGAAATTAGGTGATATCATAAGCAGGATTGTTCAGAAGGTGAAAAAGTGTAAAAACTTGAACACTGGCCGATCTTTTAATGGCTGTTCATATAAAACAAGAATAAACGCAATCTGACCACCATCTTTACTTCAAAATGGCCACCACAAGAAAACAAAATTCGAAATATAGTACAATAGGAAAACTGGAATTTCTACCAGGAAAGATTTGAACACTCGCACACGGGTAGATTTTTTATGCTCTTTCGTATAAAATCAAAATGCTAAGGTTTAACCTAAATTACAATGACCACCATTTTCATTTTAAAAAGGCCTCTATAAGAGCTACAAAATTTTTAATAATTTAAATTCCAACCACTTCAGTGTGAAATTTTCCATTCTGGTAGATTTATCAATGTTCTTTTATAAAATTCTGGTCGCCATTTTCTCTGTAGAATGGATCTTCCAAAATATCATGGTAACAACCAAAACTAAATAAACAATCGATATGATAGTCAATATTTGAACAACCATTGCATCAAAAGTTGTAGTCTTGTAAAAGAAATTCATCAGAGAATTGATATAGTCAGAATAAATTCTATTCATGATATCACCAGCATTAAGTTTGTTGATTCTCATAGAATTGTGCTTCTGCTGCGACCAGATTCTGTGATATATTGAACTTCCAGGTTGACCCCTATTGCAAAATTTGACTGACCTATCAATAGAAGATTGAAACTCCTCCGTGCCTACGTAACGTGATGATTAACGTCCCCGTTTCGCTGACCGATTCGCGAGTATTAGAGTTTTATCGACACTCAGTGCCCTACAAATGTGGAGATAAGCTCATCAAATAACCAGAAAATTACAGGTCCTGTTAGAAACCGTCAACTAAAACTATCATTAATACAGTCAACACGGGTTTCTCCAGTTCTCAAGTACGTCTGGCTGTCTGGCTGGTTATCTGTATATCATGCATACTGGCCGTATGCTGGAGAAATAAATAAAAAAAAACATTTAACCCTTATTTTGACTTGAAAAATATTTTGCTTCTTTGGACAACCATTGGAATTTTTTTAATTTGCAATGTAAGTTTATGCTAAATTTGCCTTTATTCTGTGAGGGATAGCATTCAGGCTTGTTTTTGTGGAACTATGGACTTTATAGTGATCATTGCCAAACAACGGTAAAAGAAACAATTTCTTCACTGATCACCCCCCAAAGCAGCCAGTTCCCAAAATACGTTGATAATGCAACGATGTTTAAGTGACCAATCAGACCAGTTACAAATTCTCTTTGTACTTATGGACGTTTCGATTTATACATGTCTTACTCAGCCGTGGTTGTCAGAAAACTATTCTCTTGGAGATAATACTAAATCACTTACTACGTCCGGGAATATTCCGTACAAATCAAAAGAAATCGGCTTTCTTATTCATCTTCTATACCAACATAAAGACATGCATTCAAAGGACAATTACCTAACCTCATCTGTACGGTTTAATCCGAAGTCTGGCGCTACGGTATGTACATGAATGCATCTATATGAAGAGGATTTGTGTGTCTCATATGGCTTTTTTATGAAATCAATCGAAGGTCTTTCAATGCAACAAGACATATTGGTCAAAGATAATTGTTGTCAAAATCCAGTGTCAAAATTTCTTACTTCCGCCGGAAGAATCCTTATACATCGTCCCTTTTTTATCAACCTCTTTTCACTTTCTTTCTCCTAATGACTTTTTGATTAAGTGGTTGTGACTGGCTTTCTATCTGTGGTTTGTGTGTGTATGGGGAGACAAGCAACCACGCCTTATTTTGTCTGTAAAGCTGCTTAAGATGTTTCTGTCATCCTCTAAGCGTCTGAAAAGGGTTACTCTGTAACATATTTTATCCTTGACCAAGTATGTAAGTATAGTTCACGAATACTCACGCAATAAACAAACTTTAATATCATCATCATCATCAGTCTTTTAACGTCCGTCGTTAGACATAGACCT
Organism: Thysanoteuthis rhombus; assembly: GCA_963457665.1. Lineage (NCBI taxonomy): Eukaryota > Metazoa > Mollusca > Cephalopoda > Oegopsida > Thysanoteuthidae > Thysanoteuthis > Thysanoteuthis major. The sequence continues at coordinate 19,856,202 of OY735241.1, forward strand.
TACCCAGGATTTGCCGCAATTCTCTATCATGGGCGTCGCAGGGCCAGTATTTCCTGAATTCGTCCAATTCATCTCTCCATCTTGTGTTCTGTCAGCCTCGGTTTCTCGTGTGATCTCGGGCGGTAATTTAGGGTATCACATTCAGTGTTGCCAACTCAAAAAGTTTTCCGCGGTAAATCGACTTCAAAATGTCAAAAAATGCCAATAGGCACTAGAAAAAACTAATAATTTGTTTATGGAAATTTCAATAGCTCAACTGGATTTGGCTAAAATGGCTATCAAATTGCTAAAGATTGGCTAAAATCGCTGGAAAATAGCGTTAAAGGTAGAGGTAAGTGTTGAATAATGGTATCAGCCCTCTGATTATGTCACCCGGGGCAGCTCCTCTGTCTGTGCGCCAGTGTCAACAAGAATTGAATAATTTTCCAAGCCCAAGCAATTCCGTACAATTATTTGATCTTTTCCAGATGAATCCTATAGCTGCGGGCAGCTTCATCATTTGCGAGACAGACTCATGATTCTTCGTCTATATTAAGTGTGCTCTTCTTAAATATATATAACAATAACACTGATATCATTTCTGACTTCGACAAGCATACGAAGATAAGAACAAGAAAACATTCAGGGAGCGAATGTCCCTGCCACCGTCGTTGAATAACTAAAATCCAAATTGAAACAAAAGATTAGAGAAATAAACTAGTTATAAAAATTAAATGTAAAATATTGAGTTATTTTCCTTGCAATTTAGATTTCAACTGTCCGTTTCCAACAAAATATATCTCTTAATTGGAAACGAATACCGGGATCCCCCCCCCAAATCTAATCATTTCTTTTGTAGTCCATATCCCATTCTTCCAGATAATTTAATTGAAATTGATCGAGAACCTTTAGAGATATCGGGAAGATAGACAGGTAGACACAAGTAAATACATATACCTCTCCCAACTTTGTTAGCAGAAGTAAATAACGACCAAAAATATTAGAAAAAAAAAAAAAGATGAGACAAATCAGGTTCGTTACTCAATAGGAACTATCATGCGCCCAATGTATTTTGGCAGTATGCAATCTTGCAGTGATCAATTAAGAAATTCCATAAAGGGGTGGTCAATGAGTAAGTTTCTCCTCTCACCTCTTGATGGGCAGTGATCATTGAGAAGTTTCGAAAAAAAAACAAAACAAGCATGAATGCTCCCAGACACAAACCGAGGGACCAGTTTAGCATCAACATATTTTGTTGATTGAAACTCCGACTAAAAACCTATTCAGAGATTAGGGTAAAAAAAAAGCAAAAAACTTTTTTTAGGAGTAAATGTTTGAATTTCCAACCCTCTAGCTCTTTAGTGCAGCTTATTCGCGCGACACATACATACAGAAAAAATGAAGAAATCTCTGTTGACAGTTATGGAGAAAGTTTTAGCTGCCGATTTCTGAAATAAGACTTTATCAGAATAGTGATTGAGCACAGAGTTCCATTGTGACCGGGCAAACATTGTTACATCTTGATTCAGGTGTTTGAGCCATCAATCGTATTTACTAGACATTGAATCTTTGAATGACGCTTTTTCCGGTCTTTAGAGAATGATCTTAATTATAAAAACGTCTCAGTTCCTTGGAAGACAGTAGACATAACTAAAAACACTTCTTTACTCAGACAGATGAATAGTTCAAGAGGAATTGAAGATAGAAGAGGATAGTGGTAGAAAATGTTGAATCTATAGCTCAATAAATCTAACGTTGAAAATTAAAAGTTGTCTTTGATTCAACTTGATAAAATAAAACGAACTTTTTCGTTTACCAAGTAAGTATTTTGCAACAAAACCGTTCTGACATTTCCACTATAAAAAAACCCCGATTGTATGGCTCTTTTCGTCTTGGAAGACGATTTCAAGAGCTTCAAGATATAGCCAGCTATTGGTGCCTATTATGCTGTTTTCGTTTTTTTTTTTTCGAATCTGTGAGTCCAGTGCTTACAATATTAAGATTTTTTTCAACGTTCAACTGTGATGTATTTTTTTAATTTTCGAATCTGAGAATGACTTCCAGATACAAAACATTGAAAAATTACATCTAAGTTTGGGGACCCTACCTGCTATGTCTTGGCGCTTAGTATAGAGGAAGTACTGTCCAAGCACCTCTTCATTTCTCTCGACCAGTTGAGGGTTTCTAAAGAAAAGAAAAGATCAGCGATCATCGATGGGTGCCGCACCACTGTGACCTTATGTCAAACTTATCTAAACTTGATAAACATCAAGTATATCCTGCTTACAGTTTAGCTTAGTTTGACACAAGGCCACATTAATTGGGCACTCAGTGAGAACTGAACACATTACATTTGTAATAGTCAACAACACAGGTTTGTTAATCATTATCACACAGATTTCTTGAAACTACTGGAATGTTCAGGAATTTCACAAAATCCCTAGGAATTTCTTGAAATCATAAGTTTCAATATCATTGTATAATATTCAACGTGATTTGACCGTAAGATCTAACTAAAGAGATCTCTGTGTCTCTGTGCGTATGCGGCACGATTATTTGACAACTGGTAAATGTATTGATAATCGTCAGATATTTTTCTCATCACACGAGGCAGTGCTCTGTCGAGTTTGAAAATGTTTGGATCGGTGGTTCTCGAGAAATTCAATAGAAAGATTTTTCTTCATATTCTTCAAATTATCTCCCTTGACACGCGCTCTTAAAAGTTATTTAATTTAAGATATAAAATATCTACATTGGCTACAGTGACAAGAAATGATCGAAATGCTTCTAAACCATAGTTTCATGCGACGGACGGAAAATATTTCTACAAAATGCCGGCGGGGTGCTTCACATATCGTAAAGTTCAGCTCTCCCTTTGGAATAGACATTGCTCTAGGAATTCCGATTACCAATGTCAAGAACAAGCCTTGAAAATGGGATTCTTGCAGAAAAGATTGATATGTATTCGTTGGTGGACATAAAAACCAGTTCATTTTACAATGTGGCGATTTGTTGCTTTCGCGTTGGTCAAAGGTCAGCGGTCATTGGTCAAATGATCCAGGGAAAATGGACGTATCAAATGATCAGTGTCGTGCCTAGAATAACAAATTGATGGTCGTCATTTACGCAAGTAGTTGCAGTCGGGAAATTTGTCGGATGTTGGACAGTTAATAAGCCCTGTTTCCTTAACAAGTGCCTCTTAGTCTGATGTATCGATTTCTTTCAAGTAGGTTTCTTAAAACGCGTCTCGACTGTTTCGATAAGTAAATAAATAGGAAAATGAGAGTTGAAATTCGTTCTTTCAAGTATTTTTCCGCAGGAAAGACTCGAGAGTTTCACTAGTGTTATACTTTGATTTGGAATTTGAACCTGATAACGATTAGAGTGTTTGTTTAATCCAGGATTTTCTGGAGTGGGCGTCGGTATATCCTTAGTAGAGTTGGAAGACACGAGGTGGGCGCTGGAGAGCAAGGGGGCGATAGGGGGTGTTGAAAGTCAAGGTTGATGAGAGATGGGACAAAGAATACAAATCAATACCACCCACGCACTAGGTCGTTTGTATAGAAGGCTGATTTTAGAATAGAGCTGTTTGAAGTTCATAGATTTTATAATTTAAAGAATTTTATTAACTTATTTAAATAATTTAGTCATAACTAAATCAACATAAATTTATTTTGAAACAGATAACTTATCGTTGAATGAAATCAGATTTTTACACGTAACGTTGAAGATATCGATCTGTATCAGAAGCTGTCAACAAAAATTATAACCAAAAACTGTCAGTATAGGTTTCTTCAGTTTTGAAACGCGTGTGGCTGGTTTGCTGGCTGACTATATAAGTATGTATAGATACATTCTGCACCAATAGAGTTAGAGGGCTGAAAATTTAGATATTTACCTCTTATTACACATGGATAAAAAGTTTTTTCTGGTGGGGGGATAAATTCTCCTAAATAGGTTCTTTAGAAAAGATTCAATTTGCGATGTAAGTGTATGCTAAATTGACCCCTTAGTTTGTGCCCTGCAACATTCACGCTTGTTATCTGAAATTTTTAGACCTTTTAGATTCCATTGCTTCCAAAAGGCAAGGGAAGTTACTTATTCGTTGTTCACTACTTTTCTAATTCTTTAATTGATCATCCCGAAATGGCATGAGGCTAAAAGACGGTTTCTATTGAGTGACTCACTAGACTTGGGGTTTTTTTATAAATATTTTTTGAGTACACTGCAATAGCAAATTCATTCAAATCTTGTCATTTTTTGACGGCATTATTTTTCCCTCCTATATTCATCAATTAGATGAATGCGATTCCACTACGTCTGGCACATACATTATGCATTAGCAGTCACGGACTGTTTATAAATGGAATAAATTCATGTGATAGTCGCACAATGGAGACTATCACGTGACCGACATTGGCGCCGTGGCAGTTTCTATCGGATGACTAACCAGACCTATTTTTATCAAAATTTGATTCGCAATGAATAATTTTACGTTCTCTACGTGGGCTGGGTCTGGTTAAGTAAGTATGAGCTCGAAAAACGGTGATAGTCTGTGGGGGGAAAAAAACTGGTTTAGTCCCAAAGAAAAGAAAGAAGGATAACCAAGGTTGTAGCCTGAAAAAGTTCTGAAAAAAATCTTCTGAATTGAACCATTACTCCAGCACCAAACCCGCTAGCCTCCTCAGGGGATTGCAACTATTTACAATCTTTGATATATTGATAATCAATAAAAGTCATATTCCGTTTGTAATTATAAATCTTTCGGGCGGGTTTCTTCAGTTTTGTCGTCTTTATCACAACGTTTCGGCCGTTATACTCTCCGTCGGAATTACCGAGACTTGGTGTTGTAACGATTATGCAATGATTCTCTCAAACAATTTTCCATGCTTTTGTTCAGCAACGTTTCGGTCGTTGCACCGTCCCATCTTCTTTCTGTTTGAATTAGAAACTGTCCAGTAAAACAGTCAACATCAACCTAGGTTTTGAGAGGGTTTGACTGGCTATCGATACATACATGTGTCATATGCATGGACCATACCAATCGAACTATAAGGCTGAAAATTCAAACATTTACTCCTCATTACGTCTACAAGCGTGTTCCAAGCAGAGGCGTAGCTAGAGGAGGGATGGCTGGGGGAGCAGTTGCTCCTCATTAGCACATTCTTCCGGAGAGGAACCGTTCGACAGTTTCTCAATACTTTGGAGTCCTCGTTCGATTATCGAATCTCGGTATTTTTTATTCGTATTTCTTAACTTAATTGCTTGGCGTTAGGAGAACTTTCAGATCTTTATCACTTCATCCGACCCACCTTCTACTGTTTTGAACTGTCTGCTTTATATATTTACCTATTTGTTGCGCTTTGTTCTCATTTTACCGCTTAAATGTAAAATCTGAACTTTTGATAAAAGTACATGTTAATTTCTTTACTGTTTGTTTGCACTCACGCATTTCATCGGTTAATCTACCGTCATATTATGACAACAATGAAGATTACGTTGTAGAAACCCTCAAGACTTTATGCCTGGTCACAAAAAAAACAGCTCGAGTTAAGACTTTAAAAAAATCTTAAAGTCGAGATACTTGAATCATTAACTAATAAATTACGCAATAAAATAGCTTTATGCTTCTTAATGCCGACCTGTACATAAATAACCCCGTCATTTATTTTAACGTATATATTCAAGTGATTAAATAAAACATATTCTTATGTTTTGATTTTCAGTTCCATACAGACTTATGCACCTATTGCGCTTTGATTTAAATACAATGTAGACTTATGCTCTTATTGTGTTTTGATTTAGATATAAATAAAAATGTAGGATGAATTATTTGGTAGTGTCCTAGCGGTTTTTCATGTGCTAGTTCCCCCCCAGTTTTAAACTGTCTTTCCTCCTCTGCTTGTGGGGAAACCTGTCCTCTTGTTAGAACTAAACAACATTTTCAAGTGTGAAGCTGATTGTGATAAGTGTGATGAAACACAAGATTGCACCTGATACACAAGTCCCGACAAATATGGTAGGGGATGACGAAATAAAATTTTCAAAAGCTTCCAAAACACAATCTTTGAAAGAACAGAATCTTCAATTATCAAATTAAAACTAGAATTAAGTCAGTCGATTAATATTACTAGCTTGAAATCTGACTAACGAGTAGGTTTTTAGCTAGTTCCCGTGGAAGAACTAAAGGAGACATTTGTCTCAATAAGAAAGCAAAAGCGTGTTTTAATTTTGATCACTAATTATAATGTACCATTCCGACTGATTAATGGTCACGTAGATAAATGGAATCAGATTTACAGTATTGTGTAGATAGATAGATACATACATACATATTATAATTATTATCAGGGAGAAAGTGAATGCAGCTCCAATAGTGATTATAACTAAGTGATAAAAAACGACAGATGAAATAAAGCCCAGAACTACAAAAGATTATTTATACGTCAAAACCTTTGTGCAATTATCAAGAAGACACATCGGAGAGAAAAATATAACAAAAACTTTCTACGAGTAAACGCTATAAAACCAGAAAATTAAAACAAAATAACAGCATGAAAAGTTATTTATTAACCAAAATCGAAGTGATATTTTTCAAACATTCTTCTCAGAGAAGACTTGACTATTATTATTTGATTTTGATGAAATTTTCTATATCTATGTACAAAAGAATGAATATTTCCTTCTGCTCCCCCCCCAAACTTGAAATTTGGGAAAAATGTATAAATTTTTAAAATAGGGTTTTAATTTCCCGGCAAGAGTTTTTGCGCTTGCTTATAGACAATGCAATAGATTAATATTTCCTTATACAAAATTACATAAAAAATCATGAAAAATATTTTTCCAATGCATCAACTGCTTTGTGTTAATATGAACTTGGTTTCTTCCAGAAATGTTTCGTTTATGGAAGACTTGAACATTTTTTGAAAAGTAAGATTTATCTTCTAATTTATTCATTTAATTCAAAAAGAATTTTCCCTCAAAAGAAAAAAATATCTTAAAAGAGAAAGTATCATTAATATGATTTATATTTTGTATCCTTTCTATATAAATATATATGATTGTCACTGGATTGAATATGTGAACTACACCGAAGAAACGAATGAAAAATCCATATAATGACGAAAACTTATTATCTTCTTATTCAATATAAACTATCTGTCCTATAGAGCAAAATTGCAGTCGAAAAAGACGAGAAAAACATAGAAGAGAAATGTATGTGAAATAAAAAAACTACATCAAAATGTTTGTTTAGATCCAGATCATTTGTGCAGTAAGTTTGACATGGAGTCAGGTTTAGGGTTTGGTCCTGGCTGGCCAACAAATGTCTCGTACCTACAACGAGTGTTGCATAGGTATACGGACAAACTAAACTTAATATCAGGACGTAGCTTGTCAAAGCTTGCATAAAGCAAAACCTTGACCTAGGTAACTTTCATTGGCAAAATCATCGTTGCAACGTCCAGCTAATTAGATCCACTGTACATCAGGAACTTTTAACTTCTTTGCCAGGGAAGGCTAGTTTAGATCCATGCCAACACCGCCATAGGCAACTGACACCACACAATTCATTGCAAGATTATCCCGCTTATCACATTTGGCAAATGTTCTTGAACAATATTCCCTCTGAGTTCTAGTAATCAGAATGCGCAAAAATCTTATCTTTTGCAATATTTGTCCTATGACAAAAGTATGTGAGTACCAAGGGTGTGCTTGTGGATGGAGGTGGGTACAGTCTTCTAATCGGGTGTGACGACCTCTAATCCTCCCAAAAAGCTGGTATTCAGGCCACTGATTTGCGACAAAGTGGGCATGCATTCCAAATAAGGTGAGAAATCAATGTTGCCATATATGGTTTGTTATTTATAACTAAATATGTATTCAAAATCCACAAAATTTCATTTGTTTAATTATATCTATCTATCTATCCATACATACATATATATATATATATATATATATATATATATATATATATATATATATATTAGATGAAATTTAGTTGTATTTTTATTTTGAATTGTTATTTTATTCTTTATTTTGGAGTTCATCAAGTGTTTTCCCATATCCCTGTCTCGAGAGTATTAAAAAATAGGACAGGTTTATGTATAGAAACGTGTCCTAGCAACCTAATTTCATGCGCCAAAATAGCAACCTAATTTCATGCGCCAAAATCCTAAAGTCAATTTCAAAATATTTACAGGAAAACTCGTTGGAAAAACAGTGATTAGATCAAAGATTACTTTCATAGCTCGAAGGGGTTTATATACGTTGTTACTACATATATTTTGACTGTTAAAATCTCTTTTTAGAGGAAAAAAAATGGTAAGTTTGCATAACTATATAAAAAACGTGTGAAGCCTATATATTAAATAAATAACTATACTAAGATGCCAGAACAAATAATTACTAAAAATTACTTAATTATTTTTATGAAACATACCAGATCTAATCGGCAATCTTGGAATTTTATCGCTGAAAATTGGTCAATTAAGCAACCACGAAAACAATTCACCGACAGATAGCGGAACGCAGCTATCATGGAACTATGTTTTTAAATGACAATATCGTATTGCATCAGAGCTTTAAATGAGACATCCAAAAGCCTTGAGTTCAATACAGTAGGACGGTGTCTGATCCAAAGATGTTAGTTTGGAAAGGTTCAGTGTATAGAGCAGCCTCTCATAAATGTCATTTGAATTATTTCGGTTACTTCATGCGGTGTGGCCACTTTAGATATTTTACAACTGAATCTAAATTTATTGCTAATTTAGATTTTTTATATCTAAATTTTGATCTGTAATGTTAGATAAAAGATCTATAATCTGTTGTTTTTTATTCATTTTTATTAGATTTATCGAGAACTGATCTCTCCACTAAACTCAATACTCTCCTGTCCTGGGTGCCAACTAATATATCTTACAAATGTCCACTTCATACATTGGCCAGTTGACAATTATGGTGCATGCTTTAGATTTCTGGAGAACCGTTGCTCCAAATAACCTCAAACTTGACACTGCAATGCTTAGTGTGATGATATATATATATATATATATATATATATATATATATATATATATATATATATACATACATATATATGTATATGCACAGCGAATATCAACTTCTTACAATGGTCAGTTGCAGGGATATATTGGTGCTTCCGCACACCCATAAAGGCCTCTTCAATTATAGCTAGACTAGCAGAATACCCGCCCCTCAGACGGGTTCTTCGGCCAGTATGTATAAATTTTATCTAGTTTTGCGTAATAGTTACTATATGAATAGAGACTCGCCACATAAAACGTTTTAAATGCTTTTATCTCGAAACATCTAAATTCAATTTGAATTTAGGAGAAAGTCAAATTCACCTCACCCCCCCCTAATGGGTGGGTTTGCTTTCATTTTTACAGATGTCCCCAGTTATCCAAAAGTACAACTTTACATAGGTAAAGGATGGGTTTCCCTTCTCTTTACACCCCGTAAAGTATAATACAAAAACATATGAAGTAGGAAGATATTTCACTTTGGCATTATAGTTACATTGTGAATAGAACCCCCTTCTAAAACCCTTTAAAGATTATCTTTTTCGAAACTTTTTATTTTAAAACTATCTTCCAAGTCCATCGAGTGGGCATTCCAAATTTGTTTTGGTTGCGCCCATGTTTAGGTACATTTTGTAGCGTGATAGACTAACACACAGACACCTTTCACATACATTTGAAATGATATTGACAGTTAAAGAAATAAAAAATACGATGTGATCTGAATTTTGTCTGTATATAATGAACCATCTAGAATTGAAGCACTTGCCGAAAAAAAATTGCTCAAAATATTCAAATGGCTTCCAAGATTAGTTGTGGAGATTTTCATCGCGAAGTAACTAATTAGGCTCAGTTAGTTCGAAGCTCATTCTTTCTCAGTGCTGTATGTGTGTGTGTGTGTGTGTGTGTGTGTGCTGGGTGGGGTGCGTTTTAAATTGGAGACAGTCTCAAGTGAGAGATTAGGAGAGTGGAGAGTACAAATTTACTAGCGAGAAATAGAAGCGCTGACAATTTCAAAAAAATTATTTCAGAAACCAATTTTGAAATTAGAAATCCTATTATGTGCTCATCTGATTACATATATTTATCGTTTTGCTAAAACCTATGTTTATTTTGAATGGTCCTTGAGTAAATCAGGCTTGTTTATGCAACTGTCATTCATTAGAAACATGATCCAACTACTCTGGATAGTCACTCAATAGAAACTGCCACTGTTTTGGCAGTAAAAATTGGAGAAAGGGATAATCAATGAATAAATCACTTCTTCTGCCTTTTATTTGGCGGTGATCACTAAGAACAGCTCGAATTAAAGAAAAAAAAAACAAACAAGTATGAACACTACCAGACACAAACTGAGGGACCAATATAGCATAAAATCATATTTTGACTCCCAACCTATTTGGGATCAATCAATAGATATGAGGGGTAAATGTTTGAATTTTCAGTTGTCTAGCTCACTTGGTGCAGCATATACTCTTGATACACAGCCAAACGGCCAGACCCACTTAAAAATGAAGAAACCTAAATCTATTTTGATTTTGTTGATACTAAGAATTTTAGTTGATAGTTTCTAAAAAATAATTAATGACTCCCAGGGAAATCAGTCAATGTGATACTAAATATTACAGATATCCCCTGTTATCCAAAAGTACAACTTTACGAAAGTACACTGCTTGCAGGCGAACTTAAGAAATCGAGATTGTGCAGAGTTCCTCACAGACACAGTTCACTGAAACTATCGATGGCTTGATGCTGAAATGCAGAGTGTAGTTGACCGAGATGGAACCTGGCAGCGTCACTCTCACTGCCTAGGTTGTGCGCAACCTCAATAAATGAGAAATTGATCTTGGGGGCGTTGTACTGATGAACACACCATCTGTGTCGAGCTTGTGTCAATGCCTTTGATTCATTCTTTCTTCGGATCCTTTCAGTGATGTAATCTCCCACTTAGTCTCTTTTCCTGCTGCTCTAAGCTATTCCTTCCAAGATGTATCTTGAGAAGCCGCCAGCCCTTGTGATATGACCATACTGATTCAATTTCCTTATCCTTGCTGTTGTGATGAGATCTTCATGGTTTTCTATTTTCTGATCTGATGATGTTGCACACTAATGCTGTCCAAGACAGAAATACCAAGGATTCTTCTATAGCATGCCATCTCAGCTGCTCTTTATCCTTCTCTGCAGATCAGTTAAAAGCCAGTACTCATATGTGTACAGAAGTTTCATCCACTTTTTCGTACAAGACTACCCAGCACAAACAGATGCAAACAGTTTCATAAAACGAGGTACCAGCGAACTAAATAGTAATATTTGTAAGAAATAGTTTTATAGTTTGTTTACAAACTTGTCAAAGGTTAAGTAAAAGTAACGTTATTTTGTCAATAAATTTTTTTAACTCTATTCTTTATGCCTGCTAACTATAAATCATCAAATTGAACTACAGTAGTAAATAAATTGCCTAAAATAATTTCAATTTTTCTATGTCAATAGATTGTTTTAATTCAATAATTTGTTTTTGTTGGCTGTGATTTGCCAGGTTATCCTTGCGCGTAGCAGTCGTGCACAAAGTTTTCAGCGTTCAGTTGTCGGAACTGGGTAGTCTTGCACCGAGATGTTGGGTCACAGAAAGATGGAAATGACTAGACCCTGGCTGTAGTTTCGCTTTGAAGTCAAGTCTAACATTTCTGTCTTTCTTGATCGGCCAAAGCTTTGCCATGGCTACCGATGTCGGTACAGTTCTTTAGATCACCTTTGTTCTTTATCCATCATCGACGGTGCTGATGTTTTTGAAGTGATTCTCTGTCTCAAGTTGTTGTTTACTGACTATCATCTTGGTTATAATCAGAGTTCCCTCTAAGCTGTGCACATGAGTGCACACACATGTTTTTTCTAACCACAACACAAAAGAAATTACTGTATGCACAAAAGATTTCAATTTCTGTTGATAGCTGACTGAGTTTTCATTGAAAAATATTGATTCCTTCTCAAATTCAAAAGTGTGCACATTCTTTTGTCAGAGTAGAAAATTTGCACAACATGAGATTTTCTCGTACACTGAATTCAGAGCGATAATTGTTCTCTCACAATTGTTAGTCAGTGTTTTTTTTTCCTGTTCTGATCTCAATGCCAGACTCACGATACGCTCCAAGAATATGTTGGTTGATAGGAGGTAAGCTTGATGTTTACAAACAAAGGTGTAGAACCACTCCCCCACGGAGCCCTAGACAAGTATTACGCTGCAAGCCCGGGCGTAAAGTTGCAGGGAGGTGCAGATAATTTTTCGATCCATGTTGTACTTTTTCACAGCTTACCAGTGTGCGCTACGGAGCACGATTTTGCATATAAGTTCTCAAAAATCCCGAAACGTTTCAAATTTTTAGCGAAAGGTTCGATTTACAATGTAAGTATAACGCTAAATTGGAAATCTCCTTTGTGCACACCAGGTTTAGTAAAACAAATCTTTGTCTTTTTCTTTGATTGTGTTAAGTAAACGAGTGGTGTTAAAGCATTTTTTGAAAATAATATCTTCTCGCTTTGCTATAAAGATGCAAGTCATCTTCGTTCAGTGATAACAGCTGAAGCCCACTTGAGAGGGTCTCTGGACAAAGGCTTAGCTGGAGGGTAATGATAAAACACTCTCTTGAATTTGCAAAGTACGCATACAGAGCACCTTAAGTATTTCTCATTGATGCTGCCTAAAGAGAGACAAAGGACAGCTTGGAAACTTTTCATTTTATAACCGGGCATAAAGAACACACTGCCGGTTAAAATCGATCCAAAGTCAAGCTGGGATCGGAAGAGCAAGCAAAGCTCAGGGAATAAAATGGGACTAGATTCGCTTACTATATTCCACCCCCCCTCTCTCTCTCATTCAATATATACGCATATACGTAAGTAAGCCATTTGTTAAAAAATTACATGTGCAGTATAAAATAACATTCATATACAATAATTATCATAATACCCTATATAACATGACAGCCTACGTGTATTACGACTGAATCCCCACCCCCCAATAGAATAAAGCTATACGTTAAAATCAGTGCTTAAGGGGAGGTGTTGTTTGATCAACACGGCTGGGGAGCCATTTTGATATAACTGTTTTGTTTTTTAATCCCTGAAACCATTGCACGATGAAAAACCGATGATCCCGACAAGAAAGATTCACACATAATTTGAAAGTCTGTGTAAAACCATAAACCAAATGAAAAACACTACATAGATTACATCAAGAGATGGCTGACCCATCCCATAACCATCTACGATATATTCTGAGGTAAAATTCCGGAGTTATGTAGTCTGCTTTGGCCGGTTCAAACTCATGGGATGGAATGCTGAGGGGAATGAAATGTTTCTGGTTCGTCAATTTTGATAATTTAGGGATAAATGATGAGGAAACCTAAATAAATAAAAAAATCTTTGTCATAAATTATGATAAGATAAATTTAATAGTGAAATAAATGTGAAGAGTTTTTACCACCAAAACACTGCGAGGGGATGCAATGGTAAAACGCTTGTACCGTTTTTTAATATCCCTTAACAGAGCCACGGTAAATGAGCTGGTGAGCTCAACAGTAAGATTAAACATATAGCATTGTGTTCAACTACACAGAGGGTTCTGCCCAACTTTGCTGCTGTTCTGACAGCCAAAGAACGACGTTGGCATAACGTACCTACTGCCCACGTTCATATTAATGAGCATATGCCTCTCTCTATCTTTCTTTCCCTGCCTCTCATTAATTATATATATATATATATATATATATATATATATATATATATATATATATATATAAAGAAATGAACTATTTAGAATTTTTTGTTTTCTTTGTTTAGTTCATCTAGCATTAATTGGAGGTGGTGTAAGTTATCTGTGAAAAGGACGATGTCGTCTGTTAATCTGAGCTTGCTTAGATATTCGCCGTCTACTTTGATTCCTCTATTCTCCCAGTTCAGGTTTCGGAAAATCATCTTCCAGTAGGCTGTGAAGAGTTTGGGTGAGCTGGTATCACCTTGTTTCAATGAAACAAAAGTCATGTGCAATAATCACATTGAGAATAAGGACATGGCTGTCAAAATCGAAGATGCAAAACTGGAGAAATCGACCATTACATCTACCGAGGAAAATCTCAATGAAATCCACAAAGGAAGAAGAAATCAAGCGAAAAATCACCCTAGGATGGCAAGTCTTCGGCATAGCAAGCTCACCTTACAAGAACAAGACGGTTCCAATAATCCTAAAAAGAAGAATATACAACCATTGCATCCAGCCGGTTGTCACTTTTGGAGCCCAAACTGAGGAGCATGCAACGTGGACATGAAAGAATCACGTTCAGCATCACTAGGAGAGACCACAGGACATTATAGTATATGAAGGGGGAAACGGGAGTCTGAAACATCGTAGAAACCATTAGGAAACTTAGATGGCAACGGGCTAGTCATGTTCCGAAACTGGCAGACAACCGATGGACATCAAGACTCACAACATGGATCCTCGGAGATCACATGCGAAATCGAAGCCAACGGAACATAAGATGGAGAGATGAACAAAACAAAATCGGAAAAATACTAGCTCCGCAACGCTCGTGATAGAGAAATATGGCGAATCCTTTGGAAGGTCTATGTCCAACGACGGACGTTAAAAGATTTATGGTAATTGCTATTTAGTAAGATGAAAACTCAGGTGTAAAAAATTTATGGGAACTTTATTCATTATTTCCTTAGTATCAATCAATCAATTGATTAATTAATATACTGTACATGTTTTGTGAAGAGTTCCCCTCCTCACCAGCATATATTTATATTTTTATGGTTTAAAAAGTTTGTTTTCTCAAGAAAATAAACTTCGTGCAAGACATGAAGTCCAGTGGGAGCCATCTCACAGTATTTTGGGTGTCCTGCTTATTCTCTCGTGTGATATTAGGGATTTTGGTGCAGGAGAATCAGTTTTCATGGTGACTGGGAATCAATCTAGGTCACTGTCCAGTCAAATGCTACGGCAAAAAAAATATATGACACACACTGTGATATTAAGTTGTTTACAATGTTATAACACGATTAGGAGATATTCAAGATTACAAAGTGAATGCTGGTAATGTGTAAAATTAGAAAATGTAATATGTAATTAATGATAAATAGTCTGAAGGTCTTTAAAAGTAGGCTACTATCTAAGTACATAATACAAACTTGTAGAAAGAGTGCTATGGGTTGAAGATACATGAATATGGATATAAAACGTACGGGGCTGTGGTATGGGATGAGGGAATTTATAATTATAGCATTGCCACTCAGAATAAAAGATGAGGTGAAAATTACATATCAGTATTTGGGGATGGACATCAATCATAGAATAGATCCACTAGTATTACACAAACACACATACACACACATGCCCATATATATATATATATATATATATATATATATATATATATATATATATATGTATATATATATAAAGCAGTCATATACATTTTTGATGGGATGAGTTTTGTGAAAATTGGAATTTGGTTATTGGTGATTCTAAGTTCGACCAGGACGTGTGTCTTTCATCTAATTGTATGGCTCTTTTGTGTTCATATATTCGTCTCTTGAGAGGTTTCAACGCCTCTCCGATGAATAACATGCCGCATGTCGTTTATTTCTTAAACATCAGAACGTAGGCATGTGATAATAAGAATTTTCGATTCGCAACACCTGTTTTTTCTCTTAAAATTCTCTTCATCTCCTTATTGTCATTTTATCAACATTGTGTCCGATCAATTCATATCTATATAACACACACACACACACACACACACACACACACACACACACACACACACACATATATATATATATATATTGGGAATTGGATAATGATAGGGGCTAGATATCGGGAATTATGTAGATATGTGATATATGATCGAGTATTAGTTGGGAAATGCATATAGTCATTATATATATTGAAGCGTCTGATAGCTGTGAGATGAATAAGTACGTTGGACCATATATTGGTTACAATTAGTAGGGGCCTGTATGACTATGCGTGATACTCCCAATTATCAATATATAGACGTAGTGTTGGGTTGGGATAGGGTAGGATGACTATGTAATATTAAGCATATGTGGGGAGTCCAGTTTTTATGAATACACTTGTAGAGGAAAATGAAATATGTATATTGATGTATTTCAAGGTATATGGGTGTTGGGGAAAGGGTGTTATAGTAAGTATACATGAATGGGAGTTCGAGTAATATTGGATAGGAGGATTATTGGATTGAAGTCCTTTGTAGTTAGGGTTATTAATTTTAGTGCTAGACCAGGAAAAATATCCAAATATCTTCATGAAATTCAGAAGATTTAGAGAGGTCGGGTGGAGGGTGTATTTTTTCGTTTTCGATGATAGTAAATCTAGCATTTGTATTGTAATCATGGCCAGGGGTACGGAGGTGCTGTCTTACTTAGAGTAAGTTGATTTAATTTAATGATTTGATTCTATATCAAACAAGACATATTGAATCGCCATTCTGATTTACTCACTTGTTATAGTTTGCGTCAAGTTCATTCGAAGAGTAGACGACATTTTGCCCCTGCAGTTGGAATTATGGTAGATATAGCAATTAGTATTAGTGGTAGAGTTAGTGAAATGAGTTAGTGTGTTGAAGGGGGGTAACAGCATAAGCTACTTTATCGTTTAGGGGTTGACAGAATTTAACGCTTTTAGAAGATTACTATTATATGAAACCTTTTGCTTGATACGATGTAACTGCTTTTATATCTTTTTGTTTTAATTTCTGCGTTCTTGGAAGATTTCTTTGAATTCAGTTTCAAATATTAGTATAATGATCTTCCTGATAGTCATCTACAGGGTTGACACATGGAACCTAGCCAAAGGATCGACCCTCAAATTGAGAAATATTCAACGTGCATATGAGAGAATCATCCTCACCTGGAGAAATCACAAGACATCACAGTATATTAGACAAAGGACAGGAGTCTGAGATATCATAGAGACCATTATTATGATCATTAGACAACCCAAATGGCATTGGGCTTGACGTATGTTGAAGGATGTCAGACAACCACTGGACATTATGATTCACAAGATGGATGCCTAAAGATCATATGCGAAATTGTGTCCGACAGAAAGTAAGATAACGTGCCGAGCTAGGTTAATTCAGAAGAAAAATAAGCCATTGCTAATATTCCGTTTGATAAGTGTCTAACGGCATTTTTTGCATAGAAAGGTAGAATGAAATTAATTAGACATGAAGTATTGATGTTTTCCTATAGTAAAATTCTGATAAATTATGTAGAGGAGCATTTGCAAAATTATCCATTACATAAATGATAATTCTGTATACTTCTTACTTTTTTTTGAAAATGATTGTCTTTCCTTAAAAGTTTTTCTATCATGATTGTCGTCATCATCATCATCATCATCGATTCCGTGCGATTGGATGTGTAGCTTTTTTGGTTTGATGCTCACGTGGAATCGGGTGTGCAGCTTTTTTGGTTGGGGAACGGGCAGAGTTGCGCGTCAACTTCATTTTTTTTAGGTATGCTTGCAAAGTTATGTGGTATTTGCCGATGGCATTCGAATAACGAGTAATCTCCTCCAATTTCCAACACCCTCTCATTACCATTCTCCCCAAACCCAATACTGACATGATTCAGATAGTCTCAGACTGTTCTAGAATCTGCTTACGGCAAAATCACGTTTAATATACCGATGCTCGTGTAACCAAGAAGTGAAGCACCTAGATAAGTGATCACTTGGGATCACTATGTACAGTAAGCGAGAATGGTGAATTGAGTGACGCCACTTCGGTCGCAATATATCCCCTTGGTCTATTTCACTCATTGCTAAACAAGGCAAGAGAAACGTGCTGTGTTGAGACTTGTCAGAAAAGGGTGATGCCATAGCCAGCATAAGGGCACTAGGTACTTGTTTTAGAATCGCCAATTCTTTCATTATCACAGGTTTCCCTTGCTAGCTGAAACTACATCGTTCACTTGAAAATCATTTTGTAAGTCGAAATGGTGTAAAGCAAAGAAACAATTATCATTAATTCCTAACGGTGAAGTTGAGAACGTCCCCTGATCCCCAAATTTTCTTTATTTAGTTTGGTTTTCAAGTATCAGTCATATGAGGTCTCGAATCCTCTTTAATCTTGATATTTTATGCTTGTAAAATCTCGATTCAGAATATTATGTTATCCATATATTCACTAGCACATACTCAGAAAAATTACAATGTTATATATGTATGGAACGACATTAGGGAACCGAAAGTTATTTTATTAGGTAATTTTTTTATTAATAATTTAAGAATCATAATTTGAAATTTTTCCTAAAGTCTCAACTTGAAACATGCAATCATATATATATTTTCCCAGACACTAACACGCTCTTTTCTTTAGTTTCGAACCAATTTCAAGACGTATTATTCATTGTTCAGACATAACAGCTTATCTCATTTAATTAAAATCCTTCAGTTGTTTTGTTTTTTTGCAACGTCAGTCTATTCCACGTGAACCAATCCAATTTACATTTTAGAGAATATAAAACCATATAATTGTATAATCAAACGTACTTACATGCATGTTTGGCTTTTATAGGGACGTATTTCTTTAAAATGTTTTATAAAATCTGGAAAGTGTTCATGAATAACAGAATGAAATTCAGTTCTTGTCTGAATTTTGTTTGATAGGGAGTTGTTAATCAGTTTGTGTGTGTGTGTGTGTGTGTGTGTGTGTGTGTGTGCACGTGTGTGAGTGTGAGTGTGTGCATGTGTGTGTGTGTGTGTGTGTGTCTGTGTGTAGTATAGTAAGAGTTTTTCCCTCGTCTATGCCGTGATTTCGTTTACGACGATACAATCGTGTGCCCTCTGGTCTTCCGTAGATATTCTTTGTTTTTTTTTCCATTTTCCTGAGAGGGACTAATCAGACTGAAGCAGAACACCCGAAGAAAGTTCGATGATACTCGGCCGAAACGTTGTGAAAGAAAAAAACCTAATTGACAAGGGAAATAATCCAACTATTTAGTCACCAAATGATCATAAATCAATAATGACCTGGTGATTCAAGGTTCATAAAGGCCGCGAAGATTTAACTGGGAAATCCAATGCTATCTTTGTCTGGTCATAGTTTGTTCTCGAAGAAATTCCTCCGTGGGTGGGGCCAGATCTGTCTAAAGCAGAGATTTAGAAAGCAAGAAGTATCATTTGGATGGATCATTGGCCAATGTTGGATTGAATATGAAACAAAAAGTTTCAAATTCTACGCTCCCACCCTATTTGAAGGGCCTTCACCGAATGCTTCATCATCAGTCATTCATCGTCCATCATTCCACACAGACCTTCCCCACAGACCTTCTCCACAGACCTCTCAATCGTGGGCAATATATTGTGGGGATCCATGTTGTTAGCAATGATGCCCATCGGTTATCTACCATTTTTGAAATATGACCAGTCCATTGCCATCTGAGTTTCCTAATGGTTTCTACGATGTCTCAAACTCCCGTTTTCCCCCTCATATACTATAATGTAGTCTCTCCACGTGATATTGAGCATGATTCTTTCATGTGCACGCTGCATGCTTCTCAGTTTGATAGTCAGTCTCTAGGTTAGGTTCCATGTTTCAGCTCCAGTGACTATCGGAAAGAAGCATTGGTTGTATACTCATCTTTTTTAGGACTGATGGGATTTTCTTGTCCTTGAAGGTTGAGCTTGCTCTATGAAAGGCTTGCCATTCTAGAGTGATTCTTTATTTATTCTTCTTTTGAGAAATCCACGGAGATTCGTTGTCCAAGGTAGATATAGTGGTCCACTTCCTTTAACTCTGCATTTTCAATTTTGATCATTGTGCCTTTGTTTCCAACTAATCAATCCTGATTCAGTGATTCAGCAAAAATGCAAATGGCTTTCAATCTGAAGTCATAGCCACTGCACCAAGAACTAATCGAAACAAAACAAACAAAAAAAAAACTATTAGAGATGTCAGACATAATTTTGATATTATTTGGCTGGAGCAAATTTCTCAAAAAGGCTTTACTACTTAAGTTAAGTGATTATGTTTTAATATTCACGCTTATTTTTCTCAATTGAAGGCCTTTTTGCAACAAATGCCTCAGGCTCTGATTACATGAAGCTGAGCGTTATCAGTTTGTTTTGATGACACAAAAATGAATGTGAGTTTGCAAGAAAAATGTTAAACGGTTTGAGAAATAATTTCCTTTTGTTTAGCTTCTGGCGTGTAACCGAGTCTATGTAGATGTCTTCCTTTAAACAGAAGTAAGTGAATATATAATAACTTGCAGGACTACCTAGCATAATCCAGGATTTTTTTATAACAAGTATAATGATGACAATACTTCTGCAAAATAAATCAAAATAAATACCTCTTCTATTACTAGATTGGTAAAGCAAAGATTGCAAAGAGAATCAGAGACGAAAAGGTAGCTGAATAACTACAGATTTGTACCCTACTTAATAATCAAGGCTTCTGTGGCCAAAGTGGTTAAGGCAGCGTACATGAAAGATGGACTGTCGTAGTTTGTGATGCTAGATAGTGTCTCAACTTCAGCTCTCTTTATTTTTGATCTTACAATGTTTGCCCAACCAGTAGAGGAGTGAAAGGACCTAGAGTCTCATGATTAAAAAAGGAATGATGACAGGTTTGGTTAGTAATTCAATAGAAATCGGGACGTATTTTGGCAACAAGAAAATTACTTTGGAAATTTGACCTTCCCTTTAATGTGGGATTTTTCAGGAACAAAAAGTCTTTTAGACAAAATAAGGAACAAGTGTTTAAATTTTTAGCCTTCAAGCTTCTGTAAACGTAATACATTGATAGTTAGATAGAAAGGATGACTTAAAAACAGGAAAAAAAACATTGACCGTTTCAAATAAACGGTCCTATCTAGTGGTTTTCAGCAAGTACATGTATATAGCAGGACAGATGTATTCGTGAGCCAATAGGCTGAAACAGAAATAAATAAATCCTCTCTTTCTTCCCACCGCCTACGAGTAGTTCATGCCTCTCTCTATCTACTCCTCTCTCTATCTCTCTCTCCCTCTATATCTTCCCACCCACTTAATGATCTACCAATGCGTTCACTTTGTAAATCATGTCGTTTCACACAAACAACCAACACAATCAACCACTTTTTTTTCTGTCTCTCATTTCTGCCTCCACCTTTTGAATCTATATTTCCTCTCTTCTCTCTTTAGTTTCGTCTGTGATTATCTAGGTCTGTCAACGTCACCATACCAACGATTCAATTCATTTCATTTTGCTCCTCTTCTTGGGTATATCTAAACCCTGTTTTCAAATTCACCCCAAAAAGAATCATATGTTGTTGACTCATCAACTTATCTGTTATCACAATTATTATTATTATTATTATTATTATTATTATTATTATTGTTATCATTATTATTATGATGATGATGATGATGATTTTTTCTCTGGCTTATAGTTATGAATCAGTGTTTATTGTCTCAAATTATTGATATTTCATGTTGCAAAATAATCAAATTTATACCTTAATTTATTAGGTTATAAATGAAATGACCTTTTCTTTATTTCTCTCCACCTTCCTTCCTCTGGTTTCTCCTTTTTCCTCCTCCTTCCCTTCCTCAGCGTCTTAAGCTTGTATCGATATCATCTTTTTCTCCCTCTCTATTCCACTCTAAAACCTCTCTTTATTCGTCATAACGATTGACTAATAGGTCATAAATTTGATGTTACCAACATAGCTCTTACGCTACTGCTGCTGCAGCTATTATTATTATTATTATTATTATTATGATGATGATGATGATGATGATGATGATGATGATGATGATGTTGATGATGATGATGATGATGATGATGATGAATCTCACACCAGTTGCCTGGTGGTAACCGCTGGAGTTTGAGTGACAGCAAGTCTCCTCAAGTCTCCAGCCCTCCTCTCCTCGTACTCATAGATCGCAGTAATTCTGCGATTTACAGTTTCACACTGGTTGCCCAGTGGTTATCGCTGAAGGCTGAGTGACAATAAGTCTCCCCAGGTCCTCAGCTAACGTCTCCTCTCTCTTTCGCATATCATGGCAGAGCTACGATTCGTTGCAGTCCTTATATCTCTAGCACCTTCCTCAGTATCCGTCCAGTGCCCAGCAGTGCTGTGGTCTGTACGGTCTCTATCCTCCCCCTAATCCCGATCTCCTCCAGTCTCTCCCTCAGCGTTTTGGGGACAGTTCCTAGTGCTCCCACTATGACCGGTACTACCCTGGTTTTCATGTTCCACATTTTCTTTAACTCCCTTGCTAGGTCCTGGTATTTTTCCCTTTTCTCACCCTCCTTCTTTTTTACTCTATGGTCTGCAGGTACAGCAACGTCTACTATTTGGCAGGCCCTCCTTTTTTTGTCTACTATTACTAAGTCTGGCCTTCTTGCCTGGATGAGGTGGTCAGTTTGGATGTCGAAGTCCCACAGTAGTTTGTGGTTGTCATTCTCCAAAACTGCCTCTGGCTTGTGCTGATACCACTTTTCCCCATGGTTGAATCCCATTTGTTTACTTAGTTCCCAGTGTATCATCGTTGCTACTCTATCGTGTCTATGCTTATACTCCTTCTGGGCGAGTTGGCTACATTCACTAGTTATGTGGTTTACTGTCTCATCTCTTTCACCGCACATGCGGCATTTGCTGTTTGTCTGTGTTCTGTCGATTTTTGCTTTTATGTAGTTTGTCCTTATGCTTTTGTTTTGGGCTGCCATGATGAGCGATTCTGTTTCTCTCTTAAGGTTTCCCTTTCGTAACCACGTCCATGATTTCTCGTCTGCTATATCTTTTATCTGTCTTTTAAACTCGCCGTACAATTTTTTCCCTTCCCACTTTTCTTTTCTAGTTTGCTGTACTGTTCCATTGTTTTCTACTTTATTGTTTGTCGCACTATCCCTCGCGCTCTTTATGATTTCTTCACTGTTTGTTTGCACATATCTATCTAGGACTACTTTAGCTCTCTGGACACAATCTTCTATGCTGATGAGACCCCTACCACCTTCTTTTCTCTTAACGTATAGCCTATCTGTATCATCCCTAGGATGTAATGCTTTATGCATCGTCATAAGTTTCCTTGTTCGCCTATCCATTGATTGGAGCTCTTCCTTTGTCCATCCTAGGAATGGTCCTGTATACCTAACTACTGACACAGCCCAGGTGTTCATTCCTTTTATTAGATTTCTGCTATTTAATTTGGTTTCTAATATTTTCCTTATCCTTCTGAGGTATTCTCTCTTAATTTTCTCCTTCATCTCTTCCCGTTTTATCGTGTCACATTCAAGGACACCTAGGTACTTGTATCGGTCTTGTGCAGTCAATGCCCTAATTTTGTTGTTGTCCGGAAGTTCAATTCCCTCAGTCATTGAAAGCCTTCCTTTATGCATCACCATGATTGCGCATTTTTCTATCCCAAACTCCATTCCTATGTCCTCACCATATTCCCTTACTTCGTTGAACAGAGTCTCAAGCTCTCCCCTGTTTTTTGCAAACAATTTAATATCGTCCATGTACATTAAGTGGTTGACCTTTCCTTTTGTTTTAGAGAAGTGGTATCCTTTGCTGTTTCTCAGGATTCTGTTAAGCGGTATCATTGTTAGAACAAATAATAGTGGGGACAACGAGTCTCCTTGGAAGATTCCCCTTTTTATCCCTACCTCGGCTAGTTTGTCCCCTGCGGCTGTCAAATCTACTTTCCAGTCTTTCATTGAATTACCAATGAATTTAACCACCGGTTCGCTAATTTTGAACATTCTAAGGCATTCGAGTATCCAGCTATGTGGAATCATATCGTATGCCTTTTTGTAATCTATCCATCCCATTGCGATATTCTTTCTCCTTTTCCTTACTTCTTTTAAGATCACCTGGTCTATGTAGAGTAAGTCGTTTACCCCTTTGGTTCCTATCCTACACCCTTTCTGTTCTTCTGGTAGTAGCCCCCTTCTATCCATTGACATGTATATTCTCTCTGCTATTTGCCCGGTCAGGATTTTCCACATAAGTGGTAGGCAAGTGATTGGTCTATAGTTGCTTGCTATGTTCCCCTTCCCCAGGTCTTTTTGGATGAGGGTGGTTTTGCCTTTAGTCATCCATTCTGGTGCTTTGCCTTCATTTAGACAATTTTGGAGTAGGTGGGTGAGTCTGCCGTGTAACGTGGTGAACTTTTTGAACCAATACCCATGGATCCCGTCGGGACCCGGTGCTTTCCAGTTGGCTACTTTCCTAAGAGTATGTTTCAATGTGGTTTCATTCAGTACCATTGGTTCTCCCTTGTCTATATCTTCTAGTTCTTTTCTCATGTTTCCTAACCATTGCGGTGTTACATTGTGTCTTTTTGGGTGCCCCCATATGCTATTCCAATAGTTCTTGGCCTCTGTGGCATCTGGTTTTATGTCCTGCCTTCTTTCCCCATTTAAATCTTGGTAAAACTTTTTCTCATTGTTTTGGAATGTGCGGTTTTGTGTGTATTGGGCCGATCTTAGTCTGTATCTTTTTAGTCTTGCCTCTTTAGCTAGTCTTTTCTGGTGTAACTCTTCGACTACAGTTGCGATGCCTTTTTGCGCTACCTTATATTTGTTATAAAGTCTTACTCGTGGTCTGTCTGTGTGTGGTGTATTTCTAAGCAGTACTTCGTCTCGCTGTAGTTGGGAGATCTGCCTTTGTAACCTTCTCTCCCAGTTGGGTTTCCCTTCCCTATTATTGCCCAGGTTCCTATCTTGTGTTGTGAAGCTTTGTGCTACCATTTTCGCCCCTGCATAAATTAGGTTGTTGAGTTCTAGGAGGGTGTCTGTTTCTATGTGCTGTAAGAGGCAGTTGACCTGTTCGGTCACTTCTCCGACTTTCTTTCTGTCTTTGTCTCTTAGGGAGGGGAGTGTTGTTTTCTCTCCTCGCATGATCTCTTTCAAAGCTTGTATTTTGCTTTTCTCTTCTTCTGTTGGTGCCTCGTCATCACCCTCTGGTGCGTAGCTTACTGTGGGGGTCTCATGGGGGATTATTCTAGTTTTGTTATTGGTACTAGTTGTGCTGGGGGGGCATTTTTCAGATGTGTCACCTGAATCTCTCTCTACATTAATGCGAATCTCTAGTAGTTCAGTCTCAGACAACCATTTCTTCTTTTGAATTTGCTTTACTTGGTCAGCAAGGCGTTGGTTCGATACTTCCACAGCAGATTTTTCCCTCCATATTTGGAGCATACGCTCTCTATAAGATCGCACTGAAGGCTTGCTTTTATAGTAACAGTACATAACTAGTCTATTCTCTTCCCTTGTCCATCTCTTTCTCTTGTTCTTTATAGCAGTCGCCCCATGAGGACTGCGCTTCCCCTGGATATCGCTAGTGGTATACGAGTTTTGGCCAACAGTAGCTGTGTGACGACTGTGTCCCTCCTGAAGGCCATTAAGGGTACACGAGCCGAGATTTTGGCCAGCAGTCACAGGATGACGACCGGGTCCCTCCTGGTGGCTAACAAGGGAACACCTGCCGGTTACGACACACAGGTCTTGGATCTGTGCCCCGTTTTTTGCGGTAAAATTGTTTGGTTGTACTGTCATGATTGGGGTTTTTGGTTCTTTGGAGGTAGTACCAGACCTTGGTGGGTTGGTTAAGACCGATGTGAGTCGGAAATAGCCCAAGAGCCCCACCGGCCCTTTTGGTTCTTTTAAGGTAGCGCCATACCTTGGTGGGTTCATTGAGACCTATGTGCACAGTGGTAGTCAAAGAGCCCCACCAGCTCCTACCACCCAGGGTATGGCCTCACAAGGACAAGCCATTCAGGCTTGCAGAGATATCTATCTAGTGATATGACATTTGCCTGATTGTTGAACTAAAGAAATAACACTAAGCCTTTTTCTTGGGGAGGGGGGGTTGCATACATAGAAGATCATATGTCTCCCTTAAATGTTTTAAGTCTTGACTTATACTAAGTCAAGATACTCGTTGTTTTTTTTCTTCTTCTTCTTCCAATGCCCGCTGGGTAGATAGATGGCCAAGCGACCACCGCCAATTTATACTATACTAATCTCGGGGGCGGGGGGGAGGAGGTTGCAAGTGGAAAAGTTCATTCACACACACATATATATGTATACTCGCCCCTCGCTTTTCTATACTTCTATGGGACAACTCCTTTTGAATTATAAATTATAAATATAATAATTTTAAATTTAATTTTAATTCCACTTACCCACGTGCAGGTCTAAGAAAAAACAACTTTTTTCGACTTGGCAGTGGTCTTCTCATTGCAAGAGAAAATTCCTCAGACTCACAAAGAAAACCATCTCAGAGGTACAAAGATACCATCAAAATATCAAGAATAATCAACCAAAGTAGAATATCATTAGAATGTTCGAAGATAATCAGAGTTCATCTCAAAGCCAAACGTTAAGTATCATTAGAATCTAAAGAAAACTTCTTTAACTAAGCCAAGAACAAAATCATCCGGGGCAGCCTGTAGTCAAAATAGCATTATTATTAATAAGACATTCAATAAGAACCATCAAAATATCAGGAATAATCAACCAAAGTAAAATATCATTAAAATGTTCGAAAATAATCAGAGTTCATCTCAAAGCCAAACGTTAAGTATCATTAGAATCTAAAGAAAACTTCTTTAACTAAGCCCAGAACAAAATCATCCGGGGCAGCCTGTAGTCAAAATAGCATTGTTATTATTAATATCATTATTATTATTATTATTGTTAATAATAAGACATTCAATCACAGAGTAAATTTTAAAATCTAGCCTGAGTTAGTTAGGTCTTCAAAGTAAGTCACCAGAATTCATCCTGAAAAAGGAGGCCTTTTGTCAAAAAATGTGGCAGGCTGTCTTCGATACTCGTTGTTTTTTTTCTTCTTCTTCTTCTTCCAATGCCCGCTGGGTAGATAGATGGCCAAGCGACCACCGCCAATTTATACT
Source organism: Thysanoteuthis rhombus (assembly GCA_963457665.1). NCBI lineage: Eukaryota > Metazoa > Mollusca > Cephalopoda > Oegopsida > Thysanoteuthidae > Thysanoteuthis > Thysanoteuthis major. Next base: position 19,883,163 of record OY735241.1, read on the forward strand.
ATACTAATCTCGGGGGCGGGGGGGAGGAGGTTGCAAGTGGAAAAGTTCATTCACACACACATATATATGTATACTCGCCCCTCGCTTTTCTATACTTCTATGGGACAACTCCTTTTGAATTATAAATTATAAATATAATAATTTTAAATTCAATTTTAATTCCACTTACCCACGTGCAGGTCTAAGAAAAAACAACTTTTTTCGACTTGGCAGTGGTCTTCTCATTGCAAGAGAAAATTCCTCAGACTCACAAAGAAAACCATCTCAGAGGTACAAAGATACCATCAAAATATCAAGAATAATCAACCAAAGTAGAATATCATTAGAATGTTCGAAGATAATCAGAGTTCATCTCAAAGCCAAACGTTAAGTATCATTAGAATCTAAAGAAAACTTCTTTAACTAAGCCCAGTTATTATTATTATTATCTGCATTTTCATACCAAATGCCCAGTGGATTGAGAGACAGCAAGTCTCCCCGAGTCGTCAATCCTCCTATTTGCACTCTCAAAGTCCACAGCAGTGCTAAGGATTACGGTTTCACACCAGTTACCGGATAGTTATCGCTGAATGACAGTAAGTCTCCTTAGATCTTCAGTTCTCCACTCATATCGTCAGCACCTTACGCTGCAGCTCAGGGATTTATAAAGCCTTTTCTTGGTTCTTAGACAATTGTTACTAGTTGGGGTCGTAGATCTCATGTTTTCAATTCTATCCTCAGTATTTGTGTCTTTCAGCAGTCGTGCTGTGGTTTGTATAGTTTCAATCCTTCCTCTTATCCTCAGTTTTATGTCGTCCATGTACATGAGATGGTTGACTTTCCCCTTGGTTTTAGAGAAATGGCATCCTTTACTGTTTTTCAGAATTTTGTCGAGTATTACGATGGTTAGAATAAAGAGTAGTGGGTTCAGAGAGTCAACTTTTATACTCGCCCCTGGTGAGTTCTCTCCACTGGTTTGCTGATCTTGATAATCCTGAGGCACTCGAGTATCCAGCTGTGGTATAGTTTTTTTTTATAGTTAACCAATCTCATTGGAGCATTCCTCCTGCTTTTAGGATTACATCGTTGATGTAGAGCAAATTACTCGCTTCCCAATTTGATCCCAGTCCTACATTCCTTCTGCTCTTCTGGTAATAATCATCTTCTTTCCATACATCACAATTAACACTCCGTTCTTTAGGATCGAGCACTCTTGAGTAGGGTACCCATCCATAATAAGCTTCAATGCAATGCTTTTCCAACTCCAGATTGGAGCACTCTGGTGGATAGGAAGTTGTACGTAAGTAAATATATCACTTAAATTTGGTCCTACTGACCGTCCAGTCACGCGTAGGGCAGGAATGGAATAGCTGGGTCTGAAGCTAAGGTTTCCAACCTACCTTGCGGTGCTAGGTGGGATAGTCTATAACAGTGAAAAGCTGCAATACAACAAAACGGCTGTCCTTCATTATTATCATTATAATTATTATTATATATATACTATCTCTTCCATCTATTCGTTCAGGATTTCCAGCATTAATGGTTGGTACCTTATTGGTCTATAGTTGCTTTCCCGGTTCCTTTCCTCAGCGTCCTTTTGGATGAGGGTTATTCTGCCTTTTGTCATCCATTCTGGTACCTCAGCTTCATTTAGGCAACTTTGGAGTTGATAGATGAGTTTGTTGTGTAATGTGGTGAATTTCTTTAACCAATATCCGTGGATCCCATCATGTTCTGCTTTTTCCCAATTTGCTATTTTTTTGAAGGTGTGTTACAATGTGGTTCCATTCAGTACTATTTGTTCACCATCGTCTATATCTTGGAGTTCACCAGCACCATCACCACCAGTAACAAACTTACCTGTGCTGCGGTCAAAATCCTTTGCTTTATTGAAACAAAGAGGTGAACAGAGATATCATTTCTCCATACAATATTTTTCCAAAACTATGTATCCTACTTCAGTTCTTTTATTTGTAGTTTCTATAAATGGGATTTGCAAACTTTCTCAAAAAATCGTCCAGAGTTGGGCTCTAGAAGTGGAATGAATTTTTTCATCGGTTTCTGGGTACAACACCGTGTCACCGTTCGTCGTGGCTTTTGGTGCAGTCATTGTCATCTGTCATTATTGTTACTTACAAAAATAAAGTCAAAATTCAATAGAAGGAGTTTGACGATAACGTACACAGTTGTTCTTTTTGGAGTGTCATCCCGGATCGGTTAATTGTCGCTTGCCTCGTTTTTCTCATCCGACGATTCGTACCATAAACAAGACTATTTCGAAAGATTGCCAAACCAAGTGGCGAATTTCGTTGGTTCGGGGGATTCCCACCGGTTCCCCTCCATAACTAATCGAAAGAAATCAAAATGTGTGATCCACTGAGGGGAAATCAATTACACTTTTTTGAACAGAATTGTCTGATATCCAATAAAAATCGCAGCACATCAGCATTTGATAACAGCATACACTTCTGACATTTGTATTAGGAATATTTGGAGTCTGACCCGAAGTATCTAGCTATTTGATTATAACAAAAATAGCATACACAGGTAATGACGTCTTAGTTCACTTGGAAATATCACCTTCTGGACCTTACTCTCTCATCCCAGTATCCATCTCAAAAAAGTCTGCAAAGTCTTCTTTCAGGATCTCTATCGGTCGCCTTGTCGCATTCTCTTTAATTTTCTTCGGGAGTTGCCAAGATTTGTTGGGAGAATGAAAAGGGCTCTGTCTGATTTGGGTGATGCAATGCTTTGCCCAAAGAAGAGCCTGCACGAGACGTAACGAATAGGCGGGCTAGGTCATTGTGAATGCGACGGTCACACATTACACAAGATCACTCAATGATGTCTCGTTACTGACTGAGTAGACCCATTGAAAGGTTTCAGATTATTCATTATTAGTAAATAAATTGAGCATCGCTGAGATCCCAATTATTGTGGCCTTATGTCAAACAAAGCCAAACTTGACAAATATCAAGTATATTCTACATCAGCATTAGCTGCGCATATTCAGCAAATCTTGAATTCAATGACATGAATTTGGAGGGACCATTAATCTAAATTATCCAGGAGTTTTGTGGTTGTCCAAAAATGCAGTTGGCATCCCTATAGGGTGACTGAAATGAGGGTGTTTTTGCTTTGGTATCAAATCATATGTTTGTGTCTGTTCGGTCAGAAGAGTGAGTGTGTAGTTATGTTTAGAGAAAAGAAAATTTATATCATCTGATCAGCTCTAGTTTTGCCATATGAATTTCTTTCGAGAAACATACTTTTTACCAACCACCTCACAAACATGTAATTTGAAATAAAAATGAAACTCTCCCACCACAAACAATAAGATTATGCCGACTGTCATGGACACCAATAAAATCATTCTTGACATCCTTGACAGCTAAAATCAACCGGCTTAAAAGGTAAAGTGTCTGTTTTTTAAAGATACAACTCCAATTGGAGTATATATGATCGATGAAGAAGTCCCAGTTTCCTCTGCATGAACCAGCTTTGTAAACCTTGCATGTTTGAAGTCTGGTTAAGACCAGGACTTTAGTTTTACAAATTCTCATGACAGTCCGTTGGATACAAGTCCATCGAAGGGATAGTTTCACTCTAATCTCAATTAGCTGCTGAATGCATAGGTAAATTTGAGTCGGTGAAGAGTTTTCCAATTAGCTTAGCTTAGTGCTATTCTCTGGAACAGGTTTTATGTTAAATCCTCTCCTTTAGCTACTGTAATCATTTTAGATATTCACGCATATTCCAATAGTTTATTATAGATTTGTTGTTGTATAAAATCTCCTGTTTACATTCATGTCATCTGTTCTTGAAAGAATCCACGTTTTTGGAGCTCAATATTTCTTTACGTGAACTATTCAATAGACTAGAATCGAACCTGAGACCATCTGCGTAAGAGGCAGACGTACTAACCAATACACTATCCGAACTGACCAAGCCCCTGCCGACCAGTGAGCAAATATTAGAGATTCACCGGTTATCTAGCACAAATTCCTACCTCACTTACTAAAATAAATATCATTTATCTGTTCTCTTTGCTCATAGATTTCATCTTTAGAAAAAGGAAGTAACATCTTTTAACATCTCACAGCATCAGCCATATTGAAATTCCTGTGATATGCAAGTTAAACTAGCAACAAAAAACTTCCCCAAGACATGATGAAATAGAACGAAAGAATGAAAAAATAGAGATTTTTGCCTAGTGCATATTATTGGCTCGATACAAAAACAGGTCTTGTTAGTCACTCATTAGAAAATCAAGTGACCAATGACTTTTGGTAGTATGCAATGTTGGGGTGATTTTTTTTTTTTTTTCGAAAAAGAAGTTATCAATGGATAAGTCACTTCTCCTCACTTGGCTAAAAAAATCGGATTTCCAAAAATGAACGAAGCATTTTTTCTGGACATGATAAGAAGTAAATGTTAAGATTTCCAGCCCTCTAGGTCAATCAATGAGGCCTATTCGTGCAACACATACTTATTTGATAATCAAAACATTCCTGGAAAATGGGAAAAAAGTCTATGTTTACAGTTTTGGTTTATAGTTTGATATGGGTTTTCTGACAAGTTTTCTGCTATTTTGTTAAATTCTGTCAACAGATGTATTCACTAGTGTTTTTTCGCCAGTCGGACTCTCCACCCAATATCTCTAAAAGTTCTCAATCAATTTCAACCAAATTCCGCAGAAAGATTGGCAATGTGCTACGGAAGAAGAGATTAAATTCATAAACTGATCCATGTAGCTCTTGTAGCTATATATAAGCACCACACAATAAGTAACAATAAATTCTCAAGGAATCCCAATGACATTTTGTTAAGAGGTCGTCCGTATGTTAAAAACACATTGACGAAATAGGGTGCGGATTAAGGAATTTCTCATTGATAACCCTACTGATTTTCATGCCGTATCTTGTGACTATGTGACTGACTGGGGTATGCACTCATTGATTGTTTTCTATACCTTTCGAAAGAATTGAAAAGTAAAGGAAGAAAATCAAAAACTACAGCAACCAAATTGAAAAAAAAAGAAAATTAAATTTTGAAATACGCCAAGCAAATTGAAAAATACGTCAGTCAAACTGAACCAAATTAGAAAATACGCGGGGCAAATTAGAAAATGAGGTGAGCAAATAAGAAAATTAGAAAACACGCAGAGCAATATATGTGTACATGTAT
>OY735241.1:19895828-19948328 GCA_963457665.1 Thysanoteuthis rhombus
TGTTCCTACTTTTGTCAAAGTCCAACTCTTGAAATTTGACTGTTTTCGTCGGTAATAAAAATGACGGATGACAATGACCGAACCAAATATCAGTGAGGTTATGCAAAAATAACAGGGATTCAGTTACGTATGCAAAAACTGTTAGCGAACTCACTCCCGTATCGTATTTACTGGTACTATTAATCAAAATGTTGAAATGGGACGGGTAGTTTCGGAATAATTTTGTACGGAGGGAAGAATTCTATTATGTTTACCTTTTAGATTTCAATGAGGCAAAGGAGTTGAATCAATAGAGATTAATTATTGAACAGCTATTACAGGCAGGGACACCGACGAAGGAAACCTGCTATTTTCATAATTGATGACCAGGGTTTCTTTCCGTCAAATTCCTATTAATTTGAGTTTTGACTTCATTTTCGTATTTCATAACAATGACAATGGCCTCATCAAAGACCACTGACGTCATGTGCACAAAAACTGATGATGAACTCACTCTCTTCTAACATTCCACTTACAGGAACTATTAATTAGGAGTTAGAATGGGATATTGGATGGAGAAATTAATTCTGTTTTGTTTACCTTTTAGATTTTAATGAAGGATGGGAGTTTGACCCCAGCGCATCCAGGCTAGTCTTCATGTTGCTATGCGTCTTATTTCTCTTCCGGTACAAATATTCCCAACCCTTGAAAATCACATCGAATCACTATTATACTTGTCTTATACGTTTTTCTTTTCAGGGATTTCCCTTCTTACTTTTTTTCCTTCCCTTTTTTTTTCATGTCAATAGTCTATCTATTCTACTCAATAAATGTTGTCTCCAAAACTGTAAACACAGATTACTCAAATTTTTAGTGATTCTGACTGACTGGCTATATATGTAGGTGATGCGCATATAAGCTGCATCAATGGAGGTAGAGGACTGAAAACTCCAAGATTAAGAATAGTAGAAAAATAGGTTTCACCCGGTTAGTTCAATTTACTATGTAGGTTTATGCTAAAGCGGTTCCTTACTTTGTGTCTGTCAATGTTCATGATGATTATATTCAAAGATTTTTTTAGTGATTACGGGAGAAGTAACGTATCCATTGTTGAGCCCTCAACTATGGTATGTTGGCAATTGGTTATGGAGCAGTTTCAATTGAAAGATTTTCCATACATATCTCCTTGGTCTTGTTATAACAGTTCTTTCTTGTTGATCATCTTTCTGTTATTCTTCTTCCTCTTCTCTCTTTCTTCTACTTTTTTTTAAATCTGTGTTCTTTATCAATTTTCTTCTATCTTACCTCTCTTTATTTCCTCCTCCCTACGTTTTACGTGATCTTCTCCTCTCTTCCTTTCTCATCTCTCTTTTCTTTCATTTACTCTCAATTTTCAAGCGGGGCATGAGCGAAAAATTATAAAAGAATACTGAAAGAAATCATTTCGAAACCTAATCAATGCCACTAGTAGAAAACTGTCAATAAGTTAATTTCGCCAAAGCAAAAGAAAAAAAAATGGAAAAAAAATGAAGAACCACTTCCTTTCGTTTTCCAGGATAAAACTGTGATTATTATTCTCTTGAGGAATCAAGAATTGAACAAGTCAAATTTTTCATGATAAATTTGAATTGCAGTGACAGGCTACTTTTTACTATGGCACACGGCAAGAAAAGACGAAAGAATATCATTAAAAACTGGGGGAGGGATAAAGGTGATACTTAAACGTTTAGTCCAATGCTTAGCCTGTTGGTCTGAAGGAAAAGAGGACTATATACAAGCCAATACTCGCTTGTAAAATTTCAAATGTTTTAATCAATGTTTCCCAGATCTTTTCGGACTACCGCCCCCTTTTAGGGCATATATTTTATCAGCACTCCATACACCGTCTTATATATATATATATATACATATATATATCTGTAAAAAAATGAGGTAATATTTATGAATACATCGGCAATAAGGAGCCTGGAGCTATTTGTTCAATTAAGTAATCTATTTTTGATAATCGAAGTATCTTCATTATCATTTTTTTAAAGTCCAATTTAACTAAAGCTGTTTTAATGAATAATCTCTCAGAGTTTCGAGGGGATAATCTTCATTGTAAAGTCATAAAAGGAAGTTTAATGAACCAAAGAGATCATTTCATTAGGAGAGTACATCTCCCCCTATTTCGTATTTCCTTTTAGACGTGAATATATCAAGTCCACTATTGGGTTATTAGATACACAAGGACAGACAAACAGGAAAAAATTGCTTATATACCTATTATATATTTATATCATGAATAGAAAATCAATCTTGATAATCATTTTCAGATTTAAACATTTATTCTAAAACCAAAAATATAATCGTATAAGAATATCTTTATTAAATTATAAAGAATAAAAGATACACTGTAAGATCGGCTTCTTAGACGCAAGAATTTAATGCATAGGAAGTATCGATTTGTATTCTTTGTCCGTCTTTGTCTCACCTATCACCTCTCGTCTTCAAACGCTCCCTTTCGCCCCTTGCCTTCCTGTGCGCTCTAAGAGGGTTGTAAAGCTCACTTTGGGAACCATTGGTCCATTTGATTGCATTATCCGCCAGAACATGGAAATTACAATGAGGGCATTGTAATGGGGGTCGTTGTCTTGATCCTCCGTGGTATATACTCAATCTTACATGGAGAGATAACAAGACAGCACAGTATATAAGGAAGAAAACAGCTGTCCGTGAAACTATTAAAAAACTCAAATGGCAATGGGCAGGCCATCTTGCAAGAATGAAAGACAACCGATGGACATCACGTCTCACAACATGGATCCCCAGATATCACACGAGAAACTGGGGCCGATTGAACACAAGATGGAGAGATGAACTAGACAGATTCAGGAAATACTGGCTCTGCGGGGCCCATGACAGAGAATTGTGGCGAATCCTGGGGAAAGGTCTTCGTCCTACGACGGACGATGAAAGATTTATGATGACGTATTGTAAGCAATTTTCTCTCAGATCTTTTGGTTGTCGGTGTGCGCAAAAATCTTTAAAAAAATTAAATATTTTTTTTGTGACAAAAGTATGTGCGTACTGAATGCTCGTGCGGATGTAAACTTGATCTTATTTTTAAATATTTTTCCTTTAATCATTTTGGCACAGCTCATCTCTCATAGCTAATCAAACTGTATCGTCATGTTTTCATATTTCACAAATATGATTGTATCAGTTGAGATTTTATTCTATATTTTGAATTATTTTTTTCAGTTTGTTGTTCCATTAAATAGGATATTAATGAGTATTTCTTATTTTATGTGATGAAATATCGAAATGAATTAATAACATAAACATTTATCAATTCATTGAAGTTACAAGAAATTATTAAATAAAAATCTTTCAACTAAAAAAATAAAGACAGGCCTAGATTGACGGCTTGTGTCATGCTGTGAATATGGTAGTGGCTTCTACTAATGTCACATGATCATGGATCTGCAACCGGGAAGTCTCGCTTCAAGTCTCTCCAGTGTGCAAGCATTGGCAAGCTTGTATGGAAGGGAATTGGTCGCCCATGCAGTCTCACCTCTCTATGAAATTCATGTGGTCCAAGGGAGGGGTAAGGACTGATTCATCTTAGAATCAGTGTCGCCCTAACAGTTGCTAGAACGAGGTTGACGGAAGTTGCCCTTCAATTCAGAATTGTCCTCCAACTTGACTGGTCACCTACCAAATCTAAAGAGCCCAGTCTATCCTGTTATTTTACCCGTCCTTTGGGGTAAAAAAGATTGATTCATTCCATCCGAAGGCATTAGTGCGAAGTTAATGTAAACAGCTAGTTGGATTTGAACTCGAACTGCTAACCCTATTGTCCATATCGTTAACCGTTATAAGTCTTCCACCTTCAATGTTATGAGCAACCAAACATTTTTTCAAGTCGTTTAGGAGAAACTAATTTCAAAATATTCCTCACAGAACGTTAACTCCAGGCTTTATCTCTGCAATTGTGGTAAAGAAATGCAAGCTCTTCTATTTTTTTTTTTTCATGCGCATGTAAATTTTAAGCACGTCAGGTTGGCCACTCGACACGAGACTAAGATCTTTTGATGGCATGTCACGTTGGGCATGATCAATGAAAAATTTATAAAAAAGAAAAAAAAGGTGATCAATGGAAATACCACATCTCCCACCTTTTGTTGGACGGTGATCACAGAAAAGTCAGAATTTTCAAAAGGCAAATGTGAACGCTGCCGGACTCGAAAAAGGGATGAATTTTGCATACTAATACATTGTAAACTGAACTGTCACTAAAACGTTTGAAAAGAACACTTTTTTTTCTAGAAATAAAGAATAAATTCTTGAATTTCCAACTCCATTGGTGCAGTCTGTACGCACTACATATACATAGCCATAGCCAGTCAACCAGACGGACGCACTTGAAAACTGGAGAAACCGAATTTTACTGTTTTGGTTGATGGTTTCAAATAATTTTACTCTAGAGATACATTGGCATTCAGGGAGGAAGGGGTCCTTAATAATGAGAAATGATACACACGATATCGAAAATCGGACATGTACATGCATATTTTTCCCTTCACAAATCATCTACTACTCATCAGAAATTTCCCCTTTTCCCAACATTGTGATTTCGGCTGATATAAACTCTGATCATCCACTTAATTTTTGTCGCTTGCAGTCTGGTAAGTCAGAAGAGTTCAGGGAGCCTTAGGGTTGCATTACTGGTCGAAGTGTAGATATCGATCTCCTCCCCTGGAGGATTAACAGGATCTCCACGTGAAGCTCTCTACACCACCCAAGCTGCTTACAGCACCTGGTATCCCTAGACCATACTGACCAAACTTGACTTACCTTAACTTCGGAAATCGTGCGAACATCGGTATATCCACCATGATCCTGCTGTATTGTAAATTCTGTTGATTAGAAACCGACAACCAAAACTGTCAACATCAACATCAACTTATGTTTCTACAGTTTTAAATTGATCTGTACTTTTGGCTAGGTGGCTGGCTATCGGTGTATGTATTACGCATACATGCCATTCCGATTGAGCTTGAGGATTAAAAATTTCAATTGTTTTTTAACCACCACCCCTAAATGATCTTTTAGTGGGCTCAGTCTAAATGTAATTGTATGATGAATTGACCTCTTTTGTGTTCGCATTTTTTTTGACAATTGTACCATTTAAGTGATCACAATCAAACAAAAGTCATGAGAAGTAACATCCATTGATCATCTTTTTTTTCAATTATTTAATTGATCACTCCAATACATCATGTTGCCAGAGGACGTTGATTACGTGACGCTTACTATTCAGTCACTAACCAGAACTGTCCTTGGATTTTTAGGATTGTGATATTACATAGCCAAAGGGTTTAATGAGGACAAACAATTTCTGGTCATGTCTTCAGAGCTTTAAGTTGTCTTTGATCTGGAAGAAACAGGACGCTACAAGTCCTTGTTAAATAAAAAATTCTGCAGACACAGCGGAAGAAGACTAATTCTGTGGATAGATATCGTTAAAATTATTCAAGAAGAAAATCTTTTATTTCCTTGGATTCAGCATAAGACGAATTTCGTGGTCCGGGACCATGTAAAGGTATTTTATATATCCATGTACGTGTTTTGATGACACCCTTTATAGATAGGTAATATGTTTGTTTTTCTTTTAGGTCGAAGTATTTACAAAAATATTTTTAAATGTTGTATGGTCACCAAAAGAAAACACACACACACACACACACACACACACACACTTATATATATATATATATATATATATATATATATATATATATATATATATATATATATAATGTAATAATGGATTCGTTACACAAACACATTCATGTTTCTGCCCTTTTTTGTCTTCTTCCTGTGAATGGTTTGATTTATTTATAATCCTATATAGGGCCTCATTCGATAGGGGAAGTGGATTCCTGCTCAGTTGTTATAAATTACTCAGGATGTTTCAAACATTTTTTTATCAGTGAGTGTATCGAGCACTTAATGAAATACACCACAACACATCAGATATTGAATTTGCGATACACACACATACACACACACAAGCACATATATATATGTGTGTGTGTGTGTGTGTGTGTGTGTGTGTGTGTAAAAAAGAAGGATATAAACATTAGAATAAGTAAAACTAAACTCAATTTAAGTTTATTCGAAAGTGTCTTCCAAAACTGTCTCGAAAACTGTTTCTCCTGTTTTTAAGTGATTCCACCTGGCTGACTATCCATTAATCATGCATACAGATCTCAGCAATGGAACTTGTCGGTTGGGAATCTAAACGTTTACTCTTATGTTCAGAAAGGAAGAAATTTTCTCTTTTTATCTAAATTTCTACACCAGATAGGTTTTTAGTGGAAATTTCAATTAGCAATGTATGTTTATGCTAAATTGCTCCCTTAGTTTGCAGTGTTAACGGTTATTTTTTTAATTTGGATTCTTTTTAGAGATCACTACAGAACAAATGTCGGAAGTCACTTATTCATTGATCACCTTCTGTTTCAAATTTTCAATTGATTACCTATGCTGCCAAAAGACGTTGGTCAAATGACAGTTTCAATTGAATGACTAATCAGACCTGTTTTTAGTTTGTCTAATATTTCGCACTCCTTTGATGAAGGGCCTTATCACAGTGAATACCCGCAGTTTAAGATATTCATAACGGGTTTCTGTGGCGTACAATAATAATAAATCTCCCTGCGTTTCAACGATTTTATCGTTCAGTACATTTCAGTCGCTCTTTCATGTCTTATTCTTAGAATTTTTTTTCTCTTTGCATGGAAGAAAAATCCCCATCAATTATTGCTACCAAAATTTCAGAATCTTCATTAATACCATCTGTTTCCCGAGGGTAGCACACATACATTGAATTTCCAATGATTCACGTATTTGCTATCGGAAAAGTTCTTTTCAACGCTTTGTATAGTTGCAATTGAACCTAGCATGAGAGCCTTTAGATTGTTCAGTGGATGATCCAGATTTCTTTGAATATTCTACTTCCTCCCGCTTTATGGCTCAGCCAATGGCTAACTTATGATGTGCATGCCAACAGTGGCACACCATTGGTCTTTAAATAACATGCAATGTCCTTGAAAAATACATTCAAGTTGAGGTACCTTTTTTTAATTTCGTTTTATTTTCATAGTTAGGAAAAGCAAGCTGCTTAGTTTAAAATACTTATACACGTAAGTATACAAAGTGACATTCCATTAACAGATTGATTCCCCCACCAAAAAAAAAATTTGACTCACCTTGCTAGAAAGGTTTTCCATAACTTTCCTAGAATGTTCAGTGGTTTCTGAAGATGACCAATACCTTTTATAGTGTAATTACTGTTCAATTCATCTACCAATACATCTATCAAAGCCCCCATGCTCTGGTTGTATTCATGTATCAGTGTCTGTCTATTTAATTGTATGTATGTATACCAGTTTGCTTTCACCGATCTATCTATTTGTATATCATTTTGTTTCGATTTATCTATCCATCTATCTGTAAGCGTCTTATTTGTTTTCACTTATCTATCTATATATCTATATCTGTATGTATCTCAGTATGTTTTCATCTATCCATGCGTATACATCTCAGTTTGTTTCGACTTATCTATCTACCTACCTCTCTGTATGTATCTATCAGTTTGTTTTTACCTATCTATCTATCTATCTATCTATCTATCTATCTATCTGTATGCATCTAATTTGTTTTCAACTATCAGTATGTATATATTGTAGTTTGTTTTTATCTATCAATTCATCCACCCATCTATCAGCATATATATATATATATATATATATATATATATATATATATATATATATATATATATGTATGTATATATATATATATATATGTATGTATATATATATATATATATGTATGTATATATATATATATATATGTATGTATATATATATATATATATGTATGTATATATATATATATATATGTATGTATATATATATATATATATGTATGTATATATATATATATATATATATATATATATATATATGTATGTATATATATATATGTATGTATATATATATATATATATATATATATATATATATATATATATATATATAATTTTGTTACTATCTATCTACATTTGTGTATGTGTGTATCTCGTTCATTTTACGATAGATATCAAAAGGGATAGATAAATAGGCCGAAGACGAAACAAGGGAGATAGATAAGTCATCAAACCAGCCTTTCTATGCATGAAGGAATCTAAGATGGATAATGTAAGTCTGTGTGCGGGTGAATGTATGTGCGTATGCATGTGTAATTGAGTATGTATATGAAAGAGAGAGAGAGAGGGGGGAGATGGTAGAGATGATATTATTGTTTCTTTTGTTCTCTTGTCAACAGAACAATGACCGAAAGTATGGCATTATTTCATCTTTAATTTGTTATGCACCAAACGTCCTCGTAGATTACTCAAAACGAATGACGGCACATATCAGCGGAACATTGCAGAGGCTAGAATGATTTTCCTGTCGATGTCAAAATGCTGGATTCACTCAACTGTCAATAATTCTTGAATAAATTAGCATGCAATACACTTAATTGAATGTAGACTTGCAGAAATGTCTCGAATAGTGCGGTTTTGATTAGTGAAGGTTTTAATGTAATACGGTTTTAGTATTGCCGTGTAAATTAATGTATAAATTATAAGTTGAAAACAAAAACACAGAAAATCATAATGAAACCTGGAACACAGCGGTTATGAACAGAATGGAAAATTTTGAGAAAAATTAACTGAATTATGTATATTTGTATATTTACGGAGTTGTAGTGTGTCCTGGCGGAGAATTGACTCGACGAGCTGAGTTCAAACCCAGGCTAGGGCAGCTTGTGTTAACTTCGCACTAATGCCTCTGGGAAAGGAAAGAATCAATCTCAGCTCCCCTGGCCATCGCTAAAATAGCACAGATTGGATCGAGTGACTCCAAATAGGGTGCTTGTCGATTCTTAGTAGCATTTTTCGAAGAAGTCAAGTTAGTAATAACGTAATATGTGGTACTATGATAGAGAAGTGTGCCAACAATGGATGTTAAAAGACTGATGATAATGAAGCAGGGACAGTCGAAGCCACAGTCAGCATAAGAGCTCATACTTATATATATATATATATATATATATATATATATATATATATATATATATATATATATATATATATATATATATGTATGTATGTGTGTGTGTGTGTACGTAAGTGTATTTACGCAACAGTCATTCATTAATACAGGTTTAATTAAATATTATAGACATAGAATGTTCTTTCAATTTTCTAGTCAACTTTACAAAGAGATAACACTAATGGAACAAGAAGTGTGAAAATTTAAACATTTTCTCTAATCATGTCTACGAAAAACATATCATCTATTTTTTTTAAAATTAACCCCGTGTAGGTTTTCTAGAGGATGTAGGGTCATTTTGCAATGTAAGTTTATGCTAAATTGATTCATATCTTCTATCTCAGAGAACATTATCTCCAGGTTTTGTGAAAATTCAGAGTATTACCGATCCAACCAAAGGCAGAAATACCTTACACTTACTGTTTTTCCATTTTTTTAGTTGATCACCCCCAACGCAGGATTCTGCCAAAAGACATTGGTCACGTGTCGATCTTTATTGATGTACTAACAAGACATGTTTTATTTATGTTCTGTGTATCGAAAATTGGTTAATACATTGATGAATAAACAAACAAGAATACTTAAGCAATAATTTGCAGTGTGAGTCTGTCAAATATTCTAAGTTTTTATCTCATATATTTCATATTGTAGAATTCGTTCGGTTATCTTCAATCCACAATTCTGAAATGTAAGAAAACATCTCGATAGATAATAGAACAACACTGAAGTGACCTTCCTAGGATACAAGGCTGGGTGGAGTTTATGGAGATCCTCGGATAACCAATCGATAGGGGTCCTACTCACGACCTCGCGGATGTAGTCAAGAGGAAAGCAGGACGCGAAACATTTGACATCAGCTTTGCTGCAGAATCTGCGATAACGATGGTTTTGGGAACGGCTGGGGTGGTTTGAGAATCTGCGGCAGTACGTCTCAAGATTGATGCTGACAATTCTATAATTATATTACTAGTAGCATAGAACTCATAAAAAATGACTCCACGCTTCATTATGATAACAAACCAATAAACATTTTGCATCTTTGAGTAAATTCAAACCTATAGATATTGAGCAGGAACCATGTCAGTCTTAGTGATTTAGCCTTTTGAGATTTTGTGTTTCATATGTTATTAAATTTGTAGCGATAAGAGGAGAGTGTGTACAATTGATTTTTATCTACAAAAAGTTGTATTGTAATCGAGTATATATGGAAATAGATGGTAAATATAAAATAATGGAATTAGATATTGAATTAATAGATATTTTGTACTTGTAGCCCATCACATGCTTTATCAGTACGTTAGCAATTTGTCTGATCTATAATTTCCGGTGACAGGTTTTCATTCAATTATAAAACCAGACTGTCAACTTTTGCTGTTTTGATATCTGCCCCCCCCCTACCCTCTCTCACTGACTGACAATACTCTGCGCTTGAAATTTCTGTATCAGTTCTTCTTTGCAACGATAGCTCATGAGAAAACTATCAGTCGAATAATGTTTCGTCAAGGCGATTGTATAGAAGTCATTATCATCGTCATCAGTCTTTCAACTTCTGTCGTTTGACCTTCTCCAGGATTTGCCCCATTTCTCTATCATGAGTGGTGCAGAGCCAGTATTTTCTAAATTTGTGTAGTTCATCTTTTCATCTTGTATTCTGTCGGCCTCGGTTTCGCAGGTGATCTCTGGGGATCCATGTTGTGAGTCATGATATCCATCGTTTGTCTGTCATTCTTGCAACATGACCAGCCCATTACCATTTGAGTTTTTTTAATAGATTCTATGACGTCTAAAACTTCCATTTTTTTGCTGATATACTGTGTTGTGATCTCTCCATATGAGGTTGAGCATGATTCTCTCATGTTTGCAGGTCTGTCTCTTGGTTAGGTTCTATGTTTCAGCTCCATAAGTGACTATCGGGAGGATGCATTGGTTGTACACTCTTCTTTTTAAGATCATTGGGATAGTCTTGTTTTGAAGGTTGAGCTCGCTCTGCCAAAAGTTTACCATCCTAGAGAGATTATTCGCTTGATCTCTTCTTCTTTCGTGGGCTTCATGAATATTTGTTGTCCTAGGTAGATGTAGTGGTCTACTTTCCCAGTTTTGCATCTTCGATTTTGACAGTTATGTCCTTATTCTCGTTGTGATTGTTGTACCTGACTTTCGTTTTACTGAAGTTTATGTGCAGGCCGACTTTTTTGCTTTCTTCGTTTAGTTTATCATTAGTTTGAGGTCGTGTATGTTCTCTGCAAAAAGTACGATATCGTCTTCAAATGTGAGGTTGCTTCAAATATTCTCTCTTTATTTTGATTCCTCTATTCCCCCAGTCTGTGCTTCGGGGGATCAGTTCGAGGCAGGCTGTGAAGAGTTTGAGTGAGCTGGTATCACCTTGTCTTACTCCTTTTTTTTTCTCAGGAATTGTTGGATAGTCTTGAAAGTTGAGTTTCCTCTATCACTTGCCAGCCCAGAATGACTCTTTGCTTCGTCTTTCCACTTCTGAATCTTTCATGGAGATTCGTTGTCTTTGGTAGATCAAGCAACTCAAGTGCTGAAAAAAATGATGCAACAAACGAACATTCCTCAGGACAGCCAAGTGGAATTTTGATTATCATCAAAGCAAGAGTTTATCTTAGAAAATTTGGGTGACAGTGTTTGGTAACTCTGCCTCCTAAATCTCGAACTAGAGCAACAACAGTTCAATAAGAAGCTTGGACCAAAAATAAGACCTGAAACTTAAGTTGTGTGCTTCGTTTATTTTTTCTGGAAGAAATGTTATCCAGGATTTTGAATTTCATAAACACACATGCTGCTGCTGATTGTATATAGTTGAATGTGGAATTGAACCCAATAGATTAGATGGAGCTAAAAAGCTTTTTGGTCTTCTGCGCCTGTTCAATGTTTGTTGAGGGGGCCATGGATATATAGGGGATTTCTGGAGTGATAGTCTTCTTGAAAGGCCTATTTTTTAAAGCTATGGTGTCTATAAATAGAGCTATTCGGTATCATCTAAGATCTGAAAATAGTAAAATTCACACTGAAAGAAGGCATGAAGACAAGTTGGCATCTTTTAGGGATCTTTTGAATGCCTTTACTTTGAAATGCAGAGAAAAACACACGTCATCAGCCAAAGTATGCATCGACAGACAATTCATTCGGCGCCTGTTGCACAATTGGTTAATACCTACCATTCAAACTTAAAAATGAATTAAACTGTTCCTTTTTAGCTTCTATTGAAGAATATTTCATTCGTTGGCACTTTACAAAAATAGATAAATTTGACAATCTTCCACAATTCCAAGTAAATAAAACATGTTCAGTTGGATCAGCATTGTTTGTTTGAGACAAAGACATAATATTTGTTTCCTTCGTCTCAAAATAAAAAATGTTGGACTTCTTTCGACCAAACTCCCTGAGGTTAAAGTTGATCCAGGAAGTGACAAATCAAACATTATAAGAAACTGTCACAGATTGTCACCAGAATTGTCAAGATGGTTTCCTCAGTTTTTTAGGTCGTTCGGCTGGCTGACTTGCATTGCATGTATCATGCATACAGGTCACACCAATGGAGATAGAAGAATGGAATTTTTAACATTTGATCCATATTGTGTCTAGGAAAGGACTTTAGTTTTTTTTCTCATCCCCTCATATGTTCTCAGTGGATATTAATACTAAATTGATCCTTTTTTCGTCCAACTATGTTTTGAAAATTCAGACATTTCTAGCGATCACTGCCCAACAAAAGGCGAACAGCAACCTATTTATCGATCACATCTTTTCCAAATTTTTAATTGAAAGAAAAAGAAGCTTTTTGGATTGAAATCGGTGTTACATTTCGCTTCCCTGAACCGAAATACATGGGACCTAATGTTCAGGAGGCGAGAGGAGTAACTTATTCATTGATTACCCCCTTTTCCAGCTTTTTAATTGTTCACCACTAACATAGTGTACATTTACAATTCCCCTTGGAAAGTCATTTTGGACTCTTGTTCTGATCGAAACTTGATTCGTCTTTCACCATTTCTGATTTATATATAATTTTATCTTTTATTATTATTTTTGCAAGTTTTGCATACACACACTCCCCAAATTTCTTTCTAAAAATTCTCCTCAAAAATAGGTTTTTAGAGGTAGGGGTTTGGTTCAGTATAAAATCTAAGTTTATGCTAAATTGGTCACAAGTTTGTGCCCGCTAATTCTTTGAAAATTTCGACCTTTTTTAGTCATCACATCTTTACAAAGAGCTTATTCGTTAATCACCCCTCTTTACTGCATCTTGATTGATCACTCCCAACATTACATATTTGGTTGATGGTAGCTTATAATTTCCCTTGGAGTGTCACTTTGGACCCTTGTTCTAATAGAGATCAGTTTTGCATTTCACTATTGCTGATGTTATAATCATTTTACGTTTTTAAAGATTGAACAAACACATCCAAGCTTGGAAATCGGCATTGTGTCTTGATTCTGAATCATACAATAGTGAACTAAGTGTGGAATTTTCCAATTGCAACGTCATGTTGGCTTTCAAAAGGTTTCTGATTTTGGAACATTTTGGTTTAAAGTTCAGTACG
Organism: Thysanoteuthis rhombus; assembly: GCA_963457665.1. Taxonomy (NCBI): domain Eukaryota; kingdom Metazoa; phylum Mollusca; class Cephalopoda; order Oegopsida; family Thysanoteuthidae; genus Thysanoteuthis; species Thysanoteuthis major. The sequence goes on from OY735241.1 coordinate 19,909,525, forward strand.
TGAAATATATTCTCGAAGACCCAACGATTTCTGTAAGTATTGTAGTCCTAATTTATTTTCTCTTTATGTATTAGGCTGTACCATAAGAAAACTGTAGGAAACACCTTTACGATCCATTATGGCGAATGCAACTGACACAGCTGTTTGGAGAAGAGTCTTGAGGTCCACAGAGACTCATTTTATGCATCTGAGGATTAAGTTGACAGAAGAAATGTCTAAATTAACGGTAAGGACGCTATTTTCTTCAAGTTCTACCCTGATGTTTTTAACGAACCTCTTCGATTATTTTTTCCAACAAAAATCGAACTTATTTCAAGTAAACACAACCTTACCTTTCCCGATAAAAAAAGTGACAATTTTGAGTTGATAAAAATTTCTGAAGGAGGATCTTCTGATAAAGTGAACTTGTTCCTCTCTCGGCCTGTATTCAGCCATCGTCAAGACTATGCATCATGGAATCAGTTAAAAGTACGGATAGATGGTCATAAAGATTAGGGTAAACTCATAAAATCACCCCTCTTTACAAAAGATGCCGTCCCCCAAGAATTATTGTAATAATCATACTTATACTACAATATGCATTTGTATAATTCATCCCCAAATAAATAATCCAGTCATTTTTACGGATACAATAATAATAATGATAATAATAATGATGATAATGATAATAATAATAAAGCAGAAACACAAATTGTAGCACTGACATGGTAAGAGAAAGAGAGAAGAGATGCTGGCTGAAGACCTGAGGAGACTTATTGTCACTCAGCCTTCAGCGATGACCACTGGGCAACCGGTGTGAAACTGTAAATCGCAGAATTACTGCGACCTATGAGTACTAGGAGAGAAGGGCTGGAGACTTGAGGAGACTTGCTGTCACTCAAATTCCAGCGATTAACACCAGGCAACTGGTGTGAGATTGCAAATAATGATAATAATAATGATAATAATAATAATAATAATAATAATAATAATAATAATAATAATAATAATAATGATAATGATAATAATAATAATGATAATAATAATAATAATAATAATAAGAAGAAGAAGAAGAAGAAGATGATGAAGTCTGGCTGCTGCAAGGTCAAACTACACTCCCACATATTCGAATGATGATTGATTATTACTTTTGTATTGTATGTACGATAATTAAAAGTTATAACATACTTTTAGTTTACATGCATTTATTTATTAGTACGGAAATGCCCACGTGTATATGTTAAATGGATTTTCGGAAAGTTTATAACTAATTGAGGTTTGTCAGTTTTGCTCAGGCAGTAAGAGAGCCGCCTGCTGATCATTTTAACTTGATTCCAAATCACGGTTGAGAAATGTTTATTTTATATATTGGTTTGGGTTGATTTGACAGGCAGACTGAAGTGTTTGCAACCCTAAATTAGGTGAGGATTGTTTCACTACGGTAGAAGAACAAAGACTCCAGATTTGTATAGGAGCTTGCCAAAACCAAAGGCTGTTATATTAACACAGAGTGTCTGCCCTGGAAAATGAAAAGAAAATCTGGACCTTGCAAAATAGCCTGCATGTTTACAAGATTGATTATCAAAAATTATATTGAAAAAATAGATCTTTCACTAAAATGATATGAAAAAGGTCTAAAATGACCATAAAGATTCAAAAAAGCACTTTTTTTGTAAAAACAAATTCATGGTACTTCATGGTACCTAGTAGTGTATTTATAAAAATTTCCAAGGCTGTGGAACAAAAGAATACGACTAAGTGTGCCAAGAGACTCCAAGAGAGAAAAATCTGGAGAGCTAAAGTGATTCAACATGGTAATCTGAAACATTGGCATCTACACCAACCATTCCTTTCAGATGAAAAGGCTGGATGGAATAATTATTCGTAAAACAACCTTCAGCCTATCCATTATACAGCCTTGTATAATCCTGAGAAGAGTTGTTGTTATTTCAAGATTTGGTCTATTAATCTAATTCTTTCTTAACATTTTCATCGTGTATACTACTTAATTCCAGTGAAAAATATTCATTTTTCTACTAAAACTGGACTATGATAATTCATTTTTGGCCTTTTCCCCCTTCATCTTAATTTAGTTATTTTATTCTATCACAACTCAGGCAATGGGTTTACTATAGAGAGTAAATGGCACGGATAGAAAAGAATTAGCTCTCGGTGAGACTCGAAGTCACGTCAGTTTTGGCCAAGGGAAGACTGGTTGCATAAATGAAATAAAAAAAGAGAAGAAAAACGAACAACGGAAGTCTCTTCAGTAGAAGAGTCTATTGTTTCAAATGTTGAGAAGTGGATATTTCTATCGGCAAAATTCTTACTTCTAATTGGAAGAGTTCATGGTTACGGACAGAAAATCAAGAAAATCACACTTTTCATTATTAGAATAGATCCTTTTTCAAAAGATTTTGTTGTTCCGATTCCTGAATAGAATGTTGAATGTTTTCGACATTGGTAAAAAAAAAAAAAAGAAAAAAAAAAGCCTGATTGAACTGGTGGCTCTCCAAGAGGCCAGAACATATTTCTATTTGAGGGTCTGTAGGCTGATCGTTTGGTCTGTCGGTCGGTCCGTCCTCAATCTGATCTAAATCGACTTTCGGCACAAAGAATTTTCCTAGCCCTACATCTTCAACGTCAGAAAATCAAATCAAATCAGGTAGTTTCCAACTGCTGCATCATGCTTTAGAGGAGGTTAATTTTACTATACAATTACAATACGGAACTGGGACCTTGTTTATGACCTCTTGGAATTACATGATTCAGTGACCTAAAGAATTCTCTGATGTTGTCATAAATATTTGAAGAACAGAACGATCTGATTAGACATTCTCCTTTTTAGAAGTTTTTTTCTTACTTGACTTCATACTGAATGTGAATCAATACGTCACAGAAAAGTGATGTAAGTAAAATTGCATTGTAATAATGACATGTGGAATGTGGGCGTATCGTTGAGCTAATGTCCACGTCATGAATTGTTCTAGTTCCGAAAAGAGTACATTGAATTATAATAAGACCTCAAACGGTGCAGTTTTCAACTGTGCATGCAATTTTTAGAATAGATTAACTGTACCAATCAAGGTATATCTGTATTTAGCACTGATTAAAAAAATACTTGATGAGAAGTTTGAAATAGGGACTATTTCCTTTCTGGCTTAATATCGGCAGCCTGTAGTCGACATTTTCATTCGACAGCTAGAATCAAATAATTAAAATTTCTCCATTCCTAAAAGCGTGCAAAGCAACAGTAGAACTTCATCGATCCACTGAAACATTTCGTGCTTGAAAACTGGGTTTGTCTATGTCCCTAAACTAAATAAAAAGTTGTTCAACGGATGAGAGTAATAGAAAAACCTCTTGTCCCTGGAATCCTTTTTCTCAGCTGAGCACTCTATCCTAATATTAATACTCTATATATTTGGAGGACATTTGAAGTTGTCGTACAACACAATATGCGTGCAAAGAGGCAATGTGAACATCGGGGAAAGAGCACGTATTCCCACTTCAACAAATGTCAGACAAGGGAGGGAGAGAGAGAGAGAGAGAGAGAGAGTACGATTTACATCTCAAACAGAAGTTGCTCTAGAGAACGGGGATTGGTTGGAAGGCTTTGTCACGTGACCCAATCGTCTTGACCTCCGCTTTCACTTTAAGGGTGAGAAAAGAATAATATGGCTACAGATGCGGTGTTTAATAACGATAAGATAGATTCGTTCATTCATTCATTCATTTTCTTGTCACTCGCAGCCAGGCCAGTCGCGGGGTTCGGGATTCGGGGGCGGAAAAGAGAGGCTAGGCATTTGGCTTACGTTATTGTTCGTAGTGTAGGAATCGGTCTCTTCCTTATGAGGATTAACAGGATCACCGTGAGAGTTCCTCTATACAATCTCCGGTTGCTTACAGCGCCTGGTATACCAACTTAGTCACCCAATGTGACTGGGTACTGACTGGAAAGTTGCTAAAGTCCGATGATTGCACAGGCCGGAACACGATAAGATAGTCAAAGTATTACGGCAAGAATAAAATAAATACCAAATGAAAAAAAAAAGTAGAAAGCCTTTAGAGAGCACATTCAGAGAGCCAACTCGATTGTCAGGAGGAGTAATTGTACAAGAATCCGCCCCAAAATTTAGTCAGTTCCTAAGTTGAATACTGTTCGCTCACAAAATGCCATAGAAATTCATCAGGAACTTTTGAAGATATCCTGCAGGCAATCATGAAATTATAGCGATATGAAGTGGTTTGAACATGTAATTACAATGTAAGGGAGTTAATTCTGAATGGATCCACTCCAAAATTTGATCAGTTCTACCATAGCCTACAATCACATTTCACATTTCATAAAAATCAATTGAGAACTTTTTGAGATATCACGCAGAGAGTCCACAGGAATTTAATTGGAAAAAAATCGAAAAATATCTTCCAATCAGAAGAAGAATTTCAAATCAAAATTTTACACTTCATCCACATGCCATTTCCTAACCTTCTATGAAGCTTTATTAAAATTCATCCGGCACTTTGAGAAATATCGTATGGACAGATGAACAAACGAACAAGCAGACATGACCAAAACATATGCCTCTTTTCATTTCGCTAACAGAGGTAGATATTGACAAAAAGTCATCATCATCATCATCATCAGTCTTTTAGCGTCCGTCGTTGGACATAGACCTTCCCCAGGATTTGCCACACTTCTCTATCATGGGCGTCACGGAGCCAGTACTTCTTGAACCTGTCTAGTTCATCTCTCCATCTAATATTTTGCCGGCCTCGGTTGCGCATATGGTCTCGGGGAATCCATGTTGTGAGTCGTGATGTCCATCGATTGTCAGCCATTCTTGCAACATGGCCAGCCCACCGCCATTTGAGATTTTTTATGGATTCTATGATGTCTCTAACTCTTGTCTTTTCCCGGATGTGTTGTGCTGTTTTGTGGTCTCTCCATGTGAGGCCCAGCATTATTCTTTCATGTGCACGTTGCATGGTTCTCAGCTTACGGGTCTGTTTCTTGGTTAAGTTCCATGTTTCAGCTCCATAAGTGACTATTGGGAGGATGCATTGGTTATACACCCTTCTCTTTAGGATTAATGGGATCTTATTATTTTTGAAGGTTGAGCTAGCTCTGCCAAAGGCTTGCCATCCTAGTGTGATTCTTCGCTTGATTTCTTCTTCTTTTGAGGGTCTCATGGAGATTCGTTGCCCTAGGTAGATGTAGTGGTCTACTTTCTCGAGTTCTGTGTCCTCGATTTCGATCTTAGTGTTCTTATCTCCAATGTGGTTGTTGCACATGATCTTCGTCTTGCTGAAGTTCATGTGTAAGCCGACTTTCTTGCTCTCCTCATTTAGTTCATCTATCATTAGTTGGAGGTCGTGTAGATTCTCTGCGAAAAGGGCTATGTCGTCTGCGAATCTGAGGTTGCTCAGATACTCGCCGTCTATTTTAATTCCTTTACTCTCCCAGTCTAGCCTTCTGAAGATCATCTCGAGGCAGGCTGTGAAGAGTTTAGGTGAGCTGGTATCACCTTGTCTTACTCCTTTCTGGAGCTGGAAGGGGTCCGAGTCTTTATGTAGCCTGATAAATGAGCTGCCGTGATTGTATATATGTTTCAACACTTCAACATATACCGGATCTACACCTTGCCGACTGATGGCCTCCATGACCTTAGGGATTTCTACTGAGTCGAACGCCTTTTTGAAGTCGATAAATGCTACGGCAAGTGGTAGTCTATACTCTGCTGCTTTTTCTTTCAGTTGATTTATCGAGTGCAGGTGGTCCATGGTCGAGTAGCTTCTTCTAAAGCCAGCCTGTTCACGTGGCTGGTTTTCATCGAGTGTTTTTGTGATTCGGTTGGTGATGATCTTTGTGAAAAGTTTATATACACAGTTGAGTAGGCTTATAGGCCTATAGTTGTTGAGGTCTTTCGGGTTTCCTTTTTTATATAGTAGCATTATGATAGCAGTATTCCAATCGTCTGGGACTTTACTGTGTTTTAGACACAGGTTGAAGAGGACGGCCAGTTTCCTATTGATGGTTTTACCTGCTTTTCGGAGTAGGTCGATGGTGATGTTGTCTGGTCCAGGGGCAGTTCCTTTCTTTGTCTGTTTAATGGCTTCCTTCACCTCCCACGGGGTTACTTTTGGGAAGTCCTCTAGTTGTTTGCCCGTGTCTTGCGTATCTTGCTCATTGTTTTGCAGTCCTTGTTTGGACGAATAAAGTTTTTGGTAGAATTCTTTGGCGCGTTCGACAATCCTGTCTCTGTCTGTTGTTAGGTTTCCATTTTCCTCGAGTATGCTAGTTATTTGCCTTCGTCCCGAGTTGAGGAGTTTGTTTATAGCTTTGAAGCCCCGACCTTTTTCAAGAGTTGATTCAATGACTGCCGTTGTGTATCTCCTTCTGTCTTCTCTTCGTTTCTTCTTGATTAATTTGTTTAGTTCAGCCTCTTCAATTTTCTCCCTCGTTGTTGTCGGTGGCTTGAGGTTTCTGCGTTTTTCCATGAGATTTTTAGTCTCATCCGAGATTTTGCTAATGGGTTGTTTGCCCATTGGCTTGAATGTAGAGGCTACTTCAATTATTGACGTTGTCATTTTGCTGCTTAGTTCGTTGATGTTGGTGCTGTCTTGTTCAGTAAGAATTCTGAATCTGTTCTTCAATTCGAGCTTGAAAGATTGAACGTGCTCTTTTTTTAGCCGTCGCAAAGTTTACAAGATCTTCTCCTCTCTCGTTGCGTATTTTGTATCCAAATTTGCCGATGCAATGTTCATTTCCTTGTCCTACTTGTGCGTTGAAGTCTCCCATGATAACATTGAAGTGTTTTCTGGTGCCTTGGAGTAGGGAGTTCAAGTCATCATAGAAGTTGTCTATTTCTTGTTGGGTTGATTGTGAAGTGGGAGCGTAGACTTGGATTATGTTGAGTTTGTATCGCTTTGAAAGTTGTATGGTGACGCTAGCTACCCGGTCAGAGACGGCTTTGAAGCCAGTTACATTGTCTTTCAGGTTCTTATTGATGAGAAAGCCAACTCCACTTTGTTTTACTTTCTCTTTACCGTAGCTGTAAAGAAGATGCTTGCTTCTCAGTTCGATTAGTTCTTCTCCGGGTCTTCTTACCTCACTAATGCCTATGATGTCCCATTTGACATTTCTGATTTCACTTTCTAGATCAGTTAGGTGCATGTCAGTTGACAGTGTTCTGACGTTGTATGTGCCTATGTATAAATTTGTCTTCTTGTTGACAGTCTTAGAGTTCTGTTGAAATGGTCGTTGTTTGTGCAGTGACTCAGTAGGGACAGATGGTCCCTTGGTGAAGGATTTGGGTAGTCGCTTTCGGAGCACATCACCCCTACCCAAAGTAAGTGATGTGGCTGAGTCTTTTGGGGCCGACGACCCAGCAGGAACTGACGTACTCGTGGTGTAGTTTTTGGGTAGTCGCCCTTGGAGCATATCACCCCCACCCAAAGCAAGTGATATGGCTGGGCCTTTTGGTACCGAGGTCCCAGCAGGAACGGCCGATATAATATTGGTGTGCAAATCATGGGGAGTAATGGGCCATGCCCTGCCACGCTGGCCCAGGACGTGTTGGCAGGGGGTCTGGTGGATTGTCCACTGCGGGTCAGTGGCAAAAGAGCTCCACCGGCTCTTGATACACATCCAACTGTTCTTGTGAAAGGAGATTGGATGCTCGGAGCACCAAGGTTCGAAAAAAAAAAAAAAAAAAAAAAAAAAAAAGAATAAACAAAGGAGATACTATTTATAAGTTAAATAAAAGAGTTAATTAGAAACCGTCTATCAAACTGGCAACATCAATAAAAAAAAACTTATGTTGATGTTGACTATCAACGTAGTCAACACCAATGTAGGTTTCTTCAGTTTTTAAATTGATCTGGCTGGCTGGCATCTTATCTTTCTCTTACATTGGAGCTTATGGATTGAATATTCCAGCATTTACTCCTCAATACGACTAAAAATGTTTTCACGCCCATAGTTTTTTTAAAGTGATGTTCAATTTACAAGGCAGGTTTTTGCTAAATTTGGTCCCTTAGTTTGTGTCTAGTTGTGATCACGCCGGTTTTATGAAAAGTTGTATTCATTTCGGCAAATGGAGAGAGGGGAAACTTATTCATTGATCTTGCATTTTTTTTTAAAATTTCATTGCTCACACCCAACACGGCATGCTGCCAGAAGACATTGGTCACACGACGGTTTCTATAGAGTGACTAACCAGACCGGTTTTCAATGAAGTTTGTGTTTATTTTTTTTTCAGTGAATTTACAATCTATGAGAAAATAAGTAGAAATGATAACCGAATTGTATCATACATTATAGCACATATGGGCTGCCATAGTCATATGTAACTCACGGCAGCATTCTTGAATAGTTTTTCTCAGAAGGTCAATTTTATTATTTATATTGTAAGATTGCTATTGTTTTGGCTTCCCAAATTATTAATACAATTTTCATTCATCGGTTTGACTCAAATGATAATCAAAAACACTTTCTGTAGAACGGTCGGCATTTTATAAGTGAATGTGGGACTCGAATAAAGATGAAAAATATTTTACGTTGTCCGCAAAATCGAAATAGCGTCCGATGATTGTTCATCTGAATCCTATCTTTTCGATTATATATAAATGTTTTTGAACTCTTGTCTTTGTTCTGGTTTATATTTTTGAACTCAACGTTTCTGCTGCCTTCTTCAGGGGGAAACATGTGATATCCACAAGGAAAGAGAGTTTCCTTCATTAATCTTTCTTCTTCCAATCAAAAGAAGGTATCAAATAGAAATAATCCAACTTTGATCGCAACACAAGTATATAAGATATTCTATTTTAGCAACGTGTGTAGTACAGTTTGTTCAATAATTCTAACATGGAAAGTTCTCATGCTTATCAAACAGGAAGATGGCACAACGACTCGAACGTTGTCTACAATAGAATGAATCAAGATGAGGACAACAGCCTGGGAATACTTATACATGATGATTATCCCTCATGTAAAAGATTCGAATATCTAAGCAATTTAGGATTTTTCTTCTCGTAGAGAACCTACACAACCTCCGACTAATGGTAGATGAACTAAACTAAGAAAGCAAAAAAGTCTGCCTACCCACGAATTTCAGTAAAACTAAAAGTCATTTACAACGACGACATCGAGAATAAGAATACAACCGTCAAAATCGAAGATGCTAAACTGGAAGATGCAAAAAGTAGACCACTACATCTACCTAGGACAACGATAGGATCCATAAGATCTTCAAAGGGAGAGAAAATCAAGCGAAGAATCACCCCAAGATGGCAAGCTTTCGGCAGAGCAAGCTCAAATTTCAAAAGCAAGACGATTCCAATAATCCTGAAAAGAAGAGTATACAACCGATGCATTCTTCCGATAGTCACTTATGGAGCTGAAACATGGAAACTACACCAGAGACAGACTCGAAAACTGGGAAGCATGCAACGCACATGAGAGAATCATACTCAACCTCACTCGGAGAGACCACAAAACAGCTCAGTATATCAGGGAGAAACAGGAGTCCGAGACTTAGAATCTACCAAAAAACTTAAATGGCAATGGGCAGGCCATGTTGCCAGAATGGTAGACAACCAATGGAAATCACGACTCACAACATAGATCCCCAGAGATCACATGCGAAACCGAGGCCGACAGAGTACAAGATCGAGAGATGAACTAGACAAATTCAGATTATACTGGCTCCGCGACGCTCATGATAGAGAAGTGTGGCAGATCCTGGGGAAGGTGTATATCCGACGAAGGACGATATAAGACTGATGATGAAATGATTCAGACAAAAATAATTGTCTTCTCGAGCCATTGATATGAGAAGCGCAATTTTCATCGTCCGTTTCGTTGCTGGTGCAATATTCTGTGGTGCACACCTAATATCGAATGCCCAAATCCCTATAAATAAGCGACCAGTGGGCTATTGATTATTCTCTCTTCGAGTGTCCGTGTGTCAGTTTGTCACCAAACACTCCCTGTAACATTTTTGCAGACACAACTTCGGAAATGTGAATTTGTGTACGACAGAACACTGCGTAAAAGCAGTCCTTTTGTTTTTTGGGACCTTTTCAGATAATTTTTGAAAAATGTCCTTTCACATAATTTTAGAGGAAGAAAACTTATTTCTTTCGATAATTCCATTTTTCTTTTAGATAATATAAGATAATTTTAGTTGAGGATCTAATCTAGATAATTTTGCATAGTTTTTATAAATAATTAGTTCTGGTAAACGCGGAGGCTACCTTGATTCATTTATACGAGAAACGGGTATCACTTTATAATCTAACGCCATCTTTCTAATAAATTCGTGAAATTGTTTTTCCCATTTGTTGTTTTAGATCAGAGTTGTGGTTGGCCGAGCGATTAAAGCACTGAGAATATGAGGTCAAACACCGGCCGTGACAGCTTTGCGATAATTTTGGACTGATAATGCACCCTCAGACATCTAAAAAAATTAATTCCCATAACGGAGTGTTACCAGTTTCACTTTGATTATGAGAACTCCCTTCCCTTTTAATTTCTACAATTTTTTAACCTCTCCAGCAATATCTTTTTATTGCCTTGAAGTTTAACTCCGTGATGCGTTGGAACGGCTTCATCCATTATTTCCTCTTTTGGTTGACAGACATTATTGGGTTGTGCATTTGTATGTTCGGGTACATTTGAGTATATTTAGAGAAATCTGGCATATGGGACTAATACCAAGAGACAGAACCACAAATTGAGAACCATGCAACGTGCACATGAAAGAATTATGCTCAATCTCACTTGGAGAGATCACAAGATAGCGCAATACATCCGGGGGGAAATAAGAGTCAGGGACATCATAGAATCCGATAAAAATCTCAAATGGCAATGGACTGGCTATGATTCAAGAATACCAAACAACTGATGGACACTGTGACTCACGACACGGATCCCCAGAGATCATTTGCTCAACCGTGGTCAGCACAGCATTAGATGGAGAGATAAATTCAGAAAGTTTTGGCTCTGCGACGCCCACGATATAGAAGTGTGGCGAGTCCTTGGGAAGATCTATGTCCAAAGACAGACGTTAAAAGACTGATGATGATGATGATGATGATGATGATGATGATGATGATAAATTATCTCACCTCTTCCCCTACCTTCCCCCCTCTCTCTCTAACCAGTTTTAATTGGCTGCCTGCTTTCCTGATGTCTTCATATCGGTCTAGTACCACGAAAAGATAGTTCCACGCTTCATTTCGGAAGAAAAAAAATGGAATAAAAAATATTTAGGAATATTTTTAATCGGTCCACAAAGGGTTATTGATAAGTCTAGGGTAGTTCAAGGTACAAGGATATGTGTTTATGAGATTTAACTTAGTTCACATACAGTTCAAACCTTTGAATAATCACACAGAAAATTTGAAGTTCATAACAGAAACTTGAAACTGAGTCATCAGTTGATGAGAAAATAGACAACATCGGCCATCTTGCAAATATCCACTGCTTCTGTATTAAGGATAAAATAAACTTAATTCTGTGTCACGTAGAATCTTCCTACAGCATGGTTATAAAGTGAACAGCTGAATTCAAAGGAGGTGGATAAATCCTAGAAGGTGACCCTCGTCCGTAGAAGCCTGTGATCGTCACGGGTGAACGATTGACGAAATCCATGACATCATCAGATGGACGATTACCAGATTGTAACATTACGTCAGAGTTTGGAATCTCCCAATATCGTTCCCACTCCGCTATAAGTAATGGATTCCAAGTCCTGAATCTTCTTGAACCTGATTAGAAACAGATTAGGCAAAACACATCGAGGGCAAATCCTGCTTTTTTGATACTGGCCCCAAAGATATCTCCGTCGGTTTGCGACGATGGATAAAACTTGGAAGCATCACTTCCAAACAGATATATAAAAATAAAATCCGAGCAAATGGAAAACATCGAAGAGCTCCAGTCTGACTCGATTTTGGGGGACCCAGAAGAAGTGCTTTTGGTGAATTACCTGGATAAGGATCGTGTCACTAGGGCCTACTACACTGATTTCTTGAGGCAGCACCGAGAAAAAGTTACGGTAAGTAGGTGCGTGAATCAAAAGGGATAGTCCAACTAAGACAATACTTTAGTTCCCAAGTCTGTGGTGGTCATTGCAATATGGATTCCAACTTATGGATAGGTATCCAAGTATACACAGAGTCTGCTGGAAAATGAAAGTTTTCATTTATGGGGGTTATAATCTCGTAAACAATGTAAAATCATACAGCAAGCTATCAAGACTGAGGAATAAATTATTGCCAGTTGTTCTATGAGCATCAAGGCAAGCCATTCTGAGATTTAATATGAACTATTGCCTACGATAGTGATCGTACATTTCATCAGCTGCTGGTTAATGTCTAAGTCATTGTCCATGCTTCAATTCAAGAATTTAATCACGTATTCTTTTGCCAATTGCCCATCTTTCCCCAAAATTTAATTGCCATTCACAGAAAACTCTCTAAGATATCGTGTTTACAGGCAGGAGCGGATAAAGAAATTGAAAAATCTACTGCATTCTATTCATATTCATTTTCTGATTTTAGGTTGAAATGACAGTAATGTTGCCAGTGGTCGGTGTTTAACATCCATCTGTTTCTTAAGATGAGACAGTAGCTCAGCTGTCGTAATTCTACCACATATCATGACGTAATTGATTATTTCTATTGATATTCGGACCATCCTCATCTTTGTTGTTTTTCATACAACGTTTCGGCCGTTGCCTTCGTCAGGTATCATCTGGGAGATTTTGGGAAGTAACGAACCGAACCCTTTACTTATCCGATGGGGGTATATTGACCGTACTCCCCTCTTTTAGCGTTAGTAGTATTGTTATACTGTCTCACACTAGGATCGAACCTAGAACCATCAGATTACTTAACAGTAATTTGTCTGGTGCTGTAACCACTGCGCTATGTGTCCATGTGGAGATGATACCTGATAAAGGCCGTAAAGTGCAACGGCCGAAACGTTGTATGAAAAACAACAAAGATGAGGATGGTCCGAATATCAATAGAAATAATAGTAATACCTCATCTCAAAAATTCCGAGATATACGTAATTGATGTTGTAAATATCTTCTTGGAGGACCATTCTACTAACTTTTACTAATGCAAGATCTAATCTCTCCATTCCAGTTGAAATAAGTTTTAACATTTGGAAGGGGACTATTCTTCACAATCACTGTGATGAGTTCTCTGAAATTCAATCTTGTACCTCGGACCATAAACTTATCAATTACTCCTCATATACGCGTTGGATAGAAAAGATTTTTTCAGTAACAAAGGGATATTTGAAGCGCAGATACTTTTCAATATAAGAATCTATTTATGATATTTGCAATTTATGATGAGAATTCGAAATTAATTGGAATTTAGCACGTTTTAGGCGAACTTGGAACCAGTTTGTCCTTAGAAGGTAAGTAATTACGAACTTATATTGCTGAAACATCACGTATCATGCATTTATCTTAGTCTATTCATATCTATCTATCTATTTGGATAGATCGATAGATAAATAGAAGCACGCATAAATAGTTGTATATGAATATATATATATATATATGTATTATATATATATATATATATATATATATATATATATATATATATATATACACGCACGTAATTATATATATATATATATATATATATATATATATATATATATATGGAGCGAAGGTTTTGATCCTACTTCGTGGTACTGGAAGGGATGTTGGAAAGTCTATAGCCACACAGAAGAGTAATACAACGAAACAGCTGCCTGTGGATGACACAATTATTAATTACATCTATCTATCTATCCATTTACACATACATTACATAGGAAGTAACTAATATTCCACGGTATGGGTCCAATAAGTGTAAGAGAGAAGTAAGATGTAAGGAAAAGCCACACTGATTCAATAACTTGGATATTTAGTAAAAAAGTTTTGTTTTCAAAGCTATATTCTTTAGCTCGTAGAAGAAATTTCTCATGACTGATTTCAAGATATATATATATATATATATATATATATATATATATATATATATATATATGTATATATATATATATATATATATATATATATATTTAGAGAGAGAGAGAGAGACAGACAGACAGAAATGTTCATAAAAAAATCTATGGACGCTAAAAAACTAATTGCATCGGTTTCTTTACTTTGCGCTTTCATAGGAACACTGTCCTTTCGGAAAGCGGGGAAAACCTGTATATCAGTGGCTTTATCCCACGGAGATTAACTATGGAAAATGCATATTCTCAATCCGTTTTGTAGACGATACATTTTGGCACGATACAATTTGCGTCGTCATTTTTTCTTTTAGTCAAGTAATGTAAGCAATGCATGCAGACTAGAAAAATAAATTGGGTAACTTTTTCTTCATATTCTAAAATGTATTCCAAAATATCAAGTTATGGATTCATTTATGCCTACTTTAAATATCCTTTAAAATATTTTATAACTCAAACCCGTCCAAGAGTGCCTACAGGCAAATGCACAGCTAACTCAGCCAGTATAGATTGATATATAGATATATCGAAAGATAGAAATGATTCTGAACGATTGGAATAAACTTCAAGCTACCGGACATTTTATTAAGGAAAGAAAAACTAAAACTACAACATTTTCAGGGAATAAATGAATTTTATAAATGACCAATTTTCTTTAAATATTGAACAAATGCAAATTTAGTTAGCATGGCAGTTGTATGTCATTTTAAACGGATTGAGCAAGCACCCTAAATCTGTGTATGTGTGTGTATGCATGCATGTATGCATATATGTATGTGCACGTGGATGCTTGTGTGCACGGCTCTGCCTGTATATGTGTGTTCGTTCGTGTAGGTGTGCGTGCATCTGTGCACTTGTCTATATTTGTTTGTGCACATGCGTGTGAGTGTATGTGTATGCCGGTAGGTGAATGTGTATGTACGTTCGTATGGACGTGTGTGTACATGTATGCCTGAATGTATAGCACATTAACGATAGTGTATGAGCGCGGATGCGTACGTGTGCGTGTGTATGTGTGGTAGTGCGTGTGAGAGCTCGTGTGTTCATGTGTGCCGAGATGTATATGAACGTATAACCAACCTTCCAGACGAACATTGAAAGTACTCCATAAACAACATTAAATAAGCTTCGAAGTAAATTGGTGTTGGATAAAATAAGTGTAATCAGAGCAATTATTCTCCGTAAACTTTAATGAGACAAGCCTGAAGGGAAGAAATGCTGCCAAGATACACAATAATCAATGTTTATCAATCAATTTTATTGCAAAATCTGTTTTGTTGGAAAATTAAACTACAGCTATGTATGTATCAAACAATATATCTATCTATCTATCTATCTATCTATCTATCCATTCTAGTCAGTTCATGTCTATCTACCTCAGTTTATTCATATTTATCTATCTATCTATTTATCTATCTCAGTGTGTTCATATCTATCCATCTCTCTCAATTTGTTCATATCTATCTATCTATCTATCTATCTATCTCAGTTCATTCATATTTATTTATCTATCTCAATCTGTTCATATCAATCTATCTATCTCAGTTTGTTCATAGCTATCTATCTATCTATTCATCTATCTATCTATCTCAGTTCAGATCTATCTATTATAAAAAACAAAAAAACACCTGAACTGTGCACTTAATATTACCATTTTATTAAAATTGGCCTGTATATCAGGGCTTGTTATAAGGTCTTTAAAACCCATCGGCAATAAGTTGAAAATCCAAGATGCCGGACATTATTCAAGATGGTCACCAATTTGACCTCACTTGTTCGGGACCAGGAGACACAATGTTTGTCCCTATGACATTATGTATCATTGAAAAGAGATTTTTTTATGTTCTGTTTATGAATCTTGTTAATTTGTATCTGTTGAGCAATATAAAAAATTACTGACAGAAACGGAAATGTAGGTATTTCAGTACTCGCTGATGGAAATCTTTCTCCAGTATACTCATTAACAAAACCCAATGTTTGTATACATTTTCTGTTTCACAAAGGAATTTACTGCCAAGAATGTGAAGGTAG
Organism: Thysanoteuthis rhombus; assembly: GCA_963457665.1. NCBI lineage: Eukaryota > Metazoa > Mollusca > Cephalopoda > Oegopsida > Thysanoteuthidae > Thysanoteuthis > Thysanoteuthis major. The sequence continues at coordinate 19,925,570 of OY735241.1, forward strand.
ATATTCAAGTATATACTGTTTTTAGTCTATCAGAAAGAGAAGATTTTCAATTACATAGGATATAATCTTTGAAATAATCTGAAATCATATCAAAAAAACATTTAAAGAAATATATTGTTGCTAGTTTTTCGATAAACTTACTTTGCAAACTGAGCCGTCACAATTAACCCTATTGGGAAGATTCAGTAAAAACTGATATATTCAGCCTTCTAGCTCGATTGGTGAAGACTGTACGCGTGATACATACATAGCCGGCAAGCTAGCTAGCTCAACCAACTTGACACTAAGAGAAAACTATTATGGCAGTTTTGGTGACATTTTTGGCGACACTTTTGGATGACGGTCTCTAATATATATGCGACATATCGTATGGGCAGTCCTGCATGGTGAGTGCCCACTGAATCATTTCAAAAAGTTGTTATTTTTATTACTTTAGACTTACGATATTTTTTGTCTTCAAGCTTGAACACTTTATGAATCATAATTCAGAATGTCCAAACTTCAAAATGAGAAAAAACCAAAACCAAACAAAACAAAACATGAGTATTATAGCATTAAAAATAACTAAACTATCAACTTTAAAAAATGTTTCCTTGGGCAATTATCATTATATATATATATATATATATATATATATATATATATATATATATATATATATATATATATATATATATATATATATATACATATATATATATATATATAGACGTATATATATATGTATATATATATATATATATATATTTGTATATATATATGTATATATATAGACATATATATCTATCTATCTATATATATATATATATATACATATATATATATATATTTCAAGAAATCTTTACATTATAATAATATATATGAATTTATATGGATTTAGAAACAAAACACTTATATCAACATGGCAGTGTTGATCAAACATTACCTCCCCTCAACTTATGATTTTAACATTCAGCTAGTTTTAGGGTTGTAATACATATAGTAGGTTATTTTACATGGGAAAAAGTGTATCATAAACGGATACTTTTTTATTCTAGCTATCATTCAAATTTTTTGAATCAACTGACTTACCTACATAATTTACCAAAAAACGTACTTGGCAATGAGGGAGAGTAATTATAACAACGGATGTGTATGTGTGTGTGTGTGTGTGTGTGTGTGTGTGATGCATTAGACAAAAAAGTGTCTGCGTGATTCGAGTAGTTTCTCCACAATCTCTAATTTACTTCAAGACTCAATAATTTACTACTTTAAAGTTTATGTTTTAGATAAATGCTAATTTCTTCTATTTAATCTGGTTTTATTTGAAATGTGACTGTACTCAAGTTGAAGAAAGCATTCTCTCGATTGGTTGGTGCCATGTATTTTTATCAGGAAAAATATAACTATGGAAGAATCCATTGTTACAGACAGAGAAACAAATAAAGTCACATTGTCCATTATATAAGAAGATATGGTTCATGTCACATTTCACATCTTAAATTCGCGGTAATAGTAATCCTTGGTCTTATGGATGTATATTATGATACTAACACAGCAATGAAGCTAGAAGCCATACATTAGTTTTTTTATCAGACATCCAGCATGTCAATCTATGGGTGCACATCAAAAAGAAATTACTACAACAATTTGGCACATCGTCTCCGTCGTACCAAAACGAATTCATGGTATGTGGTATTCAGACAAAGAGATTATTTTTTAAGCATTATTATTGTATCAATATCTGATCAAAACGATGTATACTTGTACATTTTGGAGACATTGTATGACGTTTTGGAGCCTTTATACGTGATGTTCAACTAGCATATTAAAGAAGGGCGTAAAACCAACGCATCCTCCCAATAGTCACTTATGGAGCTGAGACATGCAACGTGCACATGAAAGACTTATGCATGGAGAGACTTCAAGACAGCACTGTACATCCAGGGAAAGAGACAAGATTCAGGGACATCATAGAATCCATTGGAAAGCTAAAATGGCAGTGGGCTGGCCATGTTGCACGAATGGCAGACAACCGATGGACATCGCAACTCACGACATGGATCCCCCGAGATCACATGCGCAACCGAGGCCGGCAGAATATTAGTTGGAGAAACGAGCTAGACAAATTCAGAAAGTACTGGCTCCGCGATGCCCATGATGGAGAAGTATAGCGAATCCTAGGGAAGGTTTATGTCCAACAACAGACGTTAGAAGACTGCTGCTGCTGCTGCTACTGATGATGATGATCCTTAAAGATTTATAGCATGAAAAGTTACATGAACCAGTGGATGCCACCGGTTCTACACTATCCTAATCCGGCCATGGACATGAACTGCTTGTCTTCGAATAAAGTGACAAAGAATGTTCCTGCTTAAGTACCGAAATTGAGAAAATGGCAAAAACGTTTGCATTCAGTTCGCACTAATGCCCTTGAGAAGGGCATGTATCCATCTCCCCCTCCCACCAATACGTCAGGGACAAACGTGACAAGGCAAGGCACATCAGACCTCATCTATATCCCTTGCAAAGGTGTGGGAGCCGATTGTGGTAAATTGTTCATGCGAAATAAAGGAAAGAGGTTGGATAAAATAAATGCGACGTTCGCCTCCATCTCTCACAACACCCTGAGTGTATGTGTAAGAAGAAAAAATTGGAAAAATATATGTGCACCTCAAATAGATGAATCACCGAAGCCCACACGTGTACTAGAACGAATTATGCAAAACATCGCCTAAAATTACCAAAAATATTTAGATCTTCTATAAAAAATCATATTTAAAAAATACCAGCTCAATATATAGTCTTGTTGGTAAAAAATTACCATTTAGCCTCGAAAAGCATTTTTTTTGGAAAAAACACAAAAATAAGTTTCTAGATGGTACCAAGTGGTGTACCCATACACATTTTCAAGGTTGTAGCCCTAAAAATTTTATCACTAATGGCTGGACCCCCTCACACACACACACACACACACACACACACACACACACACACACACACGTACACATACCGACGAGTTAAGAGAGAATAATCTGTAGTCTGTTTGGCTTCTTGGTAGACCGTGCCATTTGTGGTTCCATAAAAACTAACAGGTTTCATTTCGGAACCATACTTGCTAACCGAATCTCCCACTAAAACTTTATTTGGTTGGAAGAAGGATTAATAAAACAAAAACAAAAACACCGTAACAATAAGTAAATGTTCAAATTCGAAGCCCTTCTAGCTCTACTGGTGTGGCCTGCACATGCAACACATACATAGAAAGCCTACCAATAAGCCAGACTCACTTGAAAACTCATATCCCAAATGTTGTCAGTTTTGGTGAGGTCTGAATAAAATTGCTCAAGTTGAGCAAATAGCAAGAATATAATGCTCTTTTATCACCTCTGTGCTTCCATATCCGACCTCATAATCTCTGACATTCTAAATGGAGAAAACATGGAAGAACGAAATCAGAACCTCAATTCATCCATCCTTACTAGATGGTGGAAAGAAAATGAAAACACACTCTTCCGCCCAAAACAAAAATTATTTCCTCTAAGCCCAAGAATTTGAAATCCTTCTTCAACCGATTTCTATGGAGGCTTTTCAATTACACCGATGAAGAAACCAAAGAGAATTCCGAAATAATTCAAACGAAAATAAAAACAGGAATATTCTTGTGGGTGTCATGGTTATGCCGGGATCTTTTTTGTGAATTTTATAACAATAGGAGCCGAAAGGTCAAGGTATCTCTTCAGAACATTTCCATTGAAGTGTCAGCTCGGATAGTATAATGGTTAGCACGCCTGCCTCACACACAAAAGGTTTCAGTTTCGCATTCCCATAATAGGCTAAGAGGATAAAAAAGTCTTTATTAGGAGATGATCTAATTGAGGACACTTGGGTGTGTGACTTGGATGGGAGAATTACTTCGAGGGGTTTGCATCTGACCAAATAGGGTTGTCATAAAACTTGCTGCTATAAAGTTCTGGTCTTCTTGAGACTTGCAAGGATCACTAAGCTGATACATCTAAAGGAAACGGGAACTTCCGGCCGGCATATCTCATTAGAATTGTCTTCTAAGGAATAGACGCTCTACTTACAATTGAAAAAAATTCAGTATGATTGTGTGCGTGCACCATTATAAATATAAAAACTAATGCGAAGTTGTCACTCACGAGATATTATTGTTAGCTCACTTGACAGTGAAGTGACGAGTTGGAGTTTTTTTTTATCAGTCATTTTTGAGATATCTAGTAAGAAAAACCAAAGAATTTAAAATCATAGACTTTTCTCCATACTTCAAATAAATTGTCTGTATTGAGACCGCTCTTCAGAATTTCTATATCGGCAACACTGAACAGAAGTAATCAAAATAATTCGAAGCAGCATTTTCATACGACGGACGGAAATTACTTTACATACTTTTATAAGGCAGATTGCTCTACACTCTATAAACTCCTGTCCTTTCCAGACATGCACCTGCCCTAGTTTGGATAATTTCGTTCAGATTTCGAATCCACCTGTGAATGACGAAGTTGGCTTCGTGTATTTAGTTTATGGTCGCGGCGGTTGCCGGTTCAATCGCTCGTCAGGCTGTGGTGGAAAATCCCAAGCGCTGGTTCACTGGAAGAGGCAGACAAGCGATGACGAAAGGCCGAGTAGACTTGAAAGAATAACCAATTCACGATATCCTCGGTCATCTAAGTATGATTGAGCAATCTCCGTGAGTGTCTTTGCGCGTGCGCGTCTGATCATACACCTAGATAACTCGACAAATAGTAGACCGGACATTGCACTGTCAAATTTAGGTTTAAGTCAGTTAAAAAAACTAATAAAAATAAATTTAAAAAGAATTTCTGTCTAAAAGCATCTAAAATTAGAGATGTAATTTCGATATTTAATGTCTGAATAAGCAATTGATATAAATTTAGATATAAAACATCTAAATTGACAACACTGTAGAAAATTGACCGAATACATTGCAGCCGTAGATTTGTACGGTAGACAGAATTTTATTTTATATGATTAATATGACAATTTTTGAACAGGGATGCCCTAGTGGACAACAAAATGAGAACTATCTATGCCCCTGGATTGAATAAAGGGTTAGGTTCGATATCCCCAGGAAGTTACTAAGTACGACATGCACGTGAATAAAGTCAAAAGATATAGTGACAGTTGGTCATAATATCCTTGGCAAGGACTCTGGTCAGAATAAATCAACAGATTTTCTTCGTTCGAAACTGCGAAATATAACTTTTCTGTTAGGATCGACATTATTTGTCGAGATACGGTGGAAATATTGGTTGAGCAAAGGAATAAAGACAAAGGTTGTATAACTTGTTGGGAAGTGTCAAGATGGGCTTCATCAGTTTTCAACTTATTCTGGCTGGCTAGGTATGTGTCACACGTACAGGCCACAATAATGGATTTAGATGAAGTGTCCCGCCCCTTAAGAGAGACAGCTGGTGATGAAGTCGCTCCCTGTTTTGCAAGCATCACAAGTTTTATGACCCTACAATTGGTAGGATGCCAAGACTACCGAAGGGATACTTCTACCTTAATCACATATCTTGGAGTGCAGTCATTTAGCGGCTGAATGCAAGGAAGAATCTATCCTAATGAATAGTTTTCTGCACTCTTTGCTCATGGTGTGAATGGAACCCGGGACCTTCTGTAAGTGAGGCAGACATGTAAACCAGTTAATTGTCTGAGCGGACACGCCAATGTACTCAGAAGAATGAAAATTTGAACATTTACTCCTCAATATGTCTGAAGTTGTGTTCTTGTTGACCCCCGTGTGTTTTTAAGGAGTGGATTGATTGGACCCATTTTTTGTGTCCGGCAATGTTAACATTTGTTTGTGATCTAACAAAAGGTAACAGAAGTAACGAATTCATTGATCATCCTTTCTTCCGAATTTATTAATTGCTCATCCTCAACACAGCACATCAACAACACCAAACGTTAGCCACATGGAGGTTTTTAAGCACACCTGTTTTATATTATTTATCAGACGATGGCAATGTAAGGACTCGGTTAGCGCTCAAGATACGTACCTAAAAATGCAGTGCTAAATCTATAACATAAGTAGCATACCCAGAACAAGTTCTCTTTGCCTTTAAAAAAATGAATATATATATATATATATATATATATATATATATATATATATATATATATATATATATATATATATATATATATATAGACGGGCCTGTAAATTGAGAAGTATGCAACGTGCACATGAGAAAATCATGCTCAACCTTACACGGAGAGATCACAAGACAGCACAGTATATAAGGAAGAAAACAGGTGTTTGTGACATCATAGAAACTATTAAAAAACTCAAATAGCAATGGGCAGGCCATGTTGCAAGAATGAAAGACAACCAATGGACATCACGTCTCACAACATGGATCCCCAGAGATCACATTAGAAACCGAGGCCGACAGAACACAAGATGGAGAGATGAAATTGACAGATTCAGGAAATACTGGCTCTGCGATGCTCATGATAGGGAATTGTGGGGAATCTTGGGAAAGGTCTATGTCCATCGACGGACGTTAAAAGACTACTCCTACTACTACTGATCATGATGATGATGATGATGATATGTCGCCTTTTCGAGGCAGTGATCACCAAGAATGTCTGACCAAGGGATCAATTTAACATGAACCAATGTTGCAAGTTGACCCCTTTTTAAAACCTACTTCTGGTTGGGGGTATTTTTAGACATAATAAGTGAATGTTTAGATTTTCAGCTTCCTAAATACATTGGTATGGCCCGTACGCGTGATACATTCAGAGCAAACCAGACAAGCTTAAAACTGAGAGAAACCTATCTCGACAATTTTGATGACAGTTTTATTTGACACTTTCCAAAAAGTGCTATAGTGAATCAGCACTTAAGTAAGTCATTATAACAAAGACTTAATAGTGGTTGTGTTAGCAATCATTTTTGAATCCATGATGTCGTTGTTAAGCCTCAACAAGATGGTATGGATTACTGCTGCGTACCTCATTTGGTAACAGCTGGTGGAATATTTACACATGGCACATTAACCAAAACGTACAGTATATGATTATATCGGAAGCAGTCCATGATGCTATTAGAAGTCGCAAATCAAACTGTCAAAATCAACATAGTCAGTACCAACGTTGGTTTCTTCAGTTTTTGAGAGGGTCTGGCTGGCTGTATGTATCGTACACATAGGCTACACGAACGGATCTTGTCTGACTGGCTATGTATGGATAAGTCTTTCACACAGGCTGTACCATATAGGTAGAGGGCGGGCAATTTGAACATTATATGTCTTGAAGATATTTGTAAGATCACCAAAGTAAAGCAACGTCTAGCTTGGTAATTACCGAGATGGGCGACAGTCTGGGAATATCAGATTCCCCCCCCCCACCAATGATTTCTAGTGAAGGAGCTGAATTTATAATATATGTTATCTAAATTGGTCCCTTAGTTTGTGTCCAGCAGTATTCATGCTTGTTTGTTTGTTTTTTTGTTGTTCAAATCAAATTTTTTCAGTGATCACGACCAAAAAAGAGGTGGGAGAAGTTGTTTCGCCTGCTTTTCTTTTTCGCTGCTTTTAATTAATCACCTCTAATAACCTTTAACAGAAGACGTTTATCATGTCATAGTTTCTAGTGAGTGACTAACCGGACTTGTCTTTTCTGTTAAGATCAACAAAGCTTATTTTTCGAGAATCAATGGGAACGGGATGGAATAGAAATCTGAAACACTGATGTAAAAAGCAAATGATATCTTTCATTTTTAACAGCATAAATGCATCTTCCCAATAGTCACTTATGGACCTGAAACATGGAACCTAACCAAGAGACAGATCGACAAATTGAGAACTATGCAACGTGCACATGAAAAAAATTATGCTGGGCCTCACTAGGAGAGACTGCAAGACAGCACAGTACATCCAGGAAAAGACAAGAGTCAGGGACATCAGAGAATCCATTAAAAATCTCAAATGGTAGTGGGCTTGCCATGTTGCAAGAATGGCGGACAACCGATGGACATCACGACTTACGACATGGATCCCAAGATCACATGCGGAACCCAGGCCAGCAGATTATTAGATGAAGATACGAGCTAGTCAAATTCAGAAATTACTGGCTCCGCAACGCTCATGATAGACAAATGTGGCGAATCCTGGGGAAGGTCTATGTCCAACGACGGACGTTGAAAGACTGATGATAATGAAATGGACACACAGTTGGCATAATGTTTAATAGCACGGGGAATGAAATCGGTGCACCGTGTTCGAATCCCAGTTGCGACAGTTTGTCTTCATTTCGCATTTGGGAAGGGTCTGATTCGATCTCTCTAAAATAAGGGTGTTACGTTTTTTTAAAATCCCTATCATTCCCTGCTCCATCTTAGTGCAACTAGTTCTCAAACAAACTCCCCGCAATTTTATTACACACGTTTCATTGACGTTTGAAAGCTAGAAGTATAAACGAGCGTCAAGGATAGTGAGCAGGAACTGGCAGGGCGTGGCAGGGATAAAGACTATTGCTGGTAAAAAAAAGGACAGAGTGATGTGAGTGACGCCACTTCGCATAGTCGACGCCTGTAAGTCTATTCCACACATCGCACATGATAACATATGATACGTGAAGTCTAAGCAGGGATAACTGAATCCGTAGCCGGCTTAAAAGCATTACTTCTTATCTTATCCCCACAGATTTGTTCTTCTAAAGTGTCATCAAAAAGGTTACAGTGGATTTAGCCTTTCCAATTTTCCGTTTTCACCTTCATGGAATCATTGAAACTCTCGGAGAACTCTCTAGATAGCAAAAGCTGTGAATTCCTTGTGCGATAATCACATTTGCGCTTAAGCTTGAATGTTTTCCCCAATTTTATTTCAGATAATCATATTGTATGCCTTGTTTGGTGAATGTGGTGGAGGCATGTGTTCGGATGCAAGTAGGAGCCAGGAATTTCGATGCAAACCCTTTCTCTGTATTGGAGACTATCAATCAAAACTGTCACTAAATAGTCAACGTAGATATATTCTATTTCAAGTTGTTTGGCTGGTTGGCCATATATATTTATATATATATATATATATATATATATATATGTATATATATATATATATATATAATGCTTATCCATGGTTGAGCACTCTTTAAGTGAGGTGACTCGTTCATTGTAAGCATTATACAATGCTCTTTCATAAGGTTAGAGCATTCTGGTGGACGGGGGATTTAAGCAAAAACAGAATATATCGCTTTTTATTTTTTTATTTTTGCAATCTCACACCAGTTGCTTGGTGGTAACTGCTGGAGTATGAGTGACAGCAAGTTTTCTCAAGTTTCCAGCCCTTCTCTCCTAGTTCTCATTGGCCACAGTAATACTGTAGTTTACAGTTTCACACTGGTTACCCAGTGGTTATTGCTGAAGGCTGAGTGACAATAAGTCTCCTCAGGTCTTCAACCAATATCTCTTCAGGTTGAGTGACAACAAGTCTCCTCAAGTCTTCAGCCCTCCTCTCTGCATCTCATTAATCAAAGCAATAGAGTGGTTTACAGTTTCACACCAGTTGCACGGTGGTCATTGCTAAAGGCTGAGTGACAATAAGTCTCCTCAGGTCTTTAGCCAGTATCTCTTCTCACTCTCACCTATCACACCACTGCTGTGGTTCACATCTCTGCTTCCATTTTCTTTCCTCTGGTAGGCGACTGTTAAGATTTAGTGTTGCAGTCCTTATATTTCTAGCACTTTCCTGAGGATCCGTGCGGTGCCTGGCAGTGTTGTGGTCTGTACAGACTAAATCCTTCTTTTCATCCTGAGCTCCTCCAGTCTCGCCCTCAGTGTCTTTGGGACAGTTCCCTGTGCTTAAGTCATTACTGGTACTACCCTGACTTTCTTGTTCCACATCTTCTTCAGTTCTCTTGCTAGATCTTTATATTTTTCCAGTTTTTCACCCTCCCTCCCCTTTACTCTATGGCCTGTAGGCTCAGTCACGTCTATTACTTGGCAGGCTTTTCTCTTCTTGTCTACGATTACCAAGTCCGGTCTTCTTGCTGGGATGAGGTGGTCGGTTTGGATGTCAGAGTCCCAGAGTGATTTGTGGTTTCCATTCTCCAGTGCTATCTCTTGTTTGTGCTGGTACCACTTTTCAGTATAGTTAAATCACATTCGTCCACCCAGTTCCCAGTGTATCACCGTTGCTACTCAACTGTGTCTGTGTTTATAATCCTTCTGGGCGAGTTGAGTACATTCACTAGATATGTGGTTTACGGTCTCATTTCTTTTGCTGCATAGGCGGCACTTGCAGTTTGTCTGTGTTCTGTCGATTTTTATTTTGATTTAGTTTGTTCTGATGCATTTATTTTGAGCTACCATGATGAGCTATTCCGTTTCTCTCTTCAGGTTTCCTTTTCGTAGCAATGCCCATGATCTCTCGTCTGACACATCTTATATCTGTCTTTTAAATTCTCCATACATTTTTTTCTTTTCTCATTTTCTTTCTTTGTTTGCTATGCTATTCCATTGTTTTCTAATTATTTTTTCGTTGTGCTGTTTCGTACACTCTTCATGGTGTCTTGATTGCACATACTTTTCTAGATCTGCTTTAGCTCTCTGAACACAGTCCTCTTTGCTGATGAGCCCCCTTGCTACCTTCTTTTCTCTTAACGTATAGTCTACCCGTGTCATCTCAGGAATGTAAGGCTTTATGCATTGTCATAAGTTTTCTGGTTTTCCAGTCCATTGATTGGAGTTCTTCATTTGTCCATCCAAGGAATAATCCTGTGTATCTTACTACCGATACAGCTCATGAGTTTATTCCTTTTTTCAGATTCCTGCTATTATTATTATTATTATCATTATTATTATTATTATTATTATTATTATTTATCAGCATTTTCACACCAGTTACCTGAGTGAAATTAGGTCTAATGTTCTCCCCATCTTCCTCTCAGATAATGATATTGTTTCCTTCTGGTTCCATGTTTGTGAGGATCAGTCCGCTTTCAACCGATAATTTTGATACTGGTAATGCTCTACGGTACCAAATAGAAAGTCTTCCCCCTTTGTTTCTTTCCCTCTTTCTCTCTCACTCGTTTCCCTTACTCATTTATTCCTACTAGAAATAAGAAATAGCTAAAATCGGCCAAATAGTTCTATTTCAAGCCATCTTTATAGCGAAGAATTTTATATACAGTGGTACCTCTATTAACGAGGACAATCCGTCCCACAAAACGTCTCGTTAGATGAAAGTTCGTTTGGTGAATAATTAAACCTTTGAGATTTCAGGAATTTGTTCCAAATACAAATATCGTAGCGCTAAAACCTTAATAATAACCCCATATATAATATATAATGTACTAATAATGTACAATTTAACTTTCTAAATAATTTGTAAATACAACATAATCTTATCATAATTCATCAAATGTCTCAGTGTGTGAAAGGAGCTCCAAGATACCAGATATAACCTAAAAGATTAAAAATGAAATCTCAATTATTCAGGATAATTTCATGAAATTTCGTAGTTTTTCCTCTTTCTCAAAGAGAAAATATTTCGCTAGGAGATTTATTTTGACAATTGGGACTGCTCGATAATTGAAATTTCATAATAAATCTGCTTCGTCACCGAATATTCATCTAGAGTCCACTTATCAAGTAAAATATCTAGACACTAAGACCCCAGAACAAATCATTAATGAAAAATTGCACATCTATTCTTTTTCATCTTCCTATTTTTCCCTTAAAATGGCCGAATTTTCAGCTATCGTATATTATCAGCCAGATATAGCCGAAAATGGCTGATTAGGTAACCCTAGTTTTTACCCACTTCTCTTACTCGTTCTCTGTTTATCTCTGATCTCCTGTGTCACACTTACCAATGTCTGACTAGCAGATCTCCTATCGCTAACCCTTAGAACAAATTCGCATATCCTAATTTTAAGTATTGGGTATTGTTTCCTCAAGCTTACAAGAAGAAATGCTATCTGTACGAACAGACTCGAAAAAATTGAAATAACAGGTCAGGTTTGTCACTCAATAGAAACTGTCATGTAACCGAAGTCTTTTGGCAGCATGCTGTGTTAGGGGTGATCAATTAAAGATTGGGTAAAGGGATGATCGATGAACAAGTTAGTCGCGATAATCATTAAAAAAATTCGAATTTTCATAGAACAAGTGTAAATTCAGCATAAGTTTACATATTTATTGAACTCCCTATTAAAATCCTATTTGGTGGTGAAATTTTCACAAAACAAAAAAAAAAAGAAGTTTCCCGTAACATGATCAGTAATGTTTAAATTTTCAGCCCTCTAGCTCCATCGGTGCAGTTCTTACACGTGATACAACGTAACTAGCCAGCCAGTCATTCAGACCAACTTGAAAAACTGAAGAAACCTATATTGACAGTTTTGGTGACAGATTTGGTTTACGGTCTCCAAGAGCCCTCACGAGTTCTTCTCTAATTTGATCAATTTAATTTGATTTTTCTGGTAACTCATCAAAATACACCGGATTATTTTATTATTTATTCTTCTTATTAGATGAAGTATTGTTACCCAATAGTTTATCAAATTCAGCTACTTACTTTCATTTTCATTTTTTGTTGTTTTTATTACAACCTTCTACTTAGACATGATGGTTGTGAGTTCAATTTTCATCAAATCTTACCCTTTATTTCAGATCAGAATGTTTGCCCAATATCATAGAAATGGTGGTACGATTCAAAATTTTATAAACAAGTATTGATTAGATCAATAAAGACAAGTATTCGATGGAGAGTTATCTGGAGGCCAGTAGTCATGTGGAGACCAGAAAGAAAACGATTGGGCGACCACCTAAATGCACCCTTCAAACAATGCGAGATGACCCCGAGCCAGCTCGAAACCCTGGTTGCTGACTGCGCCGCATGGCGTCATACTTACAAATAAGGCGTAGCAGTCTCTGAAACCAAATGTACGCGCACTGTGAAAACATATGCAAATAATGCATAACTCACTCCAACCTGGTGATGGAACCCCATGCCCTACGTGTTGGAGACACTGCGCTTCTGAGTTCGGATTCTGACGCCACCAAAGGAGCCATTGATGCAACAAAAACAAAAGCTGCAATGCTAATAACGAGCATTCCAAGGAAAATTATCAATCACCGCCACCCGTATGTGCGGCTCTTTACTTCGTGAATTAAGTCGTGGTGATGTTGAAATCAAGTTACCTCGATAAAAATTCAACCAGTATGGTTTGAATCATAAATGAATGATTTGAAAAACAATTATACATTAACTGAGGAACCCCTTTGGCTTGAACTTTATTGTAAACAAGAGCCGATTCAGGGGGAGATTAAAAAAAACAAAGAATTTTCTCCATTCATGGAAGGATGCATGAGCAAAATTTCAAGTTTCCACCATCGATAGTTTGGGGTGGGCGAAGTCTGGATAGATATTTATAAATGTCAGAACCCATGAATATAAAAACCCAGCAATAGTGATTAAACTGAACTATTGTGATTAGTATATATTTTTTGTTGTCTTCCAGATCAGTCAAGTTGTCAGATTATTGCTGCTTTGCCCGAGGAAGAAATTAATATTGTCAAAAGTTTGAAAAAAAATTAAACATTAGCCATATATTGCACAGTATATAGAGGCTTTTTCACCTGTCTGCAAAAGACTAAAATCTTCATAACCAATTCTATTAGACCCCCCCCCATTTCAACCCTGGATTAAGGGTCAGAGATGAGGAATGGGATTCCATTTTCGTAGTAGACACTAACAATGAAGACCAAGCATTTCGGGTCTTTTTTGACAAGAAAAATATGCATATGATATTTTTGAGGTGGGGGGCAGGCATAATTCAAAATTATGGACGTCGGTTGATAGAGGCGGACATATATATATATATATATATATATATATATATATATATATATATATATATATATATATATATGTATATATATATATATATATATATATATGTATATATATATATATATATATGTATATATATATATATATATATATATATATATATATATATATACATTCAGCTTATTTTGAATATGCACGTTGTTTTTTCGAATATGTTTGTCGTATTTATAGATTTCGTTGCTGTATTTTCGAATTTGCATGGTGGTGCAATCATTAATTTACTTGGCCGATTCATTTTTAATTTGATCGACATATCTTTTAATTTGCTTGGCCTACCTTTCAACTTGCCCGGAGAAAGGTATAGATGGTTATATTGACAGAGAGAGAGAGAGAGAGAGAGAGAGCGACAGAGACAGAGACAGAGAGAGAGAGAGAGAGAGCGACAGAGACAGAGACAGAGAGAGAGAGAGAGAGAGAGAGGTCGTTCAAAGTATGATTCGTATAACATCTAAGAATGGAACAGATTACAGTTTGAATGAGCAGTAAAAACGGCAGTGAGCTGGAAGGTGTGGAGGAATACAGTGTCTCTCAACGTCAAAAGACATAGAACCTGAAGAAAAGGAGATTCTTCACACCAGACATGGTTAGTGCTTGAAATCGAGTGAAAGTAAGTCTCCTCAAGTCTCAAGTTCTCTTCCTAGGATTCTGATGGACTTTATCACTGCCGTGACCTGAAGCGTGAAAATTCTTCTCCTCCGTTCTCAAGTTCTCACGATCTCCTTGTACGGCTCATTAGTATCGTTGTTACAGCCTCAATTATCATGATTTCGGCCTTCACCGTCATGTTACACTGCAGTGCTGTCCAATAGTTTGCAGCCCGCTGGAGGCAGTGTCTGCTTTTTATAAGGATGGTGATTTGCAAACTGTGGACCACGCACTACAACGATGTTGGTTTCTCGGACAGATATATAATTTATAAAGCTTTACAGCTTTAAATACTTTATATATTTTTAAAACCTTTTTTTCCAAAATTTTTGTATTAGTTCAGACAATAATTTCCCAATATCTGTAATATGTAATTTTTTCAGTTTTTTTAAAGTATTTTACTCAGAATTAGAGATTGTGATACTATGTGTGAATTTTTGTTGTTTACTGTGTAACCGTTTCGGGAATTTATAAACAGAGTAGTTATATTAAAATGGCTCCCCAGCAGTGTGATTAACCTTGCTTGAGCTATGATTTTATTATATAGTTTTCTTTCTCTTTTCAGGACCACGTCATTTCATAAAAGGTATAATTATAATGTATATGTATGTTTTTTTAGACTACACATCTTTTAAAATTTTGAAACAAAGAATTAACTTCTGTAGGTTACCCCAATAACGTATTTGACAATGTATATATATATATATTACGAGTATGTCGGCGTTTGAGAGTGAAATGACAATATTAGAAGGCCATGCTGTTCAAATGCATTCTTTTATTCATTTCGACGTATTGTGAAAGCTGGTTTTATCCATATCATCATTCTTGATAAAACTAGCTCTGGCAAAACGTTGAAGTGAATAAAATAAATCATTTGCACTGCATGGCCTTCCGATATTATCATTTCACACTCATATAGTCGGATGAGCAATTCACACCGATACATTTTCTTGCTATTGACTGATAATAGTCGAAAAACCCCGAACCAACAACTTTGGAACGTTTTTTAAAAAAATTCGCTGTCATCAATAAAAAGGTTTTTATACAAACTAGAGCTTAACAAAAAAATTGAATAGACAGACTTGGTCCAATATTCTCAATAATGTATGTTCTTATATTTATATATATATATATAGAGAGAGAGAGAGAAAGAGAGAGAGAGTGAGAGAGAGAGAGAGAGAGAGAGAGAGAGATTAGATTTCTTGCCAGGAAGCTGGGGATATGATGGCCCAGGGAGCTTGGCTTCTTTAAGAGTCTGCACCTCCAACATTTAGAGCGGTGATTCCCAACCTGAGAGCCACAGTCCCCTAAAGGTCCTCAAATTCTATACAGGGGAGTCCCTAGAAAAACATTTTTTTTAAAAGCGTATGGGCTGGGCTGTGTTATTGTCGAGTTGACAGTCCACTCAAATGCACTGATATCGCATAAGATTTGTGCGTCGAAATGGAGAGCTTGACTCCACGAGGGTCTCTTCAACATCTACTTAGGTTTGTTATTGTATAATGCAGTAGGAATGTAGTAGATGAACTACTATTATAAAGTTTCGGAAGGCCCTTCAATATATATATATATATATATATATATATATATATATATATATATATATATATATATATATATATAGGTGTACATAAACAATTCAGTTTTTCACGGAGACCCTGGGTTTCATACAAGCAGTGCAATCGTAAGACCGTCTCTGTAGGCGGTCTGACGATTGCAACACTACATTGCAATCCATATGAATATATATATGATGGATATAAATGAGATGAACACATGGATGTCGAATTACATCTATAGTTCTCCTTGGAAATTTATGGTCGGGAGGACAATATGTTCTCAATTCTTCCAGAGTGGGAGGTAACTTAATTCAAGGAATACAATATGAGAATAGGATGCAAACGTAGCATTGTGTTCGAATTATGTTGGAAGAATGGTGGTAAGATGGTAAATATCAAAAATTAATAATACACACCTACACACGCATATATATATATATATATATATATATATATATATATATATATATATATATATATATATATATATATATATATATATATATATATAGTGGGAGAGAAAGACAATACAAATCGATAGATCGATAGATTCAGGGATAGACTTTGCAAATATATGTATATATATATATATGTATGTATATATATATATATATATATGTATATATATATATATATATATATATAGTGAGAGAGAGAGAAAAAAAGAGAGAGAAAGAAGGAAAGAGAGAGATGAACAAGTAAGTATTGTCAGCTAGATATGTCGGTATGATAATTGGGTTCATAGGTCAGTAAATATCCAAGTGTTAATGGTGAATGCGCCAAGGACTGTTAATAACACGGAAGGCTTTTATGGTTAACATGACGGGCGCTAAAGGGCTATCAGTGACACTAATATCAATAATGACTATAATTATCTCCCCTGCTGACTCAGACCAAGAAATCGACCTCCTATGCTGTTATCATGAAAACCTGTTTTATGTCATCGTCTTGAACAGTGTTCTGTCTCGTTGTTCAGATGTCAGAGTGCACAAAAGTTGTTGGAAATTGTGCAAAATGTTTGGCAAACATACGTGCTCTCTGAATGCTTCTGTAAATGTAATCTCTAATTTTTTCAAGGTAACTTCGGCACTGCCAATCTCTCACAGTGAATAATATTGTATTGGCATCTATGTAACAGAGTTAATGTATGTGTGTGTTTGTGTGTGTGTGTGTGTGTGTGTGTGTGTGCGTGTGAGAGAGAGAGATTCCTTTCAATTTCATATTCTTTAAAACTATTTAACTTTTGAACCTCACATTTTGTCAGTTTTGATAAAATAATTTCTTCCAGCTTTCAAGGTCTATTTACAATGTAATTATAATGTTGAACTGGATCCTCACCTGAGGCATACACGAAATCAGCAGCTCACAATTTACCCACTGCATATACTTTAAGGTTAGATTTTATAAAAACGAGTTCGTCTATTTTTATGGAGTCTACGTTTGCGTTCTCGGGAGACAAGTCTGTCGTGTTTTTTTTCCATATAAATGTCTTTAGAAACAATTACAGTTATATCTATGGAATCAATATATACGTATATATGGGCTGGAGCAATAGTCGAGTGGTTAAATCCTGGAAAAATAGGTATATCCGAAATCACCGGATCACAATTTGCCTGCAGCAGACATTTTGAGATAGAATTTTAGAAAGACACATTCGGTGCTTCTTGAAGGATCTCCGTTCTTGCTCTCAGAAAACAAGTACGTACTCACATGTTGAATTTTCTTTTGGAGATGTAATTCACAGTTTCAGAGTCATACCGATTCAGTAGCTGAGTGAGTGGAGCCTCAGAAAATAGGACTGGCGGACAGGGCTCAAATTCTTACAGGGTGTTTTCTCCTCTAATTGTAATGTAAATTTAGATGTGTCTATATCAAATAAAGTAATAAATTTTAATTTTGTCCTTTACGTTTCATGTGCTTTAAGTTTATCGGACCTTCAAACCATATTGAAATTTAGCTGGAAATATTTCAATTTCTTGTAGGAGGGATTTTATTTACATTACTGCTATAATGTTGAACAGCAACATTGATTGCCATTCGTTTTAATTGAACATGGGTGTGGATTTCCATTTCATTCATTGCTCATCCCAGTTTGCAACACTACATTGCAATCCATATGAATATATATATATATGATGGATATAAATGAGATGAACACATGCATGTCGAATTACATCTGTTTTTGAATGTGTACCGGCCCAAACGTTCAAGAGTCACCGACAAATATCCAAAATCAGCAAATCACAATTTACCTACAACGCACATATTAAGGTCGGGTTTTATAAAAAAATAAACCGTCGATTTTAGGGGGATCTTTGTTCACGCTCAGATAATAGAAAATGATTTTAGAGCTAACGAAATCAGTGAAAGCAACAATACACCAGTGTTTAGAAAAGTGTTTCTTACAATCGGCAGACCAAATTCAGACCCTTTGGAGGAAACCAGACTTTCAAATTATCCCGAAATCTGTCAGTTTCGAGAAAAGATGTTCGTAGGTTTAATAAGATGGTGTCATATTTACAATATAGCTCTGATGCTGTTTTGATATAATACAAAAATAATTGTTTTCTACGAAGTAACGTATTAATTAAGATTTTATTCTATACTTTGAACTACTTTGTTTTGTCTATTGTTCCATTGGATAAAAAATCAATTTCGCATTTCTTAAATGATGCGATATCCAAATAAATTAATATCAATAATATCCATCGATTCACAGATTATTATTTTTAATAAGTATAAAGAATAAACCGTCGATTTTGAGGGGATCTTTGTTCATGCTCACATGATAAAAAATAATTTTGGAGCTAACGAAATTAGCGAAAGCAACATTACACCAGTGTCTAGGAAAGCGTTACTTACAATCGGCAGACCAAATTCAGACCCGTTGGAGAAAACCAGACTTTCAAATTCTCTCAAAATCTCTCAGTTTCGAGAAAAGATGTTTGAAGGTTATATAAGATGGGGTTATATTTACAATACAGCTATGATGCTGTTTTGAAACAACACAAAAAGATTTTATTCCATATTTTGAATTACTTTGTTTTGTCTGCAGTTCAACTTAAAACATCAGTATCCATTCTAAAACATCAGTGTGCACTCTAATGGATACATACAGTGAAACAATAAATTCTAGCGGTAGAAGGAATACAATATACTAATAGCGGCTGAATTTTGATGCCAACTGTGTTTGAATCTGATGTACAGAAAAAAGATTTAGGTCTTTTTAAAATTGAAATTCACTGATATTACCTGTACTCAACCACTCATATGTTTAGTTTTAGTGAGTTTTATACAATGACAAATTATATCTGACAGTAAGAAAAGTATTGTTTAAACACAGAATTTCGCAATCACTACGAGAAATTTTTGCTTTAGCCATTTCCAACTCTCTATCTATATCTTGTGCTTCGTAAATGATAACGAAATGGATTGTCATATATATATATATATATATATATATATATATATATATATATATATATATATAATATGAAGGCATTGCTGATGATTTTTTTCCATAGAAATGCATTGAAATAAGAAAGAAGGGAGTTTTCAATGTTCAAGAATTGAAACAAGGGTTACAGATGGAATAGAGCTATTCTATGTATGATATAAATGAACTGCCAACGATTCTACCGTTGAAATGTATTGCAAATATTTTTACTTTTATTATTTGCTTAGAGAGTCAGGAAAAGGGAGTTGCCAGTGGTCAAGGATTGCCTCAAGCCCTTCTGACAGAGTACAAAGAGAATATATCAAAGAAAGTAGAGATGAGTAGCATGTTTTCCGGCAGTTGATTTCAAATAAAGATAAGAGAGTTTTTGTTCGTATGGGTACGTCTCGTGAATTCAATAAAGTATGTATGTTACATTGTAAGGGAAGTTATATGAAACTTTCAACCATTATCTGTGTGTTGAGTGATATCAATTGGTTGTCCATTTGCGACTGGTCGAACGTTCTGATGATGGTAAGTGGAGAATTTTCGTTGACGAAAAAAATGCAAAATAAACCAAGGATGATTTTTTTGTAAATTATATCGTTTTAATTCTGCTTTAGAAGGGAGCAATTTTGTGTGTTGACTGCCACGCAGAGATGGAGAGAGAGAGAGAGAGAGAGAGAGAGAGAGAGAGAGAGGGAGGGTCAGGGTCTTGTAGAAATCTCATCTTTGCAACTATTCCCAGGTAATGGCCCGTGGCCAACCGAGCCTTCAGCGTTCTCTTTAAAGCTACTCTACTTTTAATTTGTTATCCGTATTCATAAACAATTTCGAGGACTGTCTTTCATTCACGACAACTGCGAGATTTTATTTATGTCAACGTGTATGGTTAACTTGATGATTTGCAAATCTATATGTAAATCATGTGATCCGATCTTATTTTTGTATGTATGTCTCTATATATACATGTATATATGTACTATTGAACGCATATCTCGTTGGCATTTTGACACAACAGTTTAGCTTTTACTAAGGACGTTTGAAAGTGAGAAACATTCTCATCTATATATTTTCCACGTGTTATCTGCCAGTTCTAATGGTCTCGAATGACAACATTCTGACAAGTGATTTGTCCTCCATATTAATTTCTGCTGGTATTGTAAACATGCATGTCAAATTAACCTACGACTGTGATGTTCCGAATATGACTCATACAATTTTTCAGTTTGGCAAAATCGAAAAGAATTATTCTTACATGATAAAAAATATACCTCCATTATTATTAAACAATTTTAAAATTTCCAGATTATGGTAAAGGTATTTCCTAACAAAGAGGACAAATTGGTACTGACTCGATTTAAATGATTTTTTAAAAATTGATTTCAAGCATAAAATTTTTAAATCCACAAGTATCTTATCTTAAAAGATTATCAAGGTGGACGGCTTTACTTGCAAGTTGTTCTCATATGAAACTTTGGGAAACATCTGAGAAAAATAATGACCGACACATGTGTCACAACCAATCATTATCACTTCAATGATTGATTGTGACACGTCAATCGACTTAATCAGCTGAATAAATTCTGATCTTGCATACATTTCGATTACGGTAATCTCTTTGTTGATCGAACTACACGTGATCGGAAACTTTGTCAATAGATTAATTAAATAACTGAGATTCTGAATTAGGAAGATTTAATTATGGTTCAATCAGACGCGTATCTAGAGATTGGGTGTGATTTGTGGGTTTGGGGTGTCTTAGCTCCTTTTGAACTCTCTCTGACTTCTATGGAGATTATTAAGTAGAAATTCTTCACTTTGGAAAAAGTGTTTCTTTGGACCAACTTGGAAAATATACTAAAAAAGTGTTACAACGTAACGCTTTTTTTTTTGTTGGTGAAGGTGAATTATTTATAAAGCTTTTGGAGCCCCACCCACCAACTGGAAACTCAGAGGTGGGGCGTTTTCACATACGACCCCTCCAAGCTACTCCTCTATGATAATGTTTTTGCTGATCGATCAACGCGTGGTCAGAAAATTCTCCAATAGACTTATCAACCGATGCTTTTGAACTGAATAGCATCGGATACACCGGTTTTTGTAGAATCATAAAAGTTAAGCCTAGTCTGTAGCTTGATGGCACCATAGGCAGCCATGGATTCACCCCCTCTGCCTGACCAAGACGTCATAGGCAAGCGTGGCAGGGTAAGGCCTATCAACCCCGATGTTCCACAATCTGCAGATTCTTAATTTGCTGATGGCGGAAATTGCATCACATGATTGGATTTGGTAGATTTGATAATGATCCAATTTGATTGAATGTAGCTGTTTATATTGTCAATCTCAAAATATTGATTGAACCGTCAGCGAGGAATGGGAATTCATGTTCAATAAACTGATCAACACCTTCGACGAATATTGGCTGATTTAGAATTATTTATCTATTCATATTTGTATCATTTATTCAGATTTTCTTCGGGAATTCTCTCTTTAATAAGAATCTATCAAAACTGTCAACAAAAATGTAAACATAGGTTTCCCCAGTCTCTCTGGCTGATTGTCTGTTTGACTCCCTGGCTGGTTGTCTCTTGAAATATTAAACATCCGTTCTTTAATATATTTATGGAAAACTTTTTTTTGATCCTTCTCCCAAGATAGAGTTTTAGCGTGGAGCTCAATTCACAATGTGTGTTTGTGCTGAATTGGTTTTCTAGTTTGTATTCATACTTCGGACTTATTTCTGTGATCATTGCCCAAAAGTAGAGAGAAATAACTTATTCATTTATCACCTTTTTTTTACATTTTTTATTGATCATCCCCAATACGCGTGACAGTTTCTATTGATTGACTAACCCCACCTATTTTGATTTGTTGTGAAGAACTCTTTTTATTCATTTACGGATGTCAGCGCTTTTGCTAAACAAAATCCTCGGTGTTTTAGATTTAGATTTAAAAAAATAATTGGTACTGAAAAAATAGCAAGTAGGATTACATTTAGGACCCATGAGAAGAGGGTGTGTCAGGGGCATCGAGAGTTTCTCGGGTGGGGTTACTGTAGCAGATAAAATCAGAATGGAAGAAAGATGAGGATAGGGACCTAGAAAAGGTCTTAGCTTCATCGTATAATTTTTTCTCCTCGGACACCCCGATTGCATTTACTGATTGGATTGAATAAATGAAAAAATATAATGTAATGTGAATTCGTGTTCACTGAAATGCATATT
>OY735241.1:19950828-19993328 GCA_963457665.1 Thysanoteuthis rhombus
AAGGGAGGAGGGGATGTGAGGTACAAATATAAAATAAAGAAGGGAATTCAATTCAATCGAACAGGAGAGAAAAGAAAGAAAATAAAAACGAGTAAAAAAGATAGAAAAAAGATAGAAAGAAAGAGAACAGAAAGGAAGAAAAACAGAATAAAGTAGAAAGAAAGAAAATGGAGAAAAAGAGGCGAGGTGAAAAAAATGAAAAAAATAACGCAATTCAATTTGACAAAACTTCAGAGATTAAATAAATAAAGGAAAAAAAGAAATTCTGATGTTTTCCCATCTTTTTTCTCTGAGTTTTTACCAAAATCTTTTTCTATGAATGATCTAAACTTTTGGGTAAGATTCCTTGGATTCAATCCAATAATTCTCTTCTAATGACACACGCTTGGCCGCTCTGAGAACTTTGGCAACATGATGGAATCATGAAAAGTTGTCTTTTTTTCTTTCTGTTATCACACCATTTTAAACTCGACGAGTTTTTAGAAGCCGTCGACTAAAACTGCCACGAAAACTGTCAGCACAAGTTTCTTCAGTTCTTAAGCTGGTATCGATGACTGGCAGGTTATCTTTATATATATGTATGTTTCATGCGTACAGGCTGCACCAACGGAGCCACAGGGCTGAACATCTAAACTTTTACTCCTTAGTATGTCTAGAAAAAAGGTTTTTGTTTTTCTTTTCAATTTTCACACAAAATATGTTGTCAGTTGGGATGTAAGTTTACGATAAATTGGCCTTTTTTAGTGATCATTGGCTAACAAAAGACAAGAGACGTAAATTATTCATTGATCACCATTTATAAGACCTTTTTAATTTATTGATCAACCCCGACACAGCATGCGACCAAAAGACGTCGGCCACGTGATGGTCTCTTTCGAGTGACTATCAAGACTTGTTCTTTCTCTCCTTGCCCATGTTGGAAAAGAATAATGGTAAATTCACGTGTTACATTTGGAAGCCTACCTGATTGGAATATAGCTGCCAGTGTTAACTTTTTGTGAAGACTTGAGTTGGGAACCAGAATTTCTATCCTTATTCTCAGATATTTGCCACGATTTATGCAAAAGTAAAGTAGTGCTCTTACGCTAGATACGGCTTTACAAATCACAATTTTTTCTGTCTCGGTTACTTCATCGAGGTTTTGCGATTTGTGAAATAGACTTCGAGGCGACGAACACTCGAAGTGGCGTCACTCACTTCATCTTCAATTTTACACCTAACTGGATAGGATGGAGATAGATTCATGCCTTTCCCCAAGGGCTTTAGTGCTTGTCTCAATCTCTCTCAGAACGCCAATTCCATTTTCTGCGCTTCTAACCAATTGGCCTAGGGCACTTCTTGCCACAACCAATAATACATTGAAATATCATGTATCAGGTTGTTACATACGAAATTTTGTTTGTCTAATATTAGGCTAATATAAACAACAAAAAAACATAGGTATTTTATCAAAATATGGCTTAATATCAACAATTCCTTAATAATGTGCCATTACTCTATAGTTTTTTTCAAGTTTATTATTATAAACGCTTCCCCTGAAGAATTCGTAACCCATTTTGGTTTTAGTTAGCCATAATCTTCTATCTGGGCAAGACATCTTGGAAGATGGGAAAAGACATGCTTGTTTTTCGTTCTGGGAAGGACGCAACCGTAATATGGTCAATACATGCTTTCCACCCGAATCACACAGTTTGGAGTGTACTCAATTAGCTGCTGGTTGAACAATGGAAATTGTCCAATGATGATTTTTCCACGTTTAATGGTCACAAATTCAATCAAAGTCGCTGGCTGATCGATTAACAGCGTGGAAAATGGACTGAGTTCGAGCTCCGACTGAGGACTCAGTAAACTTGGAAAAGGCATGAATCCGACTCCTGTCCCCAGCTATGGAAAAAATAGCGGATTTTGAAGTGAGTTACATAACTTCTGGTGCATGCCTTCTCTAAGTTTATTTTCATATCTTGCGAAAATCTCAAAGGACTCTAACATGAAGTAAAACTTGTGATATGTGAAGACCGGGCACGAACGACTGTTACCGTAGGCAGCGTAAGGGCACATATTAAAATTCAATAGAAGCAAAAATTTTGGCTCTTCTGTCATAGAGCATTTTGTTCAGTTTTTTCTCGGTTAGGTTTTCTTCCATCCATGTGGTACCGCTTTTACAACTTTTTTCAAATTTAATTCATGATGTGGGACTCGTTTTTACAACTTCTTTCATTTATTTCTTATCCCGTATTTTCAACTTCTTTCATTCAGTTCATATGGGGCTCGTTTTAACAACTTCTTCCATTCAGTTCCGGTTGGTCCTGTTTCTTGAACATCTTTCTTCCATGTAGGACCTTGGGTAAGGTACAAATGCACAATTGTTAGTGAGTCCCAGAATACCGGATTTCCAGGTCTGTCGTAATTTTATTCTGCTTACGGCACCTGTTATTCTCTAATGGCCACCCGTCTACGTCTAGTTGCTGATCAGGTTCGAAGTTGCATAACCTACGAAAACAGGTGTATCCATAATCCCTGGGATAGTTTTGTCCATCCTAACTTTTGTTTGTGTACTAAATGTTTAGTGGAGAGGCACTGAGTACCATTTTCAATGTATCTGATGTGAATTAACGATGGATTGGACCATGGACTATCAAACGAGAAGCAAGCTCTCTACCACTGGGCCACGGTGTTCACTGGAAATGTTTTGTTGATTTTAGCATTATCTTAAGCAGCATTACGTCCTAATTTTAAATTGTACTTGAAAATTTCTTGGGTGGACACCAAGTCTGTTTAGGGTCCAACAACATCGATTGTACTTCTATTCACATTTCATTTGGCAAAAATGCAATTACATTACAATCTTTCACTTCTAGCATTAGTCTCCATGATGTAAAAAAATATTTACTGAACTTGAGAATATTAAAAACATCATGTTGTTCTACATTTTCTCGTTCATGTTCGATCTGGATGAACCCGGATTTTCCAGCATTTTCAAAATAATAAATCTATATAAATAAATAAACGAAGAGGTCTGATTAGTCACACAATAGACATCTTCACGTGACCAACGTCTTTCAGTAACGTGTCGTTTGGGAAGTGATCAATTAAAATGTAGCAATGAGGGGTGATCGAGAAATAGTTACTAATTACGGACATGAAATAAGGGTTCAATTTACATAAAACTTGCATTGTAAAATAATGACCAAAAAAACTTGCTTAAAAAAAAACAACTTATTTTGAGGGATTAAAAAAAACTTCTCTATTTCTATCGGTGTGGACTGTACGTGCGATACATACATGCATATACGCATAGCTAGCTAGCCAGAGAAACATAAGAGTTTAAGGAATCTATGATGACAGTTTTGGCTAACATTTCTAATAAATGAGACCACTCTTTTATTAGCAATTTTTAGTTATCTCAATTGAAAAATACAAATACTACAGACAGAGATCACACGGCAAATTATACATAGATACTGCCTCCAACACTGGTCCGTGTTTAGAACTTGGTTCCTAATAACCGTTTATAGACAAAAATAACCATTGTTATGTTACGGTCAAATCACGTCAGATACACCGGTTCTCAGACAATCATCGAGGTTAAGCAACGGTAAGACTGGAAATATAAGGAGCCGTGTTCAGCTGGAGATTATGTAGAGAGACCTTTGTTGCGATCCCGTTGAGGGAACCGATCTCTGCACAAAGCCAATTGATGCAAGACATGGGTCCCTTGACCCTCCCTCGGCCCTGTGACTGGTGTGATTGCGAACGACAAGTAATGAATGAAACCGGATGTTATGACAGCTAGTCAAGGATGTTTGGACATGGAACGATATGTTTCCTCTCCCTCTGCACAGTAACGAGCCGCTCTTCGTGATCCTTGCTCTGCTGACAGGCTTCCCTCAATTGCGAGTCACCGTGGAAGCCAATTTCCTCTAGATGTCAATAATGAATCGTTGCAGTGCCCACTCGTCTAGTTGTCCACAATGGGAAATTGTCGGAAATTACTGACGTGTACGGCGTGTCGTTTTTTGTTTTTTGTTTTGTTTTGTTTTGGTGGGAACGCGTCAGCCATTTTGAATGTATCACCTTCTGTTGGTAATTCTCTTCACAAGAAGACCTCCAAATGCCTAACCACACGATGGGAAGCAGTTTGAGAGAAGAATGACAAACACTGGTGGAATTATTATTTTATTATTATTATTATTATTATTATTATTATTATTATTATTGTTGTTATTATTATTATTATTGTTATTATTATTACTGTTGTTGCTGTTCCATTTTGATTCTAGAGATCTCATGCGAAATAAGATTTACTAAGATTCATAACCAGTGAATTTCAACAAAATGCACTCTTCAGTAACTGGCAATATATTTTGTAATTATGATTATTATTTTGCAATTACAAGAACGAAACACGGCCAGCTGTTGAAAAGGGCATTAAGCACGAAATTTTGACATTCAGTGGGTATATATCTTTTGCGAATCTTATTAAATATTTATAGATAAATGTAGATTTATTTGAAGATAGAGATCAGTAACCAATCGCCTGGTTTATTTATCTTGATTAAAGTTTGGATGCGTTGCTCAGAGATCCACAATGTTTTAATCAGTCTTAACAACCAGAGTATCTTACCAATTCTTACTCAGTGCGTAATAAACATTCTTTACAATAGCGTTTCATTTTATAATTATCAAGTCATATATATATATATATATATATATATATATATGGGAAATGGATATATCTGGTCCGATAGAATGAATGATCTATTGCGTTGTATTATATAGGGACTTATTTGAAATGATCTCCCATTGTTACACTAAAAGGAAATGGGCCTACTGCAGGCATTAAAATAAAATAGGTTTCATTGAAGCAGCTTCCCTATCGATGGTAGTTACGAATCCTGCAGCTGCCCCATTTTCTTCAATTGTTTATTCTATTTACGTTGTCTAAATTGAATGATTTGTTAACGGTGTAACGACGGGAGATCATTTCAAATGGGCTTCTATACGATGTAACGCAATTTATAATTTATTCTATCGGACCAAAGATGTCCATATCTGAAATACATTACTGTCGCGTTGAAAGAGACGAATACACCGAGAATAAACGAGATGAGAATTTGGGTTGAAAGCAGTTATTTGGCCTTTGCATTACCGACGGCTGATTAGCTCAAAAGCAAGAGCATCACTACGTTGAAGCAATTACCCCATTGTTGACCGGTTCGATTCCTGCAGTAGTCACATTTTATTTACATGTTCATTCTATTCACGTTGTTAGAATTGACTGATTTATTAACCGCATAACGACGGGGGATCATTTCAAATAAGTTTCTATAAAATATAACGTGATTTATTTTTTTAAATTTATACATACATACATATATATATATATATATATATATATTGTTGATAAGAAATGGGTATATGATCTGGTAGAATGATTATAAATTACGTTATATTTTATTGAAATTTTTATTTGAATAATGATCTCTGGCTACAACACGGTTAATCTATCATTTGGCCCAGAGAAAACATAAATAGAATAAATAATCAATTCTATTTTTTTCCAATTTATAATAATAATAATTATATGTATATATATATACACACACACACATGCACACACACACACACACATATATATATATTCGATTTATACAAAATCTTAACCCTAACTAACTCTAAACGCGCCTGAGGGATAATAACATTATAATTTAAAATTATTTCTAATCTTAGAGTACCAAGAAATATTATTTATCGATATTACATTTGCTCACCTACACAGCAACTTTTCATGTTTGCTAATATAAACAACGGTCAAACTTAATTCATCAACTTTTCGTGAACTTGTCTTATTCACAGACATACACATACATGCACACTCACACATACATTATCCTTGTAAACATGCACACAAACACACACATATCTATGTATATACATATATATACATGTATATATGTGTGTGTGTGTGTGTGTGTGTCTGTTTCATATTAGAGCCGATTTCAACCTTTTAGTATCAAGAAATATTATTTATCTTAATTAGATTCTTTCACTCGCAAATCATATTTACACGATATCAAGGTAACAGGTTTTTTATTTATGCTTTTACAGACAACAAGCAATTTTTGTCAAAACGTTTTTTTTCTACGAATTTCTTTTGTTTACGGACCAACACACACACATTTATAAGTACAATACAGATAAGAAACCCAATGTAATATACAATATCCGATGTGTGATGGGTTTATTTCAAAAAGTGTTCAGTACATTGAACGTTAAACATTAAGTTGACTCAGAGTAAAGCTTCAAATATGATAAAGTAAAGGATTGTCACTACATTTTCTATTTTACCGTGGGTTTGAAGTGACTATCGGTTATCCCCCATAAACACGTCGACAATAATATACTTTTTTCTGCATTTTTCGTTTGTAAATGATTGTATATGGTTGGCAAATCTTAGTTTAAAGGGTGTTTTAGATATTCCTATATAATATTCATAGTTGATTTTCCAGCTTCATACACAATATCCGATTTGAGGCATTTGTCTCACAAAGGGCATCTATTTCTGTTGTACCATTGTGATTTGGTTTATTTATCCTTTCTCTTTTAGTATTATTTCTATTTGATTAATCATTATGTTTTTATGGATTTATCAAAATTATCCGTACAATTATAGCTTATTTTTAGTTTGTTCTTGTTAAATATTTTATTCAGTTGGTTGCTCAGAGGGAAGTATTTTCATACTAATTGGGGGATTATTTTTCCTAATTTGGTTTTTACTTGTAGGCTGAATGGCAGTGTGTAACAGATGATTTTCCTATCCCTAATTTTTCATTGTTCACTATGTTTCACTCAACTGGATTTAATTTTCTGTCATATTTAAAGCTAATTTCGGTCCGTAGACAAAACAGTATGGCAAGGAGCGCTGGAATACACGAACACATAAACCAGTACCCGAACACATGCACTTTTAAAAAATGAATAGATCCCTTCGCCACTTTTGTTTCTAACAACCGTTTATAGACAACAAATATACATTGTGTCATTACGGTCAAGCTAAAGAGGTTCAGAGACTCGGTTTCATAGTGATGGGTTCTATCCTTTCTCATAATTGTGTGTTTATATGTTTATTTGTTTGTTTATGTGTTTGTGTGTTGCAACACATCCTGGCCATACCGTTTTGTTTATAGAGTCGGACATTGGCGTCGTATTCCACTGGACCCCTTCGATTTTTCTTTTTCAGATTTTTTTTAACCTTTTGAGAGCCTTATTCTTTTCCTCTAGAATTCAGATGAGTCTAGATGTTTTTTTAACTTTATTTTAAAGGTTTTTCAGTGGAAAAACGTCAGTCGTGTCATAGATGTGGAATTTTATTAATGACTTTACATTTTGATGCTACGATTGTTCAATTATTGCGTGTAATGGCGAGTCGTTTTCATTTTTGTTTTTTGTCTACCATTTACCTTCATCCTAATTATTCAGTAATTTTTTAAAATCGCAATTAAAGTCAGGATTTCACGGCTGAGTTTGTTTTGGTTTTCGTACTAATAAGTACTAATAAGTACTAATAATCAAGTAAATGCCGAACTCTCACTCTGGTTAACTTTTCCCCTGTCAACCACAGTGAAAATAGCAGGAACAAGACCCTCACCAAAATTACAACTTTTCAAGGTTGTAATTTGGCATGCAACGTTATGTCAATTCAAAAGAGGATCAATAAAGACAAATTGGGGTCACCCAACTCAATTTCCATCACAAGCAACCTTATTTGAAAAAAAAAAAGATTTTTGTCAAGAAATGACTAAAAATATATATACAGTCATCTGGATTTTCATAAAAAATATCTAAAATATCTAGATACTTTTTTTTTATTAAGTCCCCTTCCCTGAACACATTTAAAGGTCTTTTCCAGTTTGTTTAATTCTTACTTTTAGTCACTCTTAGGAAGGCTTTTCTGTTGATTCTCTCAACAAAGTGTTTGTAAAGAATTCTTATGCAACTGAATTAGGAATAGTAAAAAATATATATTTGTAAAATAGCTCTTAATTGTAAAGTTCGAAACACAAAAACATGCCATGTTTAAAATGAAGAGTATGGACTCGGGAAAACATTCTGGGGTGGGGGTTCATTCCACATTGCAGATGTTCTTAGGGGAAAATCTATTTGCGTGGAATTTGCAACGAAACCTCGATGTGTCTATAAAGTATGAATGCGCCGCATTAGCAGACTTAGTTTCAATGGAAAATTATTGGGCAGCAGAGACTACGGAATGCAGTCCGTCTGAACACCTTTTATGGTAGTAACGGTAGAGAAGTACCGATTTGTTAAAAAAACTGTTTTTGCAAAAGTTGAAGTATTTTCAAAATTCATTAGCCAAGTTATTCAAGCCTCGATCAGAGTGAAGTTTGACCCTGAAGCAGCCAGCCTTTTAATTTATATTCTAATAATGAAATGTTGTAAACCATTTTAATTCATTCTTGGCTAGTATCTACCTTAGTTGTAATTTTGATTTTTTTTTCACTTTGAATCCCAATTTTACCTAAGCCGTCACACCAGCGTTTTAC
Organism: Thysanoteuthis rhombus; assembly: GCA_963457665.1. NCBI lineage: Eukaryota > Metazoa > Mollusca > Cephalopoda > Oegopsida > Thysanoteuthidae > Thysanoteuthis > Thysanoteuthis major. Next base: position 19,959,390 of record OY735241.1, read on the forward strand.
TTTCTGTATTATATATATATATATATATATATATATATATATATATATATATATATATTGCATCATGAATTGAAATTCTTATTTGAGATCTCCTGTTAATACTATGTGAATGTATCATTTTGTCTAGATAACGTAAATAGAACAAACAATCAGAGGGAATGGGTCTGTTAATGCTTCGATCATAACGCAATTTATAATCTTTCTGTCACATCAAATATCCATTTTTTAATACCAAATATATATATACATATATATATATCGTTATTGCATAAAAGGAAATATATATATATAAGATTTCGAATGCTCAAAATACAAGGTGAGACCGAAGGTTGTAGAAAGCAAGAACATAAAATCTACAAAAATAGAGGGGAATTTGCCACGGGATTGTCACTTACGCCAGGCGCTCACGTTATCTTCATGCTTTCCTTAGTCAAGACAAAAAATACGGTTTTATCTTATTGACCTAAATTAATACCCCCCTACTTGAGAGCATGATTGTTTCAATAAATTAACCTCTGTGAATTCATTGTTAGTGGAATGCTGGACCTACCCTGGCAAGAAATATTCACAGCTCATACGATTGCACAAGTCAACAGATATCGACGATGACGTCATCTGTCCCCCTTCTGTGTATCAATTATTGGTCTATAGACTGATCTATCTTTGGTAATAAATAAAGAGAAATTCGTACTTCTCATAAATGAATCCCGATAGCCCACACGTGTACCAGAAGTGACTATCTAAAAAAATTAACTAGTATCCGAATTATCTAATTGCCCATGCTATAGTAGAACGAACATTTAAGAATTATCTAAAATTATCCTACGGAAGGGATCTTTTATCTAAAATCCATAAGGACATAGTTCTTTTATCTAAAACTATTCAAAGAATATAGGCTCGATATCTGTTTGAAAATAATGTGCTCAGTGGTGAACCCATGCAAATTTTCAAGGTTGTAGTCCCCCAAAATGTGACCAGGAGCACACGGAGACACACACGGATACGAACTTAGACACTCAAAGAGAGGAGAATCTGTAGCCCATCTGGCAGATTGGTCAAGCCACTTTGTGGTGGGTACGATGATTCGATAGGTAAATAGATAGATCGATAATGAACAGATTTTGGCTCTCAACACTAGTTAAGGCTTTGAACTCAGCACCTATAACTTCGTTAGTGACTTCTCAAACCAGAGTTGGATGCGCATATCTTGCCGCAGGTCAGGCAGGCGGTACCATCCCCAGAAGATAATATGTCATGAGCACACATCGTTAGCTGCCAGGCTTCCTAGAAGGTTCGGCATGATGTCACTGTTTATGAGTGGTTTTTTGATCTCACGAGCAAATGTCACTGAAATGATAATTCAAATATAAAAAGAAAAAGATGAAACGTATACAACCAATGCATCCTCCCGATGGTCACCTATGGAGCTGAGATATGAAGCCTAACTGAGATACTGTCACTAGAAATGAAAACTATGCAACGTGCACACCAGAAAATCAAGCTCAACATTAAATGAAGAGACCACAAAACACAATATACTAGAGGGAAAAGTCTGCGATATCATAGAATCTATTAGAAAATTTAAATGGTAAAGGGCTGGTCATATTGCAAGAATGACAATCATTTGGACATCAAGAATCACAAACCCCAGAAATTACATGCAAAAACTGTAAGATAGCGTGATGAAATTGATAAGTTTGGAAACTATTCGCTCCGTGATGCCCACGATTGAGAGGTCTGGCGAATCTTGGTAAAGGTCTATATCCGACGATAGACACTTTAGGGCTGATGATGATATCAAGTGTTTGGATTTCTTAGGCCAGAAATTAATCAATTCTATATTTCATTCATTTTGATTTATGTTGCTTTTAATAGCTTTTGAATTTCTTGGCTGAAATATGACACGTATCATTGATTTTTGACAGGGCCTTCTTTCTTTTTATCTATGTTTTTTTATCGAAACTCCAAGCTCAACATTCTACGATCTTTAGTAATTAGCGCCGAATAGAAATTAAGTATATATTTTCGGCAAGATTAGTGAGTTCTATCCTCACTAAGCACCGTGTATGCCTCTGTGTGAGATTATGAGTAAGAAGGTTAACATAATGAGAAACCGTCCGCCAGAACACAGTCAACATAGGATTCTTCTCTTTTCAACTGATGATGGCTGACTATATATATATATATATATATATATATATATATATATATATATATATATATATATATATATTGTCCTCCCCTACCCTAAAAATAGGTATGTTGCCGAAAGACATTGGTCACGTGATTTTTTTCTGAATGGCTCCCCTGAACTTTTCCTCTTCAAAATAGAGCTTCAGTTTCTGAGACTTCTGATCCCAGGATCTAGAACTTAACCAAAAATTAATCAAGTTAATCCTATTATCATAAGCTCCTTTTCATATTACAGCAATTTTAGAAACTTTCGCAATATATCACTCATTTCGTTCGTTTCCGCTATCTATTTACATAACGAACAACGAATGTGACTTTTTGGTTACTCTACCCATAATAGTAGATTTCATCAACTTAAATGTGTAACTTTTTTTGATTAAAAAATCTCCTTTTCACCGATTGAAATAATCGACACGTTCACTTCTTTTAATAAAACTTCCTGATAAAATTCCTTAAACGTAATCATTTTTTACACTATTAACAACTTTGAAGTAGGGAGCTATCAAGTATTGAAGTAACACAGAAAATGTGGAGAAACAGCTCAAATTTCACAGAATACAGGCAGATAGTTTTGTCTAATGCTTTATGGTCTCCCGAATATATATACTGTGAGCACAAAAAGTATCCGATATATTTCAATACTTTATAAGTTTATTTCAACATTCTTATACAGCTTCAGAATTGACAAAACTTGGACCGAAGACTGAAAAACAGAAGGTAAGAAAATATTGAGTAAAGATTTAATATTGAAGAGTGATGGAAAAAAAATCTATATTGGAGATATATAGATACTGTTTATAGTTTTGAGGAGGGTTATTAAATTCAAAGAGTTTTCCGGTTGATTGAATTCCTTGTTAATTATGTTGCTATTGAATGAAGAATGACGTAGGATTGATTTGATGAAACGTTACATTTACAGTTTAAAACAAAAAGGACTTCAATCGCCCGAAAAAATTCTTTGAATGCATAGGTATGTTGAAAAAACGTTTAAATGTATTCATTACTTTTAACACAAATTTCATGATTTTTTCACGAGTAATAACATACTTTATGGATAGTTTATTAACTAAAAACAATTAGGTCATAGAAAGATATCTGTTAGTTTTTTCCACGTGCAATATAACACTTCATGTATAGTTCTTTCTCTAAAAACAATATCATAGAAATATACCCATGATTTCTTTTCTGGGTAATAACTTGTTGAGAATAATTTATGGTTATTTAACTCGACATGTTTACAGCATCCATGTGAGTCCAGAGCTAATGATGGAATTATTATGAAACAAAAAAGCTATATCAGAATGATTTGATACAGCAGACGTTGGTTTCTAATAACTTCTTCAAGTTGATTTCGCACGTTGTCCTCTTGACCTATAAAGTTTTGAATTATCCGCAACCGGGATCTTTCCGTATTTGATTCGAATTAATTTCCACTGAGCCGAGATTCAAATTAATTTCTACTGAGCCGAGATTCAAATATCTAGTCTGAGGTCTACTTGACTTCTACTAGAAACCAATTGAAGCACCCAATGCACACATCACCGATAAGTGTTTGGGCTTAAGACGGCCAACTCGTTGATCTGCTACTTTGAGACTGGCTTCAAGCAATTTTCGCTGATGGAGAGTGGATCAATGAAGAGTAATGTTCAAATTAACAATTAAGATGGAGATGCCATGTTTTGAGTTCTTCACTGTTGGTCTATTTTGAAATTTGTATTTATTTTTCCTTCTTAGACACATAACAAGTGCCTCAGATGAGTGCGACTGCTCAGAACAAATTTTAGTTCTATAACTCTAATTTAATACTTTGAAGAAAATACTTTTCTGGCTGTTAAATATTTGATATTCAATTGACGTATTTTACTCATGGAACTGCTATTCAGAACTTTAAGGACTTGTTCAAATAGTAAGTTAGACAATATGTATTTTATACTGAAATTATTCAAACTAAAAAAGACATTATAACTCAGAGAAGAGTCATTAACATTTTAACTTTTGTTTGGACTATCCAATCTCTTCTTCTCATTTTTGATGTTAACACAACGTTCTGGCCTATTCATTCTACGGCCTTCTTCAGATGTGACATGTAGTATCTGTAAGGATGGAGGAAAGATCATACTTGTTCCTATTCTGTTCAATAGGGACACTAGATGGGATTCCCTGTTCAGTCAAGAAAGACACTGAAACATTTCCATGTTAAGAATTATCGAACAAGCTGTGCTGCACGCGTTGCTGAAATAGGAAATCTTATTTTACAAGCATTGTGGTTAACGTTAAAACTTTCTGTTTGAGACCGTTGTATTGCTTTGCAGTGCCAGATTGGAATAGAATATCTTTTATTTCACCAAGGAAACAATAACAAATTAAGCATCTTTCTTTTTTATTAATACATTTGGTGAGGAAGGTACAAATTAAGCCTAATGCCTTGCGATCTGTATCAACCTAAATATTTTAATATACAGTATCATTTTATATTCATTCAATTTTAGAAATATTGAAAATAAATGAATAATATAAATAATCAACCGATTTTTTCAGAAAAGAGACTTGGAAAAGAGATTCGCTTTCCTTATGGATATAACATATTGCACCTGACAGAGACCGTAAATCAGTCAAAACGTTGTGTTAACATCAAATGTAGGTAGAACATTTTTATTGTCCAAATAAAGGTAGGGCGAAAAAGACATCACTTGTAACTGATGAATGCATAGCTTGGAAAGCATTCGGAAGAGGTATGAATATCAGAAGATATATATATGGTCATACGCCGACTTACGACCGACTTGCTCACGTCCGATTACAGATATGTACTCTTAAGATTTCAAAACCCATCAACTGTTGGTGACGGGAAATTCAGCCGTTGCACCCAATGGCTCAACAGCGAATGTCAAAAATTTCTGTCAGCGAAGAATCACACTGGAATGACAGACTTTCGGTAGAGCAAGCTGAACTTTCAAGAACATGAAAATCTAAAAAGTTCTGCATCTTTCCGATAGTTACCCATAGAACTGAAACAGGAACCTAACCAAAAGATTGAACCTCAAACTGAGAAGTATACGGCGTATATAGGAGAGAATTATGCTCAACATCTCATGGAGAGATCACAAGACAGCGCAATACATTAGGGGAAAACAGGAGTCAGATATATCATAGAATCCATTAGAAAACTCAAATGGCAATGGGCTGGCCATGTATGATATCTCAGGCCCCTGTTTGTACTGTCTTTTGATATCTCCATGTTATGTTGAGCATGATTCTCTAGTGCCCTATAAAGGCTTAAGCCAACGCTGACCTACGACATTGTATAACATTTTTTTGACAGATTTGGAAGCATTTGTTTCTGTTGTCAAGACTCTAATACAGACTAAAGAAAGACTATGAAAATGAACCGACTGGTTTCCTTGAGAACTGTATAATTTTGTTACCAGGTCTGTGTTTGTGTTTCACATAATTCTACACTTACAATATGAGATATGGTAAAGATGCCTTAGCTCCTTAAATAATGAATGATTTTTCTTAAACGTCACATTCTCCTCGAGAATAAAAAAGGATGATATGATGTAGTGCAACAAAAAAAGTAAGGAATATTCTTCACCCATTCTCTCTTTCTTCCCTCTCTTATGAACGCTTTCAACCCATTTAAATTATTTTCTGACGAAATAGGTTTTGACATTTACAAACCTGTTGACGTTTGGCGCAGGTAAAAAGGCATTACCATTATAATTATGTTATAATTTTATATAGTTACAAGAAGCTCTTATCATGAAGAGTTTGGGAATAGAAATTACCCTACCCGGAATAAAACAGTGGAATATGCACGTTCCTGATGACCCTTTCGGTGGTCAAAAATATATCCACTCATCGCATGAAGAAGACCGTAGAGTACAACAGCCAAAACGTGTTCAAGAAATGAATCAAGATAAGAACAAAAGCCTGAACATATTTTACATGATTATAATTTCTCATATAAGAAACTTTAGACAGAAATTAAGCTCTTATTGTTTGTTATTTGCAATAAATAAAATGAACAAATGAATAAATATTATGAAATAAATATTTCAATTGACTACTTCTTCGTTTATGAACGAGAAAAAATGATAATAGTTCAACAACTTTTAATTCACCGGTTCCTCCTGGAGACTTGAGAATTATTGAGCCTGTACCGTGTACATTATTATTCGAAAATTCTAGCAAATATTAAATCAAATAAAAGATCTCATTTTCATTAAGATTTTCACTTTCAAATTTATCTAAATTACTTTTAAAACCATCCACGGTACTGGAACAAATTATGTAAGCCTGGAATTAGTTGCTCGCTAAACAAAGAAACTATGCTTTTCATTAATCCGATCTCCCGGTCTAGAGAGTAGTTTTCTTCCACAGCGTATATAAATCCTCAGCATGCTTTGTTTAGCATGTCACAATAAAGATGGGAATTGGATGTTTTTTCTTCAGCTTCGATTTTCTAATTTCCTTAATTTACTGTTATATAACCTTTCAAGGGAGACCTCAGGGTATAAAATGAATTATGTTTAAAATTACACCCAGGAGATTAACACGAATATGATTAAAAACGTAAAGGAATTGAGTCAGGGATGATTGAAATCTTCTAGTATTATATTAAACAGTGTGGTTTTCTTGATTATCTGTCCGTAACCATGGACTCTTCGAATGAAAGCTTAGGATTTTGCAGATAAATTTCTATACTCACTATTTGAAACAACCGACTGTTCCAATGAAGTCACTTCATTATTTTTCCAGTTTTATGATTCATTTAACCAGTTGTCCCTTAGGCCAAAAGGGACATAAATTCTTTATAGCGAGAGCTTATTCTTTTTCCTTTTGGTAGATTGACAGCCCCAAGTCAATGTTAAAGAAAAAACCCTGAAAAATTAAGATGAAGGAAAAAAGTAGTCAAAAAATTAATAATGATCGTTCCATCGGAGTAGAAATTTAAATGTATCAGGGATTTTCTTCATTGGAATCAACTAAAATTTTAATGAAGACTTGAAGGTGGGTATAATGTTTGGATAGTCGCTGTTGAAGTACATCAACCCCACCAAAAGCTATTGATGTGGCTGGGCCTTTTGGGACCGAGGACTCAGCAGAAACGGCTGGTATAAGTTTCATTGTGCGGATCGTGGGGAGAGTTGGGCCATGTCCTACCATGCTGGCCCATGACACCAGAGACAAACTTCGAAACTGAGGCCGACAAAATACAAGATGGAGAGACAAACTAGACAAATTCAAAAAATACTGGCTCTGCGACGCCCATAATAGAGAAATGTGGCAAATCCTAGGGGAGATCTATGTCCAACGATGGACGTTAAAAGACTGATGATGATGATAATGAAGAAGGTAGATGACAATGAAATAGTTTAAGAAGCATTAACATAGATATTCACTCAGTTTACCTTAGTTCAGCATTGAGCGTCATCTTGTAATGGTAGGCAAGTTAGAATCGCAGACCGTTATTACTAAGTAGTGATTTTATTCCTCACTACGTGATTCATACCTGACGCATTGCTCCATAGTCTGGTGCAGGCCCAGTTGGAGTTATCTATGCCACAGAAGATTGTGTTCAACCAATCTCCAAGTGGAGATAGCCTACTTAGCCTCATTCAAAATCACGGCTTTAAGCCAAGTTCAAGCTATGGTTGCCAATTTAATGAGATTTTTCAATTTTTTGATCTTGGAAGTCAATCTCAAATTCAACAATTGAAAAAAAATATCCCAATTGGCAACACTGGACAATAAAACGTAAAACAATCTTTTTAAAAAAATCTAAATATGGTCTCACAAATTTGCAAAAATACACAACTACTTCTGCCATCAAACAGTCAAGTGTTAATATATAATGAATAGGTCTGGTCGTATTTGTTCCATGATCTTAATCTGGGTTGCCAGATGCCATTTGTGGTACGAGACCAAATTGTCTTCTGACCAAATTGTGTAGCTTCATTATACCAAAATATTGAATAACTAAGCACCTGCCATCTGACTAAACTTACATAAATCTATTGTTCCTGTATATTTATGTTGTATCATATCATTCGTGTGTAAGTGATTGTTATCTTTCATAAATTTTGCTTCTGTACCAAACCTTAATTTTCAGAATCAAATAGCTTTGATAAGTACCAACTTTGCACAATTTTGCTCTCGGGTAATACCAAATGGCAACACTTTCCTTGATAGCAGAGATGGCAAATCCTATCCATTATGAATATGAGATGCCATATTATCAAATTTTGAAGAATCACTTGGCCATTTATGAATTAACATAAGCTCAATGACAACTGAAATCTTTCATTTTCAAGAATTATACGATGTTCTATATGGAATATGTTAATCATCACTACCCACAACAGATTGGTTTAATCACTGTTGCTGGGCGTAGGTTATTCATATGATCTGACATTTATATGTATCTATCTGGAGTATGCCCAACCCTTGCTGTTCATAGGAAAAAACTTGTAATTTTGCACACAAACCCTTGTCAAGGAGTATGATATATTCTGAAAATTCCCGTGCTCCAAAATAGGGGGGTCAATATGCAATATGAGTTTCTCCTAAATTGATCACTAATTTATGCCCGCTTGTTTCTTGAAAATTAAAACCTTTCTAGTGATCACAGTCCCACAAAGGGCGAGAAAAACACTTATTCATCGATCACCCCTTTTCCAATTTTCAATAGATTGCCCTGACAGTTTATGTGGGTAGTGGTGATTCATAATTTCCCTCGGAATGTTTGTCTTCAATTCCCCCTTTCTATTCTCCACCGATAACCTTCGTTCCTTTAAATAGCCTTTTTTGCAATCCTTGGACAATAAAGCTGCATTATGTGGTCGATGGCAAATTCTCATAAAAAGTATTTTCCAACTTTCAAAATAGCTCACACCACTGTATGAGTTCTTCTGTCTAGTTAGAATAGTTGATTCTGAAATAAATAGATAACTCATTAGAGTGAACGGGTGTAGGATAAGAATATTGAAAGTGCAATAAAGGAAAATTACTCAAGTGCCTAATATATATTGATAATGGATAATTTCAATGTGTAGACCCAACTAATTAAATCTATTTGCATAAGCTTGAAAAATGTTATCTTTATTATACAATTGATGACTCATATGAATTATCTCCCTTTGAGATTATCGAAAATATATTCTTTGTATGGATGCAGCATTCAACGACCTGAATAGCACAGATTCAATCCCAAATGGCATTAACACCTTTGTGCCATGATCAGAAAGGATGTAAATGAACTTCTTCATAGATGGATGCAACTCCCTACACACGGGGTCACACAACAAAAAAACATCGATATACTATACCCAGGCAAACTAGTAAGATATCAAGAGACAATTACAAATCATACAACAACGCATTCGTTAATCTAACCCAAGTAACTGAAGAATAAGAATCAGGGGGTTAATAGTAGATGAATTGTTAAGCTGAGATAACATATTGAAGAAGAAAAAGAAATCAAGGCATCAAATCAGATGCTTGGTGTAATCCTAATCACATACAAAAACACATGGACACCAAAGAGATATTGAAATTTCTCTACAAATTATTGGTCAGATCATATGGACAATAGGATACGATGAGCAGTATCTGGTCTTCCATACATTAATAATACAAGAAGAGCTACAAAAGATTAGTTATAGAACTGGTATCACAACTAAAAGACCTGTCTTATGATGGAGATAGACCCAAAATACTACAGCTTCCTAATATAATATGTATAAAAAGTTGAGAAGTGATCTGATACTCATTTACAAAACACACACCACGATAGGAATGGACACAGATTCTGACTGAAAAATATGCAAAGAGAGTTTGTCCATCACACAAAGAACACTTTGAATAACAAACAGAAGTCAGAGTCACAAATACCAAATACATCGCTACCCTAATATTAGAGTCATATTTATATCATAAAGATTTCTCTCATATTGGAATTCATTATCAAAAGAAACTGTAGATTCTACTTCTACTAACGTGTTTAAAACAACGAATCAAAAGACATAAGCTTACCACAGAAATGTAAAAAAATTGTAAAATATTCATATTTCAAACAAGAAGACGACAAAAATAACAAGGAGAATGAGTTAAATAGATTATTTTTATGAATTAAAAGCTGTAAGCTAAAAATACCTGCAGCGTTGCTACATAGAAAGGTCTGTAATTTCGTAAGAGACTGAGGTATAAATGTATGTAGTAATTTCAAATCGATTTCTATCTCGTATAACTTACGGCCCTTCATTTATTTAAACAATATTTATACGACGTGGGTATAACATAATTTAAGCATAAACTAATACCATGATTTCGAAAAATAAAGAAGATTTTTTGCTACTAATTTCTATCGGGAGTAGAGCTGGAGACCAAGGAAATCAGCTTTCTCAATTTTGGCCTCAACATATACACGAACATTACTTGTTGCCACTCGAGGCAAATTTATAGTTCATTCAGGAATAAAGCCGGATAGAATTGAATTACTTGACAGATAAGAACATATTAGGATAGAAAATTGAGAAAGTAATACACACACACACACACACACACACATAAAAGTATATATGAATAAACATAAGAAAACAATAACAAGATATACAACGAGCATATGTACATGTATAGATATATTAAGTTTATCTTATTTATAAAAGAGTGCTCATTACCATGAGTAGAATGGTTATAAAGCATTGGGCTGAAACGGAGACATACTGAAAGGCAAATTGCCAATATGCTTAAACGTAATGCATAATACCAGCAATGACGGGTGTAAAACCTCGAAACTCACAGAACCACTCGAAAACAAACTCAGAATAGCACTGAGAGCAATGTAAAGAGCTACGTTAGGAATATATCTTAACGGTAGAAAAAAGATCAGCATGGATCCTAGAGAGAACCAGGATACCTCAATAGCGTTTTCTCAAGGCTCGAAATAAAAGTCAATTGTTTTCAGCAAGTCTTCCAATATTGTCATTTCACTCTCAAATTATCGGATTAACCATAATCCATACCAATACATTCATCACTATATCAAATTTTGACTGATCGATAGATTTTCTTCAATTAGACGTTCAATTTCAACTCCACCTTCTTTCCCGCCCCCTGCGTAAAAGGTGGCTAATTAATGGTCATAATTAGGAAGAACAATTAATTTGTCTGCTAATTACGAATTTCCAACATCGACATGTTTCGATAATTTCGAAAAATTTGCAGATATTATGCAATTTCCGTTAATTCATTCCTAATGAACCTCTCAATGAATCATGGTTGGCTTCTGTAATCATCAAATTTTGTGACAAAAGTACACAGCAGAAATATTAGAGAATCCACACGTATAAAAATTAGTAATGTGTTTCTAGATGAGTCAACATATCTCTATAAAACGCACTTCGGTCGGTCAGTCGGTCTATCTGTCCTAATTATGTTAAACAATAGAAATATGAAGGGAGGAAATGGTGAAATATAAAATGTAACTATCTGAACTGATCAATTTTCGTTATTAGCAGCTAATAATGCCATAATATAATACCCAAAGTCTGCGTAAGAGCCAAAAATGGCAAGAAAATACGAGAAATAAGCAATAATTCACAAATATGAGAATCAATTGACTCGAAGAAAGAATACTTGCTCTTCAATTGTTGCAATTTGAAAAAAAGACAACTTAATTATGATGAGTAAGGGGCGAGTGGCCATGTACGTTATTTTGCCCTAAGACCGCAAATATTCTCAAGATGGCCGAATCTTGGGGCCTCATCGCCTTTGGGGGCCCTTCTAGTGGCTTTTCAGTTCGCTTATGTCTCTTACCGGCTCTGTTGCAGGTTTTGAATAGAATCTGTTGTTTTCTTGTGGTTTAGAAGAATATCGAACAACTCTAGCGATCAAATATGGCGAAAGGTTCTATCCTTTTGTACATTCTATATGTAGGTATGGGTGTGCCTGTTTGCGTGTTTGTGTGTTCCAGCGCTCATGGCCGTACTGTTCTGACAACAGACTTTAAAATTGTCATCAATGCTCACCTAGAACCATTCATAAATTTCTGTTTTAATCTTGTCGGAGCCTTATTTTGATGGGTATATTAATAACATCTACATCCTGGAGAATCTAGACGCAAGTAGAATCATGAATAGTAATTAATCTGACCATGTTTATTCTTCGATGGGATTTTTTACATGACCAAAAATTTTAATGCGACGGTTGTTCAATTATCGACTTTCATGGTGAGTTGACTCCATATCTAAATAAAAAGGGTCCGGAATTTATCAATAATTTTTCATTTAATCATTCAAAACAGGTGACACATTCGTTTTGGTTTTCGGGAAATAAATTGAAAAAACAAGCCTTTATTTTTCTGCATGTCTTTGAATGCTGTTAATCTGGAAAAGACAAGAGTCATAGAATACATTAAAAACTCAAATAGCAATGGGCTGGCCATATTGCACGAATGGCAGGCAACCGATGGACATCACAACTCACGACATGGATCCCCCGAGGTCACATGCGGAACCGAAGCTGGCAGAATATTTGATGGAGAGACAAGCTAGACAAGTTCAGAAAGTACTGGATCCGCGACGCCCATGATAGAAAGGTGTGGTAAATACTGGGGAAGGTCTATGTCCAACGATTGACGCTGAAAGACTGATGGTGATGATGATGAATCAGTGATCTGTGCCCTTATGCAGGTTATTGCTTCAGCCGTTCCTACCAAAGCTCCACATCATTACATATTTAGCCCACTTGTGATATGTGAATAAGACTTCGAGGCGACTAGCACCTGGAATGGCGACACAAGCTTCACTCTGTGCTATTTTATCAATAGCTAGGGGGATAGTCGGATTCATGCTTTCCTGAAGGGTATTAGAGTGATGTTAACCCAAACTGTCCTTGCTGTAAAGTCCGGTCTACGTGCCCTGACCGTCTGGGCCACTCCGCACACCCTTGTTGTTAACAGAATCTAACAAAAAATGAGTGTGCATATCAGTATGCCCTCAAAATGATTTTTTTTAATTGATTTAAGAAGATTTAATAAATTAGATTAAAATAGTCTAATTGACGCCATAAAATCAGATACAATTAATTCTCGAAGTGGCTGTCATGAATTTCTGTAAATGATATGTATTTTTCCGAACTGTGACAAACTTTGATGAGTACTATGAATGCCAAATTCTTTTTCTTTCGGATCAAATTGGAAAAGGAAGGGATGAGAGAATGGGTGAGGAAACGATTTTTTCAATCAATACACGAAACAGGATACAGAGACAAAGAGAGAGAGAGAGAGAGAGAGAGAGAGAGAGAGGAGAGAGAGAGAAGGAGAAAGAGAAAGATTTTTTCTTCTTTTGTGTGTAATGGTTTTTATAAGAGAGTAGAAGAGAAAAAAGAAAGAAAGAAATGATAAAAATGGGGGGAGAGAAAGAGAGCAAGAAAGAAAGGAACTGATAATCTTTTACAATTGGTGATTCAATAAGAAAGTAGAATAGAAAGAGAGAACGGAAGAAAGAATACATTTTTCTTCTCTCACGTTTGATGGTTTGATAAGAGAGTTGAGCAGAGAGAAAGAGTGAGAGGGAGAGAGAAAGAGAATGAAAAAGAAAGAAAGAAAGACAGACGGACAGAAAGAAGAAAAAAAGAGAAAGGAGCACGAAATGATTAAATAACCCTTCTTCTTTTACTACTGGTAGTTTATTAAGAAAGAAGAACAGGAAAAAGAAAAAGAAAGGGAGATTTTTTTCCTTTGACGGTATGGTGGTTGAATAAAAGAGTGGTTAAGAAAGAAAAAAAGCGAAAGTTTTTTTCTTCTTCTCTCTGACGTGGTTTGGTAAGGGAGTAGGACATGGAGAGAAAGACAGAAATGCAAAAAAATTCCTTCTTTTACGTGTGGCTGTTTAACAAAAGGGTACAATATATATATATATATATATATATATATATATATATATATAGATAGATAGAAAGAAAGAAAGAAAGAAAGAGGCAAAGGCAAAGGCAAAGGGAGAAAGAGCATTTTTTTTTTACGTGTGGTGATCTACAAACACAGTGGACTAGGAAGACAGAGATAATATGTGGTAATTCAATAAGAGAATAAAATTGGAAAAGAGAGAGAAAATATTTTTTTTCCTTTGTTTATAGTGTGGTTCGATAAGAGACGAGAATAGGGAGAGGAAGAAAGAAAGAACGAAAAGATTTTTTCTTCTTTCACGTATGGTGATTTAATAAGAGATTAGAGCAGGAAGAGAGAATAAAAAGAACTTTATTCTATAACGTGTGGTAGTTTAATACGAGAATAGAATATATATATATATATATATATATATATATATATATATATATATATATATATATATATATATATATAATGTGTACTGAGAGAGTGAGACAGACTCGGGAGTGAGGTGTTTGGAGGTAATGTTTCGGGATTCTTCCCATCATCAGTGGTGTGAGCCATGTGAGTGTGTATTAAAATGTACCATGTGGAACCAGAGTCCACTGCCAGGAGCTATGCATTGTGGGTAAAAAAAATAAAAAATATATATATATATATATATGTATATATATATATATATATGTATGTATATATATATATATATATATATATATATATATATATATATATATATATATATATATATATATAAAGTGAGAGAGAGAGAGATGGAGAGAAAAGCGAGAAGAGAGAAAGGGAAAAAGAAAGACTATATTTTCTTCTCTCTCACGTGTGGTAGTTTGATAAAAAGTAGAATCGGGAGAGATAAAAGGAAAGACGATTTATTTTCTTTCACAAGTGGAGTTTAATAAGAGAATAGAATGGGAAGAGACAAAGAGAGAAAGATAGAAAGTAAGGGAAAATCCTCCTTCTTCTACGTATAGAGTTCAATAGAAGAGTGAAATAGGAAGACAGAAAGAAAGAAGAACGAAGTCTTTTTCCTCTTTTTTCTGTGCGGCGGTTTAATAAGAGAGTAGAATAGGGTAAAAAAAATGAAAGAAAGAAATTAGGAATATTTTTTCATTTACTTGTACTGGTTTAATAAGACAGTAGGATAGGAAGAGAGAATGAAAGCGAGAAGGATTTTTTTTTCTTTTACCATGTGTGGTTGTTTGATGAGAGAGTGAAATAAAAAGATGGATAGATAGATAGATTGATATGAACAAACAGAAGATTGATATAAACAAACTGAGATAGATACCAATGAATAGATATGAATTGATAGATAGATAGACAGATAGATAGAGAGACAGACAGACAGACAGACAGACGAAGCTAAGTTTTTTTGTTGTGGGCTGGTTGTTCGGAAGCAAAGCAACAAAGTTTTTTAAAAATTAAAAAGGGGCCTAGAAGTTTGAACATGGAACTTAATCAAAAGATTTACCCCCAAATTAAGAACCATGCCAAGTAGATAGGAGAGAATCATGTGGGGTGTTCACAAAAAAAAAAATAAAAATTAGCATATTAGAGAAAAGGTAGGAGTCAGGGATATCATAGAATCCATTAGAAAATTCAAATGGCAATTGGCTGGTCATGTTGCAAGTATGTCAGACAACCACTGATTCATAATATGAATCCCTAGAGATCATATGCGAAACTGTAGCTGGCAAAATATACGATGACATAACGAACGAGACGAGAAAGTGTCGGCTCTGCAACGCTCATGATGGAGAGATCTGGCGAAATTTTGGGAGAGTCTATAATCAGCACAAGACGCTAAAACGTTGTTCATGAAAAAAAGAATCCAAGTATACATTTTTTCTGTTCCACTGAAACAAACTATACAATGTTTATAATTAATGTATATTTCTCTTTTTTTCTCTTTATGCAATGATTCATTATTCTTGTTTCGGACTTTTGAACGCGGAATAACTTGGAAAATTCAATTGGAAACGTTTCATTACAGGAATGAATGTTAACAAATGTTGCCAAATGCTGTCAAAAGTTGTGTACACAATGTTGCAGGTTTGAACTACGTCTGGTATTCTTGTTTTCGAAGTAACTGTTTTCCACTTGAAAATATTGATTTTCTAAACCTTTTATCTTATAAACGAAACCTTAACTCTTACACGAATCCTCTGCAAATAATGTGACACTAGTCATTAAGTGGGCACCAGTTCAGAATTGAACATCATGTGACTTGAAATAAGTACCCCGTAAAATACATTGGTTAACTGGTCAGATTAACCAATCAATAGAAACCGTCACCTGACCAACGTCTTTAAGTAGTAGGGGTGAGTAATTGAAAATTAGTAAAAGGTCTGATCAATGGATTCGAAATTTACTTTTCAGCCTCTTGTTGAGCAGTAATCAAAACAAAGTTAAAATTTTCAAAATACGTGCATGAATTCTACTAGACACAAACTATGGAACCAATTCAGTATAAAGTGATATTGTAAATTGATACCCTATCAAAAAAAAAAAGCCTTAGGGGAGAATTTTAAGAAAGTGTGTTTTTTCAAGACAAAAAGAGTAAGTGTTCAATTTACAGTCTTTCATCTCTATTACCACGGCCAGTGCGTGCGAGACATACATACGGAGATTATCAGCAAGACCAACTTGAAAACTGAAAAAACCTATGTTGATGTTAAACTCTCGGGTAACAGTTTCTTATTTGTTAGAAAATAATACAACCGCCACCAACAGAATATACGTTTTACTTTCAGAAGAATTTAATGGTTTTTGCATAATTTATTCAAATTCTTCTTTTCGAATGAAAACGTTCACATTTGGAGAAGGACATTGAATTACTGTCAATGGTTTGTTTGGCTGCAAAATTCAATCAACTAATTTTTTCTCTTATTCTGATCAAAGTAAATAATTTTGTTGCCTCGCTCATCTTAAGAGCGGCATCGCAAAATAGTTTCTTTGATGGTGTGTTTACCCAGGGAATCCATTACACTAAACTCAATCCGTTTCCGTGGTAACACAAATCAGCCACACCCTTTCTACTCACAGATGTACGATGCTTTTCCGATCTGACAAATCCAATAAACCCTCTTTCCGATATCGATGGCGAATCCATCTTATCCAAAAGACTTCTTCAAACAATCCATAAACAAGTATCTTTACGAAATTACTTTCCTCTCAGTTGCTATTTAGCTTTCTTTCTACGTGTTTATCAGGAAAGAAACAGTATTTATTTGTCCGACCAACACAAGGTCGGTTTAATATGAGATTTCACACACGAACAAGTACACGAAAACAGAAATTGCAAGACGGTAAAAACGTCTTTTCTAAAGTATTCATTAAAAGACTTACACGGCAAGAGGAACGTGGTCTTACTTCAAAGACATTCTTCAGATCCCACCAACTGAAATATTAAGAATAAAAACAAACCTATTTAATTTGGTATTTACTTACATATTTGTAAATGAAGAAACCGAATTATTGAAAGAAGACAATTAGCTTCAATATATGTTACAAAGTATAAATAAACTAACAGCTTCAATGAATGAGCAACTAAACCGGGAAATACCGCTGTAAGATTCAAGTTAAGTTAACACTCCAACCACAATTGAGGGGCTGAGTCGAGTTTTTGAAGACAGAAATCGACTGCCAATGACCAATGATATAAATGCATCGGGGCAAGCTACAACACCCCTTTCCTAGTGCAATGGAGAGGTGCTGCCTTGAGCATTGAATACCCAGAACCACTTGCTTCCCCTCATGGGTTCGCTTTAATGAGAAGTTCGACACACGAACAAAAGGATACGCCCTCTTAGTGCAATAGGGAGGTGCTGCCCTTGGATTGGAATCCTCAGGATCAAGCTCATTCGATTTGCCTCCCTACACAAGGTATGTTCTTTAGAGGCCAAACACGTATACGAGAATGCGAAGCGAGAAATGGTGGCCAAGTCGTCGGGGCGACCCACAACACTTTTCCCGTAGTGTAAGTGTGAGTTGCTACCCTCAGTACCAAGCTCATTCCATTTATGCCATGTCTCGCCCAAAGACAAAATGCGACCGAATCCAGTGACAAAGGAAAGATCTGTCATGACACAATTCACTATCAAATCAATTCTAGAAAGATATTGACCGTCGAGCTATTTGTGCGTATGTGTCTCTCGCTTGTTGATGGGGTAGCCAATACCGAAGACTTCCAGAGGTCGATGTCACTATGCAAGGTATTAATAGATGTATCGGTTCAATGAGGTTGAGGTCTGGGAATCCTTTTAGTTGCCAGACCGTCTGCAACTGGAAAAAATGCATCGGGTCGCTACACACTGAATGACCGATAATAGACGCGGGAAACCTTTCTCAATCATCTTTTGCTAATCCCAGTCTCAAAAGAATAATCCATCTCAATCTGTTCATAACTCTTTACCTATATATGTTCATTTCCCAGTTGATTTATCTCTCTCTCTGTCTTTCACTCACTCTCTCTCTCGCTCTATCTATCTATCTATCTATCACTCTCTCTCTCTCTCTCTATCTATCTATCTATATATATATATATATATATATATTTATATATATATATATATATTTAAGAAATGGACATAATATGATAGAAAAAATTATGAATTGTGTTATATTATATAAAAACTTATTTGAAATGATTTCCCGTCGTTACACTTACACGGTTGATATATCATTCAATTTATACAATGCAAATAGACTGAAGTGGGTAAGGTGAGAATTTGTGCTGAAAGCAGTCATTCGGCATTTGCGTTACAGGTGTACTGTTTAGCACAATGGTAAGCTCTTCACACCGTTAGAGCAGACACCATATCGATGGCAGGTTCGATTCCTGCAGCAGCCCAAATCTCATCTTTTGTTTTGTCGATTTGCATTGTCTAAATTAAATGATATATTAATCGTGAAACGACAGAACATTCCAAATAAGCTTCTATATAATACAACACAATTTGTGATTTATATATGGATAGTTTAGAAAGTTTTACAGCTTTAAACATTAAGAAAAAAAGTTCAATTTATTTTTACATCACTTCGGTCACATAAAAGTATTTTCAATTTTTTTTCTTTATCACTTCAGTCACATATTTTCCAATATCTGTTAGTACAATTTATGTAATTTTCATTACATACATATAAAAAAATAAACGAACATACATCAATTTGAATCTGATTCATGTTCAACAATCATTTCAACTGGTACTGAATGTTATCGGTTACTTTTGAAATGTCAGCGTTATACAATCTGAGAACGCTGTCTTCTTTCCTCACCTCGTTCATAAAACATTCGAAAAGATTCTTTCTATTTAGTTTCAGAATTTATGTTGGTTATAAGTCTCCCTCTTATACATTTATACTATTTGATATCTCATTATATTTTATTATTCTTTATTTTCATGTTATTATTATTACTTTTTATCCTTTCCGAATATTTTCATTCTTCATTGCCTTTTGTCACTTATAATCAAATGATAGATTTATCTACATATATTCTCTAGATTTTGTTCAATAGACTTTGCTTAAAAGATCCCAATGTAGATTTGCTTTGGTGGATACTTTTAGTCACTTATTCATTCCTTTGATTTAGGATGTCATGTGAGTTTCTTGAAGGTTATTATTTGAATCTTTTCATTTAAACATAAATAGCATTTACTATATAGATTGTTAGCTGGTGTAGCATGTTTTGTTATCGTCCGTGAAATATTTTTGTTTCATTTTTTATCTTTATTTCCCTTATATATTTTGATACTGACGTTCTATCACCATATTCTTTATGAGTGACTGAAATATCATGAATGGAATATCCCACTTTGGCTGCTCCTATTTAGTTCTATTTGTTTTTTCTTGCTTTCAACGCTTCCTTTGAACCGTCTCATTTGTTTTCTCTTCCCCAATGTCTTTTGTCAAACATTAGTAAATAGTCCAGAGTTGACTTTGTTTCCATACTATAACAAGAATAAGAACAACTTGAACAATCCTTACCAAAATGAAAGGAGTAACCCACAATCTCCTGCTATGATTTTAACTCACAGCCCACTGACTGAGACTGTCTTATTGATTAAGCTAAAGTGACAGGTCTTAAATATTTCATTCTATCAATTAATCCATTTGTATATTTTTTCATAATTTCTTGTTTGGTATACATACAGTACAAAAATTGAGATGATCACCTTCTGTAAGAATAGGAGTTATTGTAGAGCTTAACCCTGCAATATCCAGCCTTGTCTTGTCTTTCTTTTTCACTTTCTCTCTCTTTCTTTCTTTCCTTCTTTCCGTCACTCAATCCATTCATTTCCGGTTTTCTGTCTTTCTTTTACTTATTTATTTCCCTTTCTTTCTTTCTTTCTTTCTTTCTTTCTTTCTTTCTTTCTTTCTTTCTTTCTTTCTTCCTTCCTTTCTTTCTTTCTTTCTTTCTTTTTTTCCATTTACTTATTTGTCTTTCTTTTCTTCAATTAGATTACCCCTTTCTCTCTCTTTCCTTTTTTTTCTTGAATCAATTCATTTCCGCTTTTTTTCAATATTCATCTTAACGTTTAATCCATATATTTCCTTTCTTTCTTTCTTTCTTTCTTTCAACCTTTCTTTAGTTCAATTAATTTATTTCCCTATATTTGTTTCTTTTTCCCTTTGTTCAATTCATACATTTATTCTTCCTTTTGCCTTCTTTTTTTTTGTTCCTTTCATTTATTTCCCTTTCTTTTTTTCTTTCAGATCATTTATCTATTCTCTTTTTTTACTTTTTTTCTCCTCGATTCATTCATTTATTCATCACCCTTCATTTTCTTCTTTCTTTCATTCTTCGTTTCCATTCATTTATTGATTCCCCCCCTTTTTTTCATTCATCCTATTCTAACCATTGTCGTTTTTTAACAATTGCTTCAAACGAAACTACCTTAACTCAATCCCCCTTATTAAATATCAAGTCTCTTTCATCAACCACCTTATCTAAAACGTAGCCATCCTAAAAAAAATAGCGTCTGGCTTTATTGTCGTCTGATTTCAACTTTTGACACTTATTTCCAAGAAAATTCTTGTCCACCGTTGGAATTGTGCCAATTCTTGAAAACTGTCATCTTATTTTAAGCTCTCTATTTTCCCAATTATGAAATCAAAGAATTCTCTTTTATTCCATTTCTTCTCTTTCCTCCATTAACATCGTGGTTAGGTACCTGAAGACCACAACTTTAACTGAATCAACTTTGAGTGGATTCAATTTTACCATAGATGCAATTATATAAAGAGAAATTTTTAAATCTATTACATTGAAAGAATTTTTCGACGAATTTTCGACTGTCAAGTCAGAAAAATCACTTAATCCAGAATTCCACTTACAATATTTCACATTATCGTATATTCATATCTTTCTCTTTTCACACCGACGATGATGTAGCAAAAACTGTTAAATGGGACAACGCAGGCAATTTGGGGTTCTGTTTTCGAAACTACGGTCATAGTTTGTAGGATTAGAAAAGAAGCAGAATGTGACCCACGCGGGCAATGGAGGTGGTGAAAGGGTGAAAAATGAAAGCTAGAAGCAGACAGGTAGTGATCCGTCCACCACTCCTGACTCGCCTACGGGAGGGCGTTGTGGACTGTGGTCGAAACGCCCAATGGTGGCAGTGTACTATCCGATGAGGACTGCTTCTAGAACAAAAGGAAAACATAAAAAAACACAAACACAGTTTTCTAATAAGGAAACCAGAGTACGCCCCCGAGCAGGTGTAGAATATAACTTGATGGGTTGTTCTGTCATTGGCATCAACTGTTAATTTTCAAGTTCTGTTTGAAAATAAAAACTCTTTGTAAAATTATGAACAATGGAAAATAAGATGGAGATTATCAGAAAATGAGTAAATTTAGTTTGCAGTGAATTAAATGCATGATACAGAAATCGTTGGTAAAGCACGGTCAGATTGAAATCGATCCCAATTTAAAACAATGCATGTTTGGTTAGTCACTCAATAGAAACCGTCATGTGGTCGACGTCTTCTTAAGTATGTTGTGTTGAGGTTGATCAATCAAAAGATTTGAAGGAAAAGTATGATCAATGAATAAGTTTCTTCTCTCATTTTTTGTCGGGCAATGATCACTGAAACCAGTCTGAATTTTCAAGACATAAGCGTGTATGCTGCTGGATACAAAGTAAGGGTCAAATTTAACAAAAAAATCACATTGTAAATTGAACTCCTTATTCTGAAAACTTGATGAATTTTTCAAAAACAAAAAACAAAACAGCCCTCTATCTCCATTACGGTAGTCTGAACGCATGACACATACACACATAGCCGGTGTGATGCGTGAAGCCCAGTGTAATAGCTCTACTTACTTATCTAAAAAAATCCATCTATTTGAAGCAAATAAAAAGCCTACGTGAAAGTTCATGAAAAATCAATTTAGAAACCGCCACCAGAACTGTCAACATAGTTTTTTTTTCAGTTTTCAAATGAGTCTGGCTGGCTGACTGGTTACCTATGTATCACGCATACAAGCAGCTTCAGTGAAGCTAGCATGCTAAAATTCAGACATTCAATCCTTATCATGTCCACAAAACGTCTTTTCCCGTCTTTCGAAAATTCCCCTAAATAGCTTTTTAATGGGTGGTTCAATTTAAGATAAAGGTTCTGCTAAATTGGTCCCTTACTTTGTGTCAGGTAATCGTCACAATTGTTTTGAAAATTTGGACTTTTTATAATGATATACCCCGCCCCAACAAATGTGTGAGGAGTAACCTCTTTAGTGATAACCCCTCTTTTAAAAAAATTCCAGTTGATCACCTGCAACAGGGTATGCTGTCAAAATATTCGGGTCACATGTAGGTTTCTATTGAGTGACTAACCAGACCTGTATGTTACACTACAGCGAATTCCAAATATAAACCAGACACCCACGGACAGATGCTATAAATAAATAATATTGCTATAACAGAAATACGCTGGAATAATATGGAAACCTTACCAGAGGTCAAAGGTGAATACATCCATCACTATTAATCCTATCAATTAATTACAGTTATTAGAAAAGTTTATCTTTATGGGAAATTGCTGGAGCCGGTGGCACGACTTTTTATCGAATGACATCTAATCGAAAACGCAAAATACAAATACACACATCACAAACACACACATACGTACACACATACAATCATATCACATACATAGATACTCATCACAAATACACACACACATGCATGCATACCATTTACACATATACAAGCCACGAACACATACATACGCACATACATACAGAAACATATATACCACATATACACATGCGACGTACTCACACATTCACCCATACTACATTCACACAAACATATAAAAATCACAAGCACACACATGCACACATTTCCACAGAAATACACATGCCATGTATGCACATGCTACATACACACATATACACTCATACTACATACACGCAGACACATCACAAACATGAACATACGTACATATACACAGAAACACACATGCCACATGCACACGTATTCACTCATACCATTTATACAAATACACATACCTCACACTCATATCCACACGTTCACACACCAGACATATATGCGTGTTTGGTATGTGTGTGCAAGTGTGTATGTGGGTTATGTGTATGAGTATGTGTGCATGGGTGTGTGAATGATCGTTCGATGAAAAAATCGTGCAATGGCCGGAGCCTGATAACCTAAAGGTTCAAAACAGATTTAGGATATTTCACACATATCTTTGAATCTGACCGACAGTGCATAATGCCGTTATATAAAACAGAGAATCAAAGGGACCTCAACAATTACTGGCTAATAGGCCTACTTAACTGCATCTACAAACCATTTACCAAAGTGATCACCAAAAGAATAATCAAAACGCTCTATGAAAACCAACCAAGGAAACAGGCTAACTTCAGAAACAGTTACTAAACCAAGATCATCTCCGTTCAATACACCAACCAAAAGAGAGAGCAGAAGAATATAGTGTGCCACTTGCTGTAGCATTAGCTGATTTTAAGAAACTTTTCGACTCACTGAAAATCCTTGAAGTCATTAACGCAATTGTACAAGGCGGAAACCTCGTATACGTCAACGTACTGCAACATATCTACCGAGACAGCACTTTCTCCCTAAAGACAATGGATGAAATGCTATCGGAGGTGGGAAAAGGTTTTTATAAATCTTGGACCTGTATGCAAAAGTTAACTGAGAATGGTCAAGAAATAAAGGTGATAAAAGAAGAAGAAAACCTTCACTGACTATGAATAGTTAACATGAGAATTAAGCGGGAAATTTAACAATAAATTAGTATTCCTAAGAGTATACAACCGATGCATTCTTTAAAGTCTACAGAGCTGATACATAGAACCTAGCCCAAAGGTTGACGTTCAAACTGAGAACTATGCAACTTGCACATGTGAGAATCATGGCCAGCATCACATGGAAAGATCATACGACTGCGCAGTATAGTAAAGGAAAAAAGTAGTTAAAGATTTCATTGATTCATTACAAAACTCAAATGGCGATTTGCTGGATATGTAGCAAGATTGTCAGACAACTGGTGGATATCACACCTCACGACGTTGATCCCCATGGATTATAGGTGAAACTGTAGCCGGCAAAATATGGCATGACGAACGAGACAAATTAAGAAAATATAGGCTCTATGACGCTCATGATACAGGGGTCTGGCGAATTTTTGGGAAGCTCTATGTCTAACGACATACACAAAAAACCTGCTGCTGCTTTTGCTTCTGCTGATGATGATGGTGATAAACTTTGATATATGTTTTTAATACTCTATTTCTGGTCATCCTGGTCTCTATATCTGTGATCATCCTCTTCTGTCGAGGCTGAGTCGGTACATTGTCCATTGATATAATGACAGTATTGTCTACTAGCAAGCAAACAGGATAGTGTGCTAAAAAGGTCATAGCAGATGAAAAAAGGATGGCTAAAGTACGACGGTGTTTATGTAGCGTGTCTTGGAAGCCCTGCAAGTTATCAATAATGCCTTATCATGATAGCATTTATGCTTTTTCATTCAATGTTCGGGATTATCAAAGTCTCATTGCTCTTTACAGATAACCAAGACTTATATTGGTTCGAGATTAACGTTTTGGCTGAAATTAATTGTAATTATATTTCCCGTTTGGATCCCAGATTCATCACTCAATAACTAAATACCCAGCATAATTAGAAACTTTCTACCAAAACTATCACCAATACTGTCGATAAAGGTTTCTTCAGTTTTCAAGATGGTCTGTCTGACAGGTCGGCTATCTATATATGCATCGCAAAAGGAATCAAAATTCATAAATTTATTCATAATTATGACTTGAAAAACTTTTTGTTTTGTTTTGTTTTTGTCTTTCAAACTCTCCCCAAAGTAGATTTTTAGCTGGAGGGGAGTAATTCCATGATAGATTTATGCTAAATTAGACCCATTTGCGCCAGGCAGCGTTGACGCTTTTTGTTTTTTATTCAGACTTTTGCTTCTCAAGTTTCAGCTCCATAGGTGACTATTGGCATGATATATTGGCTGTACACTCTTCTTTTTAGGATTAATTGGATTGTCGCGTTTTTGAAGGTTAAGATTGCTCTGCCAAAGGCTTGTCATCTTTGAGTGATTCTTTGCTTGATTTCTCCTTTTGTGGGTATCATAGACATTCATTGTCCGAGGAAGATGTAGTGATCTACTTTTACACCTTCGATTTTGACAGTTGTATTAGTGATATCATAAATATAATTCATTATGACCACATCTATTCCTCCATGGAATCTTTTTACGTGACTTCAAATTTTGGCTCTACGGTTGTTCGATTATCGACTGCGTTGCTTCAGGGGCAGGGCTCTCACACATACAGACGATGTATCACTTTAATAAACATACTTTGGTCCTGAGTTGCTACATTCAACTGATTTATATTTCGAGGTCTTTGTATTTTACGAGGTTCTCGAATCCCTTGATAACAATAATTATTATTATCATCATTATCATCATTATCGTCTCTATCGTTATCTCCATAATTGCATTTAATAGAATGCTGAGCCGCAACAGAAAGACGTGAAGAATAAATGAATGTTAATCTCTTGGGAATGTAGATAAAACTGCATCATATGCAACCATTCAATTGAAGAGATAAGTTATAGGGATCCCAAAGAGCTACAAACACTTCCCTATAAACGTCGTTCCATTCAATGCTATTTGATATAACGTCGTAAACAAAAAGATATAGATATTCAATAATCAACACACATAATAATTAGCAGATGTCTTTTGTCCCGTAACTGACTTAGTAGATTATAATTCCATTAATGTAACTGATACAGTAGATTATAATTCCATTTTATAACTGACATAGTTGGATATAATCCCATTCGTGTAACTGACACAGTAGATTGTATTTTAATTGATGTAATTGACCCGGTATAATATAATTTCATTCATGCAACTGTCGTACTAAAATAAAATGTTCCAATTACCTAATAAAAGAGCTGAATTCAAAGATTATAAAAATTGACAAAAAATTAGCACAAAGGCCCCTAAAATAGACATACAATATATTTATCATTTATCAAGACAATAATAAAAAGCTTGTTTGTGCTAAAATCGAACTCCCTTGCTTCATTAAAATCTTACAGATAAACAAAATAGAATTCATTTCTCCAGGAATATTGTTCTAAAATATTGTATTCCATTTTAACTCATTTAGTAGCATTTCTTGTAAGTGGGATTTGCAAACTGAAGCAGATCTGAGTTGGGTTCCAGAAAAGAGAAATTAATTCAACAATTCTAGCGTACGTCACTGTGTCACTGTTCCTTGTGCATCACGTTAGTGGTTTTCAATCATTGTCATCTGTCATCCATCCTTGTTACATACGAAAGTAAAGTAAAACTCAATCGTAGAAGTCTGACAAGAAAGAGAAGGAAATGATCAATCTATCACTATCCTCAGATTCAATGGAAGGAAAAAGACGTGCTCAGTCTGATGGTTAATCTACCACTGGCATTGAAAGCAAGTCAGGAATGATAATTCCCTATTACTATTAGGTTGTAAACGAGGATTAATCTATACGTAAACAAATCCTATTTTATATAAGGAAAACAAAAAAAGTGTACATGAGGTAGAGAACCTTTTGAAAATCTTTTTACATTAAACAAAAGAAAACAGCAGTCATTTAGATAAAAACTAAACAAAAGGTATTTATTGAATGTGAAACGATCCCCACCCTCACGACAAATGGCAATTATCTTTCTTGGGATTTTCCAACGCTCTTTAATTTATTTGCTGAAATATTTACATCTTAAGTTTTAATATCTGATGAATTACAATAATTAGGTCCACTCAGTTGGAGATTGACAAAAAAGTTTCGAAAAAAAAAAAAAAAATTGACTGCGCTAGCATCAAACTCCTTTCATTAAAATCTTAAAGCTAAACAAAACAAAATTTATTTTTTCCATATG
Source organism: Thysanoteuthis rhombus (assembly GCA_963457665.1). NCBI lineage: Eukaryota > Metazoa > Mollusca > Cephalopoda > Oegopsida > Thysanoteuthidae > Thysanoteuthis > Thysanoteuthis major. The sequence goes on from OY735241.1 coordinate 19,986,933, forward strand.
ATATTATTCCAAATCTTTATTAGAAGTTCCTGAAAATAAATTTTGCAAACTTTTGCAAAACAATCTGATATGAGTTAGGCTTAAAAAGTAGGAGTGAATTCGTCATCTGTTTATCACTGATCTGGTTATAAACTCAAGAGAAGGAGTTTCACAATGAGTATCCATTCATGGTCAACAGAATGCTATTCTACAAACTCACTGCCATTCAAATATGTATTATCCACGTTTTTAAAATGCAATAAGTGCATCCATATATTTCATAGATGTCGCCATTTTTTATGACACTCTTAAACAAGAATTACATATTGTTTATGGAATTGCGAATCAGGTGATTTTTCCGATTCAACGTAATTCCTTCACTACACTCTATCAAACCACCTTTATTCATGTAATTGTGTCTATGGTGAAATCAGTTTTACTTGATTCTGTTTCAGTTGAAATCAATGACTCTAACCACGACGTTGATCGGGGAAGGGTGCATGTTGTAAGGGTGTCTGGAAAGTATTCAACTCACCGAGAACCGGTCGCTCGGTCTTGATATAACTTGGCAACCAATCAGAAAGGGCCTTTTTGTACATGCTTGAACTGATAATTTCCTGTGGGGTTACTCATTCGTCAGTGAGACACCACTGAGTGGGTTTGTGCACTGCCTGACAATGACTGTCCATTTTTCTGGAATTTTTCGCTAAATATCGCACGATCCAAGTCTGTCAGCTTATACATATATATATATATATATATATATATATATATATATATATATATATATATATATATATATATATTGTGTACTGTAAAGAGTGAGACAGATTTGGGAGTAAAGTGTTTAGAGGTAAGGTTTATTAATCCTTAGATGTAAATGGTCCAGACAATTTTCGGGATTTCTCCCATCTTCAGTGGTGTGTGCTGTGTGAATATGTGTTTTTAGGGTTTAAAGTTCCCATGTGGAACCAGAGTCCACTATCAGGAGCTTTGCTTTGCGGGTAAAATATGTTATAAGGGCTGCTGGAGGCCTTCTGCTGAGTGAGAGAAAGTCCAGTTAGTTATCAAGTCTTTGGTTAAGCAGCAGCAGTTGGTCTTGGAGAGGGCAGAGTGTGTCAGGGTAGGAGGGAAGTGATGTGGAGTTAGATTTTTTCGGTATGTTAGGGATAGTGTAAATAGAAGGGTGGTGAGGTCGAGGATCTACATAGGTATCAACCTTACAAGTTATCAAAAATATGATGGCTATGATTTGGACCAGAGGTATCACTGGCTAAGGTGAATTTTTCCTATGGGTCTGGGTGACTTTGAAGCTTCCATTATTGAATGTATCTCAGATGTGGGTGTGAGGATATTATTGGTAGGAGTTTTGTGAATTAGAGTTCTGTGTGATGAGGGTTGTTAAGTGTAGTGTTTAATCTATTTGGATATAGAGTTTTGAGTTTGTTGATCCACATATCTTCGTGTTTCTCTAGAAATATATATATATATATATATATATATATATATATACATATATATATATATATACATATACATACATATATGTATATATACATATACATACATATATGTATATATACATATACACATATATATATATATATATATATATATATATATATATATATATATATATATATATATATACATACATATATATATATATTGATACAAACCCCACTTCATATATGTGAATTGTGGTTTAGTCGTTGTGAATTTCTTTGATCTCAGCTTTAACACGTATAATCAATTTGTAAAGCGTATTGAAAACTGGACCGTATAACTTGCCGTATCTCTCCCATACAGCATCTACGAAACAAAGACAACTCGACTTAAATTGTAAAATAGCTGTATCAATTTAAGCACTTTGATCCTGGTTTGAATAGTTGCTGGTAACAGTTAAGCCGTCGCCAGGAAAAGTGTTTTTCTTTTGATCTCCTTTCCAAATTGAGACTTGTTCTTAATTCATTTCCTATCTTTTCAATCTTTTGTAATGTCTTCTGATTGTTGCCACTGAGCGCTTTTGGCTAAGCCCCAAGAAAAAAAAAATCATTTTTTTCATTGCTTTCTTACATAGCCAAGGCCATTATTGTAGTTTTTGATATTGTAAATATCTGAATATTGCATTGAACGTTCTCCTTGTTGGATATAAGCCACTTATTCAATGTGGCTCAAAGCCATTCTTATGCCTTATTTTGAAGAGTATTGTGCTATCACGTGATTTGATTTCGCTCAAGGGTTAGCATTGTGACTACAGAAGATTCTGGAACACTTCAGGAATAGTACAATTTGGTCAAATAAATCATTTTCTCGATTCATGTGGATATATATATATATATATATATATATATATATATATATATATATATATATATATATATATATATATATATATATATAAACGAATTCAATGTATGCATTTATAGTTTTGTCCTAAAGTATGAATTGTACAGAACATAAAATAAACAACTGACTGAGCTCAATCAATAAAAAATAAAGAAACAATAATTATCAAACAAAACCTGAAACTAATTTAGTAATGTTTCTTAAGAATATCAAATATTTCATGGTCTATATTAAAGTGAGCTATAAAGTTGGAATTTGTGTTTGAATGAAAAAAATCCAAAAGGATAATTTTGAGAAATACTCATGATATCCTGAATGAAAGAAATAAATTCCTGGTTAAATGTAGACACAAAGACAAATGCTGACTGGAATTTATAGTTTAGTATGAGTTACTAAAGGTGATGAAAATGAAAATATCTAAAAAAAAACGTATTTAGCTGGATATATTCATATTTGATATTTCCTATTGTCCCTGTTTATAGATCGAGACCTTTACAAATAAATAAATATCAACTTCTAATATACATGTGTGTTTGTGATTATATATATATATATATATATATATATATATATATACACACACACACATGTATATATATATATACGTATGTATGTATGTATATATATATATATATATATATATATATATATATATATATATATATATAGAGAGAGAGAGAGAGAGAGAGAGAGAGAGAGAGAGAGATATTGTCTGGGTTATGCCTACGAATCACGTCCAACCAAAATCCCCGGTTGTAAACGTCAAAATTTGCTTTGACAGTTATTCACGTGGACTATAGGAGCAGTAATATCAAATGAGTCCCTCCCTCACTGGACATCCCCTCTGTACCAGTTCAAAACTCAAGCATCAAGAAACTTGACACACACCTTTGTAAATACAATTCATGCGGAAAGAGCGTAAATAAAATCGATGAAATTGGGGACTGGTTCGACTAAAATGTATTGGAGCTATAATTTTTATTTTTCTGAGGAAGGTTGAAAGCTCCGAGAGTGTTCTCTGAGGGATATGTGGCTGACAGACAGGGCATTTGTCCTCCATCCCAAATTAGATCTTTTCAGTGGGGGGCAAGGGGATTGAAAGTTAGGAATATACGAGTCAAGTGATAGCCTACGGGAAAATCGCAGCTCTATTCCCTTACCTGAAAACGAACATCCATATGAATTTTTTGTCCCCTAATCTCCGCCCCCAGTCCCATCCTGAAAGAGGGCAGCATTATCGTAATTTGAAAGGACCGGGAAGGGAAAAACGAAAAGAAAGCATTACAAGTCTGGTTAGTTACTCAATAGAAATGGTCAGTTTTTTAGCTGCATTTCGCGGTTAAAAAAATTGAAAAAAGGGTGATCAGCGAATATTACCCCACTCTCCTCCCGTTTGGCATACTAATGAATTTTTCAGCTCTCTATCACTATCGGGGCAGTCTGTACGCGTAATAACAGCAAGACCAACTTAGAAAGTGAAAAAAACCTATGTTGCTAATTTTGGTTGACGGTTTCTATAAAATACATATGGCATATTAATATAGGTACTAGGATATAACCATCTATGTATATCACGTCCAACCAAAATCTCTGGGTGTAAAGGTCAAAATTTGCTAACTGAGTAAATGATGGGCTTATTTATATATGCAGAAAGGAACCTAAAGCTATTTTACTTGGTAATTTATTTTTTTGATAATCCAAGTATCGTATATTATTAATAATTTTAACTAACGTTTTACAGTAATCCTAATTTCCTGTTGCTGTTTATTAAAACTTTGAAAAAGATTTGTTTTTTTTTTTTCGTGGTGGCAAGATTAATCTACAATATAAGTGTACACTAACTTAATACCTCAGTTGTTCTGGCACCATTTACGTTTATTTGTTTTTATCTTTATTAGTGATCAACTCCTTAATCTTACAGCAGCGATTAAACTGCGCAATCAGAAAATAAAGAATAAGCCCCCTGTGGGAATTGAAGTCGTACCGTCAGGCCCAGCAGGGATCCAGTACACGCCTGGCTGCTTCTAGCCTTTCAGGCACGAGGAACTTCATAGGAAAGCCGAAGCTGATTTTACACAATGAACTTGACTCCTTACAACCGATATCCACACTTGTCGATGTTTACAATTGATACTTAGTTGTGTTATCATATGACATATTATTCATTTCAAATTCATTTTTAGTATAGCGACATTATTATTAATTTTAACAAGTATCTTCATTTCAAGTTTTTAAAGTCTCAACTCAACTCAAGTCGTTTCAATAAAAATCGTTTCTATGACGCAATCTATATTGTTAAATAATGATAAGGAGGTAAATTAACCTATATGATACACGAGTGTAAACAAACAGATAAAAAATGTTCATAAATGCTCATTATATGTATGGATATTCTGTTGATATACATAGACAAAAGATGAATTGGATTCCATTCAAAAATTCATCTCTTTTAAATCATTATCGATATTTGACGTCACTGCGTTTAAACTGTCCCTTTTGATATGAGCTCACCCTCGTTTTTCTCATTATGTCCACTAAGTGGCCTCTTGATTTCACTTTAACAACGTTATTAAGCGAAATCGTTATTCTTTCATAGAAACAAAGTTTGTGGAAAAGGAAAACGGAAGCAAGAAATTGTTTGAGATTTGTTCAAAAGATTCTTGAAGCACAAAAGACAATAACAGAAAATAATGAGGTTTTCAAATCTGAACATTTTTTTTTTCCAATTCGGAAGAGAAAACTTAAAAGACAGGTATGGTTAGTCACTCAAAAGAAACTGGCATGTAAATCAATGCTTTTAGGCAGTATACCATTTCAGGTGGGATCAATTCAAAAATTGGAAAAAATGATGATCGAAGAGAAAGCTACTTCTTTCGCCTTTTGCAGGACGGTGATCACAAAATTTTTTTAAAAAAAGCAAAAACAAAAACAAACGTGAATGCTGCCGGTCACAAACAAAGGGACTAATCTAGCAAAAACTAATACTATAAATTGAATACCGAACTAAAATCGTTTTTTCTCTTAAGGGTAAGGTTGGTGATTTTCAAAAGAACGAAGAATATTTTTGGTTGACATAGTAAAGAGAAAACATTGAAATTTTCTGTCTTCTAGCTCAATTGGTGCGGTCTGTACGCTAAACACATACATACATACATACATACATGCATACATAGTCAGCCAGACCAATTTAAAAACTGAAGAAAGCCATGTTGACAATTTTGGTGACAGTTTCGGTTGACGGTTTCTTATAAGTTGGCCTAAGATTCTGATTGCGCCCAATTACCGGGATGAATCGTCAGAGAACTGGATGCATTGAAGTAAATTAACTAGAAATTGCATCCGAAGAAGTTTGAATTTCACTACAATTCATTTTTTTATGTATATAGATTTATTTGTATGGATGTGTGAGCGGCCAAGAAGTTGGAAGCATGGAAAATTGGATCTGAGAATTGAGTTCAAACTTGAGACAGTTCGTGCTCACTTTGAAATGATCTCTTTATATCTATCTCCCTCCAAATGTGTCATAGGCAAGCGTAGAAGGGTAAGGCTCATCAGCCCACTCATGTTTCCAACGAGCTGTAGGGCGGCATAACATTTAGCAGCACACAAAGCCAATCGGTATTGTGAGTTCGCAATACGATTGAGACAGCCTATGCTCGCTTCCCACAATTAGAGTTACCGAACTGCAGGGCACTGGATTAGAGAGGTTATAACATAATATTCTGGTTTTAACTTAGTTTATATTTTACAAAGTTTGAAACGGACAACGAAACCTTTTTTCTCTAACGACAGCGTCTTTTACTCTTTCATTTTGATCCGCTATTAGAAAAATGTGTTTAATCAAATTAAAAATCAAATTTTGGATTTGAATTTTTATTCTACTTCATTTCAATCTATCTATCTATCTATCTATCTATCTATCTATCTATCTATCTATCTATCTATCTATCTATCTATCTATTCCCCCCTCTCTCTCCTTCTGTGTCTCTATATAATATGACACAATTTATAATTATATATATATATATATATATATATATATATATATATATATATATATGTATATAT
>OY735241.1:19998328-20028328 GCA_963457665.1 Thysanoteuthis rhombus
AGTATCTTTGTTGCTTTTGTTCACGTTTGTTAAAATCCAAGCTAAACACATTATTTTAAAGAATGTAATCATACTTGTATTTTATCGAAACATGTCAATACAGTTTTATTGATCGTGAAAACTTTGTTGTAACAAAATAATCTTGAAACAAGTTTACATTTGCAAGATCATTTATCGTGCACAGGCTTTTCTCACGGGAAAAAATGCGTAGTATAAGATTTTGCCCTCACCTAGTCTTGAAATTAGATGGAACATTATTGTGCACGATTGTTTCCAAATTTTCAGTTAATCAGAACAAAGAATTAATTGTAAAAAAAATCCCAACTTTTACAAACTTTTAATTCTGCAAACCAAGTACCAACTTGTCAAATGTTGCTTCGTTAAAACTTTTGAAGCAATGATATTCTTCTGCAAGAATCCAATTGACAAATTCTTGAATTTTGAATAGATCCAGAACCGTCTCTGCAGGCAGTAAGTGCTCTTAGCAGGAGATTTGGCACCAAGTCGGGAGTAAATCGAATTCGTAGAACTACTTAAAGATTTATCCACATTATTTACATTTTCAGTTGTCGGTGGTTACGACGTGTCGTCAACAAAAACCTTGATGACTAGAGGCATTATCAGATCTATGTTGTTGACTGATTTTATTACACCGTTTGCAATTGGAGATACTCTGCATGCAAAGTTCATAAGAGTACGTTTAATTTTGAACGGAAGGTGCAAGTGACGTAACTGTTCCCGCTACAGAAAACGGAAACAGCGAAACGAGTTCGAGATCAGGGTTGTTATTATGTATTTTTCAAGCCCAAGGGTAAAATTGATACAAAGCTTTTTGGTATAAAAGAAATTGACACCAAAAAGAATTTTACTTATTTTATTAAGGTAACAATCGTCTACACTTGAGTGATATGATACGGTAGATCATATACATGAGTAATAGATCGAGAAGATACGTATCTTTTATCCTTGTTTCCAGGTAGTTCAGTCTAAAGATGGATTTTGAGTTATTTGAATATTTTGTGTACTGAAGCTTCTCTATTTGGTCTGAAGATCATAAAGATTTGGTCTGATGATGGATTTTAAGTTATTTGATTATTTTGGTACTGAACCTTTCCAATTTTGTCTGAAGATCACAAAGATCTGGTCTGATGATGGAATTGGGAATAATCTACTTGCTTAAAACGAAAAACGAAACAGAGATAATATGTTGATACATTGAATTTCATTGTTATGATAGCTAAAATTATAATACAATTACCTGCTACGATTACTGCTCATAGCACCAAAACCTTCCATCTTTTTATTTTTTCTTAAAAAGATTATTATCATTATCATCGTCGTTTTAATATCTGTCGTGGGATCTCTCAAAGAATCGCCAAATCACTGTCACGGCAATTGCAGCACCAATACGTCTTAAGCCTATCTAAATCATGACGCCATCTTGTTTTTCTTCTGGGAATCTGTGAAGTCCATTCTTGCAACACTATCAGCCCATTGCCATTTGTGTTTTCTAATTGATTATGATATCTCAGACCTCAGTTTTTTTCTATTATATAATGTGCTGTCTCATGATCTCTCCATATAATTTTTAGCTTTATACCCTCAAGTGCACTTTCATTGTTCTCAGTTTTGGGGTCCATCTTTTGATCAAGTTACATTTTTTTAGCACCAAGTATAACTCTCTTGAATTACCATTGTCTTTCAAATTGTATTGTAGACGTTTTTTTCTGACTCATTCAGAGTCCGATAAGAAAACTTCAAGGAGTTGAAACAATGAGATAATGTCCATACTTTGCATAGATAATCACTGTAGCTCACGCGTGTATCAAAACTAATTATCTAAAGAATTATTTAAAATTATCTTTGAAAAAAGATTTTTATCTCAAGCTATCTATAAAATAACAGAACAGGATTTAAGCATTGTTGGCCCAAAAGGCTATATAAACTCCCGAAAACGTTTTCAGATGGAGCCTAGTGGTTTTGAAGTTTTAGCCTCCAAAATGCGCGAATGTCACCGGGAGACACACATTCACACGGAGATGAGCAAAGTGATAAGAATCTGTGGCCCACTTGGCTGGTTGGTTGTGATTTTTGTGGGGTTATAGTGATTCGATAATTATAATATATTGATAATTATAGCCAGTCACACCATCTTATTTTTTGCCGATCATAATTTCACATTTGATCTCTGTGTATTTATGAGGTCTGTTCTTGCAGCACTATTTTGGGCTTCAACTCTCCTCGATAAGTGCTTTTAGTTTATATGTATCAGTAAATAATCAGGTTAATAACGTTGATATGGAACGAAATACAGACTCTGGGTTAATAAAGGGGAACAATATTTTATTTTTTACGTCCCATTACGTCACATGAATATTTTTTCATCAGTTCTAGAAATAAAAAAAATGACTTGAATTATATTTTCTGAAACTAACATTTCGAAAAGAAGATAAATTTTGAATGGTAATTACAGAGTAACCTTCTTTTCATGACTTTTATATTGCAAATGCCTAAAAAAATTAGGGTTCATTCTGACTGAATATGAACAAGAAAATGCAGAGGAACATGATGTCTTGGATATTTTTAACTGCTTCTAAAGTTGACAGTTCTATGAATGCCAAAAAGTTTTTCATTCAGACCAAATTTGAATAGGTTAATAGCGTTGTTAAAGAACGAAGGATAGATAGAGTGTGTGAAGTCACATTATGTCAAATAATTCTTTTTTGAAAATCACTTCTACAAATGAGGAATGTGACGCAATAAAAAGTGTCTGTAATTTATGGAGCAAAAACATTTTTTAACATCTCATATTATAAGCGTCGAGTTTTGACATAGATAGGAAACACAAATATATACACACTTCATTGATACTGATAAAAATGTAGCAAGAGTCGAGAAAAGGAAGTTCTTTTTTAAATCTATTAGTAGCTCTGCACGATTCGACTATAATCATTTGAAAACCAATTATTTATTACAGGAACAAATGTTGCTAAATGCAATCAAAATTGCGTGAACTCGGTCGAAAGTTTAAATGTCTGCTCCAAATCTGGTTTATAAGTAAATTGCAATCGTAAATATACAGCCGCCATTTTTCCCAATATGGAAACTAGTAAGATGCTTAGTATAAGATATAATCAGTCATAATATATCTCTCTGCTGTGGAATTTGTAATTGTTTTGTTTACAGGTATGTAGGCTTATTGATACCTACTAAATAAACTGCGAGTGTGGAACACTTATTGAGGAGATTTGTACTACTGATCTGCGACTCTAGTTTGCTAAACATCGCACCATGTTGGGGCAATGAATCATTTGCTTATTACACAATTTTCAGTACTAGCCTCGCCGAAAATTGGGATTGAATTCGATTCTAACCAAAGTCTATCCTATTAGTTTCAAGCAGTCGTGCCTTTTTTTTTCATTAAGGTATCCTTGCTAATGAAAACGCCTGATAAACCGTATGAACCTGGTGCCTTTTCATGTCTTCAGGTTCATTTGTAGTCGTGATCAGGAGATTAAACAACACAAGAACACTCTTTGAGGAATATCTTGATTGGACAAATAAACTTTCGAAAATGAAATAGCAGTTTTAATAAGAACTTTTTATCACTTCCCCTCGTTTGCAAGTGATTAATACCTAATTTCACTCCAAAGCTGATTTCTTTGACATCCTCATTTTAGAAGTGTGGAAACATGGAAAGTATTCACTTATTCTATTTTCCCGTCGTCAATTACACGAACAATTAGTCAATGCTTTAGATCACATAAAACTTTTTATTAGGGGAGATTGAGAACAAGGAAACTAGCCATTCTTTTCAATTTATGCCTCAACAGACTAAAGTTCTAGAAGATTATAAGACTGCAATCATAATGCTATTACATAGGAAAGGGAACACAAAGAATATGAACAACTACCGGCCAATAAGCCAACTCATCTAAATCAACAAACTCTTTTACCAAACTGATCATGGGCTGAATCACCAAAAGACTAGATGGCAACTAACCATGGGAACAGGCTGGCTTCAGAAGGAGCTACTCGACCATCAACCATCTCTGTCTGGTTGATCAAGTAAAAGAGAAATCGGCAGAATATAGAATGACACTCGCTGTAGCGCTTATTGACTTCGAGAAGACTTTCGACTCGGAAGAATTTCAAAGCTTTCAACTGGATTCGAAATGATCGCCAACGATGAAATATACTCGGTACCATATTTACCCAAAGCAATACAGTTCTAGCACTTACACCATTCAAATTCAATTTCTTGGAAACCAGGGACCAAAATAGTGAACAGAGTAGATATATATTTCTTCATTTTCAGGTTATTCTGACTGGTTGGCTATGTATGCCTGTGTCATGCGTAAAGACTGCACCAGTGAAGAGAGCTGAAAATAAAAACATTTTCTCCTTACTTCATCTACAAAAACGGTTTGTTTTGTTCCCCCATTCAATACGTTCTTCAGGGGGATCCAATTCATAATCTAAGTTTATGCTAAATTGACCCCTTAGTTCGTGGTCAGCAGCGTTGGCACTTAATTTTTGAGATTTTCTTGGAGATCAAACAAAAGGCGGGAGGGATAGCATTGGTCACTGCTTTCTCCAATTTTTGATTTGACCACCCCTACATACGACATACTGCCAAAAGAAGTTAGTCACCTGATGATGTTTATTGAATGACTAACTAGATTCATTTTATATTAATCTATTTTTCTGATAACATATATATAAAATTGTGGAGTGACTCTTCGTAGATACTCTATAGCTATAAAATTAGAAGAATTAGAATTAGACTTTGATAGTCATTCGTTTTTTATTGATCTAGGATCACCTTGTACATTGGGATGCTTTACAAGTTCCTTTCTGTACAGTAGAGAAAACCACTGGCCTGACTCACTCATTGGAAAGGATAATACACGTCTCTTCCTCTAACCATTCTTCTTCAGCCGTGTTCTTTATGTATTATTTGAACCCTATCTTACAGAGGAGGGGTCCACAATCATTTTTGTTCCATAGAACAGTTTATTATTGACAAGATTATAACAGACCGGCCAGCGAGATAGAGGATACTCATGGCAGGAATAAAGGTTATAAGTCAACTGTCACTTATAAGTGGATAATACAGACGATTTCGCTTCTCAAAGTTTTTATCTAACGAACTTGATATCGATATGAACCTTAGTTCCGGGGAAGAAAAACTCATATTTTATATTCTTGTTCATTGACTACTGAGATGCTTTTGTCTAGTTTCCTTCAATGTTACAGTTTGTTGAATTTGTGAGTCAAATATATCTATTGGTGGGGCATGGTAAGCATGGCAGGGGATAAGGAAAGATGCAGTTGAGTTACATCGTTTCTTATCGCCAAATCATATCGATTTGATCTGGTAAAGCTGACAATATGATTTTGATTTTCAGTTGTTCAAATACAGCCGAAAGCAGGGATCAATTCTTTTTTCTAAGATTCAGAGAGATTAGATTTGCGAGGCTTCATTTGCATCGTTCGTCGATTGGGATCAGCACATTAAGATCAAATCTGAGATTATTTCAACTAAAATGTTCAGAAGGAGACGATAATCACCCAGGAAGGACGAACGATGAAGACAAAAAGAATCTCTTTCGGAACACAAGCTCAAATAATTCAATTCATCTCAATCATAAAATCAGTGCAGCGGAACAAGAGTAGCATATGCTTCTAAACTATCAATTTCAAAGGGCCATGCACTGAATGACTTCAAGCTATCTATTCCAAATCAGTGATTCTACATTTGCTCTATCACCAAAGCAATATAATGCTCTCAACTTTTATGAACGATGAGTCTTTAAGATTGGCGATTTTAGCCAATTATCACATTTAATTGGATATTTCGGATAACCGTAACTTTACTAATGACTCAACGAACCTGTGTATCTATCCTGACACTCTTGGCCCTGTTTGAGGGAGTACAGCCAGGGAGTACACAACTAAACGCTAACTAAAATGCTTTTTCTTCTTCGGTTTTACAAAAAAAAAGAAGTGCTTTGGGGGGGTTCCTATGGTCATTTTGAGCCGACGATGCCCAAATCTTGTGCTGATATGTTTCAGTTAGAGATCTACTTTTTTTAAGGTATTTTTTAGATAATTAGTCCTGGTACAGGCGTTGGCTACGGTGATTCATTTATGCTAGTTGCAGATATTAGATATAATGTTTTATTGCTTTAACTCGGAGTTAATTGATGTGATATATATACTTCACATATATACATGAATATGTCAGATGGTGTATTTGGTTGTTCCCGCACACTACACAGTGAAACTCAAAGGAATTGAAAAGCAAGAATTTGACCATCCAGAACTCAAAGGTGACAGCAGTATCAATAGTAGTTGGAGTCCTAGGAATATGATGGGCTTAACAAATCGTTTGGAGGAAGTGGGAATCCGAGGAAGGGCCGATGCCATCCAGACAACAGCACCGCCAAAAAAAGGTAGAATACTGCTGACAGTCCTAGAATATGGTTGAGAATTACTGTCACTTGATCTTCAGTGGAAACTTACATTCACTATCGGTGCAAAAACTTCAATAATAATATTATTAATGATAATAATTATTATTATTATTAGTAGTAGTAGTTGTAGTAGTAATATATCCAATCTGTTCACATTCCGGATTTACAAATTTACCCAACTAATGCAAAGTCCGTTCCAAAGATAAATGTTTGGGATGGGCACTTTTTAATTATGTGCTGAACAGTAATGTAAACTATTTTTGTGCCCGCCGTACGAAACTACTGCTCCGACGTATTTCGATAACTTCTCATCAGTGCTGCCAATTTGGATGTTTTATATCTAAATCTATATCTATGATTTTAGATAAAAGATCTATGATCTGCAATTAGATTTCTTGAGAACCGCTGATCCAGAAAACTTAAAACTCGACACTGCAATACCTCTCGTTCCGACTAAAATACCATTCTATCTCAATGCACACATGCATACACACATACAGATATTTCTTAAATTACAATACGGATGCACATCAGTAAATTGTCAATTCTAATTTACTTTGCATGTAATCCATTCAAGTCGAAACAATTATTTTTTCCCTGGCAAACATGGCTACAACGTATATTCCCCGTGGGACAAACTCCTGAGTTCAAACTTTCCTAAACTGATAAATGGTGTTCCTAATATTTTGAAAATAATGATGTAAACCTTTTGGGTGCTGACTGGTTTGAAAATCCATTCTCTGGAATTGTTCTATGAACTCAATATGCAAATCGGTAAAATTCGTTTTCCCCCGAAGCTATCTAGAGAACAATGGTCTTATTATAAAAAAATTAAAAAATAGAAAAAAAAAAGGTACAAAAACCTTTTAGTGGCGTTTTCTCTTACAATTTTATCTTAGGCATTAAGCTAAAACTTTTACCCAAAAGTACAGTGACTGCAAAAATTACTTCGAACATTTTAAAACTTTCAAGTTTTAAAAAACCTCTATCTTTATACATGACTTTTCAATGTTCAATCTTGTTTCAATATTTTTTTTTTTAGTTTTTCTACGTTTACATGTGTCCACACATCTCTATAAGACGCTTTTCGGTCGACCAGTCGGTCTGTTGGTTTGTCGGTCGGTCCAAGGTATGTTAAACATCAGAAATAGGTGGGGGAAGCGGTGTAATGCCATTAAAAAGTATGTCATTTAAAGGTGTAATGTCATCAAAAGGTGTAACATCTACTCCGAACATTTTTTCTGTCCACTGCTGATGAAGACTTCATAGAACATCAAAGTTTCGCATACAAGCCAAAAGAAAAAACAAAAAAAAACAAAATGACCATTCACGATTTATATTGAGAATAATACTTGCAGAATATTCCAGTAGTGCAGTATGAGAATTCAATGAATCGGAGAAAGACTACATGCCGCCCCCTTCTACTACAACTACCATCGATGGTATGCGTATCGTTGGACAAATGGTTCTTGTTCAATTTTCAATTCAGAATTCGGTCGATTTCGGAGCTGTAAGAATGTTAAGATAAAGAGTGCGTAGTGCCCTTACGCAGGCTATGACTTCAGCCCTTCCCTGCTTAGGCCCAACATAATTCATTACTACTTACTCGACCCGTTTGCGATCTGTGAAATAGATTCGAGACGACAAGCTACGAAAGTGGCATCACTCACTTCACCCTGCGCCATTCTATCCATAACTGAGGGGAGAGTGATTCATAACTGTCCAAAGGGCATTTGTGCGAGGTGAACACAAACGGTACCAGCCGGAGTTTGAACTCGGCTCGACGAATCCATACTCCGAGCTGTTATGCCCTCCGTCATCCAGCACCTTTACTGTCAACTAAAACCGCCAGAATGGGTTTCTTCAGTTTTAAGTAGGTCTGACTGGCTGGCTGACTATGTATGTGTCAATTACAGGCTGTCTAAACGGAGCGAGAGGGCTGAAAATTAAACATTTGCTCCTTACTATGTCTAGAAAATCTTTTTTTTTTTCAAAATTCTTCCCTGAATACGTTTTCAGAGAGAGGTTCCGAGGTTCAGTTTGCGATACAAGTTTATGCTAAATTGATTTTTGTGTCCGCTTGTTTTTTTTAAAATTAGGATTTTAGCAATCACCGCTTAAAAGTCGAAGGAAGTGACTTATTCAATGATCATGACCTTTATCCAATTTTTTTATATTGATCACCCCAACACGGCATACTGCCAAAGGGCGGTGGTGATGTGACGGTTTCTGTTGAATGGCAAATCAGACTTGTCAAAAAAAACCTTTTTGATGTGTTTATACAATAGCTAACACTTCTCCTATATACACACACCTTGGCCAAAGCAGTTTTCCATCTTAAGGGGTCAGTGCATTTTGTGTAGAATAAGAGGTTATCGTGTGAACCAGAAGTATAAAATAGATGGTGAGGAGCATAATGGACTCTAACTCCTGGCCTAACAGCATTAAAACAGGTTAAAGGTAATGTTTCTTTTGCTTCTTGGTTTCTTATATTTTACAGAAATCCTGCACAGCTATTTTACGTTTGAATATAATTTTCACTAAAATTGTATGCACGATCTTTCAGAGATATCACCATGTCCGAGCTGATATCTCAAACTATGTATTCTCTATGAAGCTGTTACTGCTGATAATACATGGTTTATTTCTTTCTTTAATTTGTATGGATTCATTCTACTTTTCTTTTTTCCATTCAGTCATTTACTTCTTTCTCTTTTTCTTTATTTCTTTCTTCATTTATTAATCTATTTATTCATTCATTCATTTTTCTTCCATTCAGTGATTTACTCAATTCTTTTTTTTTTTCTCAATTTCTTCCATTCCATGATTTACTTGTTTCTTTCTTTCTTTCTTTCTTTCTTTCTTTTTTTCTCTCTTTTTCTTTTTTTTTCGTCCATTCAGTGATTTACTTGTTTGTTTCTCACTTTGTTTGTCTCTTTTTTTTCTCTTTTTCTTTCTATGCAGTGATTCACTTTTTTCTTCCTTCTTTCTTTCTTTCAGTCCCTTTCCATTTTTTTCCTCCATTCAGTGATTTACTTCTTTCTTTTTTCATTCTTTTTTCTATTTTTCTTCCATTCAGTGATTTATCTGTTTCTTTTTTTCTTTCTTTCTGTTTTTTCTTCCTTTTTTTTCTCTCCCATTCTTTTATATTAGTTGTTTCTTTTCTCTTTCTTTCCCTTTTCTTTCTTTCCCAATCCTCCATTGAGTGATTTACAATTACAGTGGACTCTTACGATGTTGCCCCATTCAAAATCGGTCCCTGAATTTGTGTCCGGTAGCATTAATGTATGTCCTTTTGGAAATTTTGACTATTTAGTGATCCAACAGAAGGCAAGAGGGATAACTCATTTATATATCACCCCTTTCTTCAACATCTTTAATTAGTCACCCCAAGATGGTACACTGTCAAAAGACGTTGGTCAAATGACAGTTTATTTTGAGTAATCAACCAATCCTTCACTAGTCCAAATCTCTACTTTACTTTGTTTGTCCACCCTGACAAGAATGACAAGAACAATCCTCATCAAAATTAAGATGCACTCTATTATGATTTTAAATCACGACTGACTGACTGGTAGTCATATCTCTTACTGACTGAGCTAAATTTTCAAGTCTCACGTATCCACGAAATTCATCTTACAGATATGCAAGGGCTTCTTTCATTCTAATAAATGAATAAATTTGTAATGAAAAAATATATATCATTATGACTTTTCACAATAGAAGTGTTTGAATAGAAATAGGGGTGCAGTCTGACCATGCAGCAGCCTGGTGCGTCCTCTTGTTTCCTTCCTTTTTTCACGTCTTGTTAAGAACTAAAAGACCCCAGGTTCTTTGATCACACTATCTATGGCACTGTCTGGTCAAATCTCCGAGCAGAATATATTACAAAAACAAAGAAGTTGTTCCAGAAATCTCAAGCACAAATATGGAAGAGATCTTGACCCCCCCCCCTTGCTTGTGAAAAGCACATTAAAAAATTTTATAAATATTTAGACAAGTCTTATAAATTCCAAAAAAATTATCATTTTAAGTAATTATAAATTAAACTTAACAACCAAAATGTACCCATTGTCTAACTACAGAGGGAGTAAAAAGAAAAGAAGAATTTGACTCCCGGCTGAAAATTCTTGACCTACCCCTGAATGTTGTATAAGAATCTCTATTTATCAATCGATAAAAGCAACGATATCCCTCGATACAACGTTGTATTTTTAAGTGAGATAACATCAATATGACAATGTTGAAGCAATCTTTGAAGAGAAATATTCATTTATTTCCACTCAACACTAATATAGATACCTTTGAACTTTCTTGTGTAACCAAATGTTTCTTATTTCTATTGATATTCGGACCATCCTCATCTTTGTTGTTTTTCATCCAACGTTTCGGCTGTTGCACTCTGCGGTCTTCGTCAGGCATCATCTCCACATGGACACATAGCGCAGTGGTTACAGCATCAGACAAATTACTGTTAAGTAATCTGATATTTCTAGGTTCAATCCTAGTGTGAGGCAGTATAACAATACTACTAACGCTAAAGAGGGGAGTACGGTCAATATACCCCCGTCGGATAAATAAAGCGTTCGGTTCGTTACTTCCCCAAATCTACCAGATGATACCTGACGAAGGCCGTAGAGTGCAACGGCCGAAACGTTGTATGAAAAACAACAAAGATGAGGATGGTGCGAATATCAATAGAAATAATAATAATACCTCATCTCAAAAATTCCGAGATATACAAATGTTTCTTTTTCAGCATTTCTTTGTATGATCAGATTGATCCCAATTATATCGGTGTGATTTCGCTTCATCTCAAAGTATCTTTTCAAATGTCGATGTGTACCCTTAAGAAAATGAAACAAGAAATATATATTTTCGCAGATGGTAATAAAAATGAGAAATGAAAACTTATAATCAGATACTTACGTAATCAGAACTGGTAAAGGATACGTTAGGTGACCTTTAAGATTACATATTGCTCATATGACCTTTGTAAAGAGTAAAACCACAGAAATCGATCACGGTGGGCCAGTGGTAGCGTGCTTCCGTTGTTGAATCAACCTAAGACTTTAAAAATGGTGCCGAGATCCTTTCTGCTCAGCACTCAGCACAAGGACTAGGATTAGGTAACGGCCCAATCACGTTGCATGTACCAGTTCTCGCAAGATCAGTGAAGTTAAGCAACGTTAAAAGGTGGTCAGTACCAAGATGAGTGATCATTTTGTGAGGAAACAAGTGTCATAACTAGAACAAAGCCTCAAGTGGTTAGACAAATCGGAAATTGAACTTAATACTGACTGTGCGTGCGTAACTAACCCCTTGATGCCCTCAATGCCACAATAAGTGGACAATGGACGATACAAAAACACACACCGATACAACTGTCATCAATCTGATCATAAAAAGAGATGTTCAAAGAGAAACATCTGGTTTCACAAGACAGTTCAAAGGTATTTGTATTAAGGTGAAGTGAAAATAACTAGATCATTTTTTCAAAGATAGCTTCAACATTATCATTTTGATGTTAGCACGCTTAAGGAGAGAACTTTGTGAATAGATGTTTTTATTTGGATTTCAAAAAATGTAGTGCTGGTCTAATCACGATAAGTGACAGATTTAGCATAAACGTACTTTGTAAATTGGAGCCAATCTTTTAATCTTTTAAAAACACAATTTTTCTTGACATAATAAAGAGTAAATGTTTAAATTTTCCGCCTGTTATCTTCGTTGATGCAGCCTGCACACGTGACGTATACATGCATGACTCTAATACAAATGAGGAAGCTTCTCACGGATTGCACTGTCATGCGTCCCCATGGAACAGCAGGTTCTTGAGAAAGTGACTGGATGCACATTCCGGTCCAAGGTTGGCAAGATCGGCAGCAGACTAGCCACAGAACAATTTTTCTGATACATACGGCACCAGAAATTCCAAAGCAGTCACCCATCTGGGTAATGACCGGGCTCGGCATTGCTCAACTTCAGTGATCTTACGAGAACCCATGTATCTAATGCAATCTGGACATACATACATACATACATACATACATACATACATACATACATGCCAGTTGCCAAAATAGCACACGAAGCAATCACTTGAAATCAAATTTCATCCCAATTTTTCATACATTTGTCAGGTTTTAGGCACTACGCCGTTTTCGTTTTCGCTCTTCACTAATCTATATTCATTATTTACCAGAGAATATCATATTCAAAAGCATAGCCTGATTGTTGTAAAGACGAGAGTCTATGTATGGCCTATTAGATGAACTAAAGAGGCAGTCCTATCTGCAATTCAGGATCAAAAACCTAATTTCTTCTTCAATCTGAATACATATGTTTGCAAGCTTTGGCAAAATTCCCATTGATTTGTCAATGAAAAGACACACAAGGAAAGAATTAGATAGATTTATTGAGAGATGTAAAAAAAAAACTTAAACCGATAAATAGATATATAGATGGATACAGAGTCCCTCATAAATGAATAGACCTCTACAACATATTTTATCAAAAGTCAATTTTCTCCCAAACCAAACATCATCATCACCATTACCAGTCTTTTAACGTCCGTCATTGGACATAGACCTTCTTTAGGATTCATCTCTCCTTTCTATCGTGGGCGACGTAGAACGTACACTTTCTGAATTTTTTTAGTTTGTCTCTCCATCTTGTATTCTCCAGGCCTGGGCTACACATGTGATCTCTTGAGATCCATGTTGTGGGTAATAATGTCCATCGGTTTTCCGCCATTCTTGCAACATGACCAGCCCATTGCCATTCAAGTTTTCTAATGGATTCTATGATATCTCAGACTCCTATTTTTTTTCTCAAAGTATATTATATCTTGTGATCTCTCCCTTATGCTTTCATGTGCTCGTTGCATCCTTCTCAGTTCGAGGTCAGTCTCTTGGTCAGGTTCCATGTTTCACCTCCATTGGTGATGCATTGATTGTGTACCCTTCTTTTTAGGACTGATGGAATCTTCTTGTTTTTGAAGATTGATCTTACTCTTCCGAAGGCTTACCATTCTAGAATGATCCTTTGCTTGATTTCTTCTTCTTTTAAGTATTTCATTGAGCAGAGTTTTATCATTTTAGTGGAACACGACGCAATCAAAACGGAATATCAGGTATCATAATGACCAAACTCTACAACATTGAAATTATGTTGTTAAATATAAGAATATGATATTTTCTGAGAACTAATGGATAAAAATTAAGCTGGTGTGAAAAATATAAACAGAATATGCATGGAAACTCAAGATTTTGTGGTGTTGCCACCTATCCTGTTTTTGCAACCGGCCTGAATGTATATATGTATTCATATGTGTAATGTATTTGTCACGTGTACAGGAGGCTACAAAACTGAACATTCTTGCAATAGAGCTAATAAAATTACCTATATTACAAACTGTATGAAATAATGGACTCCTCCACTTGATGGTAGCAATTTTGCAGATAAAAATAACTCCGACCTATCATATAAAAATGGACTCTTGCATTGAAACAAATTCAGTATTTTCTTTTCAAAACAAGAAATCACCATACAGAAATTCAAATATATTCACGATTTTTTCAGGAAATTTACTGTTGAACAAATACAAGTATACCATGGATATTGCCGTTTTGATTTATGTAGTGCAGTTATGCTCTTGTGGTACAAATTAATGTAACTGAGCTGAAATATAACAAACACTTAATTATGATAAGACTTGGACAGTACAGTTAAGTACAGTATGGTAACTAATCAAGGTATAACTAATCAAGGTAAAACTAATCAAGGTGTAACTAATTAAGGAAATGAATAAAATGTCCAATCAGGCTTCCTAAATCAACAACTAAAATCAGTGGATATTTACTCCATAGGAACCGTTACGTAACCAATGTCTTTTGGCAGCATGCCATGTTGGCAGAAATCAATTAAAAATTTGAAAAATGGGTGATCAATGAATAAGTTACTTTCCTCGCCTTTTGTTGGACAGTGAAAAGAGGTTGAATTGATTATTTTTAAAGTGCTGCTGTAAATAAGTTAAGGGGTCAATTTAGCTTAAACCTGCAATGCAAATTGAACCCTGTTCTAAAACCTACTCAGGAAGGATATTAAGAAGAAAAAACAGTTTTTTTCCGAACATAGGAAGTAAATGTTGTAATTCGGCCCTCTAGTTCCTCTGGTGTTGACTCAACGCATGATACATACATACCTAGCCAAACCATCTTAAAAACTGAAGAAAGCTGACTATTTTATTTGACGTTTTCTAATATTGTTACTACTGATCATAAAACTATTGAACGAGAAAGTAATGATAAGTGTTTATCATTTTCTCATTAATTGGTGACAGTTTTCATTGACGGTTTCTTATCATGAAATATAACTCTCACAATACAACTGAACAAAAAGAAGTAAATAAAAAATATAATGTCTAATCAGGCTTCTCAGAACAACAACTAAACCCATGAAGAGATGAAAAAAAAAACAGAGAAAAAACTCTCCAAATATCATATCTGAGAACCGGTTATTTTTCCTGTGTTTTCCGCAATTGCAATTGATTTGCCTACAGGGCTACAGTTCGGTTCCTGTAATGCATTTTGTCCTTCAAAATAAAAGAAAGTGCGGCGAAACGAAATACAACAATTTTTTAAAGAACAATGCCTTTGTCTTTTGAAATACCTCAGGTATCGTAATGGGTTCTTTTGTTGGTTTGTTTTCTTCGAAGTGTTCAAAAATGAAAGCATAATCATTTGGCTTCAAGCATTCGATAATGAAGGCAAAAATGATTATGAAAATGATAATGATAAGTGACCAGTAAAAAAGGAACAGGTCTAGTTCGTCACTCAATAGAAACCGTCATGAGACCAACATCTTTTGGCCATATACCATGACTGTGGCGATCAATTCAAAAATTTCGGAGAGGGGTAATAAATTGATACGTTATTTCTCTCATTTATTGTAGGATCACTATAAAATTTTGACTTTTCAAAAAGCAGACATGAACGCTGCTGGACATTAAAAGACCAATTCCAGTTGCAATGTTAATGGAACCTCGTAAAAACTAATCATGGCGGGAATATTTAAAAAAAAAAAGTTTTTCGAGACATGACAAAAATAAATATTTCTATTTTCAGCCCTATAACTCAAGCGGTCCGTACGCATGGGGCATAGATAACCATCTAGCAACGTTTTCCGATTATTGTTAGAAAAGCAGCAATAATCACAATGTTACAACACTCAGTCAGTACAAATAGAGTTCAGCACTTTCTACGAAGCTCGTTTCAGCAACCCTGTAGACATAAAAAATTACAGAATTTTAGCCAAATATTAATGAATACAAAAACCATAAAATCATTGAAACAATATTGATCATTAAAAGAGTTTATGAACAAAAATCAGAAATCTTTGGTAGCAATTGAATGTGCATAAGTCTGATGAATTAAAATTTTGATGGTGTATAAGTATGTTAAATAGAATCTTAAAGGTGATTTAGTATATTAAATTAAAATTGTGAAGATGAATAAGATTGTGAAATTAAAAGTGAAACTGGATAAGTATGTTAAATTTAAATTGTGAAGGTGTATAAATGTGTTAAATCACAATTCGAAGGTGTTTGATATGTTAAATTAGAATTTAGAAAATGTATAGAGGTATCATATAAACATCTTAAGGTGTATCAGTACGTTGAATTAAAATTTGGAAGGTGTATAAGAAGGTGAAATTAAAAGTTTGAAGGTGAAAAACTATGTTTAATAATCTTTTTTAAATGTCTCGGACACTTTTTGCACTCACCGTTAATAAACTGAGAGCTAAATGGATAGAGGAAACAAAAACTAGTCAAGAAGCAAAAAAGTGAGAGTAATTATAAAATGACATCAACTGATTTTCCAGGACAATTAATGTCAATCCATTTCTTTCAAATAAAAATAGCAATACATTTATCATTTTTTTTTACTAGATGAAGTGGTATGGATCAATTCTTTAAAATTGAAGAACTTATTTTTACTCCTAACTTTTACTCAGTTTTATTGGTAGAGCAGTCGGGCGTAAACCGTGTTCCCCAAAGGGAATGTGAGTTCAAATCTCACTTCAGACTTATTCTTAATTTCTGAAGACGCTTTTTACTAACTGCTGGAGAGTAATTGGCCAGAATGAAAGTTACGATGAAAAAAATGGCACTCCAAGATGAAAGTAAGAAGTAATTATAAAAGTAGAAAAATGGCAATAGAAATATCGATGAGGTTTGGCTGGCTGGCTCATTATGCATCATACATACAAACCGCACCAATGGAGCTATAAGGCTAAAAATTTTAATATCTATTCCTTATTATGTTTAGTAAAAAGGGTTTCTCTCTGTAAATCCTCACCATAAATGGATTGTTGGTAGGGCCTAAGTTATCTTTTTTCAGTGATCCCTGGCCAACAAAAAAACAAAATAAAAGTAACTTATTCCTTGATAACTCTTTTTTTCAACTTTTTGATTGCTGTCAAAAGACGTTGGTCATGCAACATTTTCTTTTGGTGACTAACCAGACATGCATACTGAGTGTTTACGCTCGAAGGCAAGGTAACTATAATGCGTAACGGATGTGACAAAAGTCTTTACAAATAACTACATTGTACGTAACTCCGCTTTGCGCATAGAGTGAATAATTTTGCCATTTGTACGCATGAATAACACACAATGTCATTTGTCACAGGCATTAGCAGCCATTCCAAAATGACAGACGACAAATGAGCTGTAGACGATGGAGCACTGGTAAATAGACCGAACCAAAAAAAGACCCGAGAGCGTTTTTTATGATGGATATTTTGTACTGCCCCTGTCCCATAATAGTTGTTACATTTATATGAACATTTATACGTGCAAAAGTGGCAACTATATGGGACTGAGAAATTATATACATGTCATCAAAATGTCAACATTGCTTTCTTGAGTTTTCACGTTAGTCTGGCTGGCTGGCTGGCTGTCTATCTATCACGCGTGCAGGCTGCATCAATGAAACTAGAAGGATGAAATTGTAAACGCCTACTCCTTATTATGTCTACAAAACGTTTTATTTTGTTTTTTTAATCCCCATTCATTCTGAAAAAATGTTTTTAGTTGGGGGTTCAATTTGCAGTTTAAATTTTCTTTGCAAGATTAGTCCTTTAATTCCTGCTTGATTTTTTTTTAATTCATTGACCACTGCCCAACAGAGGTAACTTTCTCATAGATCACCCCTTTTGGCAGGCTGTCTATCTACATATTACGCGTACTGGCCTCCCTGATGGAGCCCGAGAGCTTAAATTTAAAACATTTACTCGTTATAATGTATAGAAGAAAGATGTTTTCAATTGATCGCTCCCAGCGTGGCATGCTGTCAAATGACGTCGGCGACTAACTAGACTTGCCTTTTGCCATGTCCAGAAGAACTAAAGGAATAGTTGTACATTTTAAAGCTAGAAAACATGTTTTCTAGCTTGGAAATAGAGGCAGATGGATAAAATGGAACCACGGAACAAAACAGTTCTTTTATGTGACTGTAGGTTGGAAAAAATGGGGACACAATCATCTAAGCGAAGAAAAAAAAAGGTAATTGTTCATAACATTTACTGGGATGTTTTTTCTTGTAAGTTTCTAAGGAGAAAAAGTTGCTCTAATAGCGGGGAAACGAGACAGTAGATGACTGAGTGCGTAAAAATAAATGCGATTGAATAGACACACACACACAAACACATACATTCACACACATGCACACACACACATATATATATATTTGTTTTTAAATTCTTATCTATATTGAGATCAATCTATTCTAGCCTGTTCACATCTGTATTTGCGTATATATATATATATATATATATATATATATATATATATATATATATATGCGTATATCTCTATATATATATATATTGAGGTATATATATTGATATATATATTAATATGTGTATATATTGATATATATATATATATATACATATTGATAAATGTATATATGTATTGATATATATGTATATATGTATTGATATATACATATACTAATATATATATATATATATATATATATATATATATATATATATATATATATATATGTATATATGTCTACATCAAATACCATAAAACTGACGAATGTTTATTCCGTGTATATGTCTTATTGATTCTTAAACGGATGCTGGTAAGGTGATGCAATTGTCACTTGGGTAACTTAACACAAGGATTAACATAGGATAGATGGTGTTGATCTTCAAGTTCCCTAATGGCCAATTTAAGGTAAAAAAATACTTTTCCGTACTAATTTGTAAGTTTCTTCCCAAGATCCATCTCTACTTCTCAAAGAATCATCGGTTGTGATTTCAATCCAGTGGTTAAAGTTGGAGAAAATAGGATTGGCAGATTTAGTCTAGACTCCGATGGAAGGAACTTGTTTTGATGTTTCAGTTTCATGTGCTTTCAGTCTATTAGACCTTTAAACCTTCCGAAAATTTGTCAGTTGAGAGAGAAAACTTTAAAAAAGTTTTAGGTATGTGGGTTCTAGATACAATGTAATCTCATGCTGAACTTGGTCCTTTTTTTTTACTCGTCGTAGGAAACCGCGTATATGAATTTATCTTCCTCTCAGTCAGTATGACAGTTTGGTAATATTTTCTAAGCGAACTGAAACTAACCAACAATAAAACCTTTTTTTCAGGAAAAAACCCTAACCTACTTTTTATTCTAACCCGTTCATTAAACATAGACTGTTTAAAGTCAGATTTATCCTGTGAACAACTAATGTCAAAAGCGAGCTAATGATTTCTTAGTTTCGATAAAAATACTTTTTTGAGTGTTTTAGAAAGGAGGTACTCGATCTAACCGAGGCTGCACGCAGGTCCTCCTGTGAGTGCACCCCGATCCTTATCTAATCTCATGAAATCTCTATAAAACATCATTTGCATTTCTGTGTTGTTATATTTGAAGATTTTTTTTTTTTTTTTTGCTGGGCAACACAGGGTACCCAAACTAGTTTACACATTTATACAACTGTTACATCCGGGAAGTGTTTGTTTCCATCGATGAACAGTAATATATTATTCTGGTAGTGATGATATTTCCCAAAATCATCAGTTAGACTGCCCGATGAACGAACAATGAATGCCCGAACGTACATGTTCCATGTTCTACCATTCCATATGCCCGTTCGTAGCCAAAAGATGCCATACAAAATCGTTAATCATATTTTCTTGGTTTCTCTATCAGCTGACTTACTGTTGGTCCATTGCAGAGTAACCACTCTTAATGAATCTACGCTCGACCGCTTGTGATTACTTTTGAAAATTGTTTTCATATCTTTTTATTAATTTTGACCTTTTATTTATCTTCCTCTTGACTTATAGCTGTATTTATGCTCTTACCAATCAGTGTCGTTTGTTTCAGCCGCAACGAATAGATAGCGCGATCGGAAACAAACAGTGGACTATTCAATCGTTGCCATAGAAACAAACAGTCTGAATTGATAGTTGCATAAATACAATTAAAAGTTTAGATGAAGACAAATGAGTTCTCAGTAGAAGTATAAAGTTAACGATACTTCATATGGAAATAATAAAAATGGTAATAAATGAGTTGGTTCATAGTGGAGGTTCTTTTACTAAAGCTATGTTTTCATACACTAACTAAAGAGATTGCGAACATCACTAGATATGACGACGATCTTCAGAGCTCCACAATGAATGGAAATATTCTCGCTATCATTAATCATCATCAGTCTTTTTACATCCGTCGTTGAACAGTGACCTTCCCCAGGATTCACAACAATTCTCAATCGTAGGCGTCACCGAGCCAGTATTTTCTGAATTTGTCGAGTTCATTTCTACATTCTGTCGGCTTCAGTTTAGCATGTGATCTCTGGGGATCCATGTTGTGAGTCATGATGTCCATCGGTTGTCTGTGATTCTTGCAACATGGTCTGCCCGTTGCCATTTAATTTTTCTAATGAATTCTATGATGTCTCTGACTCACGTTTTCTTCCTGATATACTGTGCTATCTTGAGATCTCCCCATGTGAGGTGGAGCATGATTCTCTCATGTGCACGTTGCATGCTTCTCTTTTTGCAAGTCTGTCTCTCATGTTTCAGCTCCATAAGTGACTATCAGGAGAAAGCATTGGTTCTTTCTTTTAGGATTATTGGGATCGACTTTCTTTTGAAGGTTGAGCTGCAGAAGGCTTGCCATCCTAGGGTGATTCTTCGCTTGATTTCTTCATCTTTCGTGGGTTTCATTGAGATTCATTGTTCTAAGTAGATGTGGTCTACTTTCCCCAGTTTTGCATCACCAATTTTGGCAGTTAAGTCCTCATTCTCTATGCGATCGCTGCACATGATTTTCATTTTACTGGAGTTAATGTGTAAGCTAAATTTTTTGCTTTCTTCACTCAGTTTATCTAGCATCAGTTGGAGGTCATGTAGGTTCTCTGCGAAAAGGACGATGTCGTCTGCAAATCTTAGATTGCTTAGATAATTGTGTGTATTTTGATTTCTCTATTCTCCCAGTCCAGGTTTTGGAAGCTCATCTCGAGGCAGACTATAAAGAGTTTGAGTGAGTTGGTATCATCTTGTCTTACTGGAAGGGTTCAGAGCTTGATCCTTATGTAGCCTGATAAAGGAGTTGCTGTGATTATGTATATGTTGTAGTCATTTGACGTATACAGGGTTAACACCTTGTAGAGTGATGCCCTTCATGATCATGGGAATTTTTACAGAGTCAGATGCCCTCAAAAACCTGAGTACACCAGAAATGAATTATTTGACGATTAGGAATTGTCAAATAAATTAGTTCAAATCAACTAGTCTCAGTACTGATCAGATGAGGAGGCCTGCGATTCTAAACCAATCAGAACACATTTTGGATTATTGTTTTCCAATCTAGCCGATAAATTATCTGCAATAGCCCTAAATCTGGGAAATTTTCAAAAAAAAAAAATACGTTCATATCTTTTGCTTGCTTCAATGAAATTAAAATAGTTGCACTTGTTTTTGTTACTGGACTTGATAACACGATATGCTCGCCCAATGGAAACAATTAAACCAGAATGAAAATAAATATACCACTCATATGGCTGAGAACGATAATATATATATATATATATATATATATATATATATATATATATATATATATATATATATATATATATATATATATATATATATATATATATATATATATATATATATATATATATATATATATATATATATATATATATATATATATATATATATATGCCTCGTCTCCTTTGGCTGAGCCAATATTCCATATTGGATAAAAGTTTACATCGTTCAGTAATAACGTAACATTTGCGGATGTGAGTTCGAAATAATTATGCTGCAATCTTGCAAAATGACGAAGATTAACGTTGATTTACAAAATCGTCGTCATTTGAAATTAGACTCCTTTTTCCAAACAAATCATAAGTCGAATGATCTTAATTGGGAAAGTATAAAGAGAATAGTAGGAAACGGTGCAACGTTTTTAGAATCGAAGTCAATGCCTGCAAGCAAATAAAATAAATTCATTCAAGTTTGTATATCCTGATTTAAAGGAATTCCGGCAAACAGAATCAAAATTACCCCCATGGCAAACAGAATTAAATCCATTGTAGGACTTTGTTTCTCTCGATAAAAGCTGCCCGAATCGCCATGGCCCAGTGTCTGAGTGTTCAGCTCCAGTTGAGTAGACCGTTGTTCAAATCCATCGCCGTCATACAAAAGACTTAGAAAGTAGTACTTTCGGCTAAGCTCTCAGTACATGGGCTGGAATTGAGGAACCTCTTCCTGGGGCTCAGGTGTTACGGCTAAATGACGTTGGATACATAAACTCTCGTAAAGTCATCGAAGTTAAGTAACATCAAACCCGGTCAAGACTGAGATTGGTGACCATTGTGGAATACTAGGTGTCATAAACTGGAATCGGGTTTCACTTACAATTGCTCGTATGCATTTCATCTCGAGTAGGGGGTTAGACAAAATGATACCAGCTCACCAAAACTCATTACAGCCTGCTGCCCTGAGATTATCTTCCAAAACCCACACTGGAAAAAATAAAGGAATCAGAATAAACGGCAAATACTAAAAAAAACCCTCTGATTTGCTTACAACATTGTCCTTCCTACAAAAACCTCCACGAGCCCCAATTAATGCTGAACGAAGAGAGCCAATAAGTAAGTTTCCACATGAACTTCAATAAGATAAATTCCATGCACAACAAACATTTGAGAACAAAAGAAACGAACATCTACATCGAAAACGCAGACCCGAAAAAAGGAGACCACTACATCTCTCTGCAGAACCATGCAACGAGCAAATGGTTGAATCGTTCTCAACATTACATGGAGAGATCACAAAACAGCACAGTATTATAGAGGAAAAAACAGGAGTCAGGGATATCTTGGAATCCATTAGAAAGCTCAAATGGCAATGGACTGGTCAGACAACCGATGGACATCAACATGGATCCTCAGAAATCATATACGAAAATGCAGCCGGCAAAATATGATCACGTAACGAAGTAGAGAAGATCAGAGAGTATTGGCTTCACCACACCCTCGATAGAGAGGTGTAGCAAATCTTTGTGAAGAGGCTAATGATAATGATGACCCTGTAACACTCTCCATTAAGGTACAAGTGATGATACATCCAACCAAGGCTATTAATGTGTAGTGTTTGAAGAGCGAAAAGCGTATACATTCAGCATTTTGTTTGTTTTTTTTTAATCGTAAGAATCCAACACAGAGTCGTCTGTAAAAATAATATCAGGAACATTGCCTCTGTTTATTAGTCTGTTCATTGATACATTAAGTATGTCAGATTCGAACATAAGTTTGTTACTGAGAGAAAATTGTACAACGAAAAATTATTGAGCACACTAACAACTACAAATTGGAGGGGAACATTGGTTCTTAGTACGAATCCACACCATATATACAGAATCTGTAATATGTTATAATATAGGAGAGCATCAATTTTCCTTGGACTGACACCACCTTCGAAAGCTGCTGTATATGCACGAATATTACCCAAAAGTTATAAGTCAGGAAAGGGAGATTATGAACAGATTAGTCAATCAGTTCATCAGACAATTTACCCAGCTTTTCCCACATATGGCAGAGTATTTCGAAATCATTCCAAATTATCCATCACGAAATCAAAATGATTTTTTTACAATTTTTTTCTTCGATTAAAGCCATTTTGCACCATAATTTTATCAAACCTTGTGGTATCTATCCATCTACCCCGATCGGCTCTAATCTCTCCCTCCATCTATTCAGCTACCTCGTTATCTCAGCATGTTATTCTCTATCTATCAATCAATTTCAATGTCCATATCTGTCAACTCATTAATGTATCTATCGATCCAAATATGCCTCTGTCTATCTATCTTTGAGGTATATTATTATATCCTAAATAGACACACATCTTCATATGTCTGTCAAGATTGAATGATATCAGTACTAAGACATTGCACACTGGAAAGTACTCTGAGTGCATTTCGTTGCCAAACATAAACATATTGAGTGAATGGATGATCACTGGCATTCTATTCAAATACGGTGGCTTCTAAGGAGATCACACTGATATGTGCTTTCTATGAAGCAGCGTATGTGTGAGAAAAGATAGAGACCTGACAGTGTGCTTTTCTTAGAAGCCACCATATTTTTGTCAAGTGGCAGCAATCACTCTCTCGCTACACACACACACACAATATATATATATATATATATATATATATATATATATATATATATATATATATATATATATATATATATATATATATATGTAAAGTGGATAAACTTCAGTGGTCACATAAATGTATGGAAAAAAAGGAAAGCAGTTCTAGTTCGTCACCCAATAGGAAGTGTCACGTAAGCAACGATTTTTGGAATATCTATCAAGAATTGGGAAATTGGTAATCAATGAATAAATAACTTCACTCAGTTTTTGTTGGGCCAATATGAAAAAACAAAAATAAACAAAAACAAAAATAAACAAAAACAAACATAAATGCCACTAGAGACAAACTGAAGAAAAACAGTTTGGGAAAAACGTATATTGCAATTTGAGGCCCCCTAAAACCTAATATGGGGGGATTTAAAAAACAACAAATTTTTCTTTCTGAATATAATGAGAAAGAAATGTATGATTTTTCCACCCTTTAGCTTTATTCATGTGGTCTGTGTTAGCAATATAAACATATATAAATAGTAAGCCAGACCAACTTAAAAACCGAAGAAACCTACGTTGACAGTTTTGGTTGGCGGTTTCTAGTATCTCTTACTCGAAAAAAAATTTTTTCTCATTCTTCCTTTCATTAAAGGTCTTTCTAAAAGAGAAAAAAATAAATAATTTCTTCATCCGTGGCCCACCATGCACCTTCCATAACATTGAATTGAGAACTTTTGGAGATATTCCGTGGTGTAGATTTATAGCCAAGATGCATGAGAGGAAAAAGATTCGGGATCCGCTCTAAAATTTGATTACTCCTCTCTTAACCATTGCCCACCCTTTCAGTGCATTCATTGGCATTCATTAAGAACTCCAAGAAATATGATGTTAAAACGATAGACGGACACAGATGGTCACATACAGTTATTGCAGAATGTATTCGAAGCGAATCAAAAATTAATCTTAAAAAACCATTATAGAGCTACAAAATTGTTTGGATTTGGATCAAAGATTAAAAAAACAAAAAAGAAACTTTGTTCAAAAACTGCAATGTTGTATATGAAAAAGTTGTATAAATATATACTTGTATGTGTATGTGTATATGTGTGTGTGTGTGTGTGTGTGGATATGCTGTGTGATTTGCTCACTTACTTTCTTCCTTTCTAATACATTTTTTTTAAAACCAGGAATAATATGACGTAGTGTGACCTAAAAATATCCCTCCTTCTTTGCCCACTCTCTACTTCGTATCATTCTATCTTTCTCTCTCTTTCTTTCTTTCTCTCCCTCCCTCCCTCCCTCTCTCTCTCTCTCTCTCTCTCTCTCTTTTATTATACCCCTCTTATGAAAATAACTGCTTTCTTCCTTTGTTACAAACTCTGTCTATCTCTTTTAACCACTCTCCTAGCCACTTAATTCCTTGCAAATGCTCTAAATCTATTTGAATCAGATCTTGACATGTAATTTTCCCGTTTTTAGAACTCTTGACTTACGTCACAGTTCGTTTTTTTTAAAAATAGAACATCAGAAAATATAGTAAAAATTAACATTGAAAAATGTAATACAAAATTCAGTAATCTCTGGTCCAAACCGTCAGTTTTGAAGGAGTATAATGAATGTTTAGATGAACTTGCTGAAAAGCACTGGATACTTTTTCACTCACTGTGCTTCCTCTTACTATGTTGACAAGGGTAAATTACTTCCTGTTAGAAATTAAGTTTTTCACACAATATAAAATGAAATAATTGTTCCAGTGGTCTCCGTGTGATACACTTTGGCAAGTGAGACTCATTTTATTGATGTATGCCCGCTAGTGGCTCTTAAAAAGTTTCAATCTAACTCATTCATTTCTTGTCGCTCCCAGCCAGACCAGTAATTGGATTCAGGTGACGCGTGGGGATGTGACTTTGGCTTGCATCATTGAACGTAGTGTAGAGATCGGTCTCCACATTAGGAATATTTATTGGATCGCCACAGAAGGCACTGTGCAGGATTGCAAGCTGTTCAAGACATCTGGTATTTCAGAACAGACACCCATCTAGGTAATGACGGGACTTCACGTTGCTAAACTCATGATTGGACGAGAATCGGTCTGACCAATGTGATTTGGACGTAATTGTAGATAGAAAATCAAACAATCACATGTAAATTAGGGCTCAACTTTTGAAAAATCATCCTTTGTTGAATTGTTGGACATGGACCTTCTCTTAGTAAGTATTAAGTACGAAGGCTGCCATGCTGGACCATGACGTATCGAGAGCAGAGAGCTCGAAGCGTGCTTTCCCAAAAGGCATGAGCCCAAAGAGAATACAGCCTGTTTTAGCCAGTGTTCAACTGCTTGTATACCTTTCATTTCAAAGGTTAAATCAACTTTTCTGAGAGCGGAACCATGTGAATGATATCAGATAAAAGATTAAGCGATGAAAATAGAGATGGGCTGGAATTTAGCAAGAAAAAACGACAACAAATCAACTGAAAGGATAACCGATTGATACCGAAACGTAGTAGAAACTTAGAATATACCTGACACATGATGGAGGGGTATGTCAGTAAGACAGTGCAAAAAGTCTTTTGGAAAGGCTTTCCTGAAGCAGCGAATTTACACACGGTATGCCGGCTAATTTTGGTTGTGCTGCTTGAGCGTTCAAGGGATGTGTAGAAAGATTTTATACAAATATTTGACTAAAGACGAAATCTGTTTGTGTTGCCATCGGTTGTTGGGGCTAAGTAATTTCAATGTCCTTGGTTGCTTTTGAATAACTTTTCAAAACAAAGGAAAAAAACGTTTTTTATCTATTTGAAAATGTAATTTTATTGAAAAAAAAAAAATTCCAAAAATTTAGCATTCCGAACCACAGAACATCACTAAATGTATACCTCGTTGTGTTGATTGCAAATAAATGATTCATGATTTATTTCTCAAAGCCAAGTAGTTGGAAGCAGAACATCCTTTTTTTCAAATACTTATGACGAGTATTATATGTATGTATATATATGTATATATATATATATATATATATATATATATATATATATATATATATATATATCTGATCATAAATAACAAGGACCCCCATACCTCACTATCTGGATTGACACTAGAGATAGCCTTATCCAAACTTACCAATTATCCACCGTATCCATGACAACTAATGCTTAGGATTGCCCTGCCCCCTCAAACTGGCACAACTAATAAAATACGTCTAACTGCTGCTACTACTTCTGAGAAAATATCCAACCTTACCACCACAGATATCTCCAGACATAATACAGTAAGGACTCATCATTATGACCCACAAGGGATCCCATTTCATGATTTCCATCTTTGCTTCCAAAACAAAATATATGATGCCAAACTTGTTTTGTGTGGAAGCCTTTCATCCATTAAAAAATACACGTATGCTACTGAAGACAGCAACCCCTCTCGAAACCTGTTTGGCATACTGACTATTTAATTGATGAATGGATTATTTATCAAATGAAGTCTCCAAATACTTTTACAACTGAGTCAGTCGCATTCCCTTCTCTCTCTCTCTCTCTCTCTCTCTCTCTCTCTATATATATATATATATATATGTAAGATGACAACATCGGAAGATCGTTTAAAACAAATGACACTTTATTTCTACGTTTCCCTCATTACGAGCTTTGACAGGAATTAATACAAGAATGAACGAAACGTGGATATAAAGTGTCATTTGTCTCAAATGGTCTTCCGATACTGTCATTTTACTTCCCTCTCTCTCTCACTCTCTCTCTCTCTCGCACACACACATACACACACACACACACACACACATATATATATATATATATATATATATATAAGATTCCCGATCAACATTTTCCGAGTTTACTCTTCCACGTATCACCTTATCTGCTGTCGGCCATTTTGTTCTTATTTGCAATGAAGCAGAATATGTGGGAGGAAATGCAATTAAGACCCGGTTTAATAAAACAAACAAAGAGGCCAGTTATTGTGTTTGTGATCATTAGATAAAAAGATAAACAAGTATTGAGAATTACTGACGTGTGTAAAAAGGCCGTCCACCATGAATTGATTCAACGAAAGCGAAACCAAAGTGAACTTTGCTGGCGTTAAATTGAGTCAGTCACAGATATCTGGTTTTAGATAGCTTCTAACTGCATTCCAGCTAAGATTTATACACCCATGTATGCTTTTACATATATATATATATATATATATATACGTATGTACACACACATATATATAGCAAACATACACAAACGTACAATTTATATATATATATATATATATATATATATATATACTAGCACAGACAGGCAAACACACACACACATACACTCATGTATACTTTTGCACAGGAAAACAAATTTATAAAAACACACACGCATATAATATATAATTCTGTGTTGAACATAACCTCTGAAATCTTACATTAATGGAATATATTTAGAAACAATTGACTGAACATATATATATATATATATATATATATATATATATATATATATATATATATATATATATTATATATATATATATATATATATATATATATATAACGCTCCCTTTTTTCTACGTAGGGCCACCATCTACAAAAAGCAACAATGCAATGCTCTTCTAACTCTGGAAATCAGGAAGTAATTATGCATAAGAAAATGTATCGCTATCGGTCCTATGGACTGCCTAGTTCTGCTTTGAGCACGGGTTGAACATCTGCCTCTGGTGTCCGGAGCGAAGATTTGAACCCCACCTAGCATTACTGGCAAGGGATATCAAGTTTATAGCCACACTGAAGTGTTGCAATACAACGAAACAGCTGACTCTGAATGACACAATTATTACACACACACACACACATATATATATATATATGTGTGTGTGTGTGTGTGTGTGTTTGCATGTGCATTACATTACCTTAAACTTTCTTCGAAATGAGCTCCCGTTATTACATAATGAACGCATCATATGGCCTAGACATGTAATAATGGATGGTCATTTTCCCCTCTCTCTATATATATGTATATCTTTTTTCCGTCATTTTATCAAATAATCATTTTAAGAGATGCTATTGTGATATGCGGACAAGGCAGAATAGTGTATTATCAAAAGCATTTGTCATTGTACATAGACTTTTCGCCAGACCTCTCTATCATAGGCGTTGCAGAGCCAGTATTTTCTCAATTTGTGTAGTTCGTCAAGCCATCTTATTTTCTTCTGGCTGCATATATTACATCCGGGGATTCACAATTGAGCTGCGATGTCCAATTGAGCTGCAATGTAACATTACCAACCCATTGTCATTTTAGTTTTCTAATAGATTCTATGATATATCTGACGGCTGACTTCTCTTTAATATACTGTACTATTCGGTGATCTCTCTATGTGAGGATGCATTGCTTGCAGACCTTTTTTCTTTAGGTCTAATAGGATATTATCGGTTCTTGACAGCGGAGCTTGCTCTATCGGAAGTTTACCAATTTTGAGTAATTCTTTGCTTGATTTCTTTCTTTTGAGTATTTTGCAGGGATTTGTTGTCCCAGGTAGATGTAATGATCTACTTTCTTCAGCTCTACGTATTTGATTTTGATCGTTGTGTCTTTGCCCACAACATATTTTGTTGTACATGACATTTGTTCAACTGAAGTTCCATGCAGAGACCAATTTTCTTGCTTCCTTCATTCAGTTTGTCTGACTAATGCCAGTTGGAGATTTGAAAGGTTCTCAACAGAAAAGAGGTCAACTGAAGTTATGCATGTGTTTTGTGTGAGTAAGTGTGTTTGCATTTGTATGCCTCTGTGTGTGTGTGCGTGTGTGAGTGTGTGTGTGTGTGTGTACGCACATCAATGC
>OY735241.1:20033328-20045828 GCA_963457665.1 Thysanoteuthis rhombus
TTTTTTCATTCAACATTGAAACTTGAAAAAAGTTGGTAACATTGCCCTCGCTACATTTTCACACAAGAAGAGAACTAGTGTACATATAGTATGACTTTGAAGCTCTTTTTTTCCTTCGGCTCATAGCTGAGGTGTCGTGAGGAGGAAGAGGATGCATTTGCATTATTTTTGTCCGTCGTGTTATATTCTCCTGTTTTTCTTTTACATGCCAAAATCAACTTCCAGCTTGCCAGGCTGGTAGAAAGGAAAGAGTACCCAAGCTTCACAAAATATAGAAACATGAAGAGTGAGATGATGTGTTTTATTCTGCAATGTTTAATAAGAGAGTAAGGAGGGAGAGGCTAGTTGAGATAAGTAATTTAACAAGATAGAAACGGAAGGAGAAAAAAGTCAAGTCTCTGAAAAGAAAGGCAAAGAGAGAAACCGATGGCTGCTACTGTTGCTAATAGTGTAAGACACTGCTCGTTATGTACTGACTGAACACATGGCGATTCATACAATATAAACAAAAAAATAATCGAACCACCATCATTATCATCATCATCCTTTTAGCGTCTGTCGTCGGACATAGACCTTCTCCAGGATTCACCAGACTTCTCTATCATGGGCGTCACGAAGCCAATACTTCGTCATTCCATCACAATTTTCCAGTCATAGTTTTGCGTATGATCTCTGTGGATCCACGTTGTGATTCGTAATGTCCATCGGTTGTCTAACATTTTTGCAAGACCACCAGTCAAATACCATTCAAGTGTTCAAGTGGATTCGGTGATATCTAAGACTCCTGTTTTTTTTGTTTTTTCCAATATAATTTGCTGTCTTGTGATCTCACCATGTGAGGTTGAGCAAGGTTTTCTCTTCTGCAAATTGCATGGGTCTCAATTTGAGAGTCGGTTTCTTCGTTAGGTTTTTATGTTTCATTTCCATAGGTGACAAGAGGGAAAATGGATTGGTTGTTTACCCTTCAATTTGAGACTAATGGGATTTTCTCGTTCTTAAAGGTTGAGCTCGCTCTACCAAAAGCTTGCCATCCAAAATTGATCCTCTGTTTGGTTTCTGGGAAGGTTTTATGGGGAGAGTAAACAAATAAACGAAACTTCTGTTTAACTCATTTTTTAAATCAAAATTTTATATCAAAGCTTTATTCTCTCTCCCTTCTGTCTCTCTTCCTCTCTCCTCCAACGTTTACATATACATATATATTTTCTTTGAGGAATCTAAGAGCCTAGCCCATCTCTTTTTTCTCCTCTCTTTAAAACGATAATGACACCATTGATAAAGAGGATAGTGGTTACGTAATTTAATTATTGTGATGATGATTTAGGTTTTGTAACATTATTCAACAGTGCGTTTTAAACATTCAATTAATTCATCAAGATTTGACGCCGGTCCAGAACAAATAGAGATTATGTAGAGATTTGTCTCCTCCTGGAACACTGTTGGTGAACCTATGATACGTATGACACGCCACAGTCTTTCAGATGACACACGATGAACTTGGAGAAAGATTCAGTTTAATTCTTATATCTTAGCACTGCAGGTATCTTTTGAAATAGGTTTCATTTGATACACTACCCTTTGAATGTTCAGTATACACCCTTTTATACGGCCCATAAAGACTCAAGGGTGCCGTTATAAAAACTTTGCCGTTGAAACGGGTCGATCTTAAACGATTTGGATTAATAATAAGAAACAAAAGAGTATTGAGGGAAGTGTTGGTAGTCAATAGGTAAGTAGCTTAGTAAATAAAGTGGGCGAACCAGGTTCAAACTTCAACTGAGATCGTCAGTAATTACCTTTGGGAAAGGCATGAATTAGCCTCCTAGCTTTTGGGTAAACTGATCTACGATGAAGTGTGACGTCACTTCGGTTGCTTGTTGACTTTAAGTCCCTTCCACATATCAGAAACATCAAAGTACTTGCAGCAGAGAAACTTGAGATGTATGATGTCCAGGCAGGATCGGCCGATGCTGCAGCCAGCGTAACCACACTGCTTCACTACCGAGAAAAATTACTTTTCCTGATCGATAGCTTGGGTTCACGGTCGACTCTGCGACGGATGAGCACGAAAAAAAAAAGGTTTTTTATCAACTGCATCACGACTGCAATAGAAAATTATATACTGTTCTAGCTTAAGATCAGCAGCAGCTGGCGTCGTTGACGATTTGACTTCTCCCTCGAAAACGCATCGCCCAGACCAGTAAGTTATAATTATTGCCCTTTCACAGAGGATCACTGGAAAATTCCATCAGTTTTGTTTTTTTACTTTTTTTAATAACGTTCAGTGTC
The DNA here is from genome assembly GCA_963457665.1 of Thysanoteuthis rhombus. Taxonomy (NCBI): domain Eukaryota; kingdom Metazoa; phylum Mollusca; class Cephalopoda; order Oegopsida; family Thysanoteuthidae; genus Thysanoteuthis; species Thysanoteuthis major. The sequence continues at coordinate 20,035,618 of OY735241.1, forward strand.
GGAAAGCCGATGTTTGGTCGGAAATTAATGCATTCTTACTTACGCATCGTTCTATCAACTTCCTTATTTTAAGCTTATCATTAATTGATGAGACGTTTTTCTTTAAGTGCTTCTCATATTTTTGTGTTACTTTTAGTAGGTTCATTAATTCCAGTTTTTAAAATGATGCACTGAAATGTCCGTGTGCTGTTGCTGCAAACGAATCACCGACGATAGTTTTGCGAGGATATAATCAAATAATGAATCGGAAATCAGGATCAGAATTCTAAAAAATTATTAAAATCATCATCATAATCATCATCATGATCAGTCTTTTAACGTCCGTCGTGGGACATAAACCTTCCCCAGGATTCGCCACACTACTCTATTGTGAGCGTAGCGGAGCCAGTATTTTCTAAATTTGTCTACTTCATCTCTCCATCTTGTATTATGTCGGCCTCGGTTTCGCATGTGATCTCTGGGGATCCATGTTGTGAGTCGTGATGTCCATCGGTTATCTATCATTCTTGCAACATGGCCTACCCATTATCATTCAAGTTTTTTAATAGATTCTTTGATGTCTCTAACTCACATTTTCTTCCTGGTATACTGTGCTGTCTTGTGATCCCTCCGTGTGAGGTGGACCATGTGCAAAGTATGACAACCATGTGACCCGACCAAGTAGCTAAGTGGGTACGTGCGTGTAAGCTATACTATGCAAAGTGTCCTTTTGCATTGACATCAACTGATTTTGAACAAAGAAAGAGAGAGAAGTAAAAAAAACGAAACAAACGAAATATTGTATCAAGGTCTGAGCGCTTCAGTCTACTGAGAGACCAGCTTTCGCTTACCCTTAGAAATCGCGACCTGGAGCGTCTTGAGACACGGGTGCAAATCGTGTCGCACGGCACCCCTAGTCACATTTTGAGAATGTACACGAGTACATCTCTAGGCATCATCTAAAGATGCTTTCTTTTTTCGAAAAGAATTCTTTTCAGAGTCTCAATTTGTGATTTTGGACCAACTATGTCCAAATCTTATGCTGGTATTTTTCAAATAATTTTAGAAAAATGATCTATTTTTTAGATTTTTTTAGATAATTAATTCTGGTATACGCACAGGCTATGGAGGTTCACTCCTACGAGGTATAGATAGATATATTATTATCAGGTATTCATATCATTAATATTATTATGAAAAAATATAAATTCATATTTTCAATATTGCGATGAAAACTGTTGAAATTGAAAATCCAATAAGAAGCAATTCAACAAACAATGAGTGGAAAATAAAGAGACTCGCCATCACGGTTAATAATTGAACAACCGTAGCGTCAAAAAGCGTTTGAAGTCATGTATTCCACCAAAGAATAAATATGGTATGAATAAATACTATTTATGACATCACTGACGTTTCCAAATGGGAAACAACTAAAGTAGAGAAAGAACATCTAGAAATATCTAAATTCTGGAGATTCTTGATGTTATTGATAAACCCGTCAATGTAAAGCCATAGAAAGCAACAACAACAAAAAAAAATAACTAGATACTGAAACCAATTTTCAAGTCTGTAGACAAAACAGAATGGCCAGGAGCGCTGATACACAATAAACACACTAAACATGGACTTACAAAAAGGATAAACCCTTTCACCATCTTTAATTACCTACGGTTGTTTAATAGATATTTGGTACTTTGAAACTTATAAATTAAAATACTGGCTCAGATTTTATTAACAAAAACCCAGATAGAAGGATACAATATGCTTACATAGTACCGTTAGAATGAGTTCCGTTACAAAGAGAGTGTATTATACTTCAGCCGTACTAAGTGGAGTATGTTGGTGCATTGGCGCCAACTGATTCTGAACAAAGGAAGTGCAAGAAATAAAAAAAAAATGAAATATTGTATCAATGTCTGAGCACTTCAGTCTACTGAGAGACCGGCTTTCGCTTACTCTCTTAATTAGAAACTGTCAACACAAAACTACCCATATAAAACTGCCCACATACACAGTACAAGAATTGCGTATACATTGATAGCAATCCTTCATGTATGCATGCTTGATTATTTGCCAGAGACAAGTTAGTTTTGTTGACAGTTTGGTTTCTATCAACATAGGTTTTTTTCAGTTTTTAAGTTGGTATGGCAGGCTGACTATATATGTATCGCGTGTACAGACTGCATTTAGATGTGATTTTCAATTTTTTCGATTCTGGAAGTTACTTTCGAATTCCATTTATCAAAAATAAATCTCAATACGTAACTCTGACTCACAAATTCGAAAAAAACGAACTCCTGAATTGGCAACACGGATCGCACCAATGGAAATAGAAGTCTGGATATTTGAACTTTTCTTGTGATCACAGCCCACCAAAATGCAAGAGAAGTAATTTTTTCATTGATCACCACTTTTTTTCCAATTCTTTTAATTGATCACTCCCAACACAGCCTGCTACCACGTGACTGGAACTTTTCTTGTGATCACAGCCCACCAAAATGTGAGAGAAGTAATTTATTCATTGATCACCTCTTTTTCCAATTCTTTTAATTGATCACTCCCAGCACCACATGCTACCAGGTGACTGTTTCTATTTTATGACTAACCAGACCTGTTTCTATTGCCTTTTTGTGTAAACGGAGAACAAATAATGACACTCTAATACGACCTTCTTTTAACACAAGCTTCAACTGAAACAAAAGGCGCGGAACAGATATCGAACTCCGACATTCGACTTTCTTCACCTTCAGAATCAAATTTCAGCGTCTACATTAGTAATTCCATCCTGAAAACCATTAAGGTTTACCATTTGCCGTCGGCACACGAAGAGGTGAAGTTAGAGAAACGAAGAAAAGAATTCTTCAATAGCATAAAAAAGGAAAAAAAATAATGAGTTTTCTACAGCTATTCTTTTCATGTGTGTCTCTCTATATGTATGTATATATATATATATATATATATATATATATATATATATATATATGTATATATATATATATGTATATATATATGTATATATATATATATATATATGTATATATATATATATATGTATATATATATATATATATATATATATATATATGTATATATATATGTATATATATACGCAACGACGAGTTATATAAAACATACTGAGTACAGCCGACATCACAGCCATCAAATAAATTACTGGGCCACATTCTAAGAGAATACACCAGCATCTCTGCAAACAAAGCAATTATTTTTATACTAATATAAATCGAGTATCCGTACCTCGCATAAATGAATCACCATCGGTGTATACCAAAACAGGAGATCTGAAAGATTATCTAAAACTATCTAAAAAAATAGATGTTTTTATCTAAAATCATCTTTAAAAAGAATACCACCACAAGATTTGGACAATGTCGGTTCAAAGTGACCATATAGGCCAAAAAAAAAGGACTTTTTCGAGAAAATAAACAAAAACAATTACCTTATGCGGAGTGGTGTACTCATGCACATTATCAATGTTGTAGTCACCAAAATGTGATCAGAACGAACCGGGGACACTTAAACATAAATAGACAGACTTATAGATGGATGAGTTCATAGATAGACATGGGTACTCAAGGAGAAGAATATGTAGCCCACTTGGCTGGTAGGTCGGGTCATTTGTGGGGCTACGGTGATTCATCGAGGAGATACAGAGGAAGACCAAAAACATATAGACAAACTCATCAACTCCAATCCAACACTAAAAGGTCATAAAGATTGAAAAAGAAATACTTACACAGATGATGACCTTGAAGAGGTCCAACGACTAGCCAGGGACAATGAAGCATGGAGAAGAAGGATAAACAAGACATGAAATTGCCAAGTAGGGACGTCTTATTCCTACTCAGCATAACGGCGATAAGTAAAAATCTTTAGCAAAGTATGACAGAAGCATATATATATATATATATATATATATATATATATATATATATATATATAGATAGATAGATAGATAGATAGATAGATATAAGCAACTATGTAATGCTTTTCTAACTCTGGAATTGAGCACTCAGGTAGATGGCGAAATATGAGTGAGTAAATATATTGCTTAATTCGTGTGGATGATACAGTTATATATATATATATATATATATATATATATATATATATATATATATATATATATATATATATATATATCATAATATGTATTCTCACTTAGTGAAAATACGAACTGAAAAGGACAAAATAAAAGATTTTATCCGTTATAGATGTTTAATAACTTTGCTCAAATATTTAACACAGTAAAAACATATTGATGTATAAGATAACGAATTACAATGATATATACCTGGTGAATGCTAACATATGGTGCCTATCTTTCTCATCAACAACTAGCTGCCAGTAGCTGATGAGTGCGATAGGCGCGAAATGTTAACATCTACTGGCTCTGTATCAGTGGATTTCTCAATATATATATATATATATATATATATATATATATATATATATATATATATCGAAGTGCCTAATAATGATATTCATCCGGAAGCATGCCTAACGATCATTACGGTGGGCACAGGCCTCCAATTTGCCGATACTGTTGGTGTGGTGGTCCTTTATTTGCCAACAATGTTGGCGTGCATCATTTTGATTTATCGATAAAGGGGTTATTCAGGTCAAATAAGGGAAGAATTTGGGCCTTTGCATTACAATGGTAAGAATGCCGCCAAGTTAGAGCGGCTCCCCTATCGGTAGCAGGTTCGATCCCCGCAGTTTCCCCGTTTTCTTCAATTGTTCATTCTATTTACGTTGTCTAGGTTGACTGTTTCATTAGGCTTGTAATGAATGGAGATCATTTCAAAAAGGTTTCGAGATAATATGATATAACACAATTTATAATTCATTCTGTCGGATCATATCTATCCACTTTTTAGTAAAACTTTCGAAGAACCTTTTTTCTATTTTTATGTTTTTTTTATTTTCTTTTATTATTATTAATAGTAGCATTAATAATAATAATAATGATAATAATAATTACTATTATTATTATTATTATTATTATTATTATTATTATTATTATTATTATTATTATTACGGACCTGTTTCACTACTTTGAAGTCATCAACTTAGTTTCGCATATATATATATATATATATATACATATATATATATATATATATATGTGTGTGTGTGTGTGTGTGTGTGTCTGTGCCTTACATCTTCCCCTCTCTCTCTTTCTCCCCGTCTCTCTCTTTCTATCCCCCCTCTCTCTCTCTCTCTCTCTCTCTCTCTCTCTCTCTCTCTCTCTCTTTCTGAAAAAAGTATGTATATATATATATATTTATGTGTATATAAGCTCATAAAATACCCATGCACGCCTTGGGTTAATTAAATAAAACATTCACAGATATCCAAATAGTATTTACTCGGAGTCAAATGATAAATAAGATATATAAAGGAGACGTATCTTCTTGTGTGTTTATCTGTCACGGTACAACAAGTACCTTTGTTTACTCAATTGACTTGGAGGAGGTTTTTAAAAAAAGTTTTGAGAAAAATATTTTCAAAGGGTTTTAAAGGAGAAATCTATTAACAACTATAATACCGAAGTAGAACATACTTTCTGCCCGGATACACATCTTATTTTATATGATTACGTACGATTTTTTAAAGGGTGTAAAATTGAGGAAACTAATGTTTTAAGGGATCAAAAAGTGCTAAGACATTTTTAGACATTATAAGTTTGAGTAGGGTCCATTTTAAAGACTCTCTCTCTCTCTCTCTCTCTCTCTCTATATATATATATATATATATATATATATATATATATATATATATATATATATATTTATACATATATATATATATATATATATATATATATATATATATATATATATACGTTGTATTATATTGAAACTCTTATTTGAAATGATCTCCCTGTATTACCCGTTGAAAGTATCATTTGGCCTAGATAAGGTAAATAGAATAAACAATTAAAGAAAATGTGACTGCCGAAGTGAATTGGGCTGTAGCAGGTAGCGTTGCTCTTACCATTGAGTGTAGCAGCTACCAATAATGCCAAGGCCAAAACAACTTTTTCAACTCCAAATTCTTATTTCGTTTATTCTTGGTGTATATCTGCTTTATTTGTGTCTTTCAACGTGATGACTGTTATTAGGTAATGGATATATGATTCGACAGAACGGTTCTATGATTGCGTTATATTATATAAGAATTCTTTCTTGAAATGATCTCCCATTACATGGTGAATGTAGGCTGTTTAGCTCAATGGTATGAGCAACGTTACGTTGAAGCAGCTGCGTTATTGGTCGCAGGTTCGATGTCTGCAGTAGCTCTTTGATTGTTTATTCCATTTTATCTAGGCCAAATGATACATCTGCCATGTAATAACGGGAGTTCATTTGGGATAAGAGTTTCAATCTAATATAACAGAATTATATAAAACAATTATGTCGGATCATACATCAATCTCTCAATGGCATATATATAAGATGTTTGTGCTGATTTAAGAATGTGGTCGAAAAGAACATTTTAAAACTGACTTCTTCTCACCCAAACTCATGTAAAATTGTCTTCCTTTCTCCCCAACAATACAGCTGGAAGAAAAAACACTATATTTACTACTTTCCTCATGTTAGTCCCCGATTCAGACGTGTAAACAGCTACACATTTGTCGCAACAGTCTGTCCTTGTGATAATAATCTTTTTTGAGAAGTAACACCTGTTTTTCTCTTTTAATTTCAACTTGCTACAGTCAAATCACCTCACTTCTACAACATAAACACACACGCATGTATATATATATATATATATATATATATATATATATATATATATATATATATATATATATCATTAATAAAGATTTTTTTTAATGTTTCATTACACTTTATACATTCTGTTTGACATGAAAAGGATTTTCAAATGTTCATCATTTACTCATTGTATATATATATTTATAAACATATATATATATATATATATATATATATATATATATATATATATATATATGCGTGTGTGTGTGTGTGTGTGTGTGTCTGTGTGTGTCTGTCTCTGTCTCTGTATGTTTGTTTTGGATGTGAAGTGATTTGACAATTTTTTTTATAACCACTCAACGAGTTGGATAGAATTTATTTTTACGATATTTATTTTCCGACGGAGTTTTTTTTTTTAATGTATTCAAATTTTGATGCTATATTTGTTCAATTATTGACAGTGATGATAAGTTAATGCAAACCATTTGAATGAAAAGAGTATATATAATATAATATATACAATCATTTATGTTTGTATTTTAATACTGAACAGTTTTTTCACCTGATTATTGCAATGAATCAGTTATTCTTATATATTTATTAGTGAAACGTAAACGAATAAGATATCATACTTTAAAGGGTGCAGAGGTAACATGAACTGTAGAGCCAGCCCTGAGCAGATTCATCATACATCGATTCGTGTTGGTTGTATCAATTGGCTTCCACTTGAATGAATACTCAATTTTTTTCAACAATATAATCGATAACACATATTTTTCTTTTATTCATGGGTAATAACTGTTTTTTTTTCCTAATTGATTTTGTCTAAAAAAATATAGAAGTTGTCAATTATTCCCTTCAAACTTAGCTTTTGTGACCAGGACAGTGATAATTTGAAATCAACTTATTTCCAAGTAGACAACGGGCAAATTTGAACATTTTTTTTCATCGTAAGGTGAGAAAAACAATTACATATGAATATCACTATCTTATTCAAAAAAGTTTCAAGGGAATAATAGCTATTTCTCTACATAAAAAATGAATTAGAAAATGAGAAAACAGAGAAAAAGTAAAAGATATTTTCGGGAGAAGTAATTGTGTATGGATCCACTCAAAAATTTAATCTCTTCTTCTGTAGCTTGTTGTCAACTCTTTCACGTAATATCATTGAAATTTATTGAGATCTCTTGGATGTATCATGGGGACGAATAAAGAACCATTTGAGATATCGTGTAGTGTTGGACAGATAAATACTTTGACAAACGGTTAGTAAGTGTGACTGAACCTGCCCTCAAATATAACAAATGCCAACTCATTTCTTTGCTCACTCTCCGACAAGATTTCATTGAAATTCATCGAGTGCCTTTGGGAGATATCATGTTGACAAACAGACACGACTAAATATATATACCTCTTCAGCGATGTTGTCAGAGGTAATAATGCTTAATATTCAGGAACGAAAACAGTGAGAAATAGTAATGTAATTCTCTCTGGCAAAAGAAATCAATTGTTTCTTTGGCATATGTACAAAATTAGCAAATAAAAATGTTAATCCAAATCACCAGTTTTGAGCTGATGGATCGTTTTTGGATGCATGGAGGGAGGCCTGGTCGATCCTAAGGTTCCTGGCACCCCTTGGCACCCCTTGGCAATCTTTCAAATTATAGTATTATCTGAATTATTTATTTAATTTTCCTTACAGTAAAAAAAAAAATAAGCATATAAAAGCACTACAAAGGAAATTATGAATCACCACCGCCCATTTATGCCGTGTTTAGGTGATCAATTAAAGAATATGAAAAAGTTTATTACAGTAATCTGGTTAAAAAAAAACAAACAGAAAACAAACTGTTCTGACTTTTTTTATTCACCTCCATCAACGAAGTTGGGGGTATATGTATTCGGTGGCATCTCTTCGTCTGTTCACATACCTCCATCGAATTTTTGTATGTGAGTTGTCAATAAAATAAATAAGGAGTGGTTAAATCCGTGCTGGATCTAGGAACTCTTTTTTGATTGAGATATATTTTTCCGTTTTTTTTTTCTAATTTTTATGTACACACCAATATGTGTTATGTCCTCGATATATCTCCAAAAGTTTTCAATTTAAATAGAATTTTGTGGAAGGGTGGACAATAGATTATGGAAGACGCGATCAAACGGGCGATTCCGTGCACCATTGATTTCCCTGCTAATGGTGTTGGCAGAGATAAGCGCTTTCTGGGTGCTCTGAGTGCTGTCAAGTTTTGACTGATTTTATCCCGTTTGATTCATTCATTTTTCCTCATTCCAGATGTATTTGAACATTCGTTCTGTCTCAGACACAGGTGTTTTCCCAAACTTAGCACCCTGGGCTATTGCTCATGTTGCTGATGCTTAGGCCTTGCCTTGGATGCAGGCATGAAACTTGATCTGATTCTCAGATGAAGCCTTTGTCACAGGGGACCGTTGCCCATACACGAGCTGAACTTTGGTACCCTTAAAATATTGTATTATATCATTTGTTGGTGTTTTAGAGAGAAAATAAAGATATGAGTTGAACTAGATATCACTATTTGAAACTATAATGCATTATTAAATCAACTTGTCGTCAGTCATAAAAATTTTATTTGCCAGATGTTTCTCTAACTATAAACACAGCGGAGAGTTTTTCATCATGAGTTTTTTTTTTACGTCTGTTGCTTGACAGACGTTTCCCAAGATTCCTATATCATGAGCATCGTGAGGCCGTTATTTTCTGAATCTGTCTAGCTCATTTTGCTATCTAATTTTCTGTTGACCTCAGTTTAGCAATTGATCTCTGGAGATCTAAGTTGTGAGTCGTGATATCCAGCGGCTGTCTGACATTCTTGCAACATGACCTGCCCATTGCCATTTGAGTATTCTAATGGATTCTCTTTCCCTGGCACTTGTTTTATTCGCTAATATACTATACTATTTTGTGAACTCTCTCTGGGATATTAGGGATAATACTCTCCCGTGAACATTGCATGGTTCTTAGCTTGAGGGTCAATAATTTGGTTGGGTTTCTTGATTCAGTTCCATGGGGATATGACTTTGGTTGTTGATCTTTCTTATGAGGACTGAAGGGATTTTCTTGATATTCCTGAAAATTTGACCCCCACCCATAAATGATTTTCTTGTTGAACAATCGTAAACATCAAAGATGGCGGAGGGTTATATCCCTTTTTTGTGTGTTTGTTCGTGTTTCACCGCTCCTGGTCATACTGTTCTGTCTTCAAAAGAAAATTGGTATCAATGCCCCACTAGTCCCCGCTGAAAAAATTATTTATATAAAAAAGAATTTTTTTTACCTTTTGGGGCCCTATTCTCATGGATTTAATAATAACACCTAGATTCTCGAATTAATTTTTTTAAAAATTTTATTTGACATGTTTTCTCGTAGGAAACATCATTGATACGATGAATGGAATTTGCTCTAATCGTATTATTCGTTGGTAGATTTTCTTTTACATGATTTCAAAT
>OY735241.1:20048328-20113328 GCA_963457665.1 Thysanoteuthis rhombus
AAGGGTGGTTGGATCGAAAAACGAAAATCGACAAATGGAATAAGGCGAATCACAAAGCTACGACGAAAAACGAAATATTTCGAAGAAGAAATTGAATTGCATAAATGTTTACAGTTTTGTCGCTTTTTCAAATCATTTATTCCACATCCCAACAGAACACATAATTCATTTTTTTCAACTCTCTCCATATTTTTATTGAGGCTTCATGTTATAAAACGTTCTTTTATCCATCTATGGGTGTTTTAGAAGAAGATACAACCGTCTCTTTCAAATCTAAAAACTTTTTAAAGGCACAAATTACAAAAAGATGATAAAATGCTAATCACACATGTATATTAACTTAACAATAGATGTGATTTCCTTTAATTACATTGGGAAACAACGTGGTTGACATTGCACGAAAGAAAGGATGCTCAGATGAAGCTAGCGCATGAAACAATCATTTCAAATGCTGAATAATGTTGTTTCTGAGTATGGTGTTAACACTGACTGATATTGTTGCATATAATCTATGTGTGCATAAATTCTATCCTCTTGTCCCTTTGTTCGTATACTGAAAATATCACTTCATGTCATCGATGTTATCTAAAGGGGGCATTTCATTTTTACAGAACGTGGTGTTCCGTGACGTACAGCAATATGTACTCAGAATGTTCACACGTAATTATTTTAAAATTTTATTTTAAAATCTTTAATTATTTTGTTTGTTTTATGAAAAGATCCATGGATATATTTGAATTTCTATATGATAATTCATTTTAGGAAAGAATATGCATACGCATGCACTGACACACTGACACACTGACAAACACACACAGACACGCACACACACACCCATACACACACACACACGTACATGCACTCATACATATGGTGAGAAAATGGATGAATTTCACCCGACATATTGTTGAATTAAATAGAGAACATGGAAACACAAAAGTTCAGAAACTGGAATGTATCTTTTCCCGTTACATGTTTCGAGAGACTGTTTTCTCTAGTTGTCGAGCGCAAAATGGAAAAAAATACCTGACTTTGGAGGAGAAGGGTAGATGATGCCCAGTTTTTATTGTTCTAAATATCTGATCTTTACTGGCGAAAGAGGAGGAGATGACATCGAGTCAAAGTTCAAACCATTTGTGCATAAGAAGTTTAACGAGAGAAAACAGTCTCTCAAAACATGTAAGTAAAATAGATACAATCCAGTTTCCATATTGAATATTGATTTCACACATACACATATAGATATATTTATATAATAGGCATATATGCTAATTTATTCTCTGTTTGTTTGCGCTCATTCATTGGTTAATTTCAAATGAATAAAAACATGTGAATTTTTCCAAAAAGAAATGTGTTGCGTTATTTCAATGTTCTATTCAACTGATATACATACACACACACACACACACACACACACATATATATATATATATATATATATATATATATATATATATATATATATGGGAAATTAATTTTTTGCAGTTCCCTGTCGTTGGTGCAATCATCAGACCATCTAGAACTCCTGGAAAGGTACTCCCTACATATAAGGCCTCTGAAGTACGTGACCTCAAACGCCCTCTATACAGAATTTTTCATGTACACCTATCCACAAATGTTCTATTTCCTGTATCAAGCACACACGATGACCCAGAGGCTGGCATCTTAACTCTGCCCTGCACAGAACTGGACGGTAAGTAAGGATGAATTTAAGTGATATATTTACTCACGCATCTATTACCCATCCATCCTAGTGCTCTATTCCTAAGTTGGGAGAGCATTGCATAAGTTTATAATAAACGAGTAACCTCACTTAAAGAGTGCTCAACCCTGAATAAGGGAGCGTTAATTATGATAACAATTAAATAATTGTGTCATATCAAACGAACAGATCAACCCCAAGAATCACATGGTTCATTATTCGAGGAGATCGTTGAGAGGCTGTTTTAGAATAGAGGAGTTTATTCATATTTATCTATCAATCTATCAATCTATATATCTATATTTATCTCTCTCTCTCTCTCTCTATATATATATATATATATATAATGGGGGCAGACCTACCGACCGACTGATTGACCGACGGACTGAGCGTCTAATAGAAAGACGAGGACGCTTCCAAAAAAATGAAACTTTATGCCAGTATTTGAGTTGAGTTTGATTCATCATCATCATCATCAGTCTTTCAATGTCTGTCGTTGGATATATATCTTCCTAAGGATCCGCCACATTTCTCTATGAGGACGTCGCAGAGCTAGTATTTTCTGAATTTTTCGAGTTCATCACTTCAACTTATTCTGTCGGCTTCGGTTTCGCATGTCATCTCTGGGGATCCATATTGTGAGACGTGATGTCCATCGTTGTCTTTCATTCTTGCAACATGGCCTGCCCATTGCCATTTAAATTTTCTTATAGATTCTATAATGTCTCGGACTCCTATTTTCTTCCTGATGTACTGTGCTATCTTGTGATCTCTCCAGGTAAGGTTTAGCATAATTGACTCCTGTGAGCGTTTCATGCTTCTCAGTTTTCGGATTTGTCTCTAGGTTAGGTTCCATGTTTTAGCTCCATAAATGACTCTCCGTTGGGTGCATTGGTTGTACAGTCTTCTTTTTAAGATTATTGGGATCTTCTCGTTTTTGAAAGTTCTGCTCTGCCAAAGGCTTGCTATCCTACGGTGATTCTTCGCTTGATTTCTTCTCCTTTTGTGGGTCTCATAGAGATTCGTTTTAAGTACAAATAAATCAAAACTGATCAATCAAACTCGACGTGATTGTTGTAAACCATGTGCAACTATCACATTGCATTTGATTAATCAGTTTTAATTTCTTTGTACTTAAGATGTTATTTGAGGGGGGGTACATTTATGGATGATTTGGTACGTTTTGGTTTAAGCTTTTAGTACATTTGCTAAAAGCTCTGTAACAACTCTGGGATAAAGTGTGAATATATCGATTGTGCAAATCATTGTCTTCAACAAGCAAAGAAATTGATAGGACAGACAAGTGCAAAACATGCCATTTATGCATTGGCACATTTTCCAGGAAGTCTTTAATTGTTCTCCGGAGATTTCTACGGAACTATTATCTATAATTTTGTCACAAGAATTCATCTCTTGCTTTGGCCTAATAGTCACGCTCCCAGCCGATAGAATATTTATTTGCTAATGGATTAGAAGAGAAGAAGGATTATACTACTCTCTTGCTGAGCAATTATAGCATGGTTTCGTTTGATGTTTTGGCTTCTTCTCCATATCCAGTCACTGTGCAGATTATTATACAACACTTCTACACCATGATGATGATATGATATAAAAACTGTGATATTGTTGAACGTGATTAAGCAAAGCATTCAGATGTTTAACTCTTAGATTCATAGACCAATTGTAACCACTGCAGAACTCCAGAAATGAAAAAAGTGGGAATCATACGAGAATTGAACTGAAGATACGTTTTAGAAAAACCTGTACGTGCAAGGGGAGTAATTTTAACCAGAAGTTACATCCCTTGAATTACTATTTGAACGTGCTAGTATGAATTGAAGAGTGAAAGTTTTTTTTTTTTATATCCAGTTAATATTTGATTCATTCAACAAGTTTTTGACACACCCGAATAGTTTTAAATGGTTCGTATCAATGCATTGAAATTGGTTGCAAGTTCTCTGGCTGACGTCTTTAGACCATTTTCCATTGCAACCTTCAAAACCCTATCATTAATTGATGGGCTTGAATAATCTCTCACCTGGATCTCTGAACTACAATCGTATCACATATAAAATCCGATCTCAATTGATTCTGGTCGAGAGTGCAAATTTTCAGTTTACACCGTCATCAAAATTCAATATTATCCAGGAAAGAACGGAATGTAGAATCCAGATCCATTTTAAGAACATAAAATAATGTAATTTAGAAAACGTACCTTTCATACTAGTTTTGATTAAGATAATTTGTATTTTCAATCAAAATTATTTTAAAACTTGCGCTTTGGATTTGAATCAATTTTGGGAGCCCTTTTCTGCATTTCATCCCGAGATCCCCACGATCAAATCGAAACGTTACTGTTTATTTCCTAATAGGATTGTCCCCAAATGAAGAATTTACATACCCACAACTTCAGTTCTGAAAAGGCTTGTTTAGAACCTATTCAAGTAAGAGGGCTAAGTTGAAAAGCTTCGCATATCTGTCAAATAATGATTGATGGAACCCAATCAAACTTCTACTGAATAGCAAGAAAATAACGTTGTGCAACAAATATTAGAAAGCGTCAACCAAGATTGTCAACACAGGTTTCTTCAGTTTTTGAGTTGGTCTAGCTTGCTACTTGGTTGGCTGGCTGGCTATGTATGTATCATGCGTACAAGCCGCATCAATGCAGCTAGAAGGCTGAAAGTTTAAATACAACACCTTATCATGTCAACAAAATCTTTTTTTTTCTTTGAACCCCATTAATGAGTTTCTAGTGGGGGTTCAATTTTCCATGTAAGTTTATGCTAAATTGATCACTATTTTGTGAAAGCTTTTTTTTTTTTGTTTTGAAAATTCAGATTTTTAGTGGTCACTGCCCAAACAAAGGCTTGAGGAAGTAACGTATTAATTGATCATTTTTCAATTCATCAATAACTTTCTCATTCATCACACCTGAAACAAAATGCTCATAAAAGATGTTGGTCTCATATGGTTTCTATCGAGTGACTCACCAGCCTAATTTTTTTTTATTTCTGGGTAATAAGGGTTATTTTCTAATTGATTATGTCTAATCATGTATTTTATGAATCATAGATATCAGAGGTGAGCTGCTTCACGTTTCTTTCTCTTTTGGGTCAAACAGGTCGTTTATAATAGGAAACAGTTTAATTCTGAATCCTTAGTAAGTAAGAGGACTGAGATTTTGGGGAGCTTTTATCTTAGAAAAATCTTTGAAATTTACATTTCTGTCTTATTGATCAGGCAGAAACTTTCATTTGTTGATTACACAGAAACACTCACTTTCTTTATTTGATGACCAATGATACTTATTTTCTTCTTCTTCAGAGAGCTGAAAATTTTAACGCAATTTACAAATTTAAACATCATTATTATGTTAAGAAAATCTTTTTGTGAAAAGGTTTTTTAGTAGGGGGTCAATTTACAATGTCAGATTCTGCTTAATTGGTCTCTTTTGTGTTCGGTTGCATTCACGCTTGTTTTTTTGTTTTTTTATAACTGAGGTTTGTTTCACGGTCCAACAAAAGACTAGAGAAATAGCTTATTCATTGGTTATCCTTTTTCTATTGTATTGATTGATCCTAAGCACAACATGCTGTAAAAAGATGTTGGTCACGAGACTTTTCTCGATTGAGTGACTAACCAGAACTCTTCTTCTTCTTCTTTTTCTTCTTCTTCTTCATCATTTTCTTCTTCTTCTTCTTCTTCTTCTTCTTCTTCTTCTTCTTCTTCTTCTTCTTCTTCTTCATCATTTTCTTCTTCTTCTTCATCATTTTCTTCTTCTTCTTCATCATTTTCTTCTTCTTCTTCATCATTTTCTTCTTCTTCTTTTTCTTCTTCTTCTTTTCCTTCTCTCTCTCTCTCTCTCTCTCTCTCTTCCCCTTTTGTCTTTCAATTTTTCTTCATGTTCAGTCTTTGTCTTTCTTCCCCTCATCATAACTTCCTTCTTTAATTGCTATGTAACCAAGGCCGTCCTACTACGACAGTGAATAAATATTGCGGATTGGAAAAAGAAACTAAACTCTTGGAGACATTCGAAATCACATCATTTTTGGTACAGGGGGATCAGGTTAAATAAACAATATAAATGAAAAAAATACAAAGTCTGTTCAGTGGAAGAGTCCATAGTTTCAAATGATATATATATATATATATATATATATATATATATATATATATATATATATATATGTGTGTGTGTGTGTGTGTGTGTGTGCATAGGATTTAGGATGATCGAGGTTTTTCACCATCAACTTCAAAGTTTAGAATAAAAGTTATTATCGAAATAAGAACCCTCGGAATCTCTGCATTTTCACCCACAAGAAACAAGTCCATTTATGCCGGAAGCATAGAAATCAGGGTTCCTTGAACCAATGGATTTTTTGAGGTATTTCGAACAGCAGTTTGATTATCGAAGACCTTTTTGCAGGAAATGATCAAAATGCTTGAAAAAAAATGGTTGTCGGCGTTCGGTCAGGAAGAGGTCTGGAGAGTAAATTGGGTGAAGTGAAGTTTCGCAGTCTAGTTAGGTGAATTTTTATAGAGTGTTTACTTTCCCAAATTAGTATGAATTTTGAACAAATGTTTACTTCCTCTGCAACCCCAACTAGTCTTGCGTTGTCCTGCCTCAGTACTGGCCCTCAATTAGATGTCGTCAATCACAGAAGGACGACTACGTCTTCAAGACTCTTGTCTCTGTTTCGAAATTTTTGGAACCAATATTGAGCTGTATATTGAATGCAAGTCCCTTTGTCAAATAATTGGTTGATATCACGAGCAGCTTCCATTTTAACTCCATTCAATAGAATTGCTTGAATTTGCTTTTTTCAATTTTAGATTTGTCAGCCTCAAACAAACCAGAATAAGTATAATCATCATCATCAGTCTTTTAGTGTCCGTCATTGGACATGAACCATCCCCAAGATTCGATATCTCTATTATGGGCGTCGTGGAGCAAGAATTTTCTGAATTTATTTAGCTCGTCACGCCTTCTTACATTCTGTCGGCCACAGTATGATCTCTGAGGATCCTTGTTGTGACTTGTTATGTCGTCTGACATTCTTGCAACATGATCAGCTAACTGCCATTTGAGTTTTCTTATGGTTTTTATATCTCTGATTCCCGCCTTTTATCTAATATACTATGCTATCTTATGATTTTCCGTGTGAGGTCGAATATGATTCTCTCGAATGCCCGTTGCTCGGTTCTCATTGTTTCTACCCAAGACAAAGAATCTCAATGAAATAAATACGTATGATTAGTGAAAAGAAAATGTTCAGATAGGATAAATAAAGCAAAATTCACAATTTAAATATCACATTCCATGAACGTAGTTAAATAATATTTCATCCTCAAATAAACAAACACAGAGACCCAAGAAAATCGCACTAATCATTAACAGAGTAGACAATAGAAAAACGTATGATGTTTTTGTTCTCTAGAACTTTCATACATTGTATTTACTGCGATCAACTCATAATTTCAACATTCAAAGAAGAAACTTCAGGGTGCACAGGAAGATAAATACTGAAGAATACACAGTGCACCAATGGAGAGATAGTTTTACTCTTTATCGATGGATGGGGAATTTTCCAGGATTGTTGAACCTACCATTTGAGGTAATTCGAATAATTCGAGGAATCATGTATACAAAGTACACTTGTTCTTCGGGGTTTCAAAGGATAACTGTTTCTGTCTTCTTCTTCTTCTTCTTCTTCTTCTTCTTCTTCTTCTTCTTCTTCTTCTTCTTCTTCTTCTTCTTCTTCATTTTCTTCTTCTTCTTCTTTTTTCTTTCTCTCTCTCTCTCTCTCTCTCTCTCTATATATATATATATATATATATGGGTGGATGTGGATGCTGAAATGATGGAATTGCTATACAAACACGTTAATGCTTTATGTTCTTGGTCTTCTTAAGGCGAATGATTTGATTTCTTTGGATTCCTATTTAGGACATTATTTGGGGGTGGGATCTTTTTCTGGGTGGGGAACTCCGCCTTATTTAATATTTACAACTTTTTCTTTTTCCTTGTTCATGATAGTTCCGTTTGCAGTATTCCGAATTTTTGGTTATGTTCGTTTTATTAGATTTGTTCAAAAAATCTTTTCATTTTAGTTTTCACAATATTCACGTCATGTTATTAGTTGGTGCGTTTGATAATTGTTTTAGATATTATACTAGTTGACCTATCTGCTTGTAATTTTTTTGTAGTGTTTTACTATTAACGCTTTTTTGTATATGTTTGTTTATTTTATTTATCGCCAGTTGAGAAGTGAGCTGTGGTTTGTGGTTATAAGTTATGCTGGCTGTATTTGGAGTGTTTCAGACCCTTTCTATCAATTGTTGGTGTTCTATCAGTTAAGTGAGATGGGTTAAGTTACAGGCGATGTATCAGATAGTCTTATCCGGCTACTATTTACCTGCCTATCAGTATGTTTTATCTATTTAACTGCCAACCAATCAATATATATATATATATATATATATATATATATATATATATATATATATATATATATATATGTATATATATATATATATATATATATATATATATATATATATATATATATATATATATATATATATCTTAATATCTCCCCTGTCCATCGATCCATGTTTTATCTATCCATATATATGTATATTCAAAACAAAAATGCCCCCATCCCATATGTAAATAGTCAATACTTTGCCACTCTTGACCCCTGAATGATTTTGATAATTGTAATGATAGTAATATTAGGTCAACATTAAATTGTTTATTTTATTCACTTAAAACATGGAAATATGGAAATTCAAATTAATTCAAGATCGAAAATTGACACATCAAAATATTAACTTTATTCTCCATAAGAGCTAAAATTTAACCTTAAGAATTTGAAAATTACGCCATGAAAACTAAAAATACTTTATTACTCTTGATAAATGGTTGAACCACAAAACACGTGTCGAGGGATTTCTTTCGAAAGTTCTTAATATATTGCTCTATTTTACATGATTGATGCATTGAGGTCTTTTCATTTTAATTTAATGAGAATAACTGAATTCAGAAATCCAACGGCTCTACTTTGCTTATCATTTTTGTATCAAATTATTTTTACATAAAGTATTTTTATATTAATTATTATATGTATATAAGTGTGTTCTATCTATCCTCGTACACCTCCCTTTATACATATGTAGGCATATATACGTTATCTATTTCTCTCTTTCTATCTCTCTCTCTGTTTCTCTCTCTCTCTATATATATATATATACACACACACACACACACATATATATATATATATATATATATATATATATATATATATATATATACTGTTTTCAACATCGAATGAGCAAGTGTTTGAAAATTTACAAAAGGAAAGAAAAGTTAATTCATAAATCATATTGTTATTGCTTTGAATATCATTGTGTGATAATATTTTTTCCCTTTTCTGTATCCATAAGCAAATAGTTTCTCTGAACGCTGAATCTAACCCTCATTTTCTCCGGAAATTTTCAATATTTGGGAGATAATATTGTGTGCAAAAGTTTTGACAGTGTAACAAATTTTCTGAGAGATTTGCATCGGTCAAATATTCTAAAAAAGCAAATGACAATAATTTTCACATAAATACTTCCGTCAAATAAAGATATTTCAAAAAATAAGTTTACATACTCCTGACGATTGTTTGCTGATAATAAAACAACATCAAGAACTAGGCTTGAAATCTGATCTAACTTATCTAGAGTGTCTCCTGAGGGTAAGCAGTAGAGTGTCCTATTGTCAGCATACAGATTGCAATTCTAGATTTGAGTACGACCGCATACTAATGCACAACCAATTATACACACACACACGCACACACACACACACGCACACACACACACACGCACACACACACACGCACACACACACACACATATATATATATATATATATATAGAGAGAGAGAGAGAGAATGATAGATCGATATAGATGGTCGCTAAATTGTTTAATTTGTCAGATTTTAACTTTTAACTACAAAAATTAGAAAAATACATCGTTTTAGTTTGATCAAATATTTATTTAATCAAAACAACGAAAAATACTCTCAGATGTTTACGTAATCAAAGTGAAATGTTTTTTTAACGATCAGAATTAAATCATGCCCATTGGGCAATTTCGTTGATGCAAAGTAACATACACAATAGAAAAGTTGCAGCAATCATCCTCTGTCGGAATAGATGTAGAAATGGAGTTTGACCCTGCAGTAGACAGGTTTGTTTTTCCTTTTTATAGTCATCTTTCTCTCTCTTCCAGTATTTTTTACCTTTCTCCCTGGTGCTCCTTGTCTCTCCCAAATATTCTCATGTCTAACTCCAGTACAAAGTCTGTTGTTGACTTTGTTTTCTACCGTAACAAGGACAACGAGAACAATCCTCATCTAAATAAAGGGGTTTAAACCGATATTAAAAATCCACGTTTCCCTAACAGCTGGAGCCTTTCCTACCAATTGAGCTAAATTGACATATCTTGAATTTTAACGGAGATTTCATTCTAGCAAAAAATTTTATCAATAGAAATAAAGTGTTGGACCACCATCCCATCAAAAAGCTCTATCCCTTTTTCATACTTGTGTTCATGTCTTTGGTATGTTTGTTTGTTCTTGCCCTCTTGGCTAAACTGTTTTGTCGATGGACTCAAAAATTGACATTGATACTCTACCCGACCCTCTCTCAAGATGATCTTTTCCCTTTTTTATTTCTAGAAAAAAGCTCTTTTTACTTCTGGGGATGGGCTTCATTCTGAGGAGATTATCAAAGCCATTAGGGATGCTTCTTTTACTCTATTTCAGATGTTTCCCACTGATGTCGTAAATAGGATTCATTGTGACCACATTTATTCTTTGATGAAATTTTTTTTAAAACTCCAAATTTTGACGCTACGATTATTCAAAATCTCTGATGGCGATTTTATCATTTATTACATAAACATCCCAAGTTGGAAGTTCAACTAGAAGTAGTGATGGAGTTTGACCCTGCAGCAGCCAGGCTTATCTCGTTTTTTCCGACGTATTTCTCTTGGATGGAGACATTTTCCAATACGAACTGTGCATAGTTACCAAGCAACAATTGTTTTCTATTCCCGGTTATTGACTGTATTAGTTATTCGCCGACCGAAGTTTACATACACAAGCCATAAACACCTGACATTATCTCACCTGTGCCATGACAAGGGCTAATAGATCAGAGACCGTTCTTCAAGCTGAAAAAATCCACATTTAGAACAACGCACCAGATTCTCAAGTATATTGATTCAAGAACGTTCTTTTCCCGCAGAGGCGTTGCTGGAGTTGGATGGGAAAGGACGGCTCTAAAACGCTGCTAGGCCCCTAGTGAACGGGGTGACCACAGATGATTTCTAAATAATAGTTCATCGACTCTAATTCTATTGATATTATACGATAACGAATCTAAATTTAGGGGGGCTACCCCTCAGGGAATCAAGCCCTGCCTCGAGGCCCACAGATATCTAGCTACATCTTTTGCCTTCCTGCATCCTGTACCAGCAGGGATTTACTTAAAAGAACTTGTATTGTCAAATATTTAGTCGTGGGCTTTCATTGTTTTGATTTCACATCGTACCAACCAGAACTTTCCTCACTTCATCTAATTTAGGGGAATAAACTCTTCACAATTTTTTCTGTCCAGTCAAGTTAAACCGAACCAATAAATAAAATTTCCCGACCACAATTTTAAATCCTGACCATGTGATTGGTAGAGGACGCTCTTACTGACTAAGTCAAACTGATAAATCAATTTATCTATATTGATTATCAAGATTGCCAACTGGCATTTTTCAAAATCAAAATTGAGTACATTTGATACCGAACAAGGCTCTTTGGTTGTGCAAATAATGCTGTCAACAAAGGTTTCTCAAGTTTCCAAGTGTGTCTAGCTGTTTGGCTAGCTGGCTGTCTATGTGAGATTTATGCTTGTAGACCACACCAATGGAGTTGAAGGATTGAATACTTAAATATGTACTCCTTATCAGGTCTACAAAAAACTTTTTTGGAAAATAACCAAAATGTTTCCAGTAGATGTTTAATTTATAATGTAAGCTTATGCTAATTTTGTGTCTTGGTTTATATCCAGCAGTATGAACGCTTGTTTTTGAAACTACGGACTTTATTAATGATCATCACCCAACAAAAGGCAGGAGTTGTAGTTTATTCATTGATCACAAGTAACAATATTTTTTTCTGAAACAACTCCAAGTCGTTAACCTTTAGGATATCATTGATATCTGTTCCGCCATTGAAATATATCAAACAGGTTGTAACATCAATAAAACACACCGTGTGTTTCATGAAAAATTCCCACAAAGCATTTTCTCAGAAAACCAGTAATTATTTTCGATGTACGATATTTATATACAAAAAATTTAAGGAATCAATATTTTGTATTTGACAACTTTCACACATAAATACGTTCTTTCCAAAGAATTACTCTTTTGAATCATGTGAGTTTTTTTCACCTTGACAAGCTCTATAAATATTTGACACTTACACTGTGGAATTAAAAAGAAAACTTCTTTTTGTCCCTAAGCAATAAGTGTTATTTTCAGATTGATTATGTCTAAAATGTATGGAATATGTCAATTATTTCCTTCAAACTTTGCTTTTGTGCTCAGGACGTTGAGAACATTAGTCAATAAAATTGAGTCTTCTCTCTCATCAGGTTTTCAGCATAGTCCAATATTTCGATGCAGATTACTAATTTCAAGTCTATTTCATTCTAGCACGTCTCATTTCTTTCGACACAGGCATGTTCTGTTTTCAGTTCTACTGTATATGAGGCAATGTAAACGAAGGTTAATGAAAATAAGATTTATTTCTGATAGAACTTTTTTAATGCAGATAATCAAAATGACTTTGTATATGATATGCAAAAAGATACAATATAGAAGCGAAAGCTAAAACGTTGAGCTTTGAGTCCCAATGTTACTCTACGTTGGGTTTTATGTATTAAACTACAGCTTCTCTTCAACATCATGAAATCTAGACGTAATACAAGAAAACAGATTACATTTTCGGAATCAATATCAAAAACTACAGAACAAAAATTTATTGTTGATCAGTGTAATTCGAAATATACTTATTTTCAATTAGGGAAAGTGATAGATTTGCACATTTCTAATCACATAAAGTAAGAAAAACATTTACATATGAATATCACTCTTCTGATCACAAACGATAAGTGTGAAGAGAATAATAGCTATCTTCTATGCTCTTACCACGAGGGATTAGAAAATGATACTTGCTTTCCAGGGAAAAAAGCATATTGCACGGTGTTGGACGACTCGACTTCATGAAGATGATTGGAATAGCAAAAACAAACTAGACCTGCATTTTCTCCAAGGAGCTAGATGTGTGATTGGGTCCCAGTGTAGTCCTCTCCTAACCTCAGTGAAAGCATTAAAAAAAATGAACAGCTTTCACAGGGAGGTAACCGGATACTTTGCAACTGTACGAATGGCGGAAAGCAAGGGTCCAGTATAACATCATAGTTATATTGTGAGTATAATCCCAAGCTGTAACCTTTTTTAAAAATTCAAAATTCTTTGTAAACGAAATACAAACAACTAAGACGCACTTATGGGCATTGAAAAAGTGTTGATACCTCGAAAACTGTAGGAGGAGACGCGGCGCCCCAAATGAGTGGAATAGAAAATAAAATTAGATTAAAGAATAATGGTGTGAGTGCACAGCACTGGAGCCCATCTTTCATGGACGTTGGCTTGACTACTAGGCATGTAGGAGATTTGTTGATAAGGTTGAACTCATCTTTGTAGTGATTCTGTCGCGCCTTTCTCTTCAGTTCTTTTACCGAGTTTAGTTACACCAAAGTTTTCCTTACAATGGTTAATTTTCGGTTTAACACTCCTATTCTGAAATTTTGACGTCACCCAGTGCAAAGAGCAATTCCAGTAAATCCCAAATAGGCTGTATATGTGTGCAAAATCCACACATCTTTTGTAAAAAAATGTGGGATCTGCGTTCGCTCTCACACCTATGATAATGATATGATTTCCATCTTTTTCTAAATAATACTGTCTGATTAATACAATCTAATTCGGCATGCATTTTTCAGTTGAGATTTCAGTCAACTCAACCTCGCACATTGAGATATTTTTGTTTTAACAAGAAGTGCTATCAAAAATGCACTGACAATTTATACAAGCTTCCCCCTACCCCGATATTCCAATAAAAAATCTTTCGTAAGCCAAAAGAGCGTAAAGCAAAGAAGTAATCACCGTTAATCTATATCAAAAAACGTTTTGAGCGTTATTTTACCCAAAGAGTGGTGATGATTGCATGTTAGATTAAGTCATCAGAGATTTGGATGCTTATTTGCCTGGGATGTAGGAGAGACAGGAAGAAGGTGTGCGCTGCATCTAAAACGATTTGCGACGAAAGAAACGCAGAAGGCTATTTTCGATTTTCGCCTCTTTTGTAAAATCAGAAAAGAAGCGTAAATTGACCTTTCGAGAAGTGGGGTATACTTATATATACTAAACTTAGTTAAGTAAGACACAAGCTCAGATCGAGGGGGAATCGGAAAAAGGAAGACTTCGTTTCGCCAATCTGTTGAAGTGGAAAAGCAATGCAGCGGTCATCCAGTTTATTTTTGTAGATTTCTCGCAGGATAATACATAAATGTTCCAAGACCGACAAGCTCAAATGGATGAAGATGCACGAAGGAATCTTTAATGGCTTGGAGGCGCAAATGAATCGTTTTGCCCTCACCAACTTCATGACAAGCTTTTTAACAGCAGAAAAAGTCGATAGTTCTTATAACAGGATAAATTCATGTTAAGACCAATTCTTCAAATCGGTTAACAGCATTTATAAAGAAATTAGGTAGCCCGAAGGAAGAGTGGCTGAAGAGAGGTGGACAGTGTTCTTTCTCGGTTCAAAGCGTAGGTAAAGATAGAAAGATATGGTAGAGAGAGTGGGCAAAGAAAGTAAAAACATTTTCCCTCATTACGTCACACTACGTCATATCATTCCTTTTTTAGATCAATTCCCCCGATGAAAAATTTGAAGTACACGGAAGAAGAGAATGTGACAAGATAGCTAATGAAAAAGAAAGAAAGAAAGAAGAAAAATAAACTATACGACGCTTATAACTAATATATACACTCTACGTATATACTTATAACTTTTTTAATTTGCCAATGAATTATATTGTATTTTGTCGGTATTTTTCGTTTCATTTTCGAGGCAATCATTATTTTTGCTTCGGACGTTTTGACAAGGATAAGCTTGATGATTTAATTGGAAACAAATACTTTTATTTGAGGAACAAATGCTGTAAAATATGTATATACAACGTCACAGTTTTTAAACAGAATCATTGCTTTTACTTGTTTTTTTTTTGTAATGGAACGCAGGCAAAATATTACCACCAATAATGTCACCTAAAATTAATGTTTGCCCACACGATATCCTCAAGAGTTCTCAGAGAACTTCGATGAAATACTGCGGAAGGGTGGAAAATAAGCAACAAAAGAAGTGATTGCATTTTGTCAGATCCATTCGCAATTACCCTCTGCTCTCTGGAAAATGTCAATGGCAGAAGTATTAAAAAGGATTGAAATTGTGCAAATTTGCCCGTTGTCCGATTGAAAATATGTAGATTTCAAATTATCACTGTCTTGGTGACAAAAGCAAAGTTTGAAGAAAACACTTGACATTTTCTATACTTTTGTTTTTAGAGATAATCAAAACCTTAAACTATTGTTGAATGAAGATTTCGATTTGTTTTGAGTCCTTGTCCTATTTATGAATCCTGCGATCGCCTGTCTTCCGAAGTGTAATGTTTAGCAAGCTTGTCTCGCCGAATATTCCTCTAATAAAGTGAATTTGATTCTCACTAGGTGCTTCCTATCATTGTTCTGAGATGACAAAGCTAAGAAAAAATGGAGTAATTCTCTTCATAATACGGGTTAATCTTCTTCAATCCATCATTCAGTGGTCCATCAACTTCGTTCGTCTGGCAAACTTCTGTGGTCCAACCAGTTTGGAATCTACCACCATCAGTTAGTGAATCTGCCACCAGAGTGGCGCTGTTAGCAGTTCTGAGACGCCAAGCTTTATTCACATTGCAGCCGAGTGTGACACAGTCCCGTATATTTCATTTATACGTCTATATTTCAGCCCCTCAAAATGTCATCCAAAAGACAAAGAGGTATAGATGATAGTGCTTGTTCTAAAAACCTAAGCATAAAAACATAATCTATGCTTGAAAAGTTAGAGTTACTGGGAAACTTAGAAGAAAGAACTTCTATGAAGACTTTGTGTGAGTACTATGGAGTCAGATCTTCTTCTGTTAATGATTTAAAGAAACTAAAGGGACAGATATTAAAGCCTTTCATTGAAAATGGGTCTTGAAGGCCTATTTCTGTAGTCTGGCACCCGCTGTAGTCAGGCAATGCCCGGGTATCAAGATATCCGTATCAAAGAAGTTCAAACTTAATGGTTAACAATTTGATTCCATAGACCATTACTACTAGATAGTAAGTTAGATCTTGACTGGGTGCCTCATACTTTTCCCCGCCAAACTAAGCCAAGCTTCGTAAATAATTTGAAAACCCCCTAAAGATATATACCAAGAAAAGCATTGTACGATACAGCACCAGATGGAGGTCGGACGACCATGTTACACCAATTTTAGAAATGTTGAAAACTAACTTTCACCTGAGCTCGAACATTAAGCCCTAACATGGATGGCAAATGCACAACTATCATGCAATGTCCCCAAATGAATACGTAAATTGGATATAAATCAAGATGAATCATTTCACCTTTTAATGAAAAGCAAAAATCAGATTGTTAAATTCAGTTTATTTGTGCGCTGTTTTTAACATCTAGTAAATGAATGTGTGAAACAATAAAGGTTTGTATAGAAATAAAGTTGTTTTCCTAATTTCACTTGCGGACTGTCTCTGACTTCAAGTTTGTTTTTTTTTTCAAATTAATGTTTCTCTATTTTTGTGCACTGTTCTTAAAAAAGGGAATAATTAATTTCAGCTTTCGAGGAGTTATCTCAATTTTACGAGCGCATTCTTGGACATTACCAAGTATCTTAAGCACAAATCTGGGTTACCTATTCAAATGTTTATTTGTTTTGTTTTGGAATTCGGCAATCCGGTGTTTACAATTTTCAGTATTTGTCAGGTTTTCATCATTTTTTGAAGTCCAGTATAGCCAGTGGTTTCCAGAATCGAAAAATTGAAAAATCGCATCTTGGTTTGCGAATCTGCCATTAAGTAGCCCCAATGTATTTACTGTATAAGAATTACTTCTAAATTTGAAATGGTAGTTGGAAGATAGTTTCACCGATACAAAACAAATTTCAAACATGTACTAAATATTTTAGCAATTTAATCCTTTGAGTTTTTGGTACAAAATCTTTAAAATCCTAAATTAATACCCTAATAATAATTCTTCTGAATGGAATTTCGATGATATCATCTTTTGAATGTCACTCCTTCACACTATTCCTTCAATTTTTCATAAGTGTCACCATTTTGATACAATATGTATCATATCATTCCTCTGTTATGCCATTCCTTTGATACGGTATTTATCATGTCACTCTTTGGATACGATAAGTATTCCGTCATTCCTTTACGTCGATCTTATGACACGAGATTTTATGTAATTCCTTTGTTATGTTACCCTTTTAAAAGGATAAATATTTTGTCATGTCTTTATTATGTCACTCCTTTCACACAATATTCTTATATAATTACCTTGTTATGACACTCATTTGATACAATAATTATTGTCTTTATTTTATCGTATCACTGTTTTGCTTCCATATCTATCATGTCACTTCTTTGAACAGGACCACTGGGAAATTAATATTTCACTCATGATTGATGTTATAATGATCTCATCTTCGTTGCATGATGCCAAAGATTTTACGCGTTAATCTTTTTATGCTTTTTGTCTGAATTCCGTTCAGCAACATTTGAGATTACTTAGTGTGACTTACAACACCGAATAACACAAGATATTACAGTGAAGGATCTTCTCTTATGAATTTGGTAATCTGTCGAAAATGATATTGAATTATTTTCTACTTTAAGTTTCCACAAGTGTCTGCCTAACGTTACAACGACATTTTATACAAATTAGTGTACCATAAAATCCTATCCATATTCATGACAGGATAACCAGACGTCTTTTGCTGCACAAAACCAAAACTGAATGGTTTTGTGACCAAGTTAAATGACCTCAGTGCCAAAATAATCAAATCTATTATCAGACAAAGCTTGCCGGAAAAATAGATTAAAATACACATCTTCTTATCTATTTTTCATGTATATTTATGTCTTATCATATAATTCGTATGTTAGAGATTGCTATCTTTGGTAAAGTTTCAGTACTAAATTATTATTCTAGAAGATAAATAGCTTTGTCCAGTACCAAATTTGCTCAGTTTTGGTCTTGAAAAAAGCCAAATGACAACAATGGTTCATAATCATATATCTAGTATCCGTTAAGGCTTTTCAATTGGTGGTAGCCACCGGAACACTCGTCAGAGCACAGCCCTTTATCTAGAACACAAAACCCAAGGAGAGGAAAAAAGAGCATCTGTTCACAATATGAGAAACACCTCAACACACTCTAAAAAGTCTGGTCTTCCACAGATTTCTGTCACATTTGACCAAATGGAGCGTTTGTTAACTATCCTCTTATATAACAATCTAGAACTGTGGATATTTAAAACATACAAATTACAAAATAATTTCTTCAGTTCTTAAGTTGGACTTGATGGATTGTTTTCTATGTATCACGCGTATGGGTCCCTCTAATGGAGCTAGAGGGCTGAAGATTTAAACATTTACATCTTACTATGTCTAGTATTTTTTTTAAATGACCCCACTGACTTGAAATTGGATTGTAGTAAGGAGTTTATTTTAAGATGTATGTTTATGCAAAATTGGGATATATATATATATATATATATATATATATATATATATATATATATATATATATATATATAATGCATAAATAGAAGAAGGTAGATTCACTACACAAACTAGTTCATGTTTCTGCCCTCTCCGGGCGTCATCATTAGCCTAATGATGCCTGGAGAGGGCAGAAACATGAACTAGTTTGTGTAGCGAATCCACATTCTACAATTCATTTGCAGCTCTACTCTAAAACAACTTAACTTCATGAGTAAAAAGTTGCATGAATCGAGCACTCTATGAAATAAATCCATCACATATTAGAAGTTGGTTCATATCATTAATACATTATTATATTATGTTATACTGCTGGCCTGATATGTACCATATATACAATGCATATATATATATATATATATATATATGTGTGTGTGTGTGTGTGTGTGTGTGTGTGTGTGTGTGTATAAGATGAAAAGGTAATTTCAAAAAACAGCGTCCTACATAAGACCAATGTTTTGTATGAAATTTTATGTCCATTGGGAGACTGCATTTCCGACTGTAACAATAACAATTTTTTTTTATATATAGGATATCAACCATCACCCACGCACGCAGATTGATATGTCACCTCAACAGCAGAGTGTCATACACCAGTATATGCTAAAAATATAATATTCGTCAGCTCCTCGTAGACAACACGGACATTTTTTTCAAATACGAAGAGAATCTAAGGAAAGAATTCAAATGATGGAAGCTGTTTTGATTGTACAAGGCTACCGAACATTAATAAGATATCTTTTGACGTCGGCTTGAATATTCCTTAATGCATGTAGCGTCCACGAACTTGGGTGACGTTGTTAGCATTGTTGAATTGGTTTCAGTTAAACATTTGAAAAAAAACATTTTAAAAGATTCAATTATGATTACTCAAGATAAAAGAGAACAAAATATGAATATAAAATTATAGAAAACAAGCTTGGCTTTGCCTCTCTTGCTTAATTAAAATCAGAAAGGTAAACAGAACAGAATTGATTTACCTGCACAATATTATTCCAGAACTACGAGTCTCATTTCAACTCCTTTATCAACAGTACCTGCATATGGGATTTGCAAAATTTAGCAGAACAAACCAACTTTAATTGGGCTTTTGAAGTGAAGTGAATTCCTTATCAGTTTTTGGGTATGTCACCGTTTCACTGTCATTTATTGGTGGTGTTTTTCTTCTGTTCATTGCTATATGTCTTTCTAACATAAAGTCAAAACTCAATTGTAAGAGTTTGCCAAAAGGAAGAATGAAAAAGTCTACTCAACGTAATGATTAATCCACCGCTAACGTCGAAAGTAGGAAAGGAAAGAAAGGCTTACTTAGCCCAATTGTTAATTCGCCAATGACCTGGAAAGCAAGGAAAAAAAAACGTTTTTACTCGGTCCAAAAATCTACTGATGTCTGGATGGGCACCTCAAATTACCGGACCACAGAAACACCACTGGACCTGTAATCTATTAGTAATCATAAATTACACGGTCGGACGAATACCTCAGATCATGGACGAATACCTACTGCTTTTTTAAAAATTGCTTCCCCCCCTCTCTCTCTCTCTTTTCTCTCTCTCTCTTTTTCTTTCTCTGTATATCATTGTGTCATCCACTGACAGCTGTTTTGTTGTATTACAACTCTTCAGTGTGGCTATAGCCCATCCATTATCTTATCCAGTACCACAGGGCAAGATCGAAACCAATGCCTCAGACCCAGAGGCTGGTATCCTCTTTCTACTGCACGGAATTGGACGGTCAGCCAGGTTGAATTTAAGTGATATATTTATTTATCGTATATAATCCTCATCCACCAGAGTGCTCCATTCCATGTTGGAAGAGCATTGTGCACGTATGTGTATTTAGGCTACAATCTTTCTTTAATGCACATCTGGTTAAATACATCAAACAAGGAATACCTTTTCAACTTCTTAGTTATCTTCTTTACACACAAGATAACGTGCCTCAGATCAAGACATACGTTCTCCTGTGCATAAACAAGACAAATTGTATAAGATGTTGAAAGATGTTGAAAAGTATTCCTAGCCAGTCGTATTCAACCACGCACATACACACACACACGCACACACCCATACGCACGCACGCACGCACGCACGCACACACACACACACACACACACATATATATATATATATATATATATATATATATATTTTCATACACAGCTGTCATGTTGAAAGAAACGAATAAAGCAGATGTAGACTGTGAATGAGCAAAAATGAGAATTTGGAGTTGAACCAGTTATTTGGAGTCTTGCCTAAGCAGCTGCGGTTTAGCACAATGGTAAGAACATCGCAACGTTAAAGTGGTTACTCTATCTGTTGCAGGTTTAGTTCCTACAGTAGCCCCATTTCCCTTGATTGTTTATTCTATTTACGTTATCCAAATGTTATGTCAACAAAGTAATAACACGAGAACTATCGTCAGAATAATGACAGTTTCATTTGTCATATCTTCATTTAAATATGACTATTCTAAGTTTAAATCCAAATAGATATTTGTTTATGATGTGTCATTATAACACACTCGGTGAGAATTGATTGAAACTTATATCAAATAAATATTCAATGGTTTTTTAAATCCTCCTAAGATGAGATACCTGAAAAAAATAAAATAAAATTTGGTACCTTATTTTGCGCCAGTCAGCATTTACGTTTTTTTTCTAATTCAGATTTTTCAGTGATTACTGCCCAACAAACGGCTAGAGAAATATTTATCCATTGATCATTCCCAATATGGTATGCTGCCAAAAGACGTTGATCACTTCGTGGTTCCCATCGAGTGACTAACCAGACCACTTTTTGAATTGTTTTGATCTCCAAAGAGAGGCTCATGATTGAAAGAAGAGCTGTCTATTGACTTGTGTCATATCTATCTGAGTACAGCCAATTGAAAAACTATGCTATACTTCGTATAGATTTTAATTCAACAGACTCATACACATTCAAGTTGACAGAATATGGACAGAAGAATAGAAAATCAAAAAAATATATATAACATTCAAATGATACGTGCAAAAATCAGAAATCTTTGGCCCAAATTCTGTAGACTTCGAAGTTATATAAGTATGTTGAAATACTTTTTTTTTTTAAATCTATCAGATAGGTTTTGCTTTCGCTCTATATGCACAAAATTACTGCGAAGTCTGCATTATGTAAATAGCAATGTTCAATTTTTATTCGTGATATAACAAATCTTTGCAATAAAATTGGATCATGATTGAATCGCAGAAAATCTTTGTGTCAATTGAAAGAACTTGAAGAATCTAAACATCAATAACAAAGGAGAGGACAACAAAAGGAAAGTTTTATGGCCTTAAGGTCTACCAGTTTTGGGAAAACGGGATCATTAAACGTCATGTCCATGTGTCGCTGGGATTTCATAGAACTTAGATGGTTGTTGGTGGGGAGGTTAAAAAAAGGTGGGGAGATTCAGGAAAGATAAGAAGGTTCAATAAAGATGGGTAGCTTCAGTAGAGGTGGGGAGATTCAAGAAAAGAAATCAGGCCCAAGAAAGGTGAAAGGTTTAAGACAGGCAGGAAAGTTCGAGAAAGGTGAGCAAAATCAAGAGACGTAGTGAGATTCAAAAGAAGTGGGGAGGTTCAAGAGAGGTGGAAAGGTTCAAGGGATACGGGGAGGTTCAGGAAAGGTAGGTTTGTTCTAGAGAGGTGAGGAGTTCGAAGAGAGAATGGAAGATTTAAGAGAGGTGAGGAAATTGAAGAGAGATGCAAAAGTTTAAGAGGTGAGGAGGTTAAAAAAGGTAGAGATATTGAAGGGAGAAAGAGAGTTTCAAGAAAGATGGAATGGTTCAATAAATGTGAGGAGATTCAAGAAAGGAGGGAAGGTTCAAGAAGAAAGCACTGATTCAGTTTTGACCTTTGAGTGCATCTGCCTTTTCTCATAATGGCATATTCATTCGAATCAGTCAAGTAAAACCAAGGCGATGCTTCCAATCAAAACTTTCATAGCATGATATACAGTTATCTTTTCTTTTCATTTGACGTTGCTTGAAAAAACTTCATATGTTCATTATTTCCATTCTTTTGAGTCTTTTTTATGAATCAAACTTTATACCAAGGTTCGTTTTTACAACACAAGTTTGCATCTTGACCTTTTTATATTTACTAACGAAGGAATTGAATCTGACAATTCGATCCGTGATCAACCATTTGGCGCGAAATTGGAGTGACGTTCAGATCTATGCACCTTTTATACATGCATGCATGTAATACGTATATATATATATATATGTATATATGTGTGTGTGTGTGTGTGTGCGTACGTACACTTATATATACATATATATACACACACACACAGATATATATATATATATATTCATATACATATATATATATATATATATATATATATATATATATATATATATATATGTATACTTGCTTCTGCAGAACAAATACTTAAATGTGTTTTACTCTCGGCAACTGACCAACTGACGAGCAATCAGCTTGATTTTTGTTACTTTTCTTGAATGAACAGTACAACATAAATATCTATCCAATATTTATTTGCCAGTACACTCATGAAAATCATATAGTCTTAGTTTGCCAAAACAAAATATATTTGCACCGACCATAGATAGATAGTTAAGTGTGCATATATATATATATATATATATATATATATATATATATATATATATATATATATATATATATATATAGTGACTTCAAAAATTAACCGATATTGTTCAAAAGGTTTATTTCAACTTACTTATGCATCTTCAATATTGACAGAAGTTGGACTTTTTTGATCATTGTACGAAATCTCTCACTGTTCCATCTAATTCTAGTATTTCTTTTTTTTTTCTTATATATTTGGTTAAAATTCTACCATTTTGGAGGCTGTAGACGCAGCTGTTGTCAGCGTCTGTCGTTGGTCATAGACTTTCCCCAAAATAGGCCAAATCTTTTTATCGTGAGTTTCATGGAGACAGTACTTCCTGAGCTCATCTTTCGTCACGCCATCTTATATTTTGCCGGCCCTGGTTTTGCATGTGATCTTTGGGGATCCAATGTTATGAGTCGTGATGTCTAGCGGTTGTCTGACGTTCTTGTCACATGACCAGTCGATTAGCATTTGAGTTTTCTTGTGGATTCAATGATGTCTCAAACTCCTATCTTTCCTTACATATTCTTTGCTGTCTTGTGATTTCTTCATGTGCAGTTGAGTATGATCCTCTCTTATGCACGTTGCATGGTTAAATGAACCTTTAGAAATGTATTGGATAGCTTTTGCACTCATTATATATATATATATATATATATATATATATATGTGTGTGTGTGTGTGTGTGTGTGTGGCTGTGTACAAGTCTGTATGTGATTGCGTACGAGTGGATATATTGGTGTGGAGTGTGTGTGCAGCTCTGTGTGGGCATTCGTCTGTGGAGGAAGTTGAATCTATATTAAGAAGCAGCTTTTTATATATTACACAAGAAGCGGCTTTTTATATATTACACAAATATTCCTGATTTTTTCTTTCAAAATTCTCCGCGTAGACTTTATTTGGCCTCAATTTATCGCAGCAAAAAGCATTGAGACATGATGTTGAGTGATGAAATGGTTTGAAATCAAAAGAAAAACTGTTATGGCAAAAACATGCTTCACGTTTCTTGGCACGAATTTGATAAAAAGAAAGGTGAAGCATAGATCGAAATTAGTGAGGCAGAATTTGAAATTTATCCAGCAACGACTGAGGCTTAAATTGACATGTGCTATGTCAGGAACGGACAAAAATATAGCCAATTACACATCTGCACTCATACATATATTGTATATACTGCGTGCATATGTATGAATGTATGCATATACCTGAACAAGTGCTTATGTACCTGTTTACTTATATACGAATGCATACTTATAAACGAAACTTTTATCAATCTATCTATCTATCTATCTATCTATCTAATTATCTATGTATTTATCTATCTATCTATCTATCTATCTATCTATCTATCTATCTATCTCTATGTATATGTGTATGTGTGTGTGAAATGTAATATTACAAAATATTTATATATATCCACATACATAAAGTGGTGATATAAATCCATGTATATATATATATATATATATATATATATATAGCAAAATATTCATATATATATATATCCACATAATTAGACTATTGATATAAATCCATGTAAATAGATATAGATACTTATCCATGCAAATACTTTTAAATTCAATATATATACGTATATATATATATATATATATATATATATATATATATATATATATATATATGTATTGTATGTTAACGTATTTACATTGATACATACATACATGCATACATATATATATATATATATATATATATGCGTGTGTGTGTATAATAAACATATACGCATATATATGTACAATATACATACATATATATATATATATATATATATATATATATAGAGAGAGAGAGAGAGACAGAGAGAGACAGAGAGAGAGATACAGGGATAGAGAGGGATCAAAGAGGTGCTATCTACAATAAAACTACAGTGCTAAACTGGGCTCTTACACCGTATTTATCATATGAAACCTTCAAGAGTGGATTTTTCTTCTCTCTGTGCTTATACCAATTTTTTTTTATTCATTCATTGATCTACGCGTCTGCTTAGGATCAAAATATCGGTGCATCCTTTCAAGTATCAAAGTGTCTCTCCCCTGTCCTCTACTCAAAATCTAAGTGTCTCTTATCCGTCTTCTGCTTAGAATCAAAGTGTCTCTTCCCAGTCGTCTGCCTAGGATCAAAGTGTCCTTCCCATGTCCTCTGCCTAGGATCAAAGTGTCTCTCATCTATCATCTGCTTAGAATCAAAGTGTCTCTTCCCTGTCGTCTGCCTAGGATCAAAGTGTCCTTCCTATGTCCTCTGCCAAAGATCAAAGTGTCTTTCATATATTTTCTGCTTAAAATCAAAGTGTCTCTTCCCTATCGTCTGCCTAAGATCAAAGTGTCTTTGACCTGTCTTTTGCTTAGAATCAAAGTATTTCTCCATTGTCATCTGCCTAGGATCAAAGTGTCAATCTCTTGTACTCTGCCTAGGATCAAAGTATCTGTCCATTGTCATCTGCCTAGGATCAAAGTGTCTCTCTCTTATCCTCTGCCTAGGATCGAAGTGTCTCTTTATTGTCATCTGCCTAGGATCAAAGTATCTCTCCATTGTCATCTGCTTAGGATCAAAGTGTCTCTTCCCTATCGTCTGCCTAAGATCAAAGTATCTCTTTATTGTCATCTGCCTAGGATCAAAGTGTCACTCCCTTGTCCTCTACCTAGGATCAAAGTGTCACTCTCTCGTACTCTGCCTAAGATCAAAGTATCTGTCCATTGTTATCTGCCTAGGATCAAAGTGTCACTCTCTTGTCCTCTGCCTAGGATCGAAGTGTCTGTTTATTGTCATCTGCCTAGGATCAAAGTATCTGTCCATTGTCATCTGCCTAGGATCAAAGTATCTCTCCATTGTCATCTGCCTAGGATCAAAGTGTCATTCCCTTGTCCTCTACCTAGGATCAAAGTATCTCTCCATTTTCATCTGCCTAGGATCAAAGTATCTGTCCATTATCATCTGCCTAGGATCAAAGTGTCACTCTCTTGTATTCTGCCTAGGATCAAAGTATCCCTTTATTGTCATCTGCCTAGGATCAAAGTGTCACTCCCTTGTCCTCTACCTAGGATCAAAGTGTCACTCTCTCGTACTCTGCCTAAGATCAAAGTATCTGTCTATTGTCATCTGCCTAGGATCGAAGTGTCACTCTCTTGTCCTCGGCCTAGGATCGAAGTGTCTCTTTATTGTCATCTGCCTAGGATCAAAGCATCTCTCCCTCGTCCTCTGCTTAGGATCAAAGTGTCACTCCTTTGTCCTCTACCTAGGATCAAAGTGTCTCTTTATTGTTCTCAGACAAGGATCAAAGAGTAATTTGTGTACGCTTTAGCTGGGTTTACGGAGAAACGGATGAAACAAAGAGAAAAAGTCACAATTGGTAGTTTTTGCAATCCAGAGCCTTAATTAACATACCTTTGCGCATGTATGGTATGTTGGACAAATCCGTTGGGTGTCCCATCCATTAATAAAACCTTTTTCCCAATTTATGTTTGACCTTCAGATAAGAATCAAATAAATCTGCCCGTCAAAGGCTCATGTTTTATACAGGAACAAAAGTGATAGAGATTTCTCTCGACGCTTTTCCAAGTTTTCATTCTGACAATCTTATATGTTTATTTCTGTGTCTTTAACCAATCACATTAACAAGTCTGGTTGGTCACACAATAGAAACTATCATGTGACTAAAGACTTTGG
Organism: Thysanoteuthis rhombus; assembly: GCA_963457665.1. Classification (NCBI taxonomy): domain Eukaryota; kingdom Metazoa; phylum Mollusca; class Cephalopoda; order Oegopsida; family Thysanoteuthidae; genus Thysanoteuthis; species Thysanoteuthis major. Next base: position 20,075,354 of record OY735241.1, read on the forward strand.
CAGAATGCTTTGTGAAGAGTGATCAATGAAAAAGTTACCTCTCTTGCCTCTTTTTGGGTATTGATGACTAAGGAATGGTCAAATATTAAAAAAAACAACTGTCACGGTTGCTGGACACAAACTAAACGGCCGATTTAGTATCTATATTACATTGCTAATTGAACCCTCACTAAAAAAAAACAGTTTAGGTAAAGGTTAAAAAGCTTTTTTAAGGAGCAACCATTCAAACATTCAGCATCCCTTCTACGACTTTTATGTACAATAGATAGCTAGTTAGCCAGTCCGTCAAACCAACTTTAAAACCGAAGAAACCTCTGTTGACGGTTTTTTTCTTTGTGCTTTCTAATAGACCTCGATTGAAGAGGAAGATTTTTTCCCCAATTTTTACAAATAATGTGAAATTTACGCAGATAAGAGAAACAGTTTTGAACACTGACGATGTGACATCATGTTTAGCTCGACTCGAAGCACCACAGCAGTGATAAATACTCAAAGAAATGATAGACTACAAAGAAAAGTTGGGCCCCAAATGGTTGGCAACAATATGATAAATCAAGTTCCTGATAAGAAAAGCCCATTTCCCAAAGAGCTAAAATAGATAATATGATTACGTCTGATGAAATCTGAGCTATCAACCCCTCAAATACCCGTCCGGCTGTCTGTGCATAACTCAAGATATGGTGACCAAATTTTCTGGTTTTGTTTATGGACACCTGGAGCAAGTTCCCAGTATATTAGTTTTTCAAAACTGTAAAAACTTTCTGTGTAAGCATAATGCTGTAATCACGTCTGCTGAAATGTGAGCCAGCTACTCACCAACCTTATCATAACTCACCAGATCTCTGTCTGTCTGTCATCGCATAACTCAAGGACGGCTAGAGTTATAGCCACCGAAATTTTCTGTGCCACTAATATTTCAGGAATATTTTTGTCTGCAAGAAAAGCGTAATGGTATCGAAAGTTTGAAATGAGAAAAATAGTATATAGGGGATAGTATTTATTTTTTATGAAAAACTCACCAAAATTGTTGAAATGTTCAAATTATATACGTATACTAGAATATACCAATCAGAAATTATGGGGTTACTTATGTATTTATCGGCACTAAGGATCCTAAAGCTATTTGATTTGGTAATTCATTTTTGATAATTCAAGTATTCTAATTTTAAGTTTTTTACAGTCATTTAATTTCAAGCTATTTCAGTGTATGATGATCAGACATGAAGTTTTAAGAGTTTCTTATGGCGTAGTTTCTATTGTAAGGTCATAACAAGAAAGTAAATCAACCAATGAGATCATTCTATTTGAGCGCAAACAAACATATAACTAAATATATAAAAAGAGAAAATTGATTCGAAACTCATTCAGTGTTTTGATGGATCACAGGATAAAGGTTTTTATTTTGCAATGGATAACTATTACACTTGTGACCTGCCGTTGTTAGCGAGTCAAGTATCAGTTGTTGCATTCGTAGACATTTCCTAGGTGTTGATAACTGAATATCTTTCATTCTCCTACCCTTCTAATTTTCATTGACTGGTCGTGTTTTTTTTTAAATGTTATACAAATAGGAATCATATCTCTGAATTTTTGAGATGAGGTATTATTATTATTTCTATTAATATTCGGACCATCCTCGTCTTGGTTGTTTTTCATACAACGTTTCAGCCGTTGTACTCTACGGACTTCATCAGGTATCATCTGGTAGGTGTGGGGAAGTAACGAACGAAACCCTAACGGCCGAAACGTTGTATGAAAAACAACCAATATGAGGATGGTCTGAATATCAGTAGAAATCTTTAAAAAATAGGGATCAGTTTCATATTCAGAAATTTTCATACTCCCCAGTAAACTACATACCGATCAAACTATCCAAATTTCATACCTGTTCTCTTCTTTGTTACCCTCTCAATAAACTACCTAACTTCCCCTCTTCCCCTATTTCTCTCTTCCCACCCACTCAGACTCTATAAAACTTTTCCCATCCTCACTTCCTAACCTCTTATTAAACTACCTAACTATCTTTTCTAAACTTATCTACTTTTCTATTCCCTCCCTCACTTGTCAAACTGACTTTATCTTCTCTCCGTTCGTTTTTTCTAACTGCTTCTTTTCATATCCTCTTATGAAACTATCTAACAACCCTTTCTCTCACCTATTTTCCCACTCCTTTTAGTAAACTATCTATCTGTCTTTTCTCCCCACTTTATACCTCGACGCCTATGATAGAGAAATGTGGCGGATCCTGGGGAAGGTCTTTGTCCCACGACGGACGTTAAAAGACTGATGATGATGATGATGATGATGATGATGATGATGATGATGATGATGATGATGATGATGATGATGATGATGATGATGATGATGATGATGATAGTGAATTAGTAATACATTTACATGGAAAAACCCTGGTTTGTAAATCGTTAAGTATTGTGAATCATTAATGATTTTTGCTACTATTGACCTTCATCTCAATCTTCGTAAATTTTTATCACAAGTAAACTCAGACCGGTTCCCCTTGGCAGTGAGAAAATATATCATCATCGCTGATCACAATAAAGAAACGCATACAGTTATCCACTATCATGATATCTTATACAACATGTTTATAATCATCTTGTAGTGCCAAACCGGTAATCAAATTTAATTATTTATTTTATTAGATTAAGTTTTGCTAATAATTGTCGATTATCTTTTGCGGCTATTTCACTTCATCATAACTGAACTCAGGCCGGTTTCCCTTTGGCAAAGAGTGAATAAATTAACAGTGCTGATCGAAATGAAGAATAAGTTCCTCGTTAGAATAGAAGTCATGAATAGATAAATTTATTTGAAGTGAGCCCTGATAGGATCTTTTGGCAAATTGACTGGGAGGGAATGGGAATAAGCATTGCCGGAGAATATTTGAACCTTTTGAAATTCACTGATGATGTTTCTGTTGCATCAGAAGCATAGGAAAAAATTACAAAACATGTCAACAGATGTAAATAATGAAAGTGAAAAAAAGTAGGCATAAAGATGGATAGAATAATGACAAAAGTAATGTTCAACGATGAAGTCCCCCAAAAGATCATAAGAATAGTTGGACAGGTAATAAAATAAAAGAGAGGCCATGAAAGCGAAATGAAACGACACGATGATCAGGTGGAAAGTATTAGATATGAAAAGAGACATAAAGTAAAGTATACAATGAATGCATAATACCAGCTACAACTTACGGATATGAAAGATGGAGATTAACAAAACAAACTGAGAATTAATCCAGAATCGTAGAGAGAGCTATGGAAAGAGCAATGCAGGCGATCACTGTAGGTGATAAGAAAAGGTCAATATGAATCAGAGGGTGGACTATAGTGAAAGATAATCATAACAATAATTCGAATGATTAAGCAATAAAAATATATATGGCCTGGAGACTAAGCAAGAAGAGCTGACAGCAGATTTAGCAATTAATAACCGATCAGTTCCCATGGGACAGTAAGCACAAAACGAAGAGACCAGACACGATGGAGGGGTTATATAGGAAGGTTGGCGATGGTTAGCACCATCGCAGTAATCATGGGAGGCAATGTGAAAAACCTTCGTGGACTTGAAGTTGCTAGTGCTACTGCTGCTGTTTCTGCTGCTGCTGCTATTGTTGCTACTGCTGCTGCTGCTGATGATGATGATGAAATTTGGAAACGAAAATGCTCTGTCACATGCTTTTCAATGACTGCTATGAATTAAATTCATGAGGACTTTTGTTGTAAATTGAAAGAAAAATTCTAATTGAATCAAAATGCATGAAAGAAATAATCAGAATACCATCATAATATCGTTTAAAATTGCAAACGGGAAGTTAATTTTGTTTCGTTGGCAGGGAAAACACAGATATTATACTTTGATCCATATTTACTCGCTTCCCCACAAGAGCAAGAACGGTTCAACGTGGGGGTTCCGTAAAGAAAGCTTGAAAAGTTGTCCCAGATTCAGCAACTGGTGTTGCGAAGACGTCAGGCCAAGCATGGCCCTTGCTTTTTAGTGCAATGGGAGGATGCTGCCCTGGGGCTTGCTGATCCCCCAAAGACTGGGTAGATCAATTTTTTGAGGTCACAGGACGAATTCTAGGCTTCTTGCACTTCGCAATACCGAGCCTCAGTAGACTCTATTGCATCGGTGCAAAGCTATCAAAGAATGTACTACTACAAGCAGATACTACACTTTGATGTTAAATTAGATCAGTAACCCTCAGATCTCATCACCATCACCATCATCATCATCATCATCATCATCATCATCAATCTTTCAGCGTCCTTAAATGAAAAAAAATGGGAAAATAAATTCATGAAGGTTACAAACGTGCTTAATCATTCGAATTACTCGTAAGTTGAAAAAATCATGAACAGAATTTATAATTAGAATTTTGATTTCTACGAAAAACTAATTTTAAGAAAAATATGCAATTGATTTAGTTTCTAAGTTTTAGTTTACACCAATGTAAGTCATATATTTTTGTGCCAGTATTGTATTAATCGTGTCTCTTCTTTTTCCATCCAACTGAAATAATCAAATTAAAAAAAATCAGAGGGAAAAGGTTTGGCTATACTATTCCTCATGAAAAAGGCTTTTTCTATTTGTTTGCCAGCAAGTTTTTTGTTTTTTGTTATTTTTTTGTGACCACAGACCCGAAAGGCGAGAGAGGTTACTTATTCATTGATCGCCCCTTTTCCAACTTTTCAATTGACTAACCCCAACAGAACATATACGGGTGGTTGTGATTTAGAACTCAAACGTGTAAATTATCGAATTGTGACCGAGTAGCGATAAGTAAAAAAAGAGGAGAAAAAATTGTGTGATGTTAAAAAGCAGTCAAGTACTTTTGGAGGATTACGTTCTGAGATTGGACCAATTCATTCAGATATTTCCTCTTATGTCACCTGTTAACATTTTGTATTGCTTTATAAGGCTGGACAAATTCATTCAGATATTTCTTTTAGTGTCACCTGTTATTTTCTTGCATTGCTTTATGAGGCTGGACCAATTCATTCAGATATTTCTTCTTATGTAATCTGTTAACATCTTGCATTGCTTTATATGTATATATATTTTAAATATTTTCGTTTTCATTGTTTATTCGCTGAAAACTTCAATAAACCATTCATTAAGAAAAGTAATTAAAACACTTTATTACCCTAAGGTATATAGACAACCGAAAGGGGTAAACAAACCAGTAACTAGGGGCAACCAAAACATGGGTTATTAAATATTTAGATTTAAATAAGTAGTATTTTCCTTTCGAAATTATTGCACCTGTTGTAATTAGAATTCAGACTTAAAAATAGTTGCAACAGATAAATTATGAATAATTTATTTCTCTCTCTCTCTCTCTCTCTCTCTCTCTCTCTCTCTCTCTCTCTCTATTTTCACATCAATTCTCATTTTCTTTTTTCACTCCCTATTAGAGCTTTTGCCTCTTTTTTTTTCAAAGCAGTTGAACCCGTCTTTTCTCGTTCTCTCCGCACCCCCTGCTCCGAATTCTTTCGTATTAAATTCTCTCTCCGTCTTCCTCCATTGATGTCACGTTCATTTCATAATCTGTCTTTTTCCTTCTCTCTTTGTCGACGCAACGCTCAATAGATTATGCGTTCAGTGAAAGTGATTACGAGCTCTTATTATTAGATATTCCAAATGTTGTTTAACTTTTTTTACAATTTAATCTCCGGAAAGCAACAAATTCAAATCTAATTTTCCCATCAGAAAACTCTTATCCTTCATCTTTTAAATTCTAAAATTAAAATCACAGATTCCAATTCCATCAAATTATTTTCGGAATAGGCCTATCTGTAATTATATTCATTTTTTTCTTTATAAATCATATATGAATCCATTATATAATTTGATACTCTATTTGAAATTACCTCCAGTTTATAATACGGAGGATGTGTCACTTGGCCTAAACAACGTAAACAGAATAAACAATTAAAGAAAAATGGCGCTGCTATAGGAATAGGGCCTGACATCGATCAGGTAGTTGCTTTAAAGTAGTGTTGCTCTTACCACTGAGCGAAACGACCCGACGAAAAAGCAAAGGTCCAAATAGTTGCTTTATCCAAACGTTATCGATTTCGTTCATTCACTGTCCATATCTGTACAGATGTTTCTCAACGCAGGCAATTATACTATTAAGAAATGAATATATCATCCAATCCATTTCTTACTAATATAATTATTCAGTCAGATTATATATATATCTATATCTATATCTATCTATCTATCTATCTATCTATCTATCTATCTATCTATCTATCTATCTATATATATATATATATTAAGAGAGTATAGCGACGCTGCAATCCTCCATTTAATCATACATTGAAAAAATGACAGACCATTTTGGTCTATTTGATTTTTCGGTTAATTTTTTCCATTTTGCGTACAAACCTTTCATTGATATCATCGAAGTTCTAATAGAAACAATCACGAACCACCAACTTTGGAAAGTTTTAAAAAATGACATCAATAAAAGGTTTGTAGGCACACGAGAAATATTACCCCCATCCCCGACCAGAATATGTAAGTAAACAGAGTTTGTCCGTTATTTTTGACAATGTATGTTATGATACATACATAAATATATATACATACATATACACATACACACACACACACACACACACACACACACATATATATATATATATATATATATATATATATATATTCGATTTGTATATGATGTTATAGGGAGATAGTTGCCATAGAGCAAATTAAGCATTATGATGATTGAGAAAGTACGTAAGTGGTGGGTGATCTCTTTTTGTAATGATGTACGTCTAGGTCAAAAAAAGGATCTAGCTAAGAGTAGGATAGTCAACATGTGACCAACCTCTCCATGCTTTACAATAGCTATTGTGCAACATTTCGTTTTGATTTTTTCACGAGTTAATATATTTCTAAGTATTGTCCTCGATTGTGTTGCCTGCATTAACACAAAAGGATTCTCAAAATACCTTGTTTACGTTATGCCTAAAAGCAATTATTGGGAAAATAGTCTACATAAATGATGGGACTTTTGTTTACTGACCAATGATAAGATGTAATAGGAAGTAACGGTTCAAATCAATCCTCATAAGATGATCTGAATCCTAACTGATTGAACACTGTATTTTGGATGAATGGAAGAGCAATGAAAAAATATTATAAAAGTAAGCAAACGAATTATGCTTTCAAATTGCACCAGAGAAGAATAGACGCAAAATAATTAAACATTTTTGATTCGAGATCATCAAAGGATGCATGACTATCCTTCTTTTAGTGCATTCGACTTAACTAGTAATAGAAGAACTAATCCTCTTGAGGTGTTTTCTATATATCTGGTATATTTTGTTGCTCTAATCTTAATTAATAAGTGCCACGAACAATATTGTATAATCCTTCGAGGGGAAAGTTTGGTTTAACTTTTCACGAAAAATAATCAATGTTTTCTAATGTATATACAAGCCCAGTGGCCGAAAGTTTAAACTTTGCTCCAACTTCGATTCTGGTGAAAGATAATTACTGCACATATATATATATATATATATATATATATATATATATATATATATATATATATATATATATATATATATATATATATATATACAAAATGAAAGAAAACTTGTCAAATATACATACATATATGTATGATCATGTATTGCATTATATCATATTGAAACCCTATTTGAGATTATTTCCCGTTATTACACTGTGATTATAGCGTTTGGCCTAGACAACGTGAATAGAATGAACAATTAAAGAAAATTTGGCTGCAGCAGGAATGTTTATTCTATCTTCATTTTCTATGCTATATGTTACATTCAACGTGTGATAACTGGAGATCATTTCAAACATAAGTCGATATGTTACAACGCTATTTATAATCCATTCTATCCAATGATACATCGATTTCTTAATAACATACACACATGCAAAGGCACATATAGATACAATACGAATCACGAATACGATATGATATAATATAATTCAATATCTGATGTGTGATGGTTTTTTTTCATAAAGTGGTCGATTCATTCAACAACAAACATTGATGATTTACCCTAAAATATGATGAAATAAACGATTCGCTACACAAACACGTTTGTTTCTGCCCAGTTTGGGTTTTTTCAGGCGACTGACTTGGTTTGTTCTTGATTCCTACTGAGGACTTCGGGGTGTCTTTTTTCCTAAGGTGGAGAACTATCCCCTTATTCTATTTATACATATTTTCTTTTTTTTTTCCTTGTTTAGTTTTTGGTCACTGTTTGTTTTTTGTTTTCTGTTTTACGTATTGGATATACATCATTGGTTCGGAATGTTTCCATGTATCCAAAATGATTATGAAAAGGAAATTGGGTTGTTCTTAAAGTGCCCGGGGGTATAAAATAATAATGATAATAATGTTAATAGTAGTGCTGCTATTACTATTGTTAGTAAAAACGAAGGGAATAAGATAGCTATGGTGGTTATTATTGTATGTCTATATACAAATGTACAGAAAAACGAAACATATATGAATAGAACAAGAGGGAGGTTGTCCACCCTAGAAAAATACACCCCAAAACATCCTAAAAAGGGATCAAAAACAAATGGAACCATATATATATATATATATATATATATATATATATATATATATTAAACATTTCATCAATTTCCAGCTGTGGAGTTGAGCACCCTATAACCCAAATGCTTAGGACGAGAAGCGTTTCGGATTTGGGAATATTTTCGTATACATAATGAGATATATTCGCGATGGGGACCTGTAATGTGAGGGTAGTAATTCTGGGGTTTCTTGATCTACGTTTATCTCATCTCAGTTAGATTGTGTTTGTGCTGAATTGGAAAACGATGAATTATTCCCTTTCATTTCATTTTTATTGTTTACTGGATTATTTCTGCGTTCAGACACGGCAAACAAAAGCATTATTGAATTGAATGAGAAAACAGAAAATAGCAGCTGTGAAATGGATAAATTAAATAGAATAGATAAGATTCTGTAAAAGAGCTGACAACCAATTTATCATAAAATTACATTTTACTCTGCTAAATCCGAGGGGGATTTTGAAGAACCCCTCAAAAGTTTTTTTTTTTTCTAGACATTCCAGAAAATAAATGCTTAAATATCAGCCTTTTATTTGTATAGCCTTCACACGTGATGCATACAGGCATAAATGACCAGCTTGAACAGACAGGGGATATCAATGTTGACAGTTTCGGTTGACGGTTTAGAGCAAGCTCAGACTTCAAAAACAAGAAAATCCCGCTAGTGCTAAGAAAAAGGATCTGCAACCAATGCATCGCACCCAAAGTCACCTATGGAGCTGAAACATGGAACCTAAGCAGATTATTGACCTGAAAAACATGCAACGTGCACAAGAGAAAATCATGCTAAACATATGGAGAGATCACAAGACAGCTCAATATATTAGGGAAAAACTGGAGTCTGAGACATCATAGAATCGATTAGAAAACTCAAATGGTAATGGGTTGGCCATGTTGCAAGAATGGCAGACAACCAATGGACATCAGGATTCTCAACATGAATCCCAAAAGTACACACGCAAAACTGAGGGCGGCAGAATACAAGATGGAGAGACAAACCCGACAGGTTCGGAAGATATTGGCTCTGCGACGCCCACGATAGAAATGGTCTATGTCCAACGATGTATGATAAAAATCCAATGATGATGATGGTAGTGATTTAATATAGAGTGAGATTAGGTGTAAAACTTTACAATTTACAATCGGGACCGACTCTCTTTCAGGTACAGAAATATAAGTTTATTTACTCATAGAGCAAAAATATCAATGTTTTACTGGAGTTGAAATATTCAAAGAATTTTTCATACTCAACGACTTGCAATTGATTTTTTGACAGCGAAAAACATAAGATACTTAAGTATAAAAGAGAAAATCAGATATTTTAGGTTTTACTCTTTTTAGAATTGGTAGACTTTTTATTTCACGATATGTGCTAAAAACACCCCTCATCCTTTTCCTTGATACAACGACTGTTTATGTATTCCTGCCTTTGATGGAGAATATTGGGAGGAGGTTAAGAACCGATGTCTTAGAGAAGGTGACAGCAAGAGAGAAATTCTCTATGAGTTACAGTAAATTTCCCTTCTCTAAGAGTTTGAGTAAATTTCTATCATCAGACGAAAATGGAGCAGTCTCAAAAATAAGTTTGAATTGGAAATCCAAAAGCCTACCCAAAAATATTTCGAAGGGAAATCTAATTTCTGGAACTTGCTCCCAGAAGTAACCACTGAAAATTTCATGTGATAATGTCGTGTAGTTTTTGTGGTAGGCTGTCACGTGCAGAGAGATGGACATTTGGTGAATTATAATAAGATGATGACAATGCCCAATAGGAGAAATTCAGACAATTCAAGACAATTGCGTGCTGTGCTACACTGTGTAGAGCAACAAGTGTAATATAAAGGGGAAAATTAAACAAAATAATATTCGTAGGTGTTGTAGAAAGCTCTGATACCTAATATTTATGTACAAGGTGTTTCATAAAGTAAACAACCTTTATGATAAGAGTGTAGAATTTATGAGCACGTAAATTTTATACAACAACATTAGTCACGTGTCTACTTGAAAACACTGTATAATGCACAAGCCTCATTCGAGCATCCATCAATTTACGTTATGTGAGTTATAATTTTTTTTTCAATATAATAAAAGTTATTGCAATGAAACTGGGGCAAATTGGCATCCTATTTGAAGGGAATCACTTTCAAAGATTTTGAGTTAAAGTGTATGCGTAATAAGTATCATTTGTAACGTTTTTTTTATGTAATTCGTGTCTTTGAAACATAAGTTTTTAATATAAAATAGTTTTAAAACGAGTCGTCTAAAATACGATTGCATCAATTTGAAAGACGCCTTACATCTTTTTGAAAGCACTGTTCTTTTTAATGTATATTCATACAAACACACACACACACACACACAGAGACACAGACACACACACAGACACACACACACATATATATATATATATATATATATATATATATATATATATATATATATATATCGTAGGATATGTCGACGCTGATGTTGAAAAGGTTTTGATGATTATACTGTTTGAAACTGCAGGCAAGACACAGTGAATGCTCGGCTTGAATGAGTAAATATTCACCAAATATAAAAATGAATGAGTTCTTTTAGTCACCTACTTACTGGTAATGTAGCGTTTATTCGCCATTTACGCAAACTATTGATTGTTAGTTGGCATTCGTATCAAATAGCTCCATTCGACACAAACATCACAACAGCAAATTCTCAAAGGTCTGGCTAGTCACTAGATAGAAACTGTCACATGACAAACATCTTTAGGAAGCATACTGCGTTAGGGTGATAAATTAAAAAATGAAAAAAAAAGGATGATAGATAAATGAATTACATCTTTCGTCCTATTTTGGCAGTTATCACTGAAAAAAAGTACAAAAAAACAAACGTGGATGCTGCTGGGCACAAAGTAAGTGGCCAATTTAGTATAAGCTTACATCGTAAATTTAAAAAAAAAACTCTATAAAATCTATTAAGTGAATTTCAAAGAGCAAAGAAGTTTACGTAGCTTTTTAGGTCTATAGGTGAAGGCTGAAGGCGTAGCACATTCATAGCCAGCTAACCAGCCAAACCCACTTAAAAACCGAAGAAACTTATGTTGACAGTTTTAGTTGACGCCTACTAATAACCCCCTCATGAATTATACCGAGTTTGCTTTGGTTTTTTTGTTTGTTTTTTTTTTGCTTTATTTTTTCTAGAACATCATGACCTATCTCATTAATAAAATAACTTTTGTTTCGTATCAGATAAAATCATGTGCGTATTTTGTTATATTTTGAAGCCAGAGCGAGTTTTTTCTGATCCTTTTTTTCGCCCTACAGCAGTAATTTCGAGGGATTCCAATAAAAAGGGTTGAGTGGTATGTATTTGATGGCGAGGCGATCTAAAAAAATTCAGAAGGTACTAGCACCTAGACGCCCATGATAGAAAGGTTTGGCGGAACTTGAGGAAGGTCTAACAACAAACGATAAAAAGCTGTTTTTGCTGCTGTTGATTAAAATGATGACGGAATCTTATCCTGAAAAGTGAAAGGAACCAATATTAGTGAGTGAAATCCGTCGGGTAATAAACCAGACGAGGCTAGACAAATCCTGATGAAACAGCTGGTATGACGAAATAGCGAGAAACATGCTGACAAGTTGATATTCAGATGATCGATTAAGCTTATGTTTTAATTGCTATCTGATCAGAATCCAATAGAGTTCAAAGCAATCCTGATCATTCCTTATTTACAAAAAAGGGAGGCAAGGAATATATAAACAATCATAGACCCATCACTCTCCTACCGCATATTTACAACTCCCTTGCAAACATTGTAATAAATCGACCAACAAAAATCAAGAGAACAGTTGAACTTGCAACGAACTTTAAACGCACTTGATTGCTGGCTACGGCTCCAGTCGCCTCTGCTTAAACTCTATATAACACATTGTTACTACTTGCTCAGTTCCTGTTTTCCAGTAGGCAAATTAGGCTTGGAGACGACAAGCACCTTAAACAGTGTCATGCATTTCACTTCGCCATAGATCATTTATCCAAGATAACCGACACCTGGAAAAAGCCAAAAGATTTAAACTTGCCCTATTTCTTCTATAGAAACTATCAAAAAACTTAAATGGCAATGAGCAGGCCATGTTCCAAGAATGAAAAACAACCGATGGACATCATGTCTCACAACATGGATCCCCTGAGATCACATAGGAAACTGAGACCGACAGAACACAAGATAGAGAGATGAACTGGACAGATTCAGGAAATGCTGGCTCCGCGACGCCCATGATAGAGAATTGTGGTGAATCCTGGCGAAGGTCTATGTCCAACGACGGGTGTTAAAAGACTGATGATGAGGATATTTCTTCTATTCATCGACTATGAAAAAGCACTTGATAATGTTGAAATCAAAGCACTGCTATACACCTCGATACATTTCGGAGGTCATCCAATGTATATACAATTTATAAAGATGATGAACATCCTGAACTAGTGTTTACCAAAACTGTCACCATCAGCAGAGTCAACATCAATGTAAGTCTCTTCAGTTTTCAAGTTGGTCAAGCTGGCTGGTTTGATATGTATGTGTCATGCGTACGAGCTGCATCGCTGAAGCCAAAGTGATGAAAATTTAAACAGTTGCTCTTCATTATGTCAGGAAAAAAGATGTTCTGTTTTTTAATCCCCCCTTCAACATAGATTTCTAGTGGTGGGGTTCAATTTACAATGTAAATTTATGCAAAATGTGTCCCTTAGTTTGTGTCCTGTAGTATTCAAGCTTTTTTTTTCGAGAACTGATACTTTTTTAAAGACCACTTCCGAATAGGAAACAAGAAAATTACCGATTCACTGATTTCCTCTTTTCTATTTTTTTATTGATCATCCCCAACACGATATGTTGCCAGAAGACATAAGTCACGTGACAGTTTCCTCTGAGTGACTAACCAGACATGTTATTGTTGAACAACCGTAGCTGGAACAGGTAGCGGAGGGTTCTATCCTTTTTTTTATGGGTGAATGTTCGTATGTTCGTGTTCCGACGCTCCAGGCCATACAGTTTTGTCTATAGGCTTGAAATTTGGCATCAGTACTTCACTAAACCCCCTTCTAAGAATGCAATTTTCATTTTGGGGAAAGGACTGTTTTGAAATTGGCGATCTTATTTTGACCGATCTAACAAGAATCGAGAATCTAGATTTTTTTTCACTCCATAAATGATTTCCATTGGAAAGTGATAGTGATGTCATAATTGGCCTTTGTTCTGACCATTGGGAGAATTTCTTTGCAAGATTCTTTGACGGTGGCTCAATTATCGACTGCGATGGCGAGTATTTTTCACGTGATTTATGGTTAAATTCACGATTAATTTCCTCAGTCAACTGCTACTACGATCTGATTTCATATCTTTAGTAATTCGATTTGTTGCACATTTGAATAAGTTCACACTGTTTGATGGCTTTCATTTTTAAATTTGTTCAATAGAATTCAAAAAGTAATTCAGGAGGAGTAACTTAATTAAGGTTGCACTTTTATATAGTCTTCATTTTATTTCTTTTAAATCTAATTCAAGTTTTTTTATTTTTCAACTGAGCAGTTCGTAAATTTGCAGATATATTGACTATAGCTATTTTAAAGGTTTTTTTTAAGAAGGTTTAGCAATTGCTAAGAGAGAATTTTCAAATCGATAAATTTTATTGATTGTTAAATGCGTTCACACGCATCTCTATAAGAAGGTCTAAAGGTCGGTTGGCTGATCCCAAATATATTCGAAATCGATAGTACAAATAGTATTCTTATCCCTGCATCCTCGTCGTAATCCAACTTGGAGACTGAAACTAAATTGGATAGTTTCCATGATGTTTTACAAATTTAATGTACCATTATGATGCAGAACTGGTTGAAGTCTCATTATCTGATGATATATCAGAGATGCAATCATCATCATTATTATGTTACAGGCGCTCCGATATAGCACCGTTTGCAATATATATATATATATATATATATATATATATATATATATATATATATATATATATATATATATATATACGTATTGCATTTATCAGAAATATCTATTACATAGATATTGGCATCCGTAGATACAACGTGATTTGCTATAACGTGGTTTACAATACACACACACACACACACACACACACACACACATATATATATATATATATATGTATATATATATATATATATATATATATATATATATATATATATATATATATATATGTATATATATATATATATATCGAACATGAATTTTCTCAGCCTGCTAAAAAGAGTGATGTAAGAATTGCATTGTAATAATTGAACGTGGGCGTATTTTTGGAGTAGTATCCTCTTTCTAATGAGGGTAAACTCAAAGCCAAGTTTCTGATTTGCAGAATTATGAATTTCGTTTGGCAAGAATTTCAAAGTTATCATTATCATATAAAAGATGAGAGTGGCTTATAGTGAGTGGCAGTAAAAACGAGAAGTAGGGTATCAAATCATCTACTGTAATAAAGAATGGTGTAGTTTTGTGGCTTGCTGTTCGTACCATTCGATTCTTGACAATTGGAAAAGGGGTTAAAATGTTGCTGATAAAAATATTCCCATTGTATATGATATAATCAGACTATTTTCCCTGTTTGTGTTCATTTTTTTAAATAATTTTTTGATCGTATACCGTCAGGTCTTTGTCGGTTATTGCTGGCGCTATAATGTGAAACCACAATTCAAAATGTTATTATTGAAACTTGCGAAAATAAAATCAAAGCTTAAGTAAGTTTGACAATGATGGACCGGGTAATTTTCTTGGTTCTCTGTTAGTAACAATCGACTCTTCCACTTGGAGGTGAAATATTGGCTGATAAGAATACCTCCTACCTGGATTTGACAAAATTAACTCTACAACTGAAAATAACTTTTTCTTTTTTGAAAATCGTTCCATAGAAATTCAAGTGCATCAGTCAATTTTTTCACAGCAATTTACTCGTTTATCGATACCACTTTTTATTACTGGTGAAAAATTCACAGATATTTTTCATTTTCTACACAATGTGTTTTTTTTTTGAAGAACTATATATATATATATATATATATATATATATATAGATATATATATATATATATACATATATATGATACTTAGATAATTGAGCATTCCACAGATAACTGTTTCATTGTTTTATAACTCTTCAGGGTGGTTATAGACTATCTAACATCCACTACTACGAGCTAGGATCGAAACTTTCGATTCAGACCCGGAGGCAGACATTTTACCCCTGCCCTACACGAAACTGAACGGTCAGTAGGATATAATTCCCCGACTACCAAGTGTCCATTTCAGAGTTTATGGAATAATTTACTGTTAAATCCGAGAAGTGTTTGTTTCCATCGGTGAACACTAATACAATACTTTGGGAGTGATAATTTCTCCCCAAATCATCAGGTAGTATGCCCGATGACTTAACCTAGTATAACCTTAAGGTTTTTTGCTTTTTAAAATATATATATGTGTATAGTGTTTGACAGATAGTGATATAGTCGACATGATTCACACACACACTCACAGAATTACGCGATTCCAGCGTGCACACAAGCTTTCATTAGAATCACACACACACACACAGTCACTCATTATGAGCTTACAGTAACTGTAGCCTCCCCCAACAGAGACTCATAAACTCATGCACTCGGGCATACACAAACCCAACAATGTTCCTAAGTGCCCCCCTCTTCCTTGCACCTTCAACTTTGAAACATCCTTGCATTCCAACTCCACCACATAGATGAGAATCTCCCTTCCCCGCACTTCGATTCTCCGGGTTTTGTGCCGTTATTTCAACCATTCTTGGTTTTTGAAGGAGACAGCTCAGGTGAAATAATCACCACAAATATGAATAAATAATTAGATATCCGTCTTTACATTCTGTTTCCAGTACATATATACATACATACGTATATATATATATATATATATATATATATATATATATATGCTACGCAACGTTAAAACGGTTACCTATTGGTCGCACGTTCTTTAATTGTTTATTCTGTGTACGCTGTCTTGACCAAATAATACGTTCACCGTGTATCAACGGGAGATCATTTCAAATAGAGTTTCAAAGTAATATAATGCATATTTAATCATTTGTGAAGGATTATATATCCTTTTTTAAATGATGAAATTATTTGCGTTGAGAAACAATAGAGCAGGCATGGATAGTGAATGAACAAGATGAGAAAGTGGGGATGAAGCACACAGTAGGAATGAGTCAGTATATTTCAGAGAAAATAAAAACTTATATATATATATATATATATATATATATATATATATATATATATATATATATATGTACGTTTCTTTTCTGAAAAAAGGTACTGGCCTATCCCCCAACCTGCTTAAATTTCTAGGGGTTTGACTCATTGTAAAAGAGGGTGTACATCTTTGAGGTGCCCTGTATGTATCTTCCTTCTCATCTCTCTTACTTTTTTCTCTTTTTCCCTTATATCGTTGCATCTTTACGCTATACAAAATGGCGTTAGCGAAAATGCCGTCAATTTCTGTTCAGTTCAATCGTCGCTTGGTTACAGACACAGATGCCCGCCGCAGTTTTTCACGGAATCGCAATTGATTTCAATGAAAAAACAAACGGAATCTTGAGAAACAAACAGATGCTAATTGAGAAACTCAGTCGTAGACGCCGACAAATGTGAAGAATAAAAGCAGGGAAAAATGCTGTGAAAAAAATGTGTTTTTGAAATATCAGATCTCTAAAACAATTGAGGAATCTCAACGATTCTGAAACTCAAACTGTCGGCAGGGATTTTATCAAAATGATGGCGCCAGGAGGGATAGCATCTAATGACAATTAAAGAAATCTCTGTCTACATCAATGTGTGTGTGTGTGTGTGGACTACGATTACACGACAACTAGCCATTGTAAGAAGATAACATTCGCCAGATATATTAGTCGGCACACGAGGCAGCAAAGAGTCGAGTTCGAAGTATTTTGGATCGGCGGTTCTTAAGAAATCTAATGCACCTAAATCACTCGACATCTAAGTATTTAAATTGTTGACGCGCGCCGATTGGTTTGGATCAGCAGGGATTTTTTGAGAAATCTAATGGAAACAAATAAAATTCAAAGATCATTAAGTTTCATTAAATTCTCTCCCTCAACTTCCACTCTTTAGAATTATCTAAATCTAGGTATGACATCTAAATTGGCAACATTAATAAGAAGTAATCGCAGTACTTCTAACCTGTAGTTGGAAAATAATTCTGCATGACAATTATGGTAGGCTACTCCAAAATCTCCTTCAAATCGTGCACTTTTGCCACTGGCACTGCCTTAGCTTATATGATAAGATCCGTGTTTACCATACTGGTACCGTCTTCTGAAACCATCTAACTTTCGCTTCTTCCACCTCTCCCTTCTCAGAAAGCGAACTTAGGTAATTTAATAACAACCTAATTTCATTTTCACCACTCCCACTCCAATGCCCCGTAGTAAAATACCGTTCTTTTTTCCCTTCTCTTCTCGTACTCTATCAGTTAAACTTATTGTATCACTAACATTCCTCAGCCGAAATTGTTGTTATACGCATGTGAACCATAGAGGGCCATCGACTGGTATATCCTTATTAAAATGGAGCTAACGTAAGTATATATAACCAAAACCATAGTCTGATAACTCGGGTCTCTCTTACATGAGTATATGTAATTGAAAATTTGGGCAGATAATCTGTTTCTTCTTTTAAACTAGCCAAATGGTAGAGAGCGGGTATTTAGCTAATACAATTAAGGAAGAAAAAAACGAAGAGAACAACTGAAGAAAAGAAAGAAAAAAAAAGAAAAGAGAAAGAGAGGGAAAAACAGAATGTAGGAAGAAAAGTAAGAGGAAAACAAGAGAAAAAGAAAAAAATAGGTCTGGTTAGTTACTCAATAGAAACTGTCTCGAGACCAATGGTTTTTGGCAGCATGCTGTGTCAGAGGTGGGTGATCAATTAAAAAATTGGGAAAAGGGATGATAATGGCTAAGACACTTCTCACGCTTTTTGTTTGTCTGAATCCCCCCCCCCAAAATAAACGTGAATGATTTCGAACACAAACCAAGTAATCAATTTAGCATAAAATTACATTACAAATTAAACTACAAATAAAAGAGAATTACTTATGCGGCAATCTTTTTTAAATTCCATGCATGATAAGGGGTAAATGTTGGAAATTTCAGCCCTCTAGCTCCACACATAATACATACGTAGCCAACCAGCCTGTCAGCCAACTTGTCCAACTTGAAAAATTGATTAAATCTATTTTGATAGTTTTGGTGGCAGTATTTCAAAAAGAAAGACAAGAAAGGTAAGTTCTGCAATCAAGTATGAAAGAACAAATGAAAGCAATGCAATGAAAAGATGGATGTAAAGAGAGAACAACAGAAAGAAAAGGGAGAGAATGGGAAAAGAAGGAATGCAAGTATGGGGCCAGAACAAAAAAAGAGACAAAAGAAAGATGAAAGGCAATCAAATTACCAGTCTCATATACAGTCACTACCGTGCGGACAAAATTTGATTGCATTATATGTTTCCTAACAAACTAAATACCAACAAAAACAGACGTCAGTTGTATTCTTAAATAAATAATATTGTTCAACTCTTGGATACTGGAAAGATAGGTCTGGTTAATCATTAAATAGAAACAGTCACTTGACCGTCTTTCTGCAGCATACTGCACTGGGGGTGATCTATTGAAAAAATTGGATAAAACGGGCGATCAATGAATAAGTTGTCTTTAGCTTTTTGTCGGGCAGTGATCACTAAAACAAGCGTGAGTGCAGCTTGACACAAATTAAGGGTTCAATTTAGCAAAAACTTACACGTAAAATTTACCAACTCCCTCCACGCACACAAAAAATCTACTTAGGAGAGGGAATTTTCGAAAGACAAAATACACATTTTCTAGGTGTAATAAGGAATAAATGTCTGAATTTTCAAACCATCGATACTGCCAGTGCACACGATGCATATATAGCCATCTAATCAGCCAGCAAGGCCTACTTGAAAACTTGAGAAACTCATGTTGATGCTGACAGTTTCAATTGACAGCTTTAAATATGTCATATTCTTAAGAAAATGTTGGAATACTCAGAGTGAGAATAATAAAAAATGAATTATCGGGTATTGTGCAACTTCCATTTACCAATTAAAACTGCAGCTTGTTTACAAAATTGGAATCACTAACTCAGCAACAATTTTTTCTTGGTCATTTGCAAATTCAAAGCTGTTTTACAATTCTAGCATTCAGTGCTAATTTTCTTCAGAACCTTTAACCGAAATTCACTCCTGAATGCAAATATGAAAGTATCACCTTTGAAGCAATTACAGATATCTTTTATTTAAGAGTTTTGCAGTTGTATTAGTAATAACTCATTAAGGAAACATTCGATGTAGTTAGGTGGTTAGCGATACGACTTGGCACGCCAGTTTTTGTGAGGTCTTTTTACTCTGGGTTCTCGTTGAATATAGGATCGGACAAATATCTAAAATCTAAAAGTCTTTCAGCAAGTTCGTTGGGGGGCACCCCCTTCCCCCCCCTCTCTCTCTCTCTCTCTCTCTCTCTCTCTCTCTCCCTCTTTCTCTGTCATGAAATTACTACCGAATCATGATTGGATACTAGAAGTTCATTCTCTGATTCTGTCACTCTGTGTGTGCGTGTGTGTGTGTCTCTCTCTATCTCTCTCTCTCTATCTATCTATCTATCTATCTATCTATCTATCTATCTATCTATCTCTCTTCTTAGAATTGGAAATGTGGACACTAGAAGCTCATTTTCTGATTCTGTCACTGTGTGTGTGTGTCTCTCTCTCTCTCCCTCTCTCTCTCTCTCTGTCTTTATCTATCTATCTATCTATCTCTTCTTAGAATTGGAAATGTTGTCTGCGATGGACATCTTTAGTGGTCTCTCTTTCTCTCTCTCTCTCTCTCTCTCTCTCTCTCGCTATATATATATATATATATATATATATATATGTATATATATATATATGTATATATATATATATATATATATATATATATATATATATATATATATATATATATATATATCTTTCTATCCATCGAGCAATTCGAACTTTTTAGTTCTTGCACTTCAGTTATTTTGCTATTGAAAAATAATACAACGCCAGAAAGAAAGTTTTCGATTAAAAATCAGCAAAACATGCGTAGTAACAAAAACAGTTAAAAATTGCTTCATTATTGATATGCAAATCATGTCTGATTGATAATGAATTTTGAATTAATTTACATTGCTTATGAATCTAAAAAAATTGGAAAAAGGAAGATCTGCTACAATAATGGACAATAATTTTTTTGACCGTAACAATGGACTCTTCCACATAAAGGTAACAATTTCGCCAATAAAAATATTTGCAACTTGGAACAATGGATCCTTTTATTTGAATTAGTCCCTTTTTAATGAAACTGCAGGTAAAAGAATTGGGAAAAAGTGATAATCAATCAATGATGATTTATTTCTCTCACCTTTTGTGAGATCACTCAAAAAGCGTGGACACAATCGGACACAAACTAAAGAACCAATTTAGCATTAACGTACATTGTAAATTGAACTCCCAACCAAGACCCTAATATGAGAAGGGGAAATTTGAAAACAGGAAAAAAAACTGACAGTTTTCTGAAAGAAAGTAAGAAAGATCTCTTTCCTTTCCTGATAGACAATGGAATGACACCAAAGTGACCCTTCAAGGGTTGAAGTCTGGGCAAAGCGTATGGAGATCCTGGGATACCCAATCGAGAGAATCCCTCCTTCATCTCCCTCATGTAGTCCAAAAGATAACAGAGCGTGATATGCTTGACATCAGCATGGCTGAAGGAGCTGCTGGAAGGGCATGAAAATTAGTACCTAAGAACCTTGAGAGTCTTATTCCCTGATCTAGAGTTAAGAGGTGTCTTTCTCCTAGACTTATCCACCTTTGGAGGGGGAGAAGAGGTAGCACTATTGAGAAGTGAATTCAAACAGCCTTGGCCGGAGTTTTAAGACAGTTCACCTGTTCCATTTTTTTCATCTTCCACATAATCGAGGTGTCACGAAAGTGGAAACAGTGGTCGCGTGAACTTTGACTGCTCTCTTTCGATTTCCTTTATATTACATGAGTAATAACACAATCTTCTCCTCGTTTGCCATTGAAAGGACATGGTCCTCCCTTCCACAAGTAAAGAGACATCGGTTGGTTTGATTGGACTTAACATACAACGCTGGTCCATGACGTATTAAAAGGCAGGGAGAGAAATTTTTCAAAGGCATTAGTGTGAAGTGAACGCAATCTGTCTCAGTCAGGGTCTGAATTCAGCCTGATGATCCCCTTCATCAAAGTCCATCGTAAGACATAGACCGTCCCCATGATTTGCCTGACCTCTCGATAGTGGGCGTTGCAGCGGAAGTACTTTCTGAACTTGTTCCGTTCATCACGCCATTTTTCGTATATGATCCCTGGGGATCCATATTGTGAGACGTGATGTCTAGCAGTTGTCTGACGTTCTTACTACGTGGCCAACTAACTGCCATTGAGTTTTCAATAGATTTTTTGATATTTCTGACTCCTGTTTTTTCTTCCATGTAACATTCAGCATAATTCTATCTTATGATATCGCTCAAGAACAAATCTGTATGGGCTTGGGATCAAATTAAATTGCTTCAGTGCAAAGATGAGCAAATAAACTAAAATCCATCAACAAACCAAAATTGTCTGGTCTTGGGGTCAAGTTGAGTGTCTCCAATACCAGAATAATCGAATAACTTGAAATCTGTCATCAGACCAATTTTGTTTGCTCTTGGGGCCAAATTAAGAGGCTTTAGTACCAAAATCAAATAACTTAAAATCCATCATCTAAACTTGAAGGAAAATTTGATTAACATATACTCCTTTTCTATTGCTCATGTATATTTATGCCGTATCATATCATTTGTATGAAACGGTTAGTTATCTATTCAAAATAACCCTTTTGTAGCAAATTTCATTTTCAAAATAGTGCCAGTATAATGGTTCAGTACCAAATTTGTCCAATTTAGGTCATGAAATATACAAAATGGCAACCACGTTGCCGATGCCATTCTCCGTATCATTAATCAGTCACCCATCCCCGGTGCATCGCTAATTACCCGGGAGAAACACGGCTTTTTTGTAGTTAGTATCATTATTAGAAATCGCTTAAAGGCTGATTTGACTAAATATACGGACAACTTCATTTCTGTTTTATGGATTGATTCGTTAGGGAAACTGCACGTATTGATTTCCCCTCATTATATAAAAAAAAGTTTTTTAAAAAAATGGTAAAAGCCGTCACGTAGGCAACTTTCTTTTGATCAGTATGAAATATTGGAGAAAGGGTGATCAATGAATAAATTACTTCTCTTATCTTCTGTGGAGTGATGATCACTAAAAATCCGAATATACATAGATAGCCAACCACTCAGCCAGAGAACCAACCATGTTGGGCATAGACATTCCCCAAGATCTCTGAGGATCCATGTGTGAGTGTTGGCGTCCAGTGGTTGTCAAACATTCTTGCAACATTTACATCAACGCCGTTGGACATAGACCTTCCCAAAGATCTCTGGATACCCACGTTGTAAGTCGTGATGTCCAGCGGTTGTCTGACATTCTTGCAACATGTATATTGACGTTGTTGGATCTCGACCTTCCTCAAGATGTCTGTGGATTCACGTTGTAAGTCTTGATGTCCAGCAGTTGTCAAACATTCTTGCAACATATATATGAACGTTGTTGGACATAGATCTTCCTCAATATCTCTGGGGACCCACGTTGTAAGTCTTGATGTCCAGCAGTTGTCAAACATTCTTGCAACGTTTATATGAACGTCGTCGGACAAGGACTTTCTTCAAGATGTCTGGGGACCCAAATTGTTGTCAGACATTCCTGCAACATGTATATAAACGTCATTTGACATACACTTTCCCCCCAAAATCGCCAGACACCTCGACTGTGCGCATTGCAGAGTATTTTCTAAACTTTCTCAGTTTATCTTATTTTTCCCGGCCACTGACATGCATTATTTTTAGGATGGAACCTATTACTATGTGTGTGTGTGTGTGTGTGGACTGCCAAAACTATTGTTTCTGTGAACTCACTTGAAAACTGAAGAAACCTTGGTTGGTAGTTGAGTGAAGTAAGTTGATGGAGGCAATTAACTGAAGAAAAGAGTTTAAAAATTGAGAATTTTAAAAAATTGATACAAATCATTCGCAATCACTACGATTAAATAATTAATTTCTTGGAGCTCCTTTCCCCATGATTTCTTGAACCTATAATTGATTCTTGTAACGTTAGAATGTATACGACAGAATGAATTGTCATAAGTGCCAGACCAGTGATGCTTGTTAGCACAGGACTTTACAAAGTTTAATTTTGATTCTACTCAATGGTCAATATCGTTCTTATTGAGTGATTCTTGTTGAAGTTTTGTCAAAGAGTAGAGATTATTAGATAGATAGATTGATAGATATGAAAATATTACATAAATACATAGATTGATAAATAGACAATGAGATGAAATGATAGATATGAAGACAGTTACGTATGAACATATACATATATAGAGAGAGAGACAGACAGACAGACAGACAGACAGACAGGCTGATGGACAGACAGACAGACTGACAGACAGACAGACAGAGCCATGTATGAACATATTAGATACATAGAATGAATATATCAAATAGATGAGAAGATTTCTAGATATGAACATATATAAAGAGAGGGAGAGAGAGAAAGAGGTTACGTACCCAAATGTTAATATATTTGCGATTCTGATGGACAATTCGATTTAAAAAATTTCGAAATAAATCTAAACAAAGGAAAAAATAAATCAAATTTGCTATCCTAGAAAAGTGATTTTTAAAAAAAAAATTGCCTATCCTGAAAGGTCGTTGCAACCCATTAGTTCTGATTAAATCTGGTGATGCTTAGTTATAGAAGAGGAGAGATGTGCGTTGCCAGGGCCAGGCTAGTGATGCTAGTGATGCATATAAGGCCTGATTTTGTATTTAATCACTGATCAATACTATATTTCTGGATCAATTCCTGTCGAAGCTTTGTTGATAAGAAACATTCAAAACTTTTTGGTAGATACAAAAACAAGGAATGGATAGATATGAACATAATGAGATAGATTTCCGTACCTTGCATACATGAATCACCGGAGCCGGTGCATGTACCAGAACTAATTATTTAAAGATGGTTTGTTTGAAAAAATCATCCCCCAAAATACAGAAATTAGATCTGGGCATTGTTTGTCCAAAATGATCATCCAAACACGAATATGATCTTTAAAAAATTATTAAAACCTTCGTTTATAGACAGTGCCTAGTGGTGTACTCATGCAAACTTTCAAGCTTGTAACCCCCAGATGCCCCCAGATATATATATATATATATATATATATATATATATATATATATATATATATATATATAGATAGATAGATAGATATAGATAGATAGATAGATAGATAAATATATGTATATATATATATATATATATAGAGAGAGAGAGAGAGAGAGAGAGAGAGATGGAGGGAGAGTCAAAGACACTTGGAGAGATAAGAATCTGTAGCACTTTTAGCAGGTTGGTCGGAACATTTGTTGGTCTACAGTGATTCGGGATAGATAGATATATAGAGAGATAATTCAATGGGTCAATTAGAGATTTGTATATCGATGATTCTAATGGACGTGATGAAATTCAAGTTTCATAATTAAATCGAATCAAATCTAATTGGATAAATTGCTTTCCTGAAGGACATGCAATCCACCGAGATTCATTATGTTTATGATGGAACCAGTTTCTAAATGATATTTGTAAGTATGTAGACTTTCAAAAGTTGTTTCTGCTCATTTGCATATATTAATAAATGCTTAAGTATCTAGCTACACACCGAGAAATCTCCGTATCTGTACTCCACGATTACTTAGCAAATAACGATTGTACGAAGTTGACATTCGCTAGATATATCAGTCAGCACACAAAGCAGTACAATGTCGAGTCAAAAGTTGTTTAGATCAGCGGTTCTTCAGAAATAAGATAAAACATGACTCTAGATAGTTCCTATCAACTATCTCCTTTGACTTCTACCCTTTACAATTATCTAAGCTTAGCTATAAAATATCTTAAATTAACAATGCTAGAGAGATCAGATAGTATGAAACATTACTTTGAATATGAAGTAATTCAAATACCAACAACCCTGTTTAGGGAATCGAAAATGAGGCAGTCCCAATCTTCCTAGGCTGCTATTTCCTCTGTGCTTGGAGTTTTAGGGGTAGTACCTGCAAGTACTAATATAGGAGTACTTAGTTTCAGTTACAACTTTGAAAGAAGAACAAAGCAGATGGGAGCTAGAAAAAAGGAACTTCTACAACCTGTAATGTCTGTTCAAGAACCAGCATCATACAATGTTCAAGTAGTCTCTCTGCAATTCCAGTTCTTGTGTTAAAAGTATGGATTGCATTTTGAGTCAGCTTGTCTCAATCGTCATGGACTGAATTGCAATAATGTCAAAGAAGTAATCTGTGATGACGAGGCTGATTATGATTACCATCTACATTTTAAAAGAACAAACGCTTCGAGATATTTGAGGTATATCGTTGATTTTTAAAATTTATATTTATCATACAATTGTCCAGTTCGTAATTGGCACTTATAGAAAAGAGAGCCCCATCCTGGAAAAATAAAGGAAGCACGCAGTCAAAGTCAGTGTATCAAAAGTGCTCTAGAGCTTAAGTAGCAAGTAGACCCTTTCTGGTTTTATGATAAACCTATCAGAAAATTCACTTGATTATACAGCAGTTTACACACTCTTCTTGGCCATTTTCTAAAACGTTGGAGGCTAGTAAACTACTGCATATTTTTATTTCAAAAAGTCACTAAATCGCTTGGAAACGTTTGAGAATGTCTCCTGATTGTAAAACAAGTAAAAGTTTCACGAATTGACCTTTTTTCAGCTTTTGCCCGAACTTGCCCGGACTCGCCCTGGATTTCCTCAGAGTTGCCCTGGCTACAAAAAAGCTTATATTAGTATTTGGATTTCACTTTGATTCCGTTAACTAAAAAAGTGCCTAACATAAAAATTATCAATGTAGTTTTATGGCAACTGACCCAAAACAACTCAAAATTTGAGTGATCTATTTAGTAAATATAGCTATCATTATGGTTGATCAGAAAATCGATAATCAGAATTTTAGTATTAGTTACGAATAGATGGAAATGAGATGGGTGGGAGCTAACGCAGACCCGACTGTTTTTCAAAAATGGAAACCGTATGTGAATTTTTCACTAAGCATACGGCCTATTTGGTGTTTGTCAGAAACCTGTGCACTGAGTGAAATCAGGAATCCAGAAAGAATTGGTCTAACCGAAAATCAACCACTATAAAAATTGTCATAGATTATAAGCAACGCCACACACAGATGCACACACACACACACACACACACACATATAAGCACACACACATGCACATTTAGATTATACTTTCGATTTATAGTTCATTTTGAAAAATAGTCCAATTGTTTCTCTATGAATGTGCGTGCATCGCGATTACTCGACAACTTGCCATCACAAAAAATTCACAAGATTAGTCAATACAGTGTCGAATTTAAAGATATTCGGATCAGCAAATGTTGAAGAATATAAAAAAGATAAATTAAATATTACTGATAATGGATTTTATCTTTATAGGTTTCTTTTAGTTATCTCCCTTGACGACCGGTTTTTAGAATTATCTAGATTTAGAAATAAAATGGGTAAATTGACAACACTGAGGAATATAAGTATTCAGAATACTTCGAAGCCGAAGTTTCGTTCGAGGGTGGGGAAATCTTTTTATGAAATTGGGTAAAAGCTCTCCAGAATAATATCAGCATCAATAGAGTATATGGGTTATTCTTAGAATCAACGAATTCAATCTTTGAAGTTAGGCCTTGTAATACTACAAAACTTGCCTTCAAATATGGAGGAGTTACTGTGTAGCGATTACAGATGAATGATTCCAAGCAAGTAAATCGTTGTGAAGATAATTATTATTATAATAAGATACCTCGACTGGTAGCTTGAATAAATTTATCTCATCAAATGTATCAAGTTCTCAAACTCCTAAAACTTTAGATGGTCGACATTATAGAACCTTCTGGCTGGAAACTAATTTAACGAGTTGTAATATCTGTCACTCTTTTAAATGAGGTATCTACAGAACTGGTATCAGTACCACCATCCTAAAAGTGTTTACACTTAATGTTCATACTCTAATCTATGATATGATGGATATGATGTGACTTTTCAAATTCATATATTGTTACGAACTGGGTATAGGCTAAAATGACCGATAAACGCCCCTGATACGATATTTCAATCGGCTCGTTGAGCATTACATAAGTTGTGAATAATTCGTCCAGATATCTGTTATGATATGATATCAATCTTCTTTATGTTCGAATCCATTACACTGTACAACGCGACTCTTGTTCCTTGGTAGTTTATGCAATTTTCTGATTGATTATAGTGTAGAAATGATTATCATTTCCTTCAATCTTTGCTTTTGTGGCCAGTATAGCGATACTGATATGCAATTGTATTTCGTTATGCCATTCATTATCATCATCATCATCGTCGTCCTTTCAACGTCCGTCGTTGGACATAGACCTTCCCCAGGATTCACCACACTTCTCTATCACGGGCATCGCAGAGCCAGTATTTTCTGAATTTGTCTTGCTCGTCTCTCCATGTAATATTCTGCCGGCCTCGGTTGTGCATGTGATCTCGGGGGATCCATGTCGTGAGTCTCGATGTCCATCGGTTGTCTGTCATTCTTGCAACATGGTCAGCCTATTGCCATTTGAGATTTTTAATGGATTCTATGATGTCCCTGACTCCTGTCTTCTTCAGGGTGTGTTGTGCTGTCTTGTGCTCTGTCCATGTGATGTCCAGCATAATTCTTTCATGTGCACGTTGCATGGTTCTCAATTAGCAGATCTGTCTCTTGGTTGGATGCGATTGAAGATATTCAAATTCACCCGCTGTCCAAGTGAAAATAACTAACTTTCAAGATATCATTTTTCTAGTCAGAACAGCAAAGTTTGCCATTTTCTATATTGTTCAGATATTTTAAAAAATCAGAAATTATCACTTATTTCATAAGAACAAGGGAAAAAGTTTTTTTATATCGTTGCATCAAGTTACTTGAAGTAAGAAAAAAAAGCAAGTACATATGCAAAGTTTGGCCGGAATAATAGCCTATTTTCGAACTTTTTACATATAAGTAATTAAAAAGTAACACTCACTATCCTGGAACAGAAATCGTGTTCTATGGTGTTATCAATTATTTTCGCTTGAATAATAATTATGTCTAAATTGCAGAACCAAATAGCAAGGTGTTCGCGATGAATGGAAGTTTTTCAACCGTAAAATTCGTCTAGATTAGAAAATCGAACAGGTCTAGTTAATCACTCACCAGAAATAACGAAGTGAGCCACGTCTTTTGGTCGCATGCCATGTTAGGGATGATAAATTAAAAGATTGGAAAAAGGAGTGACCAAGGGATAAGTTACCTCTCTCCTTCTCTGTTGGGCATTGATCCGAATTTCAAACGACAAGTGTGAATACCACTGGACATAATGTAATCGATTGATTCAGCATAAATTTTCATTGTAAATTAACATTTCTCCCACTAGAATACCTAAATTTTCAGCCCTCTAGAATCATCGGTGCAGTCTGTATGCGTAACACATAAATACAGTTAGTCAACCTGGTAGAACCCCTTAAAAACTGAAGAGACTTGTTTACCATACTGACAGTTTGGCTCACAGTTTTTAATATAAGTCGAGAAAGTTCAGTTTGTACAATAGCAGTTTTGAATGAAGTAAAGATCAGCACCCCTATGGCCCCCAAGTGATGATGGGGACCACTGAGCACTTCTCACCCCAAAGATCAGCACCACTAAGGCCCTCAAGGAATGATCAGAACCATTGCATGACTTGAATATCAGCAATCAATTATATATGTTTGAAGATATAGAATTCGTATTTGACCTTTATTGTTGAGCAGTAGAATGTCCTGACTTCATGAGAGAATGTCTATTCTGATCACACCTAGTTTTTTTTATTCCTTTTTACCTACCTCCATATTCTGATAACATTTTTTTATAGATTTGTGGTCAAAGATGACATTTATCTCCTTCCGGTGGGCAAAAATGAGAAGCAACTTTTTTTTCTCTATCGGGAGTTAAACGTGAGAGAAAACGTTTTTTTCCCTTTTAAGGTTTATAATGAGGGAAAATCCCTTCCCTTTTACAGATCAAAGTTTAGGTGAAACCTTGTTCCCACTTTAGAGGAAAATGCTAATCATGTAGCAGTTTCTATCTTTTAATTACCTGAGAGTAATTATAACTCACCAACAGTCAATAATTGAACAAACATAGCGTTAAAAAAGCCAGGTAAAAAAGAATATAAAAAAGTTTGATCAGCATAAATATTTCCTTATGATGTTTACGAAGTCACAACAATCTTCCAATAAAAGTCAAAAGATCGCAACCTGGTGATCTTATTTTGATTTTCCAGAATGTAGACGTAGCTATTTACAGAATTTGAAATTGATCAACTCAAACCGTGTAATTTTTGCTAGAAAAAAATCCTATTGTGCAAATTTTTCTCCAGTGACAAAAATATGCGTACAAATTCTCTAGCAATTCTTGAATCACTATGATACAAATAGGAAATTTACAAAACGTGTACAAATATTTCTGGTGGTTGAACGCTCTTCACATCCTGACGTTCGATTTAGCAGTTCCTATTTCCAAAAGCCATTCAACTTCAACCGAATACTGTTGCCTAAAGACGTTGGTCGCTTTCAGGAAAAGGCTGCATCAGATACGAAACAGTAGCTATCTATACTAATGGTTTCTATGCTATCTCTGACTCATATTTTCCCGAACGTATTGTGATATCTCCATGTAATGTTGAGCATGATTATCTCCTGTGTACGTTACATGGTTTGAGGGGTAGTCTTTCGGATATGTTCCATGTTTCAGCTTAATAGGTGACTATCGGGAGGAAGCACTGGTTTCATAGCCTTTTCAGGACTAATTAGATTTTCTTGTTCTTAAAGGTTGATCTTTCTCTACTGAAAACTCACCAAGCTAGACTGATTCTTCGCTTTATTTCTTCTTCTGAAAATTTCATCGAGATTTGTTGTCCTATGTTGATGTAGTTGTTTCCTTTTGAATTGTGTGTTTTCTATATTGATTGTTATGTCTCTAAACTCAATATGTTTGTTTCATAAGACATTTGTTTTAGAGAAATCCATGTGTACACCCACTTTCTTGATTTCTTCATTCGGTTCTGTGTTTGGATGAGCTGGTATCGCTTTGTCTTACACCCTTTTCGAGCAGGAAGAGCTCAAAGTATTTATGCAGCCTGATAAAGGAATCGTTGTGTCGGTCATCTCTATTCCGTAAATCAACTAAAAGAGAAAGCAGCAGAATTTAAAATGCCTCTCGTTGTAGATTTGCTGACTTCTGGGAGACCTTTGACTCGATGGAACACGTCTACTGAGTACTTTCAATATAGATTTATTACTGATTTCTTTCTTCGTTTTGATAAAAATAGATATTACCCAATTTTTTAAATCTTTTATATTTAAAGTAAAATTTCTCCCACATTAACATGGCGACCAAGTATTACATATATTTAAAAAAAGATCTTGTTTGTCACTTAACAGAAACCGTCACTTAACCAACAACTATTGCCCCCATGATGCGTAGGGAGGATTTGGAAAAAGGGGTGATAAATCACTCCGCTCGCCTTTTGTTGGGCTGGGATCACTAAAAGTCTGAATGAAAAAAAAAACTGCCGAACTAAGAGAAAAATTCAGCATAAACTTACATTGCAAATCTAAAACACCGCAGAAACTTTTTGAGGTATGATTTTTCAAAAGACAAACGAATGTTTGTCCTAGACATAATAAGGAATAAATTATTAGATTTTCAGCCTTCTAGCTCCATTAGAACAGCCTATATGCACAACAATACGTGTATAAATAGCCGACCAGACTCATCTGAAAACTGAAGAAACCTATGTCAGCTGTTCTGATGACTGTTTCTATCGATGGTTTCTAAATGCATTTCTCTTACGCATGCGTATTCAGCGAATTCTACCTCAGTCGCCATGTTGGGTGAGAATTTCACTCATAACAAATGAGAGCCACGGAAGTGACCTTTGACAGTTATTTTTTTTCTTAATACTCCCTTTACGTCGACGGTTATAAACACATTTTGGGGGAGGTATTAGTTGAACAATAAGCATATTCAATCTTCTCGCTAACAGCCACATTTTTTCCAATCAAAAGGAATGATTGGTCTCTGCAGTTCATGCGTGACATATTTGTCACTAATCTAAACTTTGTTCCCTCTTCTGGTAACAAGGTCTCGACACATGAAGAAGACATGTCGTGCTCTTAAGAAAGACGATGCCTTGTATCCTGGGTGTGCTGTGTGCTACGGATACTCGAAAACACAAAAATATTCCAGTGTTTGTCAAAAGCGATGAACTGTAAAAACCCTTTGGGTATAATGTAGAGAAGGTGGTCCCGATTGTAAGGTTTCACACTCTTGCTCATTCGATGTTACAAATAACGGACAAATAGAAAAAAAAAAACAAGAGAATTATTGAAAGAAAAGCAATATTTAGAATGGACCCTATTATCCGTCGATAATAGAGTCTAATCCAAATTCTGTTTTCCCATCAATTCTGTAATTTCTACGACTGGGATTACCTTTTCTACATTGTGCCCAAGATTTTTCAACTGTCAAATACTTTTTTATAGGAACTAAAATATTTTTACGTTTTCGTACATCTGTTGCACGTAGAGCACGAAGGCCACATATACGAACATATATACTTATGCACATATGCTGCATACACATATACGCATCATACACACATGTGTGTACGTGTGTGGACGTGTGTGTTTGTGACGTGTACGTGTTTTGCATTCCCAATCAACGCTGTCAAATTAATCCCCTAGTTTACATGTAAAATTGAATTAAAACACCTAAATCACCAGGAAACATGAAGATTCTCCATATATATATATATATATATATATATATATATATATATATATATATGTATATATATATATATATATATATATATATATATATATAAGATATTACATATTATCATCAAAATAAATGTGATTTCAATCTTTAGCATTTCTTTCATTAAAATATCATTATTTTATTACAATAAATTCGATGAAAAAATTGCATATTTCATTACTATAAAATGATTTGAATGAGAAGATTGTTTATTTTATTACAATAGATTAGATGAGGATACATATTTTTTATTCGCATAGATTAGTTGTAAATATTATTTTTTATTCTAATTCAAAAAAATGACATAAGTAGCAATTTCTTACATGTATACACCAGCAAAACCATCAAGATATGAATGGAAAAAAAACACCAAAATCTACATCATTGTTTTTGACGAAACGTCGTACGGTGAAAAACGTGACACGCTTTTGACGGTAGGGAATGAGGAACAGGTGTAATCAGGTGAGATTGCAAACTAGATTCGGGCGGTGAGAGAGTTCGGAGACAGAATGAGATGTAGATAGCTTTTCTACTTTTGTTTTCTTTCTTTCTTTTTTTTCAACTTCCAAAGGCCAAACTTCCCGTGAAAAAAAGTTCTGTAGAATAAACAAAACAGGTTCGGTGAGATTTTCAATTGAAACTGTCAAGTGACCAACATTTATTGGCAGTATGCTGTGTTGGGGCTGATCATTTAAACAATTGGAAAGCAGACAGAACAATGAACAAGTTACTTTTCTCACGTTCTGTTGAGAAGTGGACACTGGGAAATTCCGAATTTTCAAAAAACTGAGCGTGTATGCCAGCAAACATAAACTGAAAGACTGATTTAGCATAAATTACATTGTAAATGTTTTGTCTCGATAAAAACAAATTAAGGAGTGAATTTTTTTTTTAAATTTAAAAGTCGTCTTTCAGGCATAATACGGAGTAACTGTTCGAATTTTCAGCCGACAAGCTTTATTGGTGCAGCTTGTACGTACGGCACATACATACATAAATAACTAGCAAGCTAGCTAGACCCACTTAAAAACTGGAAAGACTCATGTCCACTATGTCGACAGTTTTGGTTGATGGTTCCTATAAAATAAGTAGACCAATCGAATCTATTGTATACAATCAGAGGAAACAATTTGTCTTGGAAATCTATGCAATGGCAATTTCTATACAAATACTTTTTTGTAAATCAGATTGGATTAGGTTACAAAAGTGATCCCCAACCTGGGGTCTGCGGGTATAAATCTGAAAATGAATATAGTAAAGGTTATCGGAAAAGAAAAAAATACACACACACGTATACAACATAAACTCACACATAAACACATTCACCAATATATGTACGTGGTATATGTTTGTATACATATGTGTATACTGCATGTGTACATAAGCGTATGCCTTTGCATATGTGGCCTACGTATGCACGTATGGATTATGTAGTATTTTTGTTTCCCTTGTGTGTTTATGTGTGTTCGTGTACACCCTCTGTGTGCATGTGGGTATGTGACTATGTGGCATGTGTTTTTGTGGTTTATATGTGTTCGTATATGGCTTGTGTGTGCACGTGTGGGTGTGAGTATGAGAGATGTGTATGTATAGTATATATTTATGTGTGCGTGTCTTTGCCTTGTGTTTACAGGTGAAGGCGTTTTTGTTCATTTCTTTTTTTTTTCCAAAGGTCAAACTCTCCGTGAAAGAAGGTGCATAGAAACTCAGGAATCGTCACGTTCGGTAGAATAAAAGAAAAAAGAAAACCATAGAATCGCA
The DNA here is from genome assembly GCA_963457665.1 of Thysanoteuthis rhombus. Classification (NCBI taxonomy): domain Eukaryota; kingdom Metazoa; phylum Mollusca; class Cephalopoda; order Oegopsida; family Thysanoteuthidae; genus Thysanoteuthis; species Thysanoteuthis major. Next base: position 20,109,901 of record OY735241.1, read on the forward strand.
TTGTATGCAATCAGAGAAAACGAATTGGTTTGGAAATCCACGCGATGCCAATTTCGATACAAATTCATGTTTATAAATTAGACTTGGTTGGGTTTTAAAAGAGATTACCGAGCAACCTGGGGATCCACAAAGGTAATACTGGGTATCATTGTTCCCCTTTTAGCTGAGCGCATACACATGTTCACAGACGTTTCACAACCAGGTCACAAATAAAATTAATTTGCTCACAAAAGATTTTAAAATCCGCAGAGAGCGTACCGAGATTTTATTGAAAACATTGAATTAGTGTTTCGATTTCAAAAGTGCAAACACATTTCTGTCTCAAGAAACAGATCTTCACAATATAGGTTTTTTACGCACACTGAAGACGAAAAATTGCAGGGAACACTGCTAGGGCCATGGTCTCTTTGAGTAAGCAGACCTTTCAAAAGCCTGGAGTCTATGGGAAAGTTCATTCAAATAAAAATGGTCAGGGTTGGATCAAAACAAATTGTGGCCCTAGACTAGGACAGGGCTTCTCGAAGTATGGACCAAGACCCCCCACCCTGAAAGTCGCGTAAACATGATTGTTGGGTGCAGAAATATCAAAATCTTTTTTGAGGAATAAATAGTGTTATTTTCATCATCTCTCGACAAAAAAGTAATTTTTCTGGTAGTCATTCTGAATTCTATTCTTGAATTAGAAAAATCGGTTTTTTTTTTTACATTTTAGTATTTTTAAAAATATTATTCTCGTAATAAACCCTATAAAACTGAGTAAATGTCCTTAGTTTTTATCGTTACAAATAAAATAAAATCTATAGTAATTTTTTTGCAGGGGTTTTGAACACCTTTAGATTATGATGCCCCGGCTGCAACCCACTCAGCCCATTTGCAAATCTGGCACTATCCTTGGTTATAATGTGAGAAAATTGCAAACAGGTTTTCCCACTATCATAAAGAGCATTCCTATAAATACATTACGTTTCGAGACATAATGATATACCTGGTGGATATTTCACACATATATAAATATATAGATAGCCAGTCAGTCAGCTGCACCAACTTGAACAATGAAGAAATATATTTTAGCAGTTTTGGTCGACTGTTCCAAATAATAATCACACAACATCTTTGTTTATTTCAGGTGACTCTATTCAGACCAGTGCACGGTCAAGTTAGGCTTATAATCGATCGTAGCTTAACTGTTTCACATTCTGTGTCAACCAAAAACTTTCCTCAAAATATAGGTTCCTTCAGTTATGAAGTTAATTTAGAATGGATGGGTATGTATGTATCGTGCGTACAGGACGTACTAATGGAGCTAGAGGGCTGAAAATCTAAATATTTATCCTTCATATCTTGGAATTTTCTCTTTTTGAAATACCCCTACTAAACAATAGGATGTTAATGAAGGTTTCAATTTACGTGTAAATTAATGCTGAATTAGGCCATTACTTTTCATTCCTTATTTTGTCTGAAGAAAATGTCTTAGAAATCCACTCCGATAGGTTTTTATTGGGAGTTTACAATTTGCTATGTAATTTAATGCCAGATCGGTCTTTTAATTTTTGTCCAGCTACATCCACGCTCCTTTTTTAAAAATTCGAACCTTTCCCGTGATCATGGTTTAACAAGAGGCAAGAAACTAATTCATTGAAAACCCTTTTTGTAAATGTTTGATGGATCAACGTCTCCGCTCAAACAAACAAAAAACAAAACAGGGCATGCTGCCAAAAGAGGTTGTTCATGTGACTATATCTATTGAGGGACAAACCAGACCTGTTTATAGGTACCCTTTTTATGCAATTTAGGCTTAAGTAGTCACCAACGAAGTTAAGGCCGCGGGCAACAAACCCAGTGGTGTACATAGCTAACGAAAACATTGAGCTAGAAAACCGCTAAGAATGTAGCAGAAGCTAAAATAACTGCTAACCGCTAACTTTTACTCTATGAATTTAGCTTTAGTTCGTTTTTCACTCTAAAACCCTTTAGAACATATTTAGAGAGCTGAAATTTTTATATGTTATATCAGGCATAGGACTACAAATAAACAGACGTTTGAATATAAACTAACATTTCATTTTATTTGTTCATTTAATTGTATATCTTGATCATTTGACTTTGACTTGATACATTTTTTGAAAGCTCAATGTCTAACCTTCCACGTCAAATATATATTTCAACTCATGAGATTGGTTTTCAAGGATTTCAAGATAAAAAAAAACGAACCAAAGCAGAATTCACGTGTTAAAGGTTAGTTGTTAAGTCTACTTTTGCTAGATTTATAGCAATTTATCATTTTAGCGTTTTCTTTGTTCTACTCATCACTGCACAAAGCCCTAATTAATGATGGTACCAAAAAGATAATAGGAGATGTCATCATCGATATCGATGGACTGCCTCAAGCATGTACAAAAGGCGTAAAGAACTCTCGTAGGTCAATAGCTGAAATTCTAAGAGCAATATCACACTATCATAGGATCTTATTTAATGATAACTTTAACCCATTCTCCTAAAATAACTATCGATATTGTGTCGTTTTGCCTCATTTTGAGGCACGAAAGTGAAAGTGAAACCTGAAGCTCAAATTGTTGGCTCAACTGGTGGATCAAATGAGGCAACTCAATTTTTGTGCCTCTTCACGCTGATATCATATCTGCCTCACGATTCAAAGCATCTTCCCATTCAATGATAATGTTAAATTCTCTTCAATCATATCTGCAGGTGGTCTCTCATTGAAAAACCCAGCACAGATCAATCAAGCCATTGTATTCTATACAGATGTTAGCCAATGTCTGGAGGATATTTTTCAGCCTGTGTCTGTTGATTACGAGATAAAACATCGTTGATTGAAAAGAATAAGTGTTTTGCACATGAATACACATCATGAGCAAAAAGGCAGGCAATAGGTTAATTTAGATGGTGACGTAAGCTTTTTGTCCACACACACAAATACGCATATACACACACAGAGACGCACTCATCGATAAATATGTATATGAGAACATGTTGTGCATACATACACATGTACGTACACACACACACACACACACACACACACAGATAGATATTAAAGTTCATGTGTGTGTGCACGTTCTGATTCATACGTATATGTTTATATACGTGCGTGTGTGTATATGCAGATCTACACGCACATCAATAAATGCATATAAATGTATGTGTGGTATATATTTGCCTGTATGTATATATATACATATACATATATATACATACATATATATATATATATATATATATATATATATATATATATATATATATATATATATATATGTAGAGAGAGAAAGTGTGTGATATTATAATAAATATGTACGTGTGCTTCAAAACATACTGACATATATCTATGTATTTCTCACATGCTCATAAATATGATTTTCACAATATATATATATATATATATATATATATATATATATATATATAGA
>OY735241.1:20118328-20370828 GCA_963457665.1 Thysanoteuthis rhombus
TGAAATATTTCTAAAACCATTGAGATTAGTGTTATTTTTGACGTAACTAGAAAACTAGTTCCATAAAGGTTCAAGTTTATCTGAGAAGGATCCAATTACTTAGTGGATTTAGTTCTTTAAAGCTGTCCGACAAAAACGATTTCTGTTACGAGGAGAAATGTAATAAAAATGTGCTTCACTTTTAGAAATTTCATTTAATATTTTTAATGTTTCGTTTAAATCACCCTGCGTTTTTCTTCCAAGCAAAGTGATCAAGCCCAAAGACTCCTGTCTCTTTCTGAAACCGATAGTATCCAATCCATTAATTAGTTTAGTCACTTTGTACTGAAGCCTCTCAAGCTTTGAAATTAATCTCTAATTTCTCTGCCTGGCTGCTGGCGCCCACGCCAGAGTGTGATACTCTAGATAGGGTCAATGTATGATATATGCTGGTAATAAGATAGAATCAAAAAAGAGGAAGCCAAACAATAAAGCAAAGGGTTAACAGAACAAATACAGAAGTTATCTTCAATTAGAAATCCCTAAAAGAAAAACATAATAGTGGGTGAAGTTTCCTCTTCTTCCACAAAATCCTCCTCCGTTCTGATTACTTGGATAAAACGACTCGATTCTCTCTCTCTCTCCCTCTCTCTCCCTCTCTCTCTCTCTCTCTCTCTCTCTCTCTAGCCCCTCGCTCTCTCTCTCTAGCCCCTCGCTCTCTCTTTCTCTACCTCTGGTTTCTTCAAGTGGCCGAAGAAGTCTACGGCCCAATCAAAAATAATCAAGTCTGGCTCGGAATTAACCAGGGAACTAAAAATCCTGTTTGTTAAAATGATTTATGAATTTTTTAAAAAACACGAATGGAAATTTTTTTGCGTTTGTTAAAAATATCGGAGAAATTGTTTACATCTGCAAATATTCATTCTTACTTTTATTTTTTTTCTCTGTTTACATTTTCATGTATTCAAAATAAAAGTCAATAATTGCTTTAGTCACTAATTACTGGGTATCGCTAAGTATTTCTTCGCCCATAAGTTCGTGACTAATGGTAGAATGCTAGTAACTAAGGCAACCACATGGACAGATATGGACGTAAGGATGGTGGATGTATTGTTGAATTTATAGTTCTACAATAATAACTACAACGTTATATCGACATTAACCCATGAAAATTCATACTTATACCGAATATTATTGTGTCATCCACAGACAGCTATTTCGATGTATTACATCTCTTCAGTATGGCTATTCAGTTAAGACAACGTAAATAGAATAAACAATCAAATAAAATGGGATTCCTGCCACTGATAGGTAGCTGATTCAACGTGGCGATGCACTTACCATTGCGCTAAGCAGCCCACCGGTAATTCAAAGCTTAAATAACTGCTTTCAACCCTAATTCCCATCTCCTTTGTTCTCGGTCTTTTTCGCCTCTTCCAACATGACTGTATGTATTTAAGAAATGGCCATTATTTGGTCCAACCGAATGAATTATAAATTGTGTTATATTATATAGAAACTTATCTGAAATGATTTCCCGCCATTACACTGTTAATTTATCATTCAATTCTGACAACGTAAATTGAATAAACAATTAAAGAAAATGTGGCTGCAGCCTGGTTTTCTTTACTTGATGTCTAGCGTTTCATTTGTCCAAGGGGATGTATTCCACAGCTATCTGTTAGGCTGGGCCCATCATTTTCATACTCTGTTACCCCTGGGGTCATAAGAGGTTGTTGTGGAGCATGGGTAAGAGTCAGGCTAAGATATATATATATATATAAATATATATACGTTCGTTTGGGGGCTTAATGATTATACCCTATATAAAATAACGAACAACATGTAGAATGATATAAGCTACAAATCAGAATCATAGCTGAAGGGGAGGTGGTGTATGATCAACACTACTGGGGAGCTATGTTAATATAACTGCTTTGTTTTTAAATCCCTGTTCCATGATGAACAACTAATGATCCCAATCAGAATTTTACAAATAGTACCATAATATCAAAGTCTGTGTAAAACATTAAAAAAACATTGAAGAATGATTACATAAATTTCGTTAGATATTGAGAAAAAGTGACTGAAGTGAAGCAAACATTTTTTCGAAGAGTTTTTATTTATTTAGTGTTTAAAGCTGTAAGGTACAGGTTCTGATGCAGTATAGTTCAAGTATTGCTGTACAAATTAATGTAACCATGAAATAGCTGAAACAGAAAAATTTTTGAATGAATGAACCGCACTAATCGAGGCATACCTGTATTATGAGAAAAATGTATATCATAAACAGCTATGGATCAAACGGTGACATAGATAAGATGTTATCTACACTTTTCGATTATTCTTAGCTCTTACAAAGATATCACACCTGTCAGGCGAGAAATAGACCGGAAGATAACATTTATCGCTTTAAAAATTCAGTATTGTGCCAAGAATTACATCTCGATATATTATTTACTAGCAGAAATACCAGGCATTGCCCCGAGGAGAATAACTTCAAACATAGCAAAACAACAAAAATATGATCATGAATTTATTTCTCTTGGTACAACGCAACCTATGAAAACGATTATTTACACCATTTCCACAGAGAAAATTTGTTGCTACTGGAAAATATATGATGCAATCAATAGAAGAAATGATATTGTCCCTTAGTTTGACTGGGTCTCTAGATACACAACATTAATGGTTTTTTTTTCCATTGGTTACCAGTATGTAAATGTTGTTTGGAACCATACAATGAGCAATGCAAAGAGACCATGGGGAACTCATCTTTGAAGACAGTTGTCTTGGGAGATTGTCCTCTTTACAATTTTAGAATTTTTGTCTGAAAACGTTTTTCAGGGTTGCATAACGTGTTACTTAGTGAAAAGAAAAATGTAAAAAGTGTTTTCAGCCCTTTCAGTTGATGCAGGGGAAGGTTATTTCAATTCAAATTTGATTTCTAATGATTTCCAATGACTTTGGAGGTCAGCACTAATTATCCTTAACTTTCCCTGTCCCAGTCAGCGCCACGTTTACCCGCAAGAATATCATTGTTTGGCTGCAAAATGGTTGAATAGAAGCTGTTCTAATTCAAGATAGATTTTTTGTTATCATCTATATCTTCAAAGGTCAGCCCTACTAATCTCATTGGATTTGACTTGATCCTCTTCAGGATTTGGATGGGCAAAGACAATTTTGTTGTTCATAGCAATTTTTATATTATAGTAGAAGTTGCTATAATTGGTTACAAATGATCAAAAATGACATCTGTTGATCCAAACTGACCCTTTTAAACAGCGTATGTCACAAGTTCATGTTTTGTGAGTCTTCGTACCAAATAGCAGTCCAATGGACTTTGTAGTTTTAGCGTCAAAGTGGACGTGTAAACAAATAGATGACTCAAATATTAGTACAGATCGCACTATTCCATTAAAATCTATCTCAATGCATAAATGAATAGATAATATATCGTTCAGTGAAGTGACTCCACTTCGGGTGTTTGTCACTTATCCGTCCATTTCACATACAGCAAACATCAAAAAATTAGCTGAGTCGGAAATACGTGTGATAAGTGATACGTGCGAAAGGACAACTGACGCTGTAGCCAGCATAAGGGCATTACCTTACAGTACTTAGCATGTCACCGGTGAGCCATACCTTGGCCTAATACAAATCTTTGCAAGGCTAATGTATGCTGCTTTTCATGGAGTGTCAACTAATACTTTAGAACAATATATATATATATATATATATATATATTTATATATAGTAGATTGTGGATTCGCTACATAAACTAGCTCATGTTTCAGCCCTTTTTGGAGCTAGTTTGTGTAGCAAATCCACAATCTACTATAGAACAACCCAACTCCATGAGTAAAATGTTGTATGTATCGAGCACTCTATGAAATAAATCCATTACATTTCAGAAGTGGCTTTATATTATTGATATATTATTATATCATGCTATACTGCTAGCCTGATTTGTACTACATATACTGTGCATATATATATATATATATATATATATATATATATATATATATATATATATATATATATATATACATATATATATATATGTATATGTATATAATCTGACAAACCTATGTGTGACACAGGTGATTCCATATTCTATGCCTAAGATTACTCTCCCCTCCTTTCTAACTGAGAAAGGAAATCCACACCACGTCGAAATTAGTTAAACAAGAAAATGATTAGTGTGTAAAATCAAACTAGTTTCTGTAAGGAAGTTTTCATTTGTTTTTGTTTCCAGATTTTTCTTTTGAAATATTTGAAAGGTTTCTCTCAAAAGAAAGATCCACATAACCACATTCAGGATATACTATCAACGGCTTGAGATTACTACCTCTTTTATTTGGGCATAAGAATGCGTATGCAACTGAACACAAGTAGTGGGGTTAGCCTCATCTCAGACTGAACCGAGCTCAGCTTAACCAGTCTGCTCCATTTTCTTAAAAATTACCAAATTTGATTTTCTATCTTTTAATCATTTTTCTTAAACGCTTACTTTCTCAAACAAGTCTGTCTGCTGCAGTGTCAAACCCCGTTTCAATATCTATTCAGACTGGAGATGATTACTGTAATTCTTTTATTGTATATATAATAAATAAAAACAATATACCGCAGCAATTTCATGCTCTGACGCCATCATTAAAAAGACATTTATATCTCAAATTTCTTTTGATAGATAGTTTTATTATCCCCTGAATTTCCGTTGCCCTTAAGCAGCCCCTTTTTTGTGTTTGTTCTTCCTTTGTCTATGGATTCTACAGACAAGGAAAGAACGCAACATTACATTCGATTCTGATAAGAATCTGCCGGAGGATAACGAAACTTCCGAGGAAAATAATAGTATCTATCATCCAAAAGTTAACATTCATATGTTTTTAATGATGTTTTCGGAGCATGAAACCGCCGAAGTATAATTTGGTATAAAATACACTGGATCATTTTGGCTAAGAAGTCATCAATAAAATGGAAAATTGATGAAAATATGTATCATCATCATCATCATCATCATCATCATCATCATCATCATCATCATCAGTCTTTTAACGTCCGTCGTTAGACATAGACCTTCCCCAGGATTTGCCACGAATCTCTATCATGGGTGTCGCAGAGCCAGTACTTCGTAAACTTGTCTAGCTCGTCTCTCCATCTAATATTCTGTCGGCCTCGGTTTCTTAAGTGATCTCGGGGGGATCCATGTCGTGAATCGTGATGTCCATCGGTTGTGTGCTATCCCTGCAACATGGCCAGCACACTGCCATTAGAAATTTTAATGGATTCTATGATGTCACTGGCTCTTGTCTTTTCTCGAGTGTACTGTGCTGTCTTGTGGTCTCTCCATGTGAGACCCAGCATTATTCTTTCATGTGTGCGTTGCATGGTACTTATTTATTTGACTGACATTGCGTACTTATAACATACATTTTCGAGGTTTTAATGGTTTTGGTCAGTCAGTAAGGAAGCTGCTAAACAATCAGTTAGTTGTGATTTCAAATCAAGCTCAAGAAATACTAATTTTATACTTCGGTTTGGTTCAAGATGACGAGACAGTGGAGAGCCAACTTCACTGAATTAGGTGAAGATTGTTGTTGTAGTCAACTCTAACCACTGACTTGGACGGGAGTTGGAAATTACTCAAACTATTTTCAATTATCCAAACATTTTCCGGTATGCAAATTAATCAAACGTCTACGTTCAATCTCCCAGCCCGATCGATTTTAATCATTTCTATTCCATGACCACCATCTCAACTCCACGCAATAGATGACTCGACTAGTGTCGAAAAAATATAATAATATTACATTCAGATATTTAGCAAAAATTCTGTAAAGAAAATTTTTTTTAAAATCCTGATTTATGAACATTAGGGCAATTACAAATGTTCACATATGTCCATGCATCTCTATTAGACGCTTTTCAGTCGGTCGATCTGTGAGTCAGTCGGTCTGTCGGGCGGTCCAAATTACGTTAAACAACAGAAATAGAAAAGGAAGAATAGGTGTGATTTCACTCGAAGATGTGGCATCATTAAAATATGTAACATCATTAAAAGGTGTGATGTCATTAAAAGAAATAGGCCCTGATTATTCTTTCTACCAGCTCCCGATGAGGTCACAATAGAATGTCTGAGGTACGCATATTTTTTTTTGAAAAAAGCCAAAAATTGCTAAAAAAAATCGCTAAAAATGACAATTTCATATTTTCATCGAAAATAATACTTATTTCCATATCACAATATTTTACAATTAATTGACTCAAATAAAGATTAATTGCACTCCCTCCTCCTCTTCGACCTCCCTCTTATTGCATGATGGATGCATCCTTGAACTTACGGTTCTTTTTTTCTATTCCTTCGTTCGATGAAATGTAGTAACTACAACACAATTATGTAAATCAATTTTATACCTCATAAAAGTTCATGTGTTCAGCATTAGTTACAATGGAATCCGTAATAAAATCAATTTATCTTATTGTGTAATTAAGAATTAGGGCAGTGCCCATTACCAAGGTGTTTGTTTTAAAGTGGTCTGACTTGATGGTGAATAGAGCAGCCAGCCATGATTGTCATATGAAATAATTTCCCGCCTTTCGTACGAAGCTTTAGTTTTCGGGCGGGAAATTACTCCTGAATATTTCGGTTAATTCTATTCAGTGTTGTCAATTTTGATATTTCGTACCTGAATTTAGGTAATTTAGGTAACAGGATTTACTTGTCGCGTAATCGCAATGAACACACACGCGCGTGCGCCGATTCATCCAATTGGTACTTAGATTAATCAGTTAATCCTTGAAATACACTATTCTCGCTCTTCACATTCGATTTCCAAAGTCATCTCCAGTATATCAAAATTGCCCTCTTGGTGAGGCGCGAACACCATCTTCAGTATTAGCAGAATTGTGGGGTGGGGATGATTTTCTGGGACGTAAAGAATCTGGGTATCTGCCATACAGGTGCATAACTTCTAGCAAACGAAGAGGGTAGTATCCGAATATACATGCCCTGGCACCAAGCAATGGGAAAATGAAAACGTGTTGCTGAGAATCGATCCAGGGGGCTCAATTCACGTTTATTCGATTCAAGTGCGGTTATCCATCAGGATTATGGAGTCAAGCCAGTTCTCGGCGTTTAGAATATATGAGCGTTAAATTAGGATATGAATATTGTATAGACGGGTTAATCTCCGTGAAACAAATTCATAGATACGTATTTGAATTTCTATGAGATGATTTCATTGGGAAAAAACTCTCTCTTACGTCGGTCTTGGTCTTTCTTTCTCTCTTCCCCTCGCTCTCACTCCCCCCCTCTCTCTCTCTTTATATATATATATATATATATATATATATATATATATGTATATATGTATATATGTTTTAAATTTTTTAAATTTCATTCCTGACGTTTTGTCCATTTTCTGGACCCCTTCAAAAAGCAAATGATACGAGAAGGGAAGGAGTAGCTGCCCTTTAGTGTCTGTTGTTGGACATATACCTTCCCCAGGATTCGCCAGACCTCTCTATCAAGGGATTCGCGCAGCCAATATCTTCTGAACTTGTCTAGCTCGTCACGCCATCTTATATTTTGTCGATCACAGTTTCGCATATATCATCTGGAGATCCACATTATGAGTCATGATGTCTATCGGTTGTCCGTCATTCTCGTAAAAACACCAGCCCCTTGCCATTTAAATTGTTTAATGATTCTATGAAATTCCTATCTCTTGTTTTTTTTTCTGTAATATGATGGGCTGTTTGGTGAAACTTGTTTGAAACGATTCTTACTACAACCCCATTTTCTTTAATTGTTTATTCTATTTACGTTGCCTACTTTGAGTGATACATTAACCATGTAATTACGGGAGATCATTTCAAATAACTTTTCATATAATATAAGGCAATTTATAATCATTCTGTCGGATCACATATATCCATTTCTTGATACATAACTGTCGCGTTGAAAGAAACAAAACGAGAAATTGGTGTGAAAACAGGTATTTCGACTTTTGCATTATCAGTGATTATTCAGCTCAATGGTAAGAGCATTGCTACTTTATCGGTGATAGGTTCGAGTCTCGCTATAGCCCAATTTTCTTTAATTGTTTATCCTATTTATGTGGTCTAGGTTGAGTGATGCATTAACCGTGTAACAACGAGAGATCATTTCATACAAGTTTCTATATAATGCATTTATATATATATATATATATATATATATATATATATATATATATATACATATATACATGTGTGTGTGTGTGTGTGTGTGTGATAATTGTAAATACATCATATTTAGAAACATAATCCGCTCGGCACCAGAATTAACCGAGTAGCAAATTGTACAGCCGACTAGGAAGCAATCTTGATGCGACTCTGCTCTACCAACTGAGCTAACTGCACTTTTAGTAAGAGGGAGTTCAAAATAGCACACTTTAACCACCCATCTTTCTGCTCAGTCGTAGGTGTAAATATTTACATCTATATATGAGTATCCTCATTTTACTAAGATAATATATAGCACTGGATTTGATAGTTTATGTTCAACAGAATGTGATAATTGTGGATTCATTATATTCTGACATAAACTGTCCAATCTGTCCTAAGTTAATGTATTCGTTGACATCTTCTAGAGCCCATCTCAATATTCTCTGAACTTTTTAGGGACCTGGTCGTTCAACATTTCTTTTGTCTTTATTCTTTTCGTCTTAAAGGCTTGTTTATACTTCCACTATTGAAATCAGTCAACAAGTTTTATCATTCTTCCGATGATTCTGACATTATTGCAACGTCATCAGTGAATCTCAAGTTTTTCAAGTATTCTATGCTTAGTACCACACTTTCTCAGTCAGTTTCCGAAAAGATGCTTTCAAGTCTCTATAAATATTTTAGGCAATATTGTATCCCCTTGTGTAACTCCTTTTCTTGGCTTCATCTTGTTTGTATCTTTTGGTAATCAAATGATTGCTGAGTTATTTTCGTCTATGTTCTGACTGACTTGAATTTAATTCACGTTAACACCTGGTTCTCGCATTGAGTTGAAAATTGTCGTATGTTCTACCAAGTCAAATGCTCACTCATAATCTACAAAAGCTGAACAAAGTAGTTTGTTGTATTCTAATGACTTTCGAATAAGCTGATTTATTGTATGTAGATTGGCTATAGTTGAGTAGCTACATGTGAAGCTTGCTTTTTAGCCTTGTTGAGTCTATGAGAGAGTATTTTTGAGAATAGTTTATACATGTTATGAATTAAAGTAGTAAGGCAGTAGTTCGAAAGTTGTGCTTATCTTATCTTCTTTCCTGTGGAATAGAATCATTATTACCAGATAGAAGTTTTGAGATATTGTTCTTCTCGTATGCTCTGTGTAAATAGTTTGGCTAGCGTTTTATGAATAACCTCACCCACTCCTTTTAGAAGATCTGTCATTATTCCATCCTCGCCTGGAGTTCTCCGAGTTTCATATTTTGCAATGCGAATCATTATCACCATCATCAGTCTTTTAACGTCCGTTGTTGGACATAGACCTTCCCCAAGATTCGCCACAATTCTCTATCATAGGCGTCGCAGAGCCAGTATTTCCTGAATGTGTCAAGTTCATCTCCCCATCTTGTGTTCTGTCGGCCCCAGTTTCTTATGTGATCCGTGGAGATCCTTGTTGTGAGACGTGATGTCCATCGGTTGTCTTTCATTCTTGCAATATGGCCTTCTCATTGCCATTTGAGCTTTAAAATAGTTTCTATGATGTCACGAACACCTGTTTTCTTCCTTATGTACTGTGCTGTCTTGTGATCTCTCCATATAAGGTTGAGCATGATTCTCTCATGTGCACGTTGCATTCTTCTCAGTTTGCAGGCCTATCTCTTGGTTAGGTTCCATGTTTCAGCTCCATAAGTGACTATCGGGAGAATGCATTTGTTGTATACTCTTCTTTTTAGGATTACGGGATCATCTGGTTCTTGAAAGTTTCAAGACTATGCAAACCACAGCTCTATTGGGATATGCAAGACTACTAAGGATGTTATTAGAAATAGACTAGCGACCTCGAAAGGCTAGAAAGAACAGCTAAAAAACATGACATGGGTATTGGAAAATCAGGGGAATATTGGGACAAAACAAACGACGGCCCAGCTATGATTTGTAAGGGTGCTGTGAGGAGGGCTGGAGACATTATAAGTACCAACACAAATCACCATAACTAACAACAAAAGGAAAAACAAACACAACCCACCTCTATCAGCACAAACCACTATAATTACCAACGCAAACCACCATAAGTACTAACATACACCACAAACCAACACAATCCACCATACCTACCAACACAAACCTCAAACTAACACAAACCACCATAATTACGAACACGAACCACCATAATTACTAACACAAACCACCATAACCACCAACACAAACCACCATAACTACCAACACAAACCGCCATAACTACCAACACAAACCACCATAACTACCAACCTGTGGTGGTTAACGCATAGATGAAGTTATAAGCCAGTAATTTGTCATTTATCAGACAACCAGGCCGTCGAAAATCTCTGGATGCGCCTCAAAGAGAAATGACGACGAGATTTTTGTACAAAGGATGCACTATTTCCTTCTTGCATAAACGAATTCATTGTGTGAATTATTCTAATATAAAAAACAGGTTAATAACTTTTAACTTCATTATTATATTGATATCTAATCAATAAGATGTATAGTTATTCTTTTGGGGTCTTTTGTATAACTTTTGAGAGCCTTCGTAACTATTTTGTATCAACTACCATATTTTACATCCGTCGGAACAATGATTACTATTACATCGATTCAACGCAATATCATGGATTCTCCTTGACGTCAGGGAAACATAGATATTGATCCAGAAAGTATAGCATCACTCTTTGTACCAATTATTCTTTTTTTCAAATTTAGTTCTGAATTTTGAAATTTTCTCAAGTTTCTAAATCTACTCACTGTTAAAATTCTCCCAGCGTACAGCTAATTCCAAACAACAGCTCATTTGTGAAATCAGCCTAAAAGTGATTGATTGGCTCCTTTCAAGGAGGTAACAGTATTTTCTCAGCAATTATATTGGTAAGCAAAGTGCTTTGAGGGGAGTTGTTTTCCCAAATGTGTGCACACCTGCTCTGCTCCCTATTAACCATCAGGGCATGCTCGTGATGAGAAGCTTTTGTCAAGATGACAGGTGATAGAAAAAGAAGTAGAATATCTATACCTGGCATAAATGAATCATTGTAACTCGTGTGGGTACAAGAATTGATTGTAAAAATGTTTTTTTGTACCCTTCAAAATTTTCAAGGTTATTGCCCCCGAAAATATGACCGGGGGTACCTTTAGACAGACAGACAAGCAGGCAGACACACAGATACAAAGATAAATAATCGGGCTACGGTGATTGTATTTGCATAAAAGTACTTTTCTGACCGAACAATAAAGCTTTTATGTAAGCATGTCGATTGCTTCAATTCTAACCATTTCTATTGGAACCCTCATTTTGCAACCTGGGCACAAAGGAATTAATATGCGCACAACATTTTTCAAAATCTGTGGATAGCTTACTGAGTTTCATTGAAGAAATATTGATTACCAACGTCGAATTCAAAAGAACGCATGTATTTTTGTCACGGGATAAAAATGTACGCCACATAAGATTTCTATGCCCACTGACTACTCAGAATTTGAGGGAACATTGGTTGATAGGAATTCAGCGTGAAGAAGGAGTTCTGATCCATAAAATGAAGGTATGAACTGCTGACAAACCACTGAAAGAAACGTATAAGGGATTGATCTTGATTAGAATTATTTGCGTCGTTGAGCTCCATGAGAGGATTTGAAATAAGCCGTAATTTTGTTATTCAGTTGTCGATTGGGAAAAGATGGAAACTTGCCGATGATGATTCAATGTTTTATTTAGAAAGAAATACATTACTTCATGAATGCTTAACTTTGAAATTAAAATGAATTGCCATAAAAGATCCAATTTGACGGCTCATACACAACTGAGATAATTAACGAGGATATCTTCACAAAAACAAGAGCGGAATTCTAATGATGTGTCCACGTAAAACTGAAAGGGAAACCACGGATACAGGGTCTGCTATAAGAGGAACCATAAAATCATATAGATTATATCTAAAAAAAAATTCAATCTATAATCCCATGCTTATTAATGCTCATGACGTAATTTCATATCAATTATAAGAATTGATTGAAGAATTAATAAATGATGGTTCTTTGATCACAAAAAAAATGTACTTACCACTGAAAGGGAAAAAGCAGATATTTTTTCTTTTACAAGAATTTATTTTTTAAAAAGGGATACACGACGTCAGTTAACTGGGGGCGATTGATTAAGAAAAAGAATATTTGAAGTCAGTCAATTGGGTACGCACAAACCTTCTTACAGAGATAATGAACATATGAACATATCGAAAAAGCAAGCCTGGATGTCAGACTATAGAGGAGCTACTTCTTTCGTTATATGCAGATTTAGCAAAGATACTGTTGCCAACTTTATTTTCAAGTTTACATCTAAAATCTATCATCTTTAAAGACCTATCCTAGAAACATCTACATTCTCCAGATATATATCTGAAATCTCGGAAATATATCACATAAATTAAATGTGACACAATCTTCAACAACTATTTTATTGAAATATTGATTAATTTATCTAAGAAAAATATTCATTTCATAACTATAAGTTAAATAGAATATTACTAATTTCATTGAAATTATCTAAACTACAATTTTGAAATCCAGACACAACCCCCAAAATCTAGATTTAGATGAAAATATCTAGATTGGCAACACTGATCAAGGGATGTAATTAAGATTTCGGTATGTCAATCAATGACAGCGATTGTCGCTATGGATGCTAGCATGTCTGGAAAATGACATTCCCTCAACATTCTCCAAGGAACCAAGGAATGATACCTTAGACGTAGGCTTATAATATATGAATTAGACTGAAGAAGGAACGGCAATGCAGACCATATGAAATAACAACAAAATTATTATACATAACATTTTAGTGCTGTATTCCAGCTATACGCATTGTTTTCGTGACTGCTATTGTTTTTCTTATTGACGCTGATGTTTTCAAATTTCCTTTGGTTTTAGTTTTCTACAACGTGTGGTATTAGTATTTGTAATTCTATATTGAATATCCTTAGCCCCACAAATGGTCAGCCCGACCAACCAATCAAATGGGTTACAGATTCTTCCCTCTTTGCTCGTCTATATCTACGTGCGTATGTACGTATATCTGTGCTCTTCTGGTTACATTTTTGGCGCTATAACCTTGAAAATTTGCACGAGAACACAACTAAGCCCCATTTAAAAACTTCTTTCCCCCAAAGTTTTTTTTCGGGTCTCTCTGGTCATTATTGACCAGTGTGTCCAATTGTATTTTTTAGATAATTTTTGATAAAGATCTTGATAAATTTAGATAATTCTTTCCGATAATTTTAGATGGTTCTTCTAGATAATTTTAGATGGTTCTTCTAGATAATTTTAGATAATTCCTTTAGATGATCAATTCTGATACACGCGGTGATTCATTCATGCAAGGTATGGATTTTCTTCTTTTTCTATCACTTGTCATCTTGAAGAAACCCTCTCGTCACTAGCATGCCACGATGGTTTATAGAGAGTTGAGAAGGCGTGTAAGCATTCGAGGAAACAACCTCCCGCTGAGCACACGTCATTTTTTAGATAATCAGTTCTGGTATTCACGCAGGCTACGCTGATTTATTTATGCGAAGTACGGTTAGTTTATTATAAATTCGAAATTGAAGCTACTGGTACGTATAACAATTTTTTTTTCAAACATAATATTGATGTGGTGAGGTATCACCACCTGTCACCGTACTGGATGACACCAACCCCACTGACGCCACTCTCAATCCCTGCAGGCTGTATTCAGAGTGTTTTTACTTTTGCAACTTGCTACACAACAGAAGAGATCTCGTAGTAGTAGCAATATCTATATGCAGCTGTAGGGTTTAAACACTGCCAGAAGAGTTGTGTTTACAGTTGAGTAGAACGTAATTAGTCGAGGAAAAACTGAAATAGATGGGGGCAGGTCGAGAACTTTATGGGTCACAACCCAACAAACTGTTTTCTTTGTTTTGTTGTTTGTTTATTACGAGGTGAGAAAAGTGTTTTTGTTGTTTTTTTACCAGCCTGGTTGCTACAAGGTCAAACTCTACCGCTATTTCTTCTTCTTCCCAGCGTATTTGGAATATAACCTTACGTAAATATGTAAAACTTGTCAATTTGCCTCAGTTGGTAAGAGAGCTAGCTGTATCGTGATTTCAACTCGCATTAGCGAAATGTTTATTTTATATATCGGTTTCTTTTAACCATAGACAGAGTGCAAAGTGTTTACTCCCCAAAATAAATTGAGGGTTGTTCTTATTTTATTGTTACACAAACACAGGCAACCCTAGTCGCTTTACTTCATCATCATCATCATCATCATCATCATCATCATCATCAGCATCATCATCATCATCTTCAAGTTACCCTTATACTATTTTTTGACTTAGCAACATCTGGCAAGAAGTTGAAAATGGAACAATAACTACACTTGCGCGTTGGCACCAACGACATTTGAACCAGGGTTGCCAGACAGTGTTGCCAATCGAAATTTAATTCATTTTCTCTTTTTTGTAGCATGAAAATTCAACATTTGATGCTATTTTTAGCCAAATTTTACTGTTATTTCCAGCAATTTTAGCCAATATTCAAGCTATCCTCTATCCATTCATAACTATCGAAAATTGCCATAAAAAAAGTGTTTTTAGTGCGTTTGGGGCGCTTTTTTAAACTCAATTTAGCACGGATTGGCGGGGAGGGTAACACCTAAGCCTCGCTAAGTAGCATCAAAGTTATCAGATCCGACGAGATGGGGAGATCTCAGAAACTTACTAAACATATGCATCGAAATAACGTTCTATTCAGATATTGAGCGAGTGATGAGGAAACTTTGAGAGCTCAAGGACCCCTTCGATAAGGGAAATTACTGACAGACCCTTATTCTTAGTATTTAGTTTTGAGACCGTTAAAGACAAAAGGAAACACTTTACTGAGCCTTCAGCGGCAACCAATAGGCAACTGGTGTGAATCTGCAAACCACAGCACTACTGCATAACGTGAGAATGTTAAGAGTATTGCTAGAGACATGAAGGGACTTGCCGTCACTCAGTATCCAGTGATGACCACTGGGTAACTGGTTTGAAATTGTAGTAATGATAATAATGATGATAATGATGATAATAATGATCTATAAATAAGTATTGGTATCAGCCGTTTCAGTCCGGGCTTAACATATCATAAGTTCTTTCAGGATTTCGATGTGTAAAATAGACTTTGAAATGACAAACATCCAACGTTGCATCAGTCTCATATTGAGGTATGTGGGATACTGGCAGCATCAGAAGAGGGCTAAACCGAACTCCTAGCAGACTCGCCTGAACCTTGTCCTAGCCTTGTCCGGACTCGAAAAAGTCAATCTTGATGTAGGCCCGAACACACCCATGCTCATGGTTTTTCTTTCGCAGAAGTCAAGTTTTTTAATGTTCGATTTGCCAGAATTCATCAGCGGAATTACATGACGGACAACGGACAGGACAATTCAGGCACAATTGCCCTAAATAGCAAATGAGCTGAAAACCTGAATCATAAAGACATCGGGGTTGGTTTCACAGCAAAAAATCGGAATAGGTGAATAGCTGTTGAGTAGTTCTATTATTATTCCGACCATCCTCATCTTGGTTGTTTTTCATACAACGTTTCGGCCGTTGTACTCTACAGCCTTCATCAGGTATAATAATGGAAATGACAATAATACCTCATCTAAAAAATTCAGAGATATACTAGCTGTTGAGTAGTTTGTGATACTACAACTTGTAATGAACTCTTACAATTGAATGTGGCTTTGTTTTCATACGCAACAACAGTGCCGAATGACAAGATCAAAAACCAGAACCGTCATGCATGAATAACAATGACTCAGTGACGTACGTGAAAACTGATAAGGATTTTGCTCCCAATTCTAAAGCCCAACCCTCGTCAAGCAGTTTGCAAAATTTCGATTGGAGTAGCTACCAACGAAAGAGTTGAAATGGGAGACGTAATTTTGGAATGATATGTATGAAGAAATGAATTCTGTTTTCTTTACGTTTCAGATTTTAATGAAGAAACCGTGTTTGATTCCAGCGCAGCCAAGCTTGTAACTTTGCATTGAGAGGAGATTTTGAATTCAATCTATGATTTAAAACTCATTATATCGATAACATGAAAACTTTGCCCATCCTCATAATTTTCTGGCCGAACCTTGACTGGACTCGTACAAAACATTGGTTCCATCACAGTGTGAAGGGGAGAGATAGATTCATGCCTTTACCTGTTGTAGTTTGGACTCATTCTACGTATTCAATTTCCTGTGTTTCTAACATCTCAACCAGCGATAGTTTCCGAATTTGCAAATATCGTTTAAGAGGCAATTTGGCAAGAGCAAATACGAGACTGTAGGCAGGTGCCACAAACAGGGTCTTTTGGGATGAATAGACTGCAGCCCAGGGCCTCATAATCTAAGGAGGCGTTGGGCTCAGCTTCCTGCCAAAAAGATGAATGAATAGATAAAGAAAATTTCCATAAGTTTCATGTTATTTGTAATGGTGCAATAATATGCGAGATCAAAAATTAAAGTTTTATGGTGTGTATCACGAGAATCATTTTTAAAACAAATTATTGAAATATAACAAACAGTATATTTTGAAAGTGGAAATATTTTTCTGTTTGTTCCAGTGTTCTTAGAAGTTTATCTAAAAATATTCTTAGCATTTTAAAAATTAAAAGTTTCAAAAAACTTGAAAACTTTCCATAAATCCTCACAAATATAGGTCTTGCATAATGTTTTTATTGATGGATGCCTTTGGTATACTTGTTACCGCTATTTCGGCCATTTTCAACATCCCGATTACCCCTAGAACGTATTTAACGCTGAGGGATCAGTAAGTATAATAACAGACGTGATGCGTTGTCCGTGTCACTTCTATTGAATGTTCACCCATGTGAATATTTAATCTGTGGTGTCGGTTTTATTCTCTTATTATTCTTATCACTCTATTATTCTCAACCAGATATGATATCACGTTTGAAAATACTTATTACTGAGAAAAACTTTTTTGATTAATTTTCTACCCACATTCAATTCAAGAAATTGACCATTTGTTTCCACTAACCCTAAAGTGAATCTGCCACGTCGTAAACCATGCATATATATATATATATATATATATATATATATATATAGAGAGAGAGAGAGAGAGAGAGAGAGAGAGAGAGAGAGAGAAAGAGATGCAACAGCAAATTAAAAACAAAAACAGGGGCATATATCCGTGAAAGAATTCATTTATTTATTTGTTTGGTTGGTAGCAGACTAGTTTTGACTTATCACCATAATTAGTACCAGGTAATAAGTAACAGAATTATTCGTGTTAATTTATGTGGTCAGTAGGAATTATAGGGTCTGTTATCTATTGCTGTCTACCCACCGATTGCCGCAAGAAAGGTTTAAACACAGGTAATAACGGTCTTTTGACATGGTAGATTATGCAAATAAAGAATTCCCAGTGTCATATTACATAGATGGTATATATGTATGCATATAGGTGCATCTTCATGTATGTCTGTGTGAATGTAGGTGAAAGTGAAATGCTTTGTGTCTGTGTGAGTAAGTAGGAGACACCAGTGGTGATTAACCATGTAGTTTTTGGTTACTAATTACTTTTTGAATTAGTATATAAAAATACAGATAAGAAGCTCATTGTACAATGTCATGCGTGTGAAGGGTGAGAGAGATAGTGTGCGCTAATAAGTGTATGTGTGAGAGGCTTATACTTCGTGTGTAAATCTGTGCATGCACAATTAACGATAGTAGTTTATATATTCGACTTCGGTAACATTAACAGTTTTTATGGTTTTTGTTGGTGTTATAAAAATACTATAGTGGAGCTCCGAGTATTTTGAAAGACATTCTAATATAGGTTCGACCTGAAGGGTTCAATATTGTCATGCCTGTATCATTTCTGTTAGTAATATTTTTTGTTGCGGGATGCAATATGTGGTGCAATGTGTTCTTTTCAAAACGTTTGTTAGAGTTAGGTATTGTTTGACTAGTTTAATTCAAAATAGAGCCCTTTCAGTAATAAGGTATTCAAATGAACCATCAAATATCTTGGTGTTCCTATTGGGTATGTATTTCTCCATTTTTCTATGATGATAAATTTAGCATCTCTGTTAAAATCACGGCCAGCCAAGCGGAAGTGTTGTTCGACTTGTAGAGGGTTGTAATGGTTTAATGTTCTAATTCTATATCTGTACCTGTTGAGTTTGATATTAAATTTTGATTCGACTTTCATTACGTATTGTATATAGCTGAGGGCGCATTCTAGGAGGTGAATGACTTTTCTGCTTTTACAGTTTAAATTATGGTAAACCTTAAAAGTCTTCTTATTCAAAATACAAGTGAATGTCTCTGAATGATAGGTGACAGTAACGTTAAATAGTCTTTCCTATTGCATGGTTGGCTAAATTTCAAGGTTTTTGTCGTAGATGTTTTACAATAACTCACTCATTGATTATTGTATTGTTACCCATCTTTGGGATTTGGGGGACGACAATGAGACTAAAACTGGTTCTTGAAACAGACGACTTAGTTCTGGTTCAAGTTTAAGGATATCCCAGCAGTGCTTAATTATTTGTGACAATGTGGGTGGGGTATTGTTTAATGTCGTTGTAAAAGGTATACGATGTCTATCCTTGTTAGCTAGTTTTAAGATGTCATCTCTAGGGATATAGATCTCTTTGTTAATCTGATCTCACACCAAATCGTCTCGGTAGCCAGGTGATGTGAGATATATAAGTTTGTCACAAGTTTTATTTACTTCTTCGTTATCTGAGGATATTCTTCTGAGTCTAAGAGCTTTTGAGTAAAGAAGTTTTCTTTAAATGATTTGGACATGCAGATATGAAACAGAAATTGTCGTGGGCGGGTCTCATGTATAGAGTAGTCTGTAATTTTTCTATTTTCATCTACGTAGATATAAGGTGCAAAAAATTCTATAGATTGCGTTGAGGCATCGTGGTTGCATTTAATAAGTATGCAACGTGCGCATAAGAGAATTATGCTCAACCTTACAGGGAGAGATCACAAGACAGCAAAGTATACAAGGACGAAAACGGGTGTCCGTGACATCATAGAAACAATTAAAAAACTCAAATATTGCAAGAATGAAAGACAACCGATGGACATCACGTCTCACAACATGGATCCCCTGAGATCACATAAGAAACCAAGGCCGACAAAACACAAGATGGAGAGATAACCTAGACAAATTTAGAAAATACTGGCTCTGCATCGTCCATGATAGAAAATCATGGCGAATCTTGGGGAAGGTCTCTGTCCAACGACGGGCGTTAAAAGAATGATGATGATGATGATGATGATGATGAGATTTGAGTAGTGTAAAGAATATATACAGTCTAGTTGTTTTCCCAGTGTATATTGAGAATATGTCATCAATATATCTGCTAGAATAGACAGTCATTAATAATTCCCTGATGAAAATATTAGCATATGATGTTACTCTAACAGTGCCTACGAAACAGCTTTTGATTTGGAGAAATGTCTAACATTGGAGTGGAAGCTATTCAGTGTTAATATATGTTACATTAGGGTTATTATTATTTCTATTTGAAGTTCCTTTATTATTCTACTATTTAGAAATCTTTTTGAGGCTGCAATTCCTTCTTCATGACTGATATATATATATATATATATATATATATATATATATATATCATAAGTTGGTTCTCATGCAGTCTGAGATCAAAACCAACACAACAGATTTGATATTCACATGAGTGAACACTCGATAAAAGTGGCACGAATACCTAATCAATCTATTGTTATACTTATTGATTCATTATCGCCAAATGCATTTTTGGGGTAACTATGTAAGCAGGCTCTGTGTTTCAAAAATATTAGATTATGTGTAATATAGAATTATATCCATATATAACACATTAGGATAATAACCTACACAAAATAACTAAGTTCATGTAGTATGCCATAAATTTTCTATCAAAATCTTAGCTCAGAGGGTGTTGGTGCTTAATCAACACTTCTGAGGTGCTATGTTAATACAATCATTTTTTAAAACTGTGCATTTTGTTTTCATAATTACAAGAACAAAAAATATTGCCAGTCGCTGATGAGTGCATTATGCACGAAATGTTGACATTCACTGGATATATATATATATATATATATATATATATATATATATATATATATATATATATATTGTCGTAATTCTTTTCTTTTTATATATCAGTAGCTCTATTTACAGTGTTAGATACTGAGCGCTATGATAAAACATCTACAACATATAAAATCTTTCTTATTTCGTCTTGCACTCTTAGAAGTTGACAAATACATATAGATTCGAATACCATGAGCATGTACTTACTCATGTTCACATTGAAGCAGCTCATTTATTTTGTTTGGATTTCTTTCTACATTTCTTTACATTTAAATGAAGATATGTGAGAGAGAGTGATGAGAAAAGAAAAAAGATGAAACGAAAGGAACGAGAGAAGGAGCGAGCAAAAAAGAAAGGGAAGAGGAGAGAGAAATAATTAATTAAGTGATCACTAATGATTTTATTTAAAATATCAATCATTAATCAAAGTAACATTTATATAAAAAGATAGCGTTTTTGCTAATCTTTTCCCGTCAATCAAACATCAATTTATTCCTCTCGGGATTACAAGGACGGAAAATCTTTCTTTTTAAAACTGTCAACCAATACTGTCACTAAAACTGTCAAAACCATTTTCTTCAGTTTTCAATGCAGTCCGGGCAGAGTTGCCAAATTAAATATGATTCTCCAAATTTTGAATTCAAGGAGTCACTCTCCAATTTGAAAGATTAAAAGAAAACATCTCAATTGTCAACACTAGACTTTGAAACAACAATTTTTTCAATCTAAATTATTCCCAAAACTGGACTAACAAATTCGACAAAAAAACCCCAATTCAGATAGGTAACTCAGTGCCTGACTGACTGGCTACGTGAGTATCGATATATGTATCATATACACAGGCCAATTCAATGAAGCCAGAAGGCTCGAATTTTCCAGTCAACTCCTTTTATAGCGAAAAATATAAGTTTTTTTCTTGAAATCCCCCCTCTAAATCAGTTTTTGGTGGTGGAAGGTCGATTTACAATGTACGTTTATGCTAATTTAGTTTTTACCTGTTTTTCTTTTTCGAAAATTCAGACTTTTTAGCAAAGTTACCAAATTTTATGTTTTCGGGGGGTTGGGGTTAAATTTGTGGGCCAAGTATTGACATTATTCAGACATTTTTTTCCTGTTTTAAAATCCAGTTTTGTCGATCATGATTTTGTTTTCCTCTTAATTTTTCGAATTTGAGATTGACTTCAAGAATTGAGAAATTGAAAAATCATATCTAAATTGGCCACCCTGCTTTTTACTGATCACTGTCAAACAAAAAGTAGGAGGAGTTAATCCTTTATTGATTACACCTTTTTTCTAATTTTTTTTAATTGATCACTCTCAACCAGATAAGCTGCAAAAGACGTTGGTCATGTTTCTATTGAAAGACTAACCAGACCTACTTTCGCTTCCATCTTATTTCTGCCATACAATATATGTCTTAAAAATGAAACATTCGGAAACTCCATCAAGCATTTGTACTTTTAAAAGCAACATCTGCAAGTTGTTTCTCACAAGCTTCTATTCTCGAAATTCTCCCCCCTGGGCCCCAAACACCCAGTTGCATTTTGTTTGGTTACGTTTCGACCTTTTGACCCCGAAACATTGTCTATTGTTACGACCCTGTTTATGCCTTTTTCACATGTTTTTAATTGTTAACATGTTTATTAGACAACTGTAGACACCAAAGGTGATGAAGGTTTTATCCCTTTTTTTTTAATACGTGCGTGTTTTCGTGAGTTCCAATACTCTTAGGTATATCATTTTGTCTACAGACTGGAAAATTGCCATTAGTACTTCCCTAGACTCCTTCTAAAAGATTTTTATTCTTAATTTCTAGAAAAATAATTGTTTTGTTTTTTTACCTTTCTGCGGCCTTATTTTGACGAGTATAGTTTTATCAATAACATTTAGATTCTCCAGGATCTGAATGTTTCAATTTAAATGTTTTCCCGTAGAAAACGCCAGTGATGTCATGAATAGAATTTATTCTGATCATATTTATTTTCTGATAGAATTGTTTTGCATGGCTTCTGTTTTGCAGTAATTTGCTTTGCGCATCTCTCGAATAGGGATGAAATACAATCATCAAACTCTTTCTATTGAATATTGATTCTATTATCGTTTGTCACAACAATGATAATGACCACACCAAAAAACCTGTGACGTCATAACGGCACAAATAAAAGGTGTGTGCACAAAAACTGATGACGATCACTCTCTCAGCTCAGGTCAACTTGTTTTATTACTGGAACTACTAATAAATTAGACTTGAAAAGTTGATGGTGCTCGCTGCACTACTGACAGTTTTGAAGGTACTCTTCAACACAAAAAGGTTGGGGAACTCTGCATTAGCGAATTGTATTTTCGCAATTTTAACAATAGGTACCGGAAAGTATACATTTAATATAGAGATAATTGAACAACGGTTTAAAGATGGCAGAGGTTCAATCTTTTAATGTGTGTGTGTGTGTGTGTGTGCACGTGCGCGCGTGCGCGTGTGTGTGTGTGTGTGTGTATGCGTGTGTGTGCGTGTGTGTGTGTGTGCGCGTGTGTGTGTGTGTGTGTGCGTGTGTGTGTGCGTGTGCGTGTGTGCGTGTGTGTGCGTGTGTGTGTGCGTACGTGTGCGTGTGTGTTTGTGTGTGTGCGTGTGTGTGTGTGTGTGTGTGCGTGTGTGTGCGCGTGTGTGTGTGAGTGTGTGTGGGTGTGTGTGTTTCGTTTGTTTGTTCCAGCGATCTTAACCATACTGTTTTGTTTACAGACTTTAAAATGGCACCAGTACTCTACAGAAATCCTTTAAAAATTATTTTCGGAAAAAAAGCTCTTCTGACCCTTAGGGGATATTTCAACGGGTTTGATAATAATATCAAGATTATCTAGAATCTAGATATTTCTGGATGTTTTTTCATTCAATTTTAGATATTTTCTTGTTCATAGCCTCATTGATGTCCTAAAAATATAAATTTCTAATCATATTTATTCTTCGATGGAATTTTTCACATGAATTTTGACGTTACGGTTGTCCAATTATTGACTGTGATGGTGAGTCAAATATAACTAGTTACATAACTATTCTTTGGAATAGAAATTCAAATATTTCTACAACCTTCCCCAATAATCTTTACGCGTAAGGGGTCCCGACCCCCTACTTTGAGAAACCTTGTCTTATCCCACGGTTCTCAGTTGCTTTAATCCAGCAATCTCTACGGGGTTGGGATAAAAACTATAAGCGTTGAAATTCATATGCAATGACCAATCAACTGAAACTTAAATATATTGCCTGGAACGGTCAGATAAGGCACCTTCATTTTGAGAAATCATCAACCGAAGCTGTCACAAAAACAGCCAACATAGGTTTCATCAGTTTTCAAGTCAGTCTGGATGGATCAGTATGTCTGTATATGTGTTTCAGAGTTGCCAATTGAGATGTGATTTTTCATTTTCTTATCTTGGAAGTTACTCGCCAATTCGAAAACCCAAAAGAAAATATCTAAGTTGTCACAACAGGATGTTAAAACATGATGAAACATTATAAAAACATCTAAATATTGTCAACACCAAATTCGAAAAACAAAAAACAAAAAGCAAACAAAACATCTAAATTGGCAGCACTGGTATGTATCCATGCATATATGCGCACAGACCACACCAATGGAGCTAGAGGGCTGAGAATCCAAACATTTACTCTATTATGTCCATAAAAACGTTTTTAGGGAGTTTTTTTAATTACCCCTAAATAGGATTTTGGTGGCGACAGTTTCAAATGGAAACGTAAGTTTATGCTAAATTAGTCCTGAGTTTGGGTCCGGCAGCTATAACAATTGTTTTTTGCGTTTTTTTTTTTTTTTTTTTTTTTTGGCGGGGGTGTTTTTTTCAATTAGACTTATTTCAATGGTCACGACCCATCAAAACGTGAGAGAAGTAACTTATTTATTGATCATCCATTTTTTTCCAAGTTCTTAATTGATCATCCAAAACACAGCATGCTGCCAAAGGACGTTGGTCATGTGATGGTTTCTATTCATTGAACAACCAGACCTTTCCATTAATTATTGGAGAAATTATCATCTTTATTGTTGCTGTCTTGATACAATGTTACGGCCTGTGATTTTTCCAGCCTATTTGGCGGAAGATATGAAATGATACACAATCATTATTTTATGGACTTCCCCTTCTATTCCAGGTAATCCTTACATATATGTGGGAGACCTGTATTTACAATTTTATTGTTTTTAGCACAATGCCTTGCCCGAGGTGTTATTCAATCTTCCTAATGTATATATTGACAGTGACGTATGGTGTTTTGTATTTTAAATGTGCTGCGTGCTATGGATACACAAAGATGTAAAAAATATATATTTTACTGTCTATAAAAAAAACAATGAACAGTTGAAATCTTTTTGGCTCCAAGTAGGGGAGATAGTCCCGATTGTAGATATTAGAGAATCAATCGAAAAAACGAATTTAGATTAAACACTCTTCTCAGCGGATCATCATCATCATCATCATCATCATCATCATCATCAGTCTTTCAGTATCCATCGTTGGACATAGACCTTCCCCAGGATTTGCCACAATTTTCTATCATGGGCGTTGCAGAGCTAGTATTTCCTGAATCTGTCGAGTTCATCTCTTCATCTTGTGTTCTGTCGGCCTGGGTTTCTTATGTGATCTCTTGGTATCCATGTTGTGAGACGTGATGTTCATCGGTTGTCTTTCATTCTGGCAACATGGCCTTCCCATTGCCATTTGAGTTTTTTGAATAGTTTTTATGATGTCACGGACACTGTCTTGTGGTCTCTCCATGTAAGGTTGAGCATGATTCTCTCATGCGCACATTGCATACTTCTCTGCTTGCAGCGGATGCTACTTCCCAAATAGTGTCCAGTCAATGGTATCTCTTATTTCTTTTCATTTGTTCACCATTTGTACTATCGATTGATCGAGGGTTTGAAACTTGATATTTTACAATCTTCCCTACAAGGCTTTTCAGTCCGTTGTTTTTTGACAAAAACTAAGATATTGTCGTGTTTTAGCGAGTCTGTACCACAAAGCACACCCATTAGTGTTGTATCCAGCCACCTTTGAGTGTTGGCCAGGATTTATACAAGGTAGTATCGAAAGGTTCTCTAACACTGTGTGCTGCGATTGTATAGTTCACTGGAAATACGCGTGCATCTGATTGTCACCCAGTCTACTGAATCAGTCTGCCAATAAGCTACGTGCTATCTACTTGTGTTCTCGTATTAAGCGAGATTTTGTGACGTTGTGTGAGAACATGTCTCAGATTTGCATCAAATTTTGTGTGAAGCTCGGCAAAATCTGCAACTGTCAAACACGTTGAGTGGCACACGTGTTTCAAAGCCGATCGGTTCAAGATTACTTTAATTCATCGAATATCTTTTTCGACCGCCTTCTTGTCATCGCATATCTCGAGAACAGCTGCAGAAATGGCCATCAAAGTTTCTGTAGTTGCTAATAAAGCTGTAGAGCACGTAGAGCATATCAATACTAGGATATATATATATATATATATATATATATATATATATATATATATATATATATATATATATATATATATGTGTGTGTGTGTGTGTGTGTGTGTGTGTGTGTGTGTATGTATTCACTGTCATACATCCGTCAAAAATGACAGGCTTATTTATGTGTTGATCGGTACTAAGGAGCCTTAAGCGATTTTATAAGTTTTTTTTTTTTTTTGCTCATTTATCCTAATATTAATTTTTTATAAATCACAATTCAACTCAAGCTGTTTAAAGGGGTGATCGGACTTGAATTCCCAAGTCTTAAGGAAGACATTAAATATTCGTGTTTGAATTAGGTTGGACGGAGTGTATCAATCATTAGGTATGATATGGTCGGATTGTATGCCGTATCTATGTGATCATTCTGCAATCTTAACATTCTCCTATCATGATTTGAAATCACACCAAAGTGATAGGCAAGCGGCTTTCTTACCGACTGAACCAATCAAATCATACATATCTACGTTAGAAATGCACAAGGACATATTTCATCGTAGCGAATAAATCTGTCTACAGAATTAACTTTCTCGTACAGAGATTTGGAATCACACCCACGTGATAGGCAGGTGGCTCTCTTACCGACTGATCCAATAAAATCTTACATACATACATATCCACGTTAGAAATGTACAAGGACATATTTCATTCTAGTGAATAAATCTATCATATGGAATAAACATTCCCGTACCGTGATTTGAAATAACGATTTAGTGAAGACAGCACAGTATATAGGGAAGAAAACAGGTGTTTGTGACATCATAGAAAATAATAAAAAACTCAATGGGAAGGCCATGTTGCCAGAATGAAAGACAACCGATGAACATCACGTCTCACAACATGGATCCCCAGAGATCATATAAGAAACCGAAGCCAAAAGATAGAGGGATGAACTTGACAGATTCAGGAAATACTGGCTCCACGATGCCCATGATAGGGAATTGTGGCGAATCCTGGTGGAGGGCTATGTCCAACGACGGACATTAAAAGACTGATGATGATGATGAGGTTGATGATGATGAATGCTGCTCTCCAGACTGTGCTACACTGACAAGTCTTACATATTTTATAACATTTTATTTATCATGCATACTATACAAAAGTTTCAGTAACCATCTAGTGTCAGAATAGAAGTACGAGCGGAGTCAGACCTGACTTTTTTTTTTTCATTTATTTTCATTAGATTTCTCAAGAATCGCTGATCCATAAAACTTAATCGCGAATCACGCACAGAGACACACAGACACATATAGGCAGAGATTTCTTCAGTTGTAAATAAATTGTAGCTATATACGTATTCCTAGCTTCATCTCCCTCACACAGAAGACGGAAAGATTCTCCATACACATGTGTATAAAAAGCTAAAGAACAACGACAGCGGCGGTGAAAGAAACACGCACCGGTGAACAGATCAGATATAACTTTAAAAAGGATTACGTTGATTTTATTTTAGGCAGAGTTTTGAAAAGGCTCCAATTCGATAGACTAATTCCAGGCAGGCAGAACTAATTTGAACAAAATTATATATACTGGTATACTTTGATTAAGACGTTCTGAACTCTTCCACACAGTTGAAAAATGCTCTGTTCAAGGCACATATATATATATATATATATATATATATATACACACACATATATATATATATATATATATATATATATATATATATATATATATATGTGTGTGTGTGTATACATACATATATATACATATATATATATGCAAATTTAAAAATGGTGGCTTATATTGAATTCATAATATGTCACTATCTATTTTTAGTTCTAATTTCTGATAACCAATTATCACGAATGCTCACTGCATGCACAAACACAAATACATACTTATATACACATCACACACACATGTACACACACACACACACATATATATATATATATATATATATATATATATATATATATATATATATATATAGAAGCATGTGTTACTTCTTCAACTCCTTGACACCCTTGTTTAATTCACTTTGTGTACGTCTGAGTATATAGATGTATTGAATATGTTAACACTCTGATTAAAAAAAAGCCTGAACACCTGCCAATGTTTTGTATCATTCAATGTACATTTTTGTTGAAATAAAACCATTTCTTGTATTTTAACCTTAGTAATATCAAATTTATGTTTTTCGATAATCAAAATTTGATATCCAATGCTTTTTTCAATTAGCACTTTTCCATTTTTTATTCTAATGATCGTAATGTCAGAGTGTTTAACAATGAAGGGTTCAAACTTGGTATCTTCTTGGTACTGCTCATAGTCAATCTTCTTTTCTGTAATTTCTTGAAAGTGGTTTGGACCTCGGTATTTTCAAAAAAAAATTTCTGAAGCAGTGTTCACAAACTTATTTCGTTGCAGAAGATCGTGAAACCCATACTTACATTGTAAAGAAACTTCCCAACACTCAAGTTTTAATAAGACATTAAATGAAACAAAAATTGATCAAGAACGTGAATGTATTCATATATATATTCATATAATCACGCTGCCTAACGTATCATTCTGAAAATTTTAAATATCATTTTTTATAAAACATTTATTGTTAAATTTTACTAAAAGACTCTTTATCTCTTAAAACCTTAATTATTTTTTCTCGGAACCCTGAGGTTTCGCAGTACCCGAATCGGGAGACATTGTTCTACAGGGTTCAGGTCTGAAGCATATTTCCCCCTAAACTGTGTGCGTTTTGTAACCAGCGCTCAAAGGAAAATGATGTACGTACAATAGGTTAATCACCAAAATAATGTTGTAATGAATGAGTTTTCATTTAACCATTTCTAGCAACATTCATTATTATAACCTGGGAACCGATGGCTATCATTGTTATTAATCTATTTCAACATTACATCACATAAAAAAGATATATTCATTAATATTTTTAATGGAGCAACAAAGAACAAAATGATCCAAAGTATGAAATAAAATCCTAATTATCAATCATACTTGTACTATGTTAAAACATGGTAGTAAAATTTTATTAGCCATGAGAGATAGGCTATGTCATATTCATCGTTTAATAATACCAAGTTTACATTTGCACAATACGCTCATACATTTGTCATGAGAAAAAACTTTACAAAATAAGATTTTCACATACATTAATTACTAAAAATCAGAAGAAACATGGTCTGAAGACATTCCATACAAAAACAAAGTCTAAACTTCAAAATCTGGGGAAAAAAACTGTTGATTGATTCTATAGAATAGAGGGAGGATTATTCTGTTGCTGCATTGTCAGACTGGAAGTAGGACTCAGTTGGATAAAGATAAATTTTAGAATTTTTTCTTGGCTCTAGAATACAGAAAAAATGTGCTGACCTATTGGAAGTCTATAGAATCTAGGACAACATATAAATAGTCGATACAGACGTCTATTTCTCGAAATGCCCAGATAAGAAAATGCTGACCATTTATCTACAGTATGACTGGAAGACTCAGACATAAATTACTGATTCAGACCTCCACTGGGGTTTGAAAAAAATCTTTCCGGCCAGAGTAGCACAGGCATATAGTAAATTGACTGAAAAGATGGCTACGCCCGAGAATATCAATATCTTTTTAAAATAACCATTTTTCTGATATCGGTCATACCACATTTAAGTATTTTTTATTTGTTTAATTCCACTCCAACTAAACTTAGGCTGGCTTAATGAATCGAATAACAGCTGTCAAAAACGACTATTTCAATTACATTAAGATAGATTATAAGGAATGGTAGTGGCACCTTTGTTGCGGAGAATCAATGGTCTCAAGCCTTTAGAGGTGGAACAGACCATAACCATAATGCTACCATCTCCAAACTTACCTGTTTGTTGTCAGTCTTTTTCTCAGCACTCTTCAAATGATTTTAAGTATGAAAAAATATTCTAATTTGTTACCTGTAGATGTATTTGCTTATCTCGAATAGATATTCATATTGTTGAATCATCAATTTTCGAGACGAACTAATAAATTTACGTTAACTACTTCGGTAGAATATGAATTTTGTGCATTTGTTTGTGTATATATATATATATATATATATATATATATATATATATATATATTGTTAGATAGAGAGAGAAGAAGTCATGTGCTGTGATCACTTCAAGGCGGTGTTTATCAAGCAAAGGATATAAACATTAGAACAATCTACTCTCATTGTCACATAATTAGATTCATACAATTTTTCAACTTGGTCCAAAGAAACACTCATTTCAGTATACATATGAGACTCACCTTGAAGCAGGGAAAATATACACTGGTCAGATAAGTTGGAATTCTGGAAGGAATGAGATTCCTCGTCTTAGTATTTTCGATTCATTCTTTACAGTGACTCAGTGGTAGACTGCTTGCTTCAGGTTCAGTAGGCCTTGGTTCAATACGTCTCCAGGTCATACCAAAGACTTATAAAATTAAACTCAATGCCTTTCCGGTAAGCACCCAAGGCAAGGAGTAGGATTGGGGAATCTCTCCCGAGGCTTAGGGCTTATGGCTAAATCCTGTTGGGTGCACCAGTTCTCGTCAGTCGCCGAACTTGAGCAACGTAGAGACTGGTTTGTACCTCCATGAGTGACCATTGGGAATACCGGGTGCCGTAAGCAGAGAGAAGTTTCGGTAGGCCTGATGAGCAGGAAGTGAGTCTTATTAACGTTGTTCGTGTTTACCGATGAGGCGGAGAGCGGTGATACACTACTTTTCTTTCTTTAAGCAATTTCATAGAAAGGTACGTCAGTAATATATGGCAGAAGTTAGCACAATCTCCCTCGTAATGGAAGGAGCTGGGAATGGTCTTCGCCCAGGAATGAATGTACAACGACAAATGATGAAGATGATGATGATGTATACGGATACAACATTCCAAGGGAAGTTATGAATTTTCGCTACCGATATATGTAGCTTTTCACCTGATAAATTGAACAGTGGTGGTTATAAATTTGAGTTGCCTTGATTCAAAAAATACGAGTATGGTTTGAATCATGAATTCATGATTAAAGATCAAAAAACTGTTCTGGTTTGTCACTGGATAGGGTGATTAAACCAAAAAAATTAGAAAAAGGGGTTATTAATGAATAAGTTCCTTTTTTTGTTTTTGTGGAGTGATAACTAAAATCTATAAGTTGTCTAAAAAATTGAATGCTGCTGGACACAAACTAAGGAACCAACTGGCATAAGCATTCATAGTAAATTGGACCCCCTATAAAACCTATTTTAAAGAGAGTGTCAAAAAATAAAATAAAATACTTTCTGTGCCGGGGGGGAGGGGTTCCAAGTTTCTATTACAAGCATGTTTATGCATACCTGACAGAACACATCGATAACCTAAACCTAGAAACAGTGATTAAACTGTTCTATTTTGGGTAGCGGTGGTCGATGTATTCTTAAAATACTTCTTTTTAAAAAGCAGAAATATCAAATCAATAAAAGTATCGAACAAATTTCTAAAAATGAAAATAAATCAATTTACATATCATCACTAAAAGCCCTTTCCAGTCCGATTTGCTTTTATTTGAAATATTTTAAACATCTGTACCTCACATAAATAAATCACTGTAGCCCGCACATGTGCCAAAACTAATTATCTGCAAAAGTTATCTAAAATTATCATGAAAAATAGATCTTCAACCTACATTATAAAAAGTTATCTATTTCTATAAAAGAAAATAGCACGCTTATCTAAAATTGACTGTGAAAAACGATATCAAAAATTATTTGAAACCAATTCATAAATGTTCCAAAATTATCTAGAAAATTTGTCTTTCATCTAAAATTATCGAAAAAAAAAAGCAAAAACGATACCATAGAGACCAGAAAAAGCATTGTTGGACCAGAAAGACCTCCAGACCAAAGATTTGCACTTTTTTTGAAAAAATAACGAACAAAACCTCATTAGATGATGCCTAGTGGGGTACCCATGCACACTTCAAACGTTGTAACCCCCAAAATGTGACCATGAGTGCCCGGAGACACAAACAGACACACGGACATTAAAAAAAAAAAGAATCAGTCGTTCATTCCATTAGTTGATTAGCAATTCGTTTGACTACAGTAATTCAATAGCCTTGCATTAGAATTTATAAATACGTCAAAACAGTCATTCAATATCTTCTCTCATCCGCAATTGTTATTTTAGTATTGCTTATTTTGGCCCAAGGCCAAGAAGTATGGAGCGCCCAGTGAGGATCGAACTCCCAACTCGGAAATAATGATCTTCAAGACCAGATTGATAACCATTAGCAAACGAACAGGGTTGCTAATTTAGATGTTGTTTTTTTTGTTTGTTTGTTTTTTTAATAGTGAGTCCGGTGTTGGTATTATTTAGATTTTGTATTCATGTTTAAAAGTGCAGGGTAGCCAATTGAAGTGCTTTTTTTTTTCATTTCCCGAATTCGAGAGTGACTTCCGAAATCGAAAAATAGGAAAATCACATCGAAATTTGCAACCTTACCATGATAAGGTTCCTTTCTCTTGTTTATGATAAAAGAGAAAAGGAATGTGTAGTGCCTTATAGCTACGAGGTTAAGTAGACGTTGAGTTACAAGTTGCTTTTCGCAGGGCGATTCATTGAGAACTAGTTGACGAAAAAAATCACAAATATAAAAGTTTCCCGCCATGCAAAAGTTGATTGTTCCGTTAAAAACCTTCTGCAAATTGAAATGGCCTAAGAAAAAGAAACAATAACCATTCATTAAAAGGGGACAAATTTTTGTACGTCCCCAGACCCACCAAAAAGAGGGTATATCATACTGAGTCATCGTTAGGAGGTACAGGAAGCTGTGTAAGAATGGGAGGAAGTGGGTCTCAAAATAAAAGCTGGATAATCTTAGCAAAGGCTGCACCATAAAGCCATTCTAATACAGACCATTTTTACGGCAAAAAATCGCTAGATTTGTTAAAAAATAGCTATTGTGTAGATTCAGTTGCCAGGTAACTGTGAAGATTTCATTTTCTCTGTATCAACGTTAATTTTGAATTTTATAAACGGCCTATAAAATTATTTAGGGTCACACTGATGCCTATAATCGGGGCTGGCTTTAAGCCAATCGAACCAATTGCTCCCAATTTAGCCCAACACCTAAGGTGACCCTGCACTTGGGTATATTCTTGTCTTGTCAAATAAGCTTGATATCACATTGTAGATGAACAAGATGATTTACAAAGAAGAGCAACAATATTAATTTTTTTCAGTTTTCTTAATGATTCCGTGTTTATGCTTTGAATTTTTTTATTTTGTATTTGGATTAAATAATGTTAATCAATTACAAAAGAGTGTAAAAATTACGTTTCAGGTGCACATTTTGATTACTTTCCATTGTATCATAGAGATATAAATTCTATTCATATTCCTAAGATTCTACAGACCTTGGCTGTTAACCAGGGCCCCGGCAAAAAACGTGTCCGACTGGGCCTTGAAGCTCCTAAGCCAGTCCTGATGCGCATGTGCGATTTTTTCTATCTATTTAATTCAAACAAAAAAAATCCAGCCACTTTTAGCCATTTGAAATTAGCAATACAAAAATGGCCCATATCAAAATAGCTACATGATACGTCTTTGCAAAGATAGCCCAAAAGCAGAATTCTATTTTCGCTTTTAGTCTCGTTTCGTAGAGTGGCGTAGTTCGAATTTTTGGATAGCGGGGACAACCAGTATTTGAAATCTATTAGATGATTTTTAGCGAAGAAACTAAAAAACACGTTTCAGAGAAAAAGTCGATTTTTTTCAGGTGGAAGAGTCCTCGGTTACGAACAGAGAATCAAGAAAATCATACAGTTCACTACAGCGTATAACGCATTGTTATATTTTATTGTAAGAGATATTTTCTATTTTCTTATGTGTAAAAAATTTAGAAAATGGCTATTATTCCCTACAAACTTTGCTTTTTTGGCCAGGACTGCAATATTCATAAGTATTGTTTCTCCCACATTATGCGATAAATAATGTATAAATTCGCCAGTTATGCCCAAGTCACAAAAGCAAAGTTTGAAAGGAATAATTGGCATTTTCCGTACTTTTCTGACAAAATCAATCAGAAAATAACACGTATTACCTAAGAAAAAAAAGTTTATACAAGTGTTATACAAGCAGATTGTAGATTTCGACATTGTGGAAGACAACAGATAGTTGAGAAACCTCTTTGTTAGACTCAACTCAACACCCATAAGTCAGTAGTAAATAACTGACCAGATAGAGAGACAATGACAGACACGTCTGGCCAATGATATGAAATACATAGCAAATTACTTTTTTCCCTGGAGGGTTGTATTATCACAGTGCAAATATTGAGGTTGGTGTTTGTGTATGCGTTTATGACGGTACATGCATAAAATGTATTTGCACGCATTTGTCTAAATCTAATCCAAGTCAGGAGTTGACTCTGTCTTTCTACCGTGAAAACAACATGAACAATTTTCAGCAAATTTATAGGGGGTAAACTCTTCACTGTTTGTCTCTCCCATCACGTTAAACTAAACTGATGTGTAAAATTTACATTTCCCAACCGCGATTTGAAATTATAACAAAATGACTGGTACACTAAATTGAATTGACAGGTCTTACACATTTACGAAAAGTTATGTTAGAAACACGCAAGTGCTTATTTCGTTCTAATGAATAAATACGTTTATTCTAAAAACATGTTCTTATTTTTCTCATCTTTTATATATACAAAAGAGAAGTTGCTGTAATCATCTTCAGTCTGAATAGGAGTTTGATTGGAGTTTGACCTACTTGTAGTAAAAGTTGTCGCATACATTACCATGAAGTAGTTTATTGAAACCAGTGTCTTCATCGTGATGGGTGCAGTCATCATCATCATCATCATCATCATCATCATCATCATCATCATCATCATCATCATCATCATCATCAGTCTTTTAACGTCTGTCGTTGGACATAGACCTTCCCCAGGATTTGGTATACTTCTCTATCATGGGCGTCGCGGAGCCAGTACTTCCTGAACTTGTCTAGCTCGTCTCTCCATCTAATATTCTGCCGGCCTCGATTGCGCATGTTAATCCGGGGGATCCATGCCGTGAGTCGTGATGTCCATCGATCGTCTGCCATTCTTGCAACATGGTCAACCCACTGCCATTTGAGCTTTTTAATGGATTATATGATGTCCCTGACTCATGTCTTCTCTTGAATGTACTGTGCTATCTTGTGGTCTCTCCTTGTGAGGCCCAGAATTATTCTCTCATGTGCACGTTGCATGATTCTCAATTTACGGGTTTGTCTCTTGGTTAGGTTCCATGTTTCAGCCCCATAAGTGACTATTGGGAGGATGCATTGGTTATACACCCTTCTTTTTAGGATTAATGGGATCTTCTTAATTTTGAAGGTTAAGCTAGCTCTGCCAAAGGCTTGCCATTCTAGTGTGATTCTTCGCTTGATTTCTTCTTCTTTTGAAGGTCTCATGGAGATTTGTTGTCCTGGGTAGTCATAGAATCGCATAAACAATAGCAGAATGGCTACAGAGAGAATCCATCAGAAGCGATGAATGAATTTTTCAAATTTCAATTTTCTACTTGAGGTATTGTGAAGAGGTGAAGACGGCTTATGTGAAAGACAGGGTATGGAACTGGAGCGTTTCTGCAACTTCCACGATTCAACGCTTGCGAGATAATCATTATGCCCTCTCGTTTTCGCTCATCCGTTTCACCCTCCCTTGTTTTACTTTAGCGGTTCACCGTATCTGCTCCCGACTAGGCTAATCGAAGCTTCACAAGCTGGACAATTTTTGTTTGTAAACTGATTGCATAATGGATGAAACGGCTATTAAAGGATGAACGAGAAAAATCATTCCTAGATTGAATAATGTTAGTCTTGAATAGAAACAGAATCTAAAAAGATATGGAGAAGCCCCAACACCAGGAATAAAGGCTGCCAGCACGTTTTCATAAAAATCCCAAGATTGATAAAAGCCAGGTCACATTTAACTCAAAGAGACATTTTGAAAATAAATTATTTTCACCTTTTTATTAAGAGTTGCATATGTTGCATTGCATATCGGGTATAATTCGTGCCACGGATGCACAAACTCGCAAAAAACATCTCAATGTCTGTAAAAAAGCAAGTAAAATGTAGAAAAAGAAAATTTTTATGAAAATAAAGAATTTGTTTTTACGCTAAGATATTTTAGATTGAACTGCATTTCAAACACCTTTTGATTTTCGATGATTACGCCAGTAATTCTGTGCACGTGTCTCCAATATATTTGTTTTCCGTTTTAAACGACATTTTTCTGAGTGGCAAAAATGATTTCCACGCAATATATCTATTCAATATATGTTGTGAGTCACCTTCTGATGAGTATAGAAAAAAGAATTTCAGTATTTATTCAAAAAGACAGAAAAACAAATCTAAAACTTTTTTTCCTCGTCGCTTATGTTCAACCATGCACCCACTAAACTTTCCATTAATTATCTTACATCTTTTTATTTGTTCGCTGTTTATAACATTGAACGAGCAGAGGCGTGAATTTTTACAGTTTACAATCGGGACAACATTCCTAACATTGTACTAAAGTAGATTTACCTTCCAGTGCTTCTCACAGACACTAAAATTTTTGGGGTTTTTTTACAACTGTAGCGTAAAGCACACCCGAAATATAAAGCACCATACGTCACTGAATGATTACGAGTTAGCTACTACATAGTAAATAAAAAAAAATATTTCTAAATGTTTTTCTCGCTATTCATCTAAATCTTAAAAAATTGACACCATTCTGTTATAATTCTCTTTTTTTTAGTCGTATGGAAAAGTTTTTCGTTTCATAACGAAAGAGGAAATACACTTGACGAGACAAAAATATGAATTCGTAAATTTTATATACGATGCAGTAAAATATACTGAATACACAGATGAAAGCTGGTTTTCAGCTGAAAACCTTTGTACATATGACATATATTTTTTATAGAGAGAAATGCTTTCACACACACACACACACACACACACACACACACACATATATATATATATATATATATATATATATGAATTATAAATCATATATAAACTTAAACGAATCCTATGTATGTATGTATGTATATATATATATATATATATATAGTGGTATCATCACAGATATGCACATGCATGAACAATATATTGTATGTGAACATGTTCATCCATATTCATGTTTTATATATTAAGTACGTCGATTGTTCGAACAATGCTGTCATTTGGAAGGCGAGAAGGACTATTTCCGCTTGTAGCAAGAGACCTAAAGTAATTTCAGAACCGTGCCTTTACGACAGACGCCATTTCTTGTCATTAGAATGACAGTTTTTGGTACAAGGCGTGCCTTGATTTGGTCGTGGAGAATTGGAAATACAAATTGTTGATTATGTGTTTTTGGCAACGATCATATATATATATATATATATATATATATATATATGTATATATATATATATATATATATATATATATATATATATATATGTATATATATATATATATATATATATATATATATATATATATATATATATATATACATATACACACACACACAAATATAGATATGTATACGCACATGTAAATACACATCTTACGTATAAACAGGTATGGTTTGTCATTCATTGAAAACCATCGCATGAACAACAACTTTCTGCAGCATACTATGTTGAGGGTGATCAATTAAAAAATGTGAAAAGGGATGGTCAATGAATTAGTTGCTTCACTTGCCTTTTGTTGGGCGGCCATCACTTAAAAGGTCTGAATTTTCAACTATATGTAATATAGTTTTACATTGTAAATTGAACACCCTCCCACGCACACTAAATACCATTTCGGGTCGGGGGGGGGGGGATTTCACAAAACAAAAATACTTTTTTGCAGATATAAGGAGTAATTTTTTGAATTTTCAATCCTGTACCTCCTTTGATGTCACCAGTACATGAAATACGTAATCAACCAGATCGACGGACAAACAGACTGACGCATTTGGAAACTGAAGATACCAATGCTGATAGTTTTGTTGCCAGTTTTAATTGACGGTCTCTAATCTATGTAACTTGCCTGGGCACCCGGTGTTGCCTGGGAAAAATAGAAATAAGAAAGCTTTAAGTGATGGTTCCTAATATACATCACATGTAATTTCTGACATCATATTTACGTATCACGTGTAATTTGGGAACTGCATCCTATTTTTCGTTTCCAAAAAAGATATGTTCGAAATTATGAAAATTATTTTCCATTGTAATTATGAATTTCGTCAAAATTCAGGAAATGTATAGAAGAAAAAAATATCAGTTCACAGAACTACTGATGGAAACACCTTTCCTAAAACATAACATTTTAACTGAGTAATCGTTTTGATCTGCAAAGAAATAAAACAAGAACCACAAGTTCAACGATGCACCCACCGTCCTCACGTTTTCTGTGATTTCTGATTTCGGAAGGATTCTAATCAGAGTGATAGTAGCATTACTAGTTGTGCTCATAGAGGCTGAAGGAGGAAGAAGAGGAAAGTTAGAATAGTTCACTCGAAAATATGGCAATCAAAAATAAACAATTAGTAAGTTTAAATTAGAGTGATGGTACAATTATTAACAAAATAATTTGCTCTGAAATCTT
The DNA here is from genome assembly GCA_963457665.1 of Thysanoteuthis rhombus. Taxonomy (NCBI): domain Eukaryota; kingdom Metazoa; phylum Mollusca; class Cephalopoda; order Oegopsida; family Thysanoteuthidae; genus Thysanoteuthis; species Thysanoteuthis major. The sequence continues at coordinate 20,156,764 of OY735241.1, forward strand.
TGTCCACTATCCTTACGTCCATATCTGTGATTTCCGATTTTGAAATGAAGTAGTAGTAGTAGTAGTAGTAGTAGTAGTGGTAGTAGTAGTAGTAGTAGTAGTAGTAGTAGTAGTTGCTGTGGTAGTATAGGCTGGAGGAGGAGGGCTTGGAAAGTTAGAATAGTTCACCTGAAAATTTGGCAATCAAAAACACAATCAGTTTAAATTCAAGCAAGTGTACAATCTGTATCGATAATTTGTTTAGGAATGTTACTGTATGATTATTTTTTTCACAAGTGGGCTTTAAATGAGTATATATAATATTTTAGGTATAAAGTTAGCAGGAAACTGAAATGTTTAGCTGATTTTAGCAATTTTCGTTGACAGGTTTGGCTACTGATTACAAACAATACTTGGCAACTCAATAAAAAAAGTTCTTGGTACGTCATCTATTGACCCGAATAGATTCACAACTTTTTATGACATTACACCTCTTATGAAAATAGCAGCTGGTAAACAACCCCCCCTCTCTATTATTTAATGTAACTGAGACTGAAGAACTGACCGACCGGAAAGCGAGTAATAGAGATGGGTAGATATGAAAATTGATGAATTTTCAGTTGCGAAAAATGTTTGCTATCGGTAAATTTAGACGATCTGATTCTGCATATGCCATCAGTTTTTCCTTGTGATGTTATCGACTCATAGAAGTAATAGATGTTAAATGGTATTAGCAGAGAATAATTTTTGCTAACTTCAATAGGAACATAATCTTTCATTTCATAGTGACTGTACTTAATTAGTGAAAAACAACCATGAAGCAGAAATATTATTTATGCTACTTATGAATGTTCAAATATTTCCTCGTTATTGAATATGTTGGTAAAAATGCGCTCGTAAACTATCTATAAAGTTTGTTTATTGTAGGCCCCCTTCTATTCAGGGCTTAGGAGGAGTTCTCAAAGAGCCCCCTACTTCAGCTATGCCTCTGTTCACTGATAACACAAACCACTGAGCAACCATTCTCTTCGTATGTCAGTTCATGCCTGATCTATTTTTAATCAGCATGGATGAAATAATTCGAAAAATGTCTCGTTTATAAATCAAGAACAAATTCACGAACAAACGTCAACAGGATTGTCTGATTCGGAAGAAAAACGTTTGTCTTAAAGTGAACATTCTCTTGATACCAAGTTTGAGTCTGTAATCGGAGAATCAAAACAAAAAGTCATTTTTACGCAAGAAAAACGGACTAATTTTACATAAAGAAATATAAATAGATTGAAAGGTTAAACGTAAAGGTGGAAACGTACGTGTTTAAAACAGCGCGTGTCTTTTTGGAAAGAAAATGTCGAATGTTTAGTTTGGAAAGGAGAAAATGAAATTGTCTTAAACGGATGAAAGGAAATCTTCAAAAGAAGAACTTGTTTCGAAGCGAAGATTATATGCGAGAATTGACAAATTGTTTTGGAACCCTACAAGCATTAACCAATCAGCGACTTTCTTTATATTTACCTGCACTGTCGTCATCATCATCAGCAGCAGCAGCATCATTACTACTGTTAGGACTATTGCTGTAATCGTTATCAACATTACCACCGTCATCATCATCACCACCACGATCATCACCACCAACACCATCATCACCACCAACGCCATCATCACCACCAACACCATCATCATCACCATCATCATCATCATCGACATTACCACCACCGCTGTCATCTTCACCACCATCATCATCATATATGAATATAGCAATACATACATTAGTAAATTAAAGGTAATGTAGACAATCTATTCCCATATCCATCATCCTGAAAAACCTCCAATCACCATTATTTACTCCCGAACATGACCCAAATAAATTAAGAAGTGTACTATCCACCAGGGCCATAAAAGTTACCAACACAGGCAATAAACCCAATGCCAAATACCAAGTTTAAGATAAAAACATCCCTCAGAAAACAATTGAGCATCCTTTCAGAGATAACTCCTATACTAAGCTTACTCCCTTTGACATGTAACTTACAACCACCAACAAAAATATCTAAACTACTAAAAACAATAAAACAAAATGAATAATCCCCTACTCACAGCAACACCCACGGGATTCTCACTAAATTCCCAAAAACTAGAAATCAAAAACACAGACAATCGTTCGTCTGATGAGGCCCTGAGAGGGTAGAAGCATGAATTAGTTTGTGTAGCGAATCCGCGTCTTATTATATATATATATATATATATATATATATATATATATATATATATATATATATATATATATATATATATATAAACTGAGGTTACCGGTGTTGCCTGGAAAACACAACTCTAAATATGAAAACACCGGGATGTAAATGATCTTTTATAGAGATTTCATAGAATCCCGGTGCATGTACGGGTACCCTCTCCCAATAATTAATTTTTCTGAAAATTGATTCTTATGATCGTTTTGGTGCGTGTAGTTGGCATTTCAAAGGGAAGAATCGAATAGAAATTGTGCCTTTTTAGTTGTTGTGTTTGGGTTTTGATTGAGGTTAGGGATAGGGTTTTTGTTTGTGTTTGAAATTCACATCTGTGACAAATAGTTTAGCATCACGGTTACATTTTTAATAAAATCGTTATAAAACTATTTGATATTTCTCTTCTGAAAACTGAAAGATTTCCGGAAGATTTGAAGCTCTAATGATTTGAAAGCACATGAAATTGAAAGAAATTTTTCTCCATCGGGTTTTGAAATCGTTCCTACAATTGTATTAACCACGTTTCTAAACACTGGGATATTGTTGCTCTCATTGATTTCTTTCACGATAAAATCATTTTTTCTATTGGTACAAATGCAAACCCCATAGAAATCGACGGTGTGATTTCCGTAAAATTTGTGTCCCGCTGAATTTGGATATGTCTTTGTTTTTCCCCTTTGATCCCCTACTTGTTGGACCAGCACATATTCCGAAGTAGACCTGCTGTGAGCAGCCTTGGGCACTCTTGTACAAGAACAAAGAGAAAGAGAGATTCAAATCCATGGTCACCTATGGTGAATTGAAATCAAGGCTGCAGATTAGAACTATAGCTTCATTGTAAATAGGAGGGGGTTATTGTTATAAGACTTTTAAATATTTCCTTTCTCAAACCTGAAAAAATTAAGAACGTTTGAAGGTTGGATAAATAGAAAGAACATGAAATAATAGGAAAAATATAGTTTACATACATAATATAAACATAGCAATAATTGGATCACTGAGAGAAAAAAAATCACATTGGGAGTTTTACGATGACTAAGTGAAAATGAGGGTAAGGTTAAGAATTTTGAGTACATTAAGACCTGGGAAAATTATTCAATCAAAGCTGACCAATATGAGGCTTAAAAGTCAAATACTTTGAAAACATAAAATTCGAAGAAAAAAATCTCCTTGTCAGATTTTTGTCTGCCAATTCTACTTCCAAGACTCTATCAACTTGGTTATTGAGAAGCTATGACCGGGAGACTACGAATTACAACCCAAGAAGAAAGGTTTCAAAACCATTGATCCCTTCCCTTTACATGTGTGAACGTCCAAATAAATGACGGAAAAATCTTCCCCAGGTGATTCTGATTCAAGAAATCAAACTCTAATAGTTTTTGAGAAAATCCCGGAGGAAAAAAACAAACAAACAAAAAGTTTTTTTTCGACTGACTTGTTTTCTAAGAGCGTGACTGCATACCCCATAGTGATTGAAAATTCAACCTTAAAATGTATGCTGAAAGCAAATTGAGACCTGCTGATTTCGGATATGGCTAAAGTGAGGGTTCAGTTTCGTAATGTTACTTCATTGTGAGTAGAACACCTGCAGACAAACATTCATTGATAAAAACTGACACTTTTCCATCAGGTTTGAAGCTCAAATAGTTTGGAAGCACATAAAATTGAAAGAAAAAATGAAAAAAATCTCTGCTGGGGTTCGAACTTGGTCGGCTAATTCTATTTTCCAAGGCTCTAATTGAACTGCCAAGACTTCGGGACTAAAAGTTATTGCTCAAGAAGATATTTTCAAAAAGCGTTGAAACCACCTCACTTGTGAATAGGGGGAAAAAAATGAAAAAATATTTTACTTCAGATTTGTTTTCTGAGAGCACGAACGCAGACACCATAGAAATCGCCGTTTTGTTTTTTTTTTTGTCTCTTTTTGCAAAATTCGATCCAAAGATTTATACAGTAGGTAATTTCAGATTATTTGGGCTGATTTCGGACATGCCTTTGTTTCTGTGCTGTGATGAGTAGTTCTCAACATCTTAGAGTATAGACATTCATAAACACATCCATAAATTTATATATATATATATATATATATATATATATATATATATATATATATATATATATATATATATATATATATATATATATTCTAGAAATCTTTATAGCTTTAAAACTAAACATTGAAAAATTTCTTCAATTTTTTTTTTGTGTCACTTCAGTCATTTATTTCCAAATATCTGTCAATGCAAATTTTCTTCAGTGTTTTTTTTTTTTTCGTTTCACATATACTTTGCTATTTTGGTACTATGTATAAATTGTCTCTTGTTGGTATCATCAGTTGCTTACCATGTAACTGTTTCGGATATATATATATATATATATATATATATATATATATATATATATATATATATATATATATATATATATATATATATATATATATGCGTGTGCGTATGTGGATGTATTTACACAACAACATTAATTTCCAAGCTAGTTGATTCTTCTTTAATCCAGGGTTCCCAGATGTTTTTTTGTCTTTAAAGACATAATTTGTTTAGTCTTAGGTAGTTTCAGTACCAAAAATTATCAAATAACTTGAAATCTGTCATCAGACAAAGCTTGCTGAGAAAATGAATTAAAGTACTTTTTCTTAAATTCATTGATCATGTTTCAATTGTATTTAAGGGATAGTTATCATCTGCAAATTTTTTCCAGAACCAAATTTTTATTTTGGGAATCAAATAGCTTTGTTCAGTGCTGCCTTTGCCCGATTTTTGTCCTTGGAAAATCCCTAATGGATGCGTGGCTCTAATGCCGAAAGAAAAGAAAAGGACTCTGAACATTCTTCTCAGTTTAGGGAAAACAAAAGAATCAAGCCAGGCTCAGAATCAGTCTCCATTCCAACTCCTATTTTTACGTAAGATGATCTTTACAACTTTTATAACAATGTATCAGGAAGAAAACAGAGGTCCGATACATCATAGAATCTATGAGAAAACTCAAATGGCAATGGGCTGGTCATATTACGAGAATGACTGACATCTGATGGACATCATGACTCACAAAATGGATCACATGCGAAACTGAGACCGATAAAATACAAGATGGAGAGATAAACTAGACAAATTCAGAAAATACTGGCTCCGCGACGCCCATGAGATAGATATGTGGCGGATCGTGGGGGAAAGTCTTTGTTCAACGACAGACATTGAAAGACTGATGATAATGATATTAGGAAGGTATATGTTCATAAAATCATTGGGGTCTTTTTATGTCGATACCGGGGATAAAAGGCCTGTTGTAAATCACATTCAGTTGAGGGTAAACAGTAACACGAAAAATTTTACATGGGGAAGGGGTGAGTCCTATCAAATCCAAAATTGAATGATATAATTCGTAACTATTCAATAAATAATTCACTTTCACGTCTTATATTTGCTCGAAACACAGATGACAAAATACTACAAAGTACCCAGTTTTAATTGATCATTCTTTAAAAATCTATTACCTAGATATAGTTATACGATAGTATCGTAACAAAGAAATATGACGTGTTTTTATGGTTGTTTGACATCAAATAAGTTAGCAAACTCATCGCTAATTTTTGTACATATCGTTTTAAGTGTATGACTCATCGGTTTTTGGTGGGGAAATCTTCTTACGGAAGTGAACTGAAATCAAAGTTTGACAGTAAGGAAAGTCATTTGTTTTGTTTTTGAAGGTTACAGACAAAAAAGAAGACTATTCACCTATGCGAAAGAAGGAGAGGTGTATGTATTCGGTTTTGTCTCTGCGTCTAGAAAGGTGGGCAAATGGACCAAGAATAATTGATGGATCTATGCACGGTTATTCCCCAATGTCGTAAATATAAACAACAAAATATCACTAGAGGTTCTTTATCCGTCCACACGCTCCAAAAGGTCTCAATGGATTTCAATGTGGAAGGAGCCATGCACAATTATTGCACCTGAAAATGGTTGTTACAGAGATGTATGATCTCTGAATGATTTCTTGTTTCTTGGTGTAAAACAACTGTAGCTATCGATGATGGCAAAGGGTTCTATCTTTTTTCTTTTTTAAACGTGCGTGTGATTGTGTATTTGTTGTTTTGGGGTTTGTTTTTTTTTTTGTTTGCTTGTTAGTTCATTTGTTCCAATGCTCCTGGTCATAGTGTTTTGTTAACAGACATGAAAATTAGCATCACCTCTCCACTAAACCTATTCTAAAAATGAATTACTTTCATTCTCGGAAAAAAAGCTTTCTTCACTCTTCCTGGAGCTTATTTTGGTGAGTATATTATTAAAATCTGGATTCTACAGAATCTAGATGTTTCTAGATGTTTTTAACTCTATTTTAGATGTTTTCCAGCCGAAAATCCCGATGATGTCTTCAGTAAAATTTATTCTGACCATATTCATTTTTGGATTAAACTTTTTTTACGTGACACCGAATTTTCAGTTATTGACTGTGATTTGTTGAATTTATCAACCGTTTAGCATTTCATGTCAAATACTTTGCGTTAACTCAAATTACTCAATTGGAAAGATATCAGTTGGAGTATACTGAACCTCCTGCGTGATTCATACTCACATATAAACACAAACATACACACATACCCATGCATATATGTGCATCTGCGTATGTATGTGTGTGTTTGTAAATTGTAAAAATCTAATTTAGGAAGATACAAATTTATCTATATACAAGAATACCTTGAACAGTGCAGTTTTGATTAATGCAGCTTTTCATCCATTACGGTCAAATTATTGTAACTGAGTTTAAGCTGGAGAGAAAACACACCAGATTAAAAAAATGAAGGGTGCATTTTCAAACAGTACGGACAATTTCGGGACGAATTAACTGCGCTAATAAAAGAATACCTGTATATGAAAGCATATAATCATATTCATAACGCACACACACACACACAAACACACACACACACACATACACGCACAAATACACGCGCACACTTTGCGCTTCTTCAGGTGCTATATATATATATATATATATATATATATATATATATATATATATATATATATACACACACAGTATATGTGGTACGAATCAGGTTAGCAGTATAACATAATATGGTAATATATCCATAATATAAAGCCACTTTTGGAATGTAATGGATTTATTTCATAGAGTACTCGATACATACAACTTTTTAATCATGAAGTTAAGTTATTTTAGAGTAGAGCTGGAAATAAAAAGTTGAATGTAGATTCGCTACACAAACTAGCTCATGTTTCAACCCTCTTCGGGCCTCATCAGGCGAATCCATATATATATATATATATATATATATATATAGTTGGTATTATCATATATATATATGTATATACATATAGTTGGTATTATGCATTTATTGTATATTTTATACTTTGAACATTTTTCAATGTGTTTTTATATGCGTGTTTATCTGTTGGTGTGTGTGTGTTCTTATTACAAATATGTCTTGATAAGATGGAGAATCTTTGCGTGTAAACATATAAATATACGAACAAACCGACCCGCTTTCATTAGTATTATGTATAAAAAACTTCAAATAATAGCACAGATACACACACACACATACACACACACACACGAACATATATATATATATATATATATATATATATATATATATATATATGTATATATATATATATATATATATATATATATATATATATATATATATATATATATGTGTGTGTGTGTGTGTGTATGTGTGTGTGTGTGTGTCTGTCCAGCAACGTTCAGGCTTGTATATTGTTGTTTTTTGCGTGGGAAGTAACTAATTTATTGAACAGCTCTCGATTTTTTCTCAATTAATTGCCCCCAACACTGCATACTGCATACTACCATAAGACATTGGTCACGTGACGATTTCTATCAAGTAACTAACCAGACTGCTTTACGTATCTATCAATCTTTCAGCTGACATTGCATTCAATTCATTTTTTTTTTTTACTTTTTTGTTCTCGGCCCCACTAAGCAATGGAATCTATGATATCCACAAAAAAAAAAAAAAAGAGAAAAACAGAGGAAAACAAAAATTCCCAACCTTTGGCGTGTTAAATCGTATTTTGTTCTATTGGCGGTGCGCCAATAAAACAAAATATGATTTAACATTACACACGCGGATTATTAACACACAAATTAACACGATCGCGCTAAAATGTCGAAACCAAGACACACCTCTTCACAGCTAAACACACATGCGTTTACCGTGAGAGAGGATTATGATCACGCACACGCATTTGTTCTCGCAGAAGTATTAATATTCACACGCATAGTTCCTCGCATAAATCATGTCATCATCAATACATACGAACGCCTCGCGCATTTTCCCGTCTGTGCTAGTGAGAAAGTAGGTGCGTGATTATTATTGGAGGAGTGCATGTCTTTAATTTGTCGAGTTGGGGTATACAGGTCTCTAATTTGCCGACAGTGGATGTACTGGCCTCTAATTTACTGACATTAGGTGTACAGGCCTCTAATTTGCCGAAAAAGTTGGATGTGTAGACCGATAAAGGGAAGAAATATGTGTTGTCAAGAACGGTTCATTATTCTTTTGCTAAAATGACTTACTAACGGTTGAAATCGGCTAAATCTTACATAATTATGTATTTCAAATATTACATATAAACTCCTTCAAATTTCATCAAATAAAATACCTATATACTGAGACTCCCAAACAAATTATTGATAAAAACTGTACACTTACTTTCATTACACTTATCGGACGCAATCGGCTATCAAAGGTTTTTACCGGCTAAATTTGGGGTAAAGAGCTAGATTTAGCTATAAAATGGCTAATTTGTCATCTACTTGCACATTCTTTTCTTAATCATATCATTTCCAATGTGTAAGAACGTCACAAATACGTAATTAGTGAAACTGTCTTTAAAATGGTTATAATTGACTATTTTTTTATTTTCAGCTAATTTAATAGCTAATATATATATATATATATATATATATATATATATATATATATATATATATATATATATATATATATACTCATTTAAAGTCCACTTTTCAAATAAGATAACTACATTGTAAGACCCGAGAAGAAATCATTTAAAAAAATTTACATTTACTTTTATCAAACTTCCAAATCATTTTGTCTGATGTCCAGATGTTTGGCTATCGTAGGTTTTTTATTGGCCTAATTAGACAAAATCAGCTAATTCTAGCCGGAAAATGGCTATTCTAGCAAAAGCGTGAGAAAAGATGCGCACGCGTGATTCTACCAATAATCATATCATAAACTGTACAAATGTCTCACGCATTTTGCTCTGTCGCGGTCCTGGACCTCTGTGTGTTGGGGGTGCAGCTAGTCCATCACACCAGGGCAGGGACAGCCGAAGGGGGGCACGAGAAAGGCAAATGGGGTCCCAGACTTGAACTTCCAAGTAGATACGCTGCGTCCAATGATAAGGTAGATTCACTCTATTGTTTACCGACGAGCGAATATTGTATTGCATGATGAAAGGTTTGTAGCAGATGAAAACATGATGACTAACAGACGAAGGTGTTTGTGCAGTGTGCGTAAGTATGGGGGGCGAAAACAGCTTTCCACCGCCTCTTAAAATTCTACTCAGAGGCCCTGCTCCCTGCGAGCTTACTAAAACTACTTCCCCGCCCTCGTACCCCATCATCTTTTGCAACAACAAACACGGCAATCTCTCTCTATCACTTCTTGTTCAGCTTTCCCGCCTAAATAAAATGGCGACTACTACTACGACGGCAACGTTCTTGCTTGAAAGAGGATTGGAACCTTGACTGCAATTCCTTCTTTTTCCTTCATTCCTTCATTTTCAAATCTCTTCTTTTCTTTCTCTCTTCTTTCTTTCCGCAATTCATTCTCTCTTCCTCCCTTTCTTTTTTTCTTTCTTTCTTTCTTTCGTTACTTCTGTTTCTTATCTTCATTCTTCCTTTGGGTGCGAGTTCTTTCTCTTCCATGAACATATTTTACCATCATCTTCTTTCTTTCTTCTTTTCTTTCTTCCTTTCTTCCTTATTTTCTGTGTTTATCCCTTCTCTATGATGTATATATATATATATATATATATATATATATATATATATATATATGTATATATATATATATATAATATATATATATATATATATATATATATATATATATATATATGCGTGTGTGTGTGTGTGTTTGTGTGTGTGTGTGTTTGTATGTATTCTACCATAATTTCCCCTTTTCTTTTTTTTCGTAGTGATAATGATTTTTTATAAGTTTTGAAGGGAAATTCCGTCAAGTCTGAGATAAGAACGATTACTTCCTGATGGAATTATAATGCCCACAAATCAAGAGAAAACAAAAGCTATTTATGCCGGAAGAAATCAGGAATGAAAGTAATAGGAAGGAAAGGGGAATGAAATGACCTTTCCTTTATTATTCCATTGTTTTCTTTTTTCTTCGATTTTTTTGCACAAATGTTTTGTCGTTTGTTTTCTTATAGTTCCCTCATTCTTTCTTTCTTTCTTTCTTTCTCCCTTTTTTCTGTTTCTCGTGGTTTTTCATTCCTTTATTCATGTATTTCTCTCTTTCTTTCCATAGTTCTACTTTTCTTTCTTCCTTTCTTTTTTCTTTCTTTCTTTTTTCTATTGTTTTTTTTTTCTATCTTTCCTTATGTCCTTTCATCCTCAATTTCCCTTTTTCTTTCTTTCTTTTATTTTTATTCTCTTCTTTTTCTTCTGTTTTCCCATAGTTTTCTCTCTTTCTTTCTCTTCTCTTTTTTCCTTTTTTTCATCTTTTCTTCCTTTCTTTCATCTTTTAGTTTGTTTTTTGTTCTTTTTTTTTCCATGACATTTTTCTTCCTTCCTTTCTTTCTTCCTATCGCTCTTTTCAAAATCTTTCACCATCCTTAAAATCGTTGGATCTTACACAAAACAAAACAACATTAAAAACAGCCTTTGAGATTTTGGAGAGAGAAAATACTGCAGAAATTCAAAGAATTACTCCAACTTTAGTGAGTAACAAATGGGAGCGTCCGTTAGATTTGGGTGAAAGAACAGAAATGTCTCCAAAGACGATTAAAACAACGGGCAAGGCGATTTCTGTTCCTGGGTAGTGAGTGGTACTTCATGATTGCTTATGCGTAAAAAGTAGAGAGAGTGGCTTTATGCTATTTAAACTTGGATTTTGTGGCCAGAATAGTGATATTCGTACGTAATTGTTTTTTGATTTACGTGAAGGAGAGAAAAAGAGAGGAGGGGGGTGAAAAAAGAAGAGAATTACACAATGAAAAAGTCATAAACATATACATATGTATGAAAGAGAAAGAAGGGAAGAAAGATCTAAGGGTATCATATACATATATATATATATATATATATATATATATATATATATATATATATGAAAGAGAAAAAGGAAATAAACGTTTAAAGAAAGAAAAACATAATGGTATGACATGTGCATGATAGAAAATGAATACAAAAATAAAGAAAGAAAGGGAGAAAGAAAGATAAAATGTAGAATATATATATATATATATATATATATATATATATATATATATATATATATATATATATATATGAAGAAGAAAAAATGAACATCAAATAGAGGACAAGAATAAAGAAAGAAAGGAAGGAAAAAAGGAAGAGAAGACATAATGGTAAAATACATACATGAAAAGGAAAAAAAACGACCATTCAAAGAAAGAAAAAAAAAGAAAGACATAATGGTATAATGTATAGAGTTAGGGAGAGAAAGAGAGAAACGAACACATTCGAAAAAAGAAAGAGACACAGGAAGCCATGTCAGTGAATCCCTGGAAATGTGATTAGGGCTGAGTTTTGGAGAACAATTTTTAGGTAAAAATCCATGGTCTCCCAATACATAAGTAATAATTTTGTAAGAGTGAAATTCAAGCACACTAGTAATTTGCATTTGTCTTATACTGAGAGTTATGTTGATAGTTTTAAAAAAAACCCTAATTTTCGATGCCTGCCAGTATGTACGAGCTGATCTTCCGAAACTTAGGCCTGGCAAATGAAGGAATCAAAATTAAAAGTAAATACCCAAGTGACCTCAGATTTGCAGATAACGACGTTATCTTGTTGAGAACATTCATGATCTCCAAATAAAGCTAGATGATGATTGGACGAACTTTTGAAGAGAGCAAGAAAGTTGGTTTTCCAATAAACTTCAATAAAACAAAGGCCATGTGCAACAAATACGTTGCAAAAACCGAAAATGAAGAGCTAAAGGAAGTAGACCACAATATCTACTTAGGACAATGGATCTCCATTAAACTCTAAAAAGAAGAAATCAAGCGAAGAATTACTCTGGGTTGGTAAGCCTTCAGGTAGAGCAATCTTCAAGAACAGGAAAATCTCACTAGTTCTAAGAAAGGTATCGACAATTAATCCATCCACTGGAAATATTCTTAAATAATGATAAAAAACATCTAGATTCTAGAGAATCTTGATGTTGCTAATTTACCCGTCAGAATAAGGCCCCTGAAAGATTTTTAAAAAAAGACATTTTTCAAAAAATTAAAAAACGTATTTCAGGAGTTTAGTGCAGTGGTGACACCAATTTTCACACGAACACAAATCTGATGGCTACGGCTATTAGAGTAGAAAAGTAGCTCAGCCAACATATTCCACGAGCCGCGCATTCAATGCTGAAGAGCCGCATGTGGCTCGTGAGCCGCAGTTTGGCAACTTCTGTCATAAATCAAGGGTCGACCTATACACGAGATCGACTAATACACGAGTGTATACGATACCTCTCCCTCTCGTATGTTTTGCTTCTCCTCTTCCCCTTTCTCCGTTTTCTTCACTCTTCCTCTTCCTTTCTCTCCTCCCTCTTTCTTCATTCCAAGTTCTCTTGTATTTTCATTATCTCCTCCCCTTCTTTATTTATTTCACTCCAACGTACAAACCTTCTTTTCCCTCCCTCGTTCTTTTCCCTCTCTTACTTTCTCTATTCTACTCCCCCTCAGCACACACGCGCGTATATGTATGGAACTGAGTGGTTGATACCACCCCCGTCCCATAATATTCGTCACATTCGCATGTGCATTCTATACACGGAATGTTTCAACTATTATGGGACAGAGGTAGTGTTTCCTACGCGTGAAATGGGAGTCCCCCATCATCGGAAACGAACGATCTCGCTAACAGACATAGCATTTTATTGGGTAGCAAGTAACTCGCCCACCACGGATTCAGGCGAGTAATACCATCCTTTATTCTCCCTCTCTCTATGCATGTAAATAGAGAGGGGGGAACAACTCACCTGTGTCGTTAAGCATTTAAAGTAGTCGGCGCCTATCAAAAGAGAGCGAAAAAACGGAAAGGAAGAGAGATAATGCAGAACAGAACAGAGGGAGGGTGAGAGAGTATTAATAGGGAAAGAAGTTAGCGCCTATACAAAGAGAGGGAAATAAGGAAGAAAGAAAAAGGCTAACAAAGCAGAGGGAGAGTAATACAGAATGAGTGGGAGGTGGAAAGAGAGAAAAGTTGGCGCTTATCGAAAGAGAGAGTGAAAGAAATAAGAAAGAAAGAGCTAAAGAAAGAAAGAATGAAAGAAAGCAAGATTAAAAGAAAGAAAATACTAAACAAAGATGGAGGGAGGGTTAAATAGAAGTTGGGTGCCTATCAAAAGAGAGAGGAAAATAAAGAAAGAAAGAAAGAAAGTAGGAAAGGGTAAAGTACTATAAGAAAGAGCGCTAAAAAGATAGGAGTGGGCGCTCATCAAATGAGAGAAAGAAAGAAAGAAATACAAAACGAAAAAGAGGGAGAGTTAAAAGGATAAGAGAGAGAGAGAGAAAGAGAGAGAGTGAGAAATTGGTTCGTATCAAAAGACTGTGGAAAACTGTGGGAAAATAAGAAAGAAAGGAAGAATAACTGAAAGAAAATACAAAACACGACAGAGGGGGAGTAAAATAGAATAAGAGTGATCTGCTGAGGGTAGAGAGAGAGAGAGAGAAAGAAAGAGGGAGAGAGAGAGGAAGAGTGAGAGTGAGAGAGAGAGAGAGAGAAACACGCCCGAACAGACGGACGTACGCCCACTCAAAAACAAATGCTTAACACAATCACATGTGCACACCTCCTTCTATATACATATAACTTTAGATAAAAGTATATGAAACATTCAACCTGGGATATCCACGCTAGAAACACGGAGACACACCCCATTCACTTATTCTTAAGCATACGTTACTTCCCAACCTCATCCCGGTATCAAAGAATATATATATATATACATATATCTATATTTATATATTAGATCTACCACTTGTCTTCAGAACTTTGTCAGTCGGCAGCTTAGTATTCAACAACACCAGTGTCATCGGAGCTACAATAGGAGCTCCCTGCACGGGTGGAACATTTAATCCTTTAACAGGCAGTAAGTACCCGCTTTCTTCTACTAATGTTGTCTTTATGTTATATTTTTCATATTATCTCTGTCTCATAAAATTTGTTACTTTTAGTAATGATTTCTGTATACTAATTTAACAACTGTTATGGACCAGAGTATTATTTTTGCTGAAGTCCCGCAGCGTTGGTTTGTACGGAACTTTGAAAGGCCTTTGAGATCTGACTTGTTGTTTCGTTTGTACCATTTTTATGCCTTGTATAAAATATACTTTGGTAATCATTTTCAACCAAGATGAAGTGAATGCTATAATCGTAACTCTATTTTATTCACGCACATGCTCAGTTCATAAGTAGTTATTTAAAGTAAAGTGAAGTAGTGGCCTTATACTAATTACAGCATCGACGGACCCTGTCCAGGCTTCATATATCACAAGTTTCCCAGTCTCTCTACTTGTTCGAGGTTAGCGATTCATCGAATAGATTTAGCATTGACAAGCACCAAAAGTGGCGTCACTCACTTTACTGCATCGTTTCTTAAACCTACACCAAAATGAGCCAACACACACACACACACACACACACAAGAGCGCGTAAAATTTTATTCCACTCATTCATATCAAATAGATTTATTTATTTAGCGTAACTTAGTTTTGTCACAAGAATATATATATATATATATATATATATATATATATATATATATGAGGCACCTCGCAAGGATTGAGCCCACAACCCACAATGATTTACGAGACCATTTTTTAACCACCATTCCAAATATAAATACTAAGTAAGTAAATGCAATATATATATATATATATATATATATCCGTTGTAGATGTTTATCAATGTTGCTCGATTTTCAACACAGTAAATAGAGCTATTGATATAATGAAAGAAAATAGTTACAAGGACATGCACCCGGTGAATGTAAACATTTTGTGCCTCTCGCACTCGTCAGCTACCAGACGTATGTTGTTTCCTCACACAGTTCACATTCTTCGTACTTGTAATACTATTCATGTATTGAAGACTAATTCTACCTATGCAACATATTGCCTATGTATACTTGTTTGTACGTACATGTATACAAATGAGTATGCATACGTATGCATGTGTAATTTTTTATTTGTATACCTACATATGCATAAACATATTCATGTGAAATTATATATATATATATATATACATACATATATATATACTTATATATACATATCTGTTTGTGTATATACATCTATGCACACACAAACCTTATCTTTTTTATATAATCAAGAACATCTCATACATTCATGAATGTATGTGCGCATCTTTGTGTATGTGTCTGTGCGTGTTCTCTCAATTATAGATCTTTCTTTATTCTGTCCCTTGGAAAGCACGTACCTCTAAAACCCTTTTTATTCCAATAACAAAGTCTGCTGTTGGGAAAAAAAGCATTTATTTCACACAGCAAATATGTCATTTTCAACATGATCTCCTTTTCTGTCAACTAAATTCAGTGGTCAATGTTAATCACATAGTGCAATCATTACACAGTGAAAATTTCAGGGGTTTCGTATTTTGCAATGCCCATTATTAATGATGAGCACAATACTGTATACCTAGTTCCCAAAACTAAACCTTACTGTATACATACTTCCGCAAACCCATTTCCATTACTGCTTATAACAACATCTCCGGCTACAGACTTATTGAATCACCTTCATGACATTTCCCCAAATGAATATGCCAAAGTTTCCTTATAAGAAACACTTAACCTGTATCAAATAATGAGAATGGAATAAAAGGCTCAACGGTACCTGTAATGAGACAATTCGAAAAGTTTTATTCCTCGACACAGTTAACCCTTTCATGACTTACCTATTGAGGAGATTAATGCCTGTGGATATAATTTCCTGTGGATAAACTTCTGCACAAGCGCTTTGCAACAAATGCTCAAAGGAAATCAATGTGCTCTCAAAAGATTCGAATTTTGTTGATAACTTTACTGAGTTTTTATTGGAAAAATATTGATTCGTTCAAAAATGCGCGAATACTTTTATCGCAGGTTTAAAATTGCACCACATACGGTTTTTGCTCACTCTGACTGCTAAAAACTAGATGGAACATTGTATGTAGACTTCTAAAAGAGATTTCTGGGGCACATCTCAACAGTCATAGAAACTTTTTTATTAGTATGTCCTGGAATTCTCAGAAGGGTTAAATAGTAGTAAGGCTGGGATACGAAAAAAATATACGTCAACAAGTTGAAGTTACATTATGAAATGATACATGATGTTTCCAATGGGAAAAAACAATGATCTTTCATCATCAGGTACTTTATACTCATAAACATTAGG
This sequence comes from Thysanoteuthis rhombus, assembly GCA_963457665.1. Taxonomy (NCBI): domain Eukaryota; kingdom Metazoa; phylum Mollusca; class Cephalopoda; order Oegopsida; family Thysanoteuthidae; genus Thysanoteuthis; species Thysanoteuthis major. Next base: position 20,173,685 of record OY735241.1, read on the forward strand.
AAACGTCTACCAAAACTGTCAACATAGGTTTCTTCAGTTTTTAAGTGGATTTGACTTATTGACTTACTATGTATGTATTACACGTACATGTCATCTAAGTTGAACTATAGGGCTAAGAATTTACTCCTTAGATCTATCCTTCGAACCCTCCATTCCCAATAGGTTTTTAGTGAGGCGTTCAGTTTACTATCTCAGCTTATGATAAATTGGTCCCTTGGCATTCACGCTTGTTTTTTTGGATACTTCGGACTTTTTTTACCGCCAAACAAAAGCCGAAAGGAGTAACTAATTCTCAAACCACTCATTTTTTAATAATTTAATTGATTAACCCAACAAGATATTCTGTTGAAAGGCGTGGTCACGTGACGGTCTATTGAGTGACTAACCAGATCCCTCCTTATACCAATACGTTTTTTATTTCTTTTCAAGATTCATTTGCATTTTTTTTTCGGTCATGTAAGGACACTTTTTCTCTAGGTGGTTCTAACTTCACTTGGTCTGATTCGATGGTACTTATCTTCATTCGGTGCTATTGGGTGGTACTAATCTTTACTTGGTTAGGTTAGTTTACTGTAAAATTAAAAGAGATCTTGGATATTATCTAAAACTATAACGTTATTAATACCACTATTTTGATGCGTTTGCAAAAAAATGCACGCAAACTTTGACACTTCCTGGAGATGGTCCGATGCCAATTTTCTTGTTGGTTGTCATAAATATATGATTCAAAGAGAGGGGACAAAAAAGATGCATTCAGAATATGTGTATCTTAAGACAATCTTGTTACTAGCAAATGATAGTACATTCTTTTTATATATTGGAACAAGCTGGACTTACACATAACAGTTGTACTCTATCATTATATTGTATTGATTATAGGGTTCCAACTTTCAGCCCGCCTTGTATTCGGTGAGATGGCTTGATCTACGGAGAACAAATGCTCTGTTCGACCCCTCCCCTCTCAGCGGGAGCCTGTGTCTTTGGCTCAACTAGACGTTTTTACATTTCCAATTCTGCTTCGGTGTAAATTTCCTTTGTTCAAATCTAAGTGTGTTATTATTCATTGTTAATTTCTAATTTCTAAGAGAGATAGAGTCGGAGACTGAGATGGATAGAGAGAGGGTTCTTTTGCAGATGAGCCAATCAAGTTTGATAACGATTAATGATTGCAACAAAAAATATTGCAAGGTGTACTGCACAGGATCGTCCTCATTTTCTTATGTCTGCATCAAAGTTTTCTCTCTCCTCTCTCTCTCTCTCTCTCTCACGCACATACACGCTTGAATGCCGATCTTTCATATCCAGAGTGAATTAGAAATGAAGATGTAATAATGGTCATCGATGAAAAATGTTTCCTTTATTTTCTTTCTTAAGACCAGACAACTTGAAATTTATTGAGAACTTTTGATATTCATAGTGCTATGAATATATAACTACGATGTAGTGCAGGAAAAATTCCTTGATCCACCCCAAACTTCATTCGCTTCTTTTGTAGACCATTACCCAACATTCATCAAGTTTTCACACACACACACACGCGCGCGCGTACACACACACACACACACACACACACACACACAAACACACATACACACACACACACACACACACACATATATACTTTGTCTAGGCCAAATGATACATTCAATACGTAATATCAGGAAATCATTCCAAATATAGTTACAATAACGCAGATCATAATCATTCTGTCAGATCATATATCCATTTCTTAATAACACGCACGCACACATGTACATGCTAAGTTATCTCATGCACACACACACATATACATACATATAATATCTATATGCATATAGAATTTTTATTAATACAAAGTATATGGTGAACTGATAAATAGATATAATATATATAAATAAGAACTTTGTAAATAGATATATTCTATTTGTCGTCTTCATTATTACCACGACGTCTACGCCAGTGCATTCTACGGCCGTCAGTCGATAGAAATAAGACAATCCACCACATAAGTGAATGCAACAAGTTAACACAGAAAGAGTAATAAAATAGGCATGAATGTGTGGGAAGGGAGATCAGCTGGAAACTATGCAAGCAACGTATTTGGTCGAACAGGCCAATGGTATATTCGCAAACCAGAATATGTTACGATACTTTGAGCTTCAAACTGGAACTCTGAGTTTCAAGCAGATTGCACCGTTTAAGCGAGAAGGAACAAATTTACAAGAGTTTTGTGATTGAATTTTGCTGATTCTATCGACCACTGCGTAAAAATAGCATTGGAATGTCTATATTATTTTTGACACTGTCTCATCAAGGGAAGATTTTCAAAGAAAACCTTTACAATCGATGCGTGGGAGATAGGTTGAGCAGTTCATTGAAATGTTATCCATGTAAATATTCAAACAATTCCCCGTATTTTGTTTCCTATTTACAACAGTAATTATTTTTGATTGATCTGATAAAAATCCTGCATCCAAATCCCAGACTCATCGATTATCGGTTCTATCGGAATTAGCAATTAAGTCTTTCGCTCCGACTATCAAAGTATTTATTGCTGTTAATCGAATCCTTTATTAAACACGTTATTGTTTCACCCCGGAACTTGATAGGAAAATAATTAGACAATTTCCCTTTGATAAAAGAACAACAGGGAGATTATCGGAACGGGCAGCTGAGACTTCTGAGGTTCGAATCGAGGTTTCAATCGGGTCAGTCAGAGGGTTCAGGGGCAGGTTAGGGATAGGGGTGTCCTCTGGCTTATGGTGTGGACAAGAGATCGATCTTTAGGAGGATTAACGAGATTGCCGTGAAAATTTCTGTACATGATATCCGGCTACATACGGCACCTAGCACACCCATACGATCACCCATCCAAGTACTTACCTGGCTCAACGTTGCTTAACTTCGATGAGCATGTGAGAGCTGGTGTGCTAACCTTAATAAGAGAATAATCAAGCTATATCGCTTTGATAAAAAAATAACTTGACGTCCAAATTACGCCTTTGGATGATAGAGGAAATCGCACCGTGGAGCTCTGTACGTGAACTCCAGCTGCTTACAGCGACAGCGACTGGTATTCTCATACGCTCACCCATCTGGGTATTGACCGGGCTCAACATTGCTTAACCTTGGTGAAAACCTGCGTGTTCAACTCATTAAAACAAAAATTAGACGCTCTCACTTAGATGAATGAACACTTTTTTTTTTAAAAAAGGAAGATTTACTGAGCGGCAAAGTTGTCAGGATGGGTGGCAAAAAGATTTCAAGTTCGAATCTAGGTTACATAATAATTCATTAATTCGTTTCTTCCCGCTCACAGCCAGGCCAGTCAAGGCTTTTGGGGTGGTAAGGGAGGGGGCTTTGGCTTGCATTATTGAGCGTGGGGTAGAGATCAGTTTCCCCCTTGGGAGGAATAAAGGAATTACCACAGGAGACTCTCTACATGATCCCCAGCTGTTTACAGCACCTGCTATTCCCAGATGGTCACCCATCTGGGTAATAACATGGGTCGACATGACGTAACTTCGGTGGCCGTACGAGAACGCGTATTTCAAAGTAAATTTGGACATAACGTGTTAGATAATATATAACAATGAAACAGACTTGGACAAAGAGACGAAGTGCTTAGCAGACCCAGCTTTAACAATTACATTACACTAGGACCTCCGAGATATCGTGAAATCTATTAAAAACTCAAATGGCAATGGGCAGGCTATGTTGCAAGAATGAAAGACACCCGATGGACTCACGACATGGATCTCCAGAGATCACATGCGAAACGGAGGCCGACAGAATACAAGATGGAGAGATGAACTAGACATATTTAGAAAAGACTGGCTCCGTGATGGTGGTTGATCTTGGGCAAGGTCTATGTCCAACGACGGACGATAAAAGACTGATGATGATGAGGAGGGGGACCGTTGGAGGGAGTACTGGGAATGTAGCAGGGGGAGACTGTGAGCCAAACGCTCAGGAATGGAAAACAAAATGATTAATGTAGAAGGAAAAGAGGCCTGAAAGAAACTTTGCACCTCATGATATAATTCTTCTCAGAGGCTATGAATCACCTCAATGTTTTTTAAACTATTTATGTGCCATTCATCTTCACGTCTTTATCACAGAATTTAATTCACTTGTAACTAATCTTCTTATGTATTTGATAGTTTCCATCTGATTCTCTCTTATGTAAGATTTTATACATAATTCATTTCGTATAATGAACAAAATTTTTTTAAAAGATTAAATTTACATCAATTCGCAGAAAAATCAAAAATTTTATCATTACAGGCCCCGAGGACTGGAGTTTCATGTATTCTAAAGACAAAAAAAAATACAGTATTTTACCAAAACTGCTTCTATTTCCTACTTCTGTATATCTCATCATTTAAAATATATAGTGAAAGTATCAAATAGAATAAAGATGCTGATGATGCTGATGATGATATTTCATTCATCCGTCGTGTTAAGGTTTAATTGATCAAGTCTCAATGATGCAAAACTATTGATTTCTAATAACACAGTCATATTAATTGTTAATTTTACTGTATATTCCATAGTAATGAATGGTTGACTCATTAGCTCTGTGAGTTTTATAATCGATGAGGTGAACACGGAGTTACTGAATTTCAAAAAATATTTAGTAAGCGCCCCAAAGTTCATTTATCAGTTTAAATATTCTTAACCCATGTCAGATTTCGGTATTATTATTGGGCGAATGAAAGTATATTGGAATGATGATGCAAATTTTCTTGTTTCTTATCACCTTGGGTGCTAACCTGTAACTAGATCCGCTATTCATTGAAACTCTTTAGGGTAGACTACACATAGGCCTCGAGGCATGTATGGGTTGGGAGTAATTTATTTCTTCACAGATATCTATATTTGGGTGTGTATTGTGTGCTTACATAATATATATATATATATATATATATATATATATATATATATATATATATATATATATATATATATATATAGCGTTTATTATATGAAAACTCTTATTTGAAATGTTCACCTATTATTACACAGTGAATGTACCATTTGGCCTCAACAACGTTAATAGAATAAGCAATTAAAGAAAACAAGGCTGATGCATTAATCAAATTTGCAGCCCATTTTCAGTTCCTGATGATTGATTCATTGAATTCACAAACACACGTGCACACACACACTCACGTATATATATATATATATATATATATATATATATATATATATATATATATATATATATATATATGTAGAGAGAGAGAGAGAGACAGAGAGACAGAGAGGGGGGGAGAGACAGAGAGATAGAGAGAGGACAGACGGAAACAGGATAGAAGAGAAAGATCGAGGAAGAAAACCAGATCGACAGGGATCATTGTACAACAGGGTTGCTAGTTGGTACTTTTCAAAACCGAAATTAGACAAATTTGGTATTGCTTTTTGGTACTGAATGAAGCTAGTTGGTCCCGAAAATAGGTATTTGGTATTGAAGGGAAATTCCAAAAGCATAACAATTTTTTTGACATGAATGCCTTTATATGTAATCGATAATCAAAGAATGATTGATTTTTAGAAATGTATTTTAATCTATTTTTACAAGCTTAGTCTGATGGATTATAATTTATATTTCGGGTGTTCCACGATCTGGCACCATTGTCAAAAACATATATAAATGTTGATAACTGCATGATACACACTTTTATCTTTAAAATGTATTTATGATTTTTAAAATGTCACTGTGCATGAAACTATAGAATTATAATTTAGCATATAATACGCAGGATCATTAAGGTTATCTGATTATTTTGGTTCTAAAGCAACGTAATTTGGCCTAAAGAACAAACAAATTTGGTTTAATGACGGATTTTAAGTTATTTAATTTTTCTAGTATTGAAGCTACTTAGCTTGGGCCCAAGAGCAGAGAGATTTGGTCAAATAATTGATTTCAAGTTATTCGATTATTTGGGCATTTAAGCAACTTAATTTGGCCCGAAGAGCAGACAAATTTGGTCTGATGATGGAATTTAAGATAATTGATTATCTTGGTACTGAGGCATTTTTTTTGTCCGTTTCTTGTTAGAACGACTCCAAACTAAAAACGGACGAATAAAGATCTTCACCAGGAATTGTTCCTAGATTGAACAAAGCTTTGAGATTGTGCCATTTTCTTGTATAAACGAACAAGAATGCTCATATATATTTATGTGCAAAATCATATATCAATACTATAAAATAAACGTGTGTTTGTTACCTTGTGTATATATGTCTTCGATAATCTTAGACGGCTGCACCGTTGGGGATGCAATTTTGTGTATTGATTAACATGATAGGTCGTGCTATCTGAAGACCATACAGGTTGGTTTGAGTCAACACCACTTTTCCGCCGTAATCATTAAGTTTCATTATAGCAATAATAATCTACTTCTTCCACCCTAATCACACAACTTAAGGTGAACACAGTTAACTGCTGACTGCTCAAGGATGTTTATCCCGATGAAAAAAATGTCATCATCCGTTTATTAACTTGTCTCAGAGTAAATTTCTAATTAAATTTTGATTAAATGTGATTGATTTGACTTTGTGGAAAAGTAATAAATTTATGTGTAACTATTCATAGAGTTTTTTTTCAAGTTCTTCTTTGTAACACTTTTTCACTGTAGGTCACTGACTCGATTGCTCTGATTGGGAGAAGTACTTGTTCGAATCAATCGTTTGTTTCTTTCTAAGAAATTCATGGTGAGAGCCTTCCCTCCAACCTCACTATATACTCCGCATAATCGTCTTTCGATGAGGACTGACTTTGTTACGATTTATGGTGATTTATTTCGCTGGCACTACTCACTCTAGTGTTTTCTTATTGTTGCAAAATATCCACTTTTCATTGTCCGTCACTTTTTGTCTCAAAAACAGAACTAAAGGTTTTTCGCTTAACTAATGTCAAAGCCATCCATCTGAGCGGTTAACATAACTGAGTTGCTTCAGATGTTTATTGACGATTGATTTGATTATTTTGAGTATGTTGGCTTTCTGTTGCATTCTATAATGTTCGTTATTCTTAAATAATGGCTTGATTTGATCGCCACTATCCTCAACTTGTCTACTCGACAGAGAAGAGACATCCAGCGAGAAATCTCCTGATCAAAACTTCGCAAACCACTTTTGATATGTTCGATTATACGCAAAGCCTTCTTAAAATGCACAAATCTCTTCTTCTTTATCTATGTGGTCCGTTCAGCGGTGAATACTGATCAAATTAATCGAACTTCATCCGTTAAAAAATCAAAATTTAACTTACAACCACTGCCAGGCTATGGTAATATAATTTATTTTCTTATATATACACATATATATATGATATATGTTTATGTATGTGTGTGTGGTTTTTCGCATAAATTCTTCTCCCACCCTCTTACTCTCCTTCCCCCTCTCTCTCTCTCTCTCTCTCTCTCTATCTATCTATCTATCTATCTATCTATTGGTTATCTGGAGTTTTTATGTTAATGGTCACGCTTAAGCAGACATATACAAAATGAAGCAAATCCTGCAATGATACGAATGTACGATCCCGAGTCAGGTTAATTGAATATTTACAACAACTGTTCCGCAATATGCATATAAGGTGAAATTAAATTAGTTCTTGTATGTTAACAATAACTTCTAATGATCCTAATTACTTTAAAAAGAAATGATTAATGGTTGAGCGTAGTCGGAGGCTATCCGAACTCGCCTTTTTCATATCACTACTGTCCTTTCGATTAGGTGTGGGCATGACACGACCTTGGTTCTACAATCCCTTACCCTCAATCCTACTCTTTAACAGACATTGAGCACCTTTTTTTTATGTCTTTGATATGAATCTGATTACAGCACCTGATATTTTCAGACGATCACCCTTTTTAGTAATAGACCATGATATTTTCAGACGGTCACCCTTTTAAGTAATAGACCATGATATCTTCAGACGGTTACCCTTTGAAGTAATAGACCATGATATCTTCAGACGGTCACCCTTTGAAGTAATAGACCATGATATCTTCAGACGGTCACCCTTTGAAGTAATAGACCATGATATCTTCAGACGGTCACCCTTTGAAGTAATAGACCATGATATCTTCAGACGGTCACCCTTTGAAGTAATAGACCATGATATCTTCAGACGGTCACCCTTTTAAGTAATAGACCATGATATCTTCAGACGGTCACCCTTTTAAGTAATAGACCATGATATCTTCAGACGGTCACCCTTTGAAGTAATAGACCATGATATCTTCAGACGGTCACCCTTTGAAGTAATAGACCATGATATCTTCAGACGGTCACCCTTTGAAGTAATAGACCATGATATCTTCAGACGGTCACCCTTTTAAGTAATAGACCATGATATTTTCAGACGGTCACCCTTTTAAGTAATAGACCAGGCTTGACGATGCTTAACTTCACAAATAGTTCTTTCTTCTTTTTTTTTTGATCATGATTAGTTGTATTCATTTACAAGAACGAAAATTAAATTATTTTTAAAAAATTTGTTCTACATTTTAACCTGGCAGCTATCATTTTAAAGTTTAAATTCTATCAAAGCTTTGATCGTTTATTTTTTCAACTAATAGTTAATTTTCATTACCATTAAGATATCATTTCATAGGAAAAAATAAAAATAAAATGCAATAATACTTTCTTCTACATACGCCGTACATTGTATGAGATATTCAGTTGACTGAGCAGAAATCCAAACTGGCAGTATGGATACAATAAGAAAAAGTCAATGAAACTGTCACAAAACTGTCAACATTTCTTCAGTTTTCGAGTGAATCTGGCTGACTTGCTATGTATGTATCATGCGTACAGATCGCACTAATGTACCAAGAAAGCTGAACGTTTGAACATTCATTCCTTACTATGACTAGAGAAATACACTCTGAAAAGTGAACCCCGAATAGGTTTTTGAGCGGGAGCTCAATTTGCAATGTGAGTTTATGCTAAAATAATCCCTTTGTGTCTGGCAGCATTAGCACGTTTTTATTTTAAATTCAGACTTTAGTTGTGATCCCTGTCTAACAATAGACGAGAGGATTAACTCATTCATTGATCGGCCCTTTCTTTCGAAATTTTAATTGATCACTGCAATACGACATGCTGCCAAAAAAACGTTAGTCTCTGTTTCTATTCAGTGACGAACCAGTTTTCTTTGAGGCTAAACCATATATTTTTTAACCAACCATATCGATTATTATTGAATTAAACTCGAGTTGAAGTCGGACGTTGGGGCTTACATTGTTTCCAACCCGTAGCTACAATCTTCACTTTATTCAGAGGAGTACACTCTCCATTGTTATTCTATCCCGTTGCATTTCACGACCAACTGATTGGTAGGTTGCCCTCTTACCGACTGGGCCAAACTGAAAAGTTTTACATATATACGAAAATTCATCTTAAAAATATACATATGCTTATTTTCTTTTGATAAATGAATACATTTATACTATAAAACATACATTTTTATGTTTCATTTATTACATAAACAGTTTTTTTATGTTTCATATAGTACATAAACAGTTTGTAGTAATCATATGCAGCCGGAATACAAGTAGGAATAGAGTCTGCCCTTGCAGCAGACGGGCCTGTTTCAACTAATAATTGGTGCTGTACAACCTCACCTTTCCTAATGAAAAAGGGACAATTTCCAGTTGTTCCAGCATTTGTAATGACGGTGAACGAATCTAGAAGACAATGTTTCTTCATACGGCAGCCTGTATTCAGCCACGGCCAACTGTATGTAACTCTAATTAGAAAAAAAGGATTGGATTAAATTAGGAATACAAGGGGAATATTACGATGGTCATACTTGTTTACAAAGAATGTTGCCCACAAGCAATTATTTATATTAAAATATTTTCCCCATAAATGAATAATCACGTAATATTTAAAATTTACTACATTTTTGACGGATACTATTGGGAAAACAAATAACACACTTTTGCCAGGACATTTTTTAAAGAAGTCGGTAGCAATTAATACATTGCATTTGATTTATCTAGAACCACTGATCCAAACAACCTCAGACCCGACACTGCAATGCCTTGTGTGCTGACTAATACATGAGACAAGTGTGAACTTAGTACAATGGTCAGTTGGTGAGTAATCGCGATGCACGCTCACAAGCATACTGAGATTTCTTCCAATGTAGTGAAATGATGAAGTTTGCACCATCAGAGTAAATGTTCATCGGAAATTCACTGCTATATAAATCATAGCAATTAGTCAGACCTGGAATTTAAGATATGTGAATTTAAGATCATGAATTACAGAGAGAGGAAAAGAAAGTGTGATTACGTGACGTCATCTTGTATTATCTCGTCTTACCGAATTTTCGGTATTTTTTTTCTTGTAAACATTGAATGTCTGCTATGAAAAAATATTATTCTGTGTAGTAACAAGTATATATGTTTTGTTTATTTTTCTCTTTGGTGAAGACCACCTCGCAACAAAGGATGTCATTAAAATAGTTTGTGCAACAAGAGAATTTCTGAGTGGTATAAAAATGTAAGAATTTCAAAAAGGCAGTAGATATTCGTCCGTGATTTTGAGGTATTCATCCAAACACGTTATTTATATTTACAAATAAAGTTATGGTCTAAGCAGTGTTGCCGTAGCACTGTGTCTTAGCGCGTTATGCCACACAAAACTAGATTTGGGGATCGAATCCAACAGAGAGCAAAATATTTTCTTGCTTTCTAGTGGCGGATTAACCATTAGACTGAGTTGGCTTCTTCTTTCTTTCTTTTGTCAAACTCTTGCTATTGAGTTTTTACTTTATCTTCATGTGCAACAATGACTGATGAAGATGACCAGAGAAAAAAACAAATGATGTCATGCACAAATAACAGTGACGAATTCACTCCCACTTCTTAAGCCTAACGACTTGTTTTACTGAGCAAATCCCATTTACAGTAACTACTAATAAAGGATTTGAAATATGATACGTAATTTTGGAATAATATTGTATGGAGAAATTATTTCTGTTTGGTTAACTTCATAGAATTTAATGAAGCAAGGGAGTTCGATCTTAGCACAGCCAAGAATGTTTTATGATATTACATCCCTCGTTTATAGATATCATAATGGTTCAATGCATTTGCTATGTAAATTGAAGCAATTCATTTTCTTAATCACACATATCCCATTGCGAAACCTTGTACAACATGTTTATGAGTCAAAAAAAAAATCCCATACATAACACCACGTCGTATAACAAATTTATCATTCTTTTTTAAAGTAACCATATATTTGTTAGCAAATGGTGGGAATCTTTTGACACCAAGAGATTTACAATGCTGCTGATCGCTGCATTTCTCTCCCATTTTTGCCCAGTCAATAAATCTTTCAATACGTGGTTGAAACATACGACGAAGAAAATCGTAAACAAAATGAATGAATTATTATATTGTCTAGACTTAATGATTACTGAGTAACGACAAAATAGCGTTGGATATAAGAGCTCTCTAACGATCCACAAAATTGAGCAACGTCGAGCCTGGTCAGTACTTCGATGGGTGACCGTCTTGGAATACTAGATGCCGTAATCAGCTAGGGAGGCACTCTCAGCTGCTAAGCTGATCACCAAACATATTGAATTCTTCTTTCCTGTGGAAGTTGAGGGTTGGGACACAACATTTACTTGATAGTGCCAGGTATAGCAGCTAAGAGCCTGGTCAACCGGGGGCCTCGAAAAGCTCCCGGGAAGTTAATGGCTAGTTGAGTTAACCCATTTTCTAATGAACTTTTTTTGAGTGGTGCCGGCAATATTTGGGATAATACAAAGTGATAGAAAAAGATCAACATGGATTAGAGACCAGACATAAGTAAAAGATATCATAGAAATAATTAGGGTCCGAAAATGGAAATGGGCAGGACACATAGAAGGTGAAAGGATAGCAGATGGTGCAGAAGGTCAGCAGATTGCTACATTTGGATTAGAAACCGCCGTAGAAGAATAGATATTAGATCGAGAGTTGGTTTACCTGTGTGACATGACGGAGATTAGCACAGTCACGTCCGACATGGAAGGAGTTTTGGGAAAGGCCTTGCTGTTGCTTCTTCTGCTGGAGATGATGATGACAATGATGACGATGATACCAGTGATTAAAATAGATGAAAATGACAGGAAAAATGTATGCGATGTGATGTTTACTTCGAGGCGAAAAATTGAGCCATGGATCATCTATATTTAATGTTCAGATAGGGAAAACGAGGAAAAAAAACACATAACAGAAATGTAACACCAGTTCAACACCATTTGCTCAGAAAATTTATGTTTTCTGCTGCCTTGGCGAGATATTGACACATGAACATTCAATAGCCGAAACTAAATGTCATAAATAACAACAATGCTATTATTTTTACTTTCAATTATGCCTAGTTTTTACCTTCATCCTGATTTTGAGTTGTTTTTTATCACAGTTTTTGATTTGGATCGTCATTCTGCGGCAAAAAGTTATAATAAAAAAGTAGTGGAAAATCAGATAATGGTAAAAACTTGTCAAAATTGATTATCAAGATAATGTGTTACAATACTTCATCCAATATCAAGAATGAATTAAACATTGCATTATTGATATCATTATTATTATTACTATTTTGTTGTCGTTGCTTTTGTTGTTGTTGTTGGCTTTGATTTCAGTTTATGTAAGTCACCAGCCGGGTCTTAACCAGAGACCTAAGGCTGGTAACCTTGTAAGTTATGATAGTGCGAAATTCATAGAAAAGAGGACGATAGGGCTTTTACATATAGAGACGATACAACACTTTCCTAAGCTTACATCTATATGAACATAAAATGATGTATGTTAAGTGTAGTACATACACTCACATTGACAAAAATTCTAACAATGTATACCATTGAGATGAGAGTTAATTTCTGTATTCCATATATGCTTGGCTTTTCAGGTATGTTGTTGTTATGTTCACGGCTCCTTTTTTGATTAATCCAAAAGATCCAACAATAATCAATATTATTTTGGTCCTGAGTTGCCACATTCTTTCGATTTCTATTTCAAAGTCTTTATATTTTGAGACATTGCAGGGACATACACCCTCCTTCCCTCCGAGGAAAAATGATGGGGGGAGCTTGAATAGACAGGGGATGTAGAACAGATTGATTCATGCTTTTCCCAAGCATTTTTCAACAATACGAAATTAACAAAATGTATCAAAGACCAGGATGATTGACCGCTTGAGATGAAGAGTTTTCATTTATTTTTGTCTTTCATTCCAAGTTTGGAAATGGCCAGGCTTTAAGGTGTCTGGAGCAACCTTTCATACAGAATATTTCCTTTCCATCATACGAAATTACGGCTTCGAAGTATTAAGGTTATTTCTCTTCAGTGTTGCCAATTTAGTGTCTACCCCTGTCACCCCTGACACTATATCTGCCTCATAATCATGTTTTGGGAAATTCCTTCCTGATAACAGGTTTTGAGTGATTGGGTTCAATCTACAATGTTAGTTCGTGCAAAATTGGCCCCCTAGTCATGTCCGCTTATTTATTTTTAAATTCAATGATCACCATCCAACAAAAGGTGAACGAAGTAATTTAAACATTGATCACCCACTTTTTCAATTTTCTTTTAGATCATAACCAATACGGCATGCTGTCAAAAGACTTTGGTCATGCAGCGGTTTCTATTCAGTGACCAACCAGGCCTTTAATTTAAAAAAAATGTTGTCCTTGATCTAAGCTCTTACCACTGATACTGGAGACACTTTTTCTTCGTTGAATATTCTCTGAAAGGGATCACCGGACCAGTATTGCAGAAAACAAACACACTTCTTTTAAGTAACTTTTATCTGATTTTTCTTTCAGACGATATGTTGTTTGCTTATTACCTATTGGATATTTTCCCCGTTTGTTTTTCATTAAGTTTGCTTGTTATACTCTCCGGACTACCTTAAGGGTCTGTCTTTTTTGGAATATGGAACTCTGCTCTGCATAGATTCAAGATGAAGGTATAGGGAGGGCTATTCAAGGATCACATAAGCACAGGCAACAGAAGTGACGTGTTTTGGAGTTAAAACGCATACCCTCTCAGAGCAAGGTTCGAAATTTCAAAATACAGATTTTATATATATTATTGTGTCATCCATAGACAGCTGTTCCGTTGCATTACAGCTACTATAGACTATCCATTATCCCATCCAGTACCACGAGGCAAGATCGAAACCTTAGCATCGGACCCGGAGGCTGGTATCCTTCCTCTACTCCTCTGAACTGGACGGTCAGTGAGGTTGAATTTAAGCGATATATTTGTTTATCGTATATATTCCTCATCCACCAGAGTGCTCCATTCTATGTTGGAAGAGTATTGCATATATATATATATATATATATATATATATATATATATAATTGCACGCCTGAGAAGTTGTAAGACAACAAAGTTACCCAACACATGTTTTGTGGTTCAAAGATTTTTCATTTATCACTGTTTATAAATGGTTGAACCAAGAAACACGTGTCGGGTGACATCTCTCCAACATTATATATATATATATATATATATATATATATATATATATATATATATGTGTGTGTGTGTGTGTGTGTGTGTGTGTGTGTGTGTGTGTGTGTGTAGTCTCAATAAGTAAGAAACAACAGAAAACAAATGAAAACAGATTTTATCCGTTGTGGATGCTTCATCGCAGTGTCCAATATTTAACAAGAGAATATATATTTACAAAGACATATCCCCAGTGAATATAAGTATTTTGTGTCTCTTGCACTGTTCAGAAACCGGGTTTCTGTTCATTCTTTGGAACCCAAAGGAATAAACAGACAGCCTTGTTGCTGAACTGCGCCAGAGGCACGAAATGTTTACATTTTCCGGGTGCATGTCCTTGTAAATATTATGTGTGTGTGTGTGTGTGAGTGTGTGTGTGTGTGTGTGTGTGTAGTGTGAAAGAAAGTGAAAGAGAGATGTTTTTCTGTGTTCTCTGCTTCCCCTATCCCCACCACGAAATATTCCTTCCTTTCCCCCTACGCTGCTACGCCCATGTACTGAAGGAAATGACACTCTAGGAATTCACCACAGTTCGAGCTTCAATTCTACTGATAAAAAAACCCTGATATTTCAAAAAGACGATTACATCATATTGCAGATCAGGGATAATAATTAATCTTTGGCAAATGTATCAAAAGCTTGGGCAAAAATGTATCTAAGTGTCCATAAAACTACAAAATGCAGAAAAAAATAGGGAATAGCAGTGAATTTGTTTATGTTTAAGAACTAAAACTACTGCAAAGTGTCAGGGAATGGCACAGATTTATGCAACGTGTCAGGGAATGGCAGAGATTTTTAAAATACCAATTATTGCGGAACATGAGTATGAACGAACACTATAGATATTCATTTCATCAATAGTTTAGCTCCAACAATTATAATTACCGAGGAATAATTAATAGAATAATGATATAATAGAATTTATAGGACTGTACCCATTATAACGGGCACGCTCGGAACAGCCTTGAAGAGTCTAATAACCCTAAAAAAATTGAAAATCTAAAGAAGCGACTGAAAACATTCAAACGGAAGCATTTCTAAAATCAGCAAGAATACTGAAGAGGGTGTGAAGGTTTATGGGAAACTTGCTGTCACTTACTTGCGACCGGAAGCCACCAAACAGGACTATTTGGAAAAGCCATCCTGTACAAAATATATAAACACGCGTAGACACATAGTTATACTTACATGTACGCATACAAGCACACACATATACACACAAGGACCCCCCATACACACAGATACTATTATTTCCAATACTCACCCAGTGATGCTGTCATATTATGGAAGAATTGAAGAACATTTGTAAAAAAACAACTTTATCTTTCTTTGATGAATAAAAGTTAGGTTTCGTACACATAATTAGGAACAAATATATTTTTCTCAGCGTTATGCAGACATACGAAATATTCATAATTATATAAATATTGTCTATGTGTTCTTTTAATGTCAGAACTACGGGCATATATATATATATATATATATATATATATATACATATATATATATATATATATATATATATATATATATATATATATATATTATTTTCCTGTGTTGACTGTATGATAAATGATGTATATCAGTATCTGACAATGTGAATAAGGAAAAACTGTTTTCGGAAGTAAATTTTGCCCGAATGGAGATATTTTCGATTCATGTTTCATAAAGAAATTGATATATAATCAGACAGAATAATCATGGATGCCTTATTTCTATTTGAAACTCTATTTGAACTGACATCTCGTTATTTGTCACTTGGCCTAGACGTTAGAGAAATGGGCTGCAATGAGAATCGAACCTGTGTCCAACAGGAAGTCATCTTGACGCGAACGGACAACTGGTAAATCCGAGGCCCAAATAACTGCTTCATACCCTAATCTGGTATTATCCATTTACTTCATAAACATGCCTTGATCAGTACGGTTGATTCGTGAATCGCAAATTCAAAACCACTAAGTTCACTTATTTTATTATTAGTTTCTACTTAGTTACATTTGTACAAGGATACTTTAACCGCAAAACATCGGAACCCACACTGATCAAAACTGCACAATTCAAGGAACTCATGTACATCGAATTTGCGTCAGTTTTGAGATTTATGAAAAAATTTGGATTAAAAAATTTTTTTTCCCCAATTCTGTAATTGACTTGTTTTAATTGTGTCGGCGGTGGTGGGAAGGTGTGAGAAGTGGTTTCTCTGACAAATTTGATGAAATTTAGAAATATAGTTTTCGATCAAACGAAAATTGTAAAGTAATTAATCCGTAAATACATACATACATACATACATATCAGTACATAAAGACAGATTGATAGATCGATAGATAGATATGAATATACCGGGGTAGATGAATAAATTGTTATAGGTCATGAAATTAGATACATAGAAATAAATAGGTTTTTTATATACTACCCGTCTCTCACTCACTCTTCCTATCACACACACACACTCTCTCTCTCTCTCTCAATCTCTCTCTCTCTCTCTCGTTCTCTCTCTCTCTCTCTCTCTCTATATATATATATATATATATATATATATATATATATATATATATATATATATATATATATACGTGTTTATGTGTGTTTTATAGAATTCAGGTATTATGGTGAGTGTTAGAATGAAAGGTGAGATAGATGAGTTGAGAGCTACTAATCAGATATTGGTATTTTCCCATCCAGAAAACTGGAGTGACATTTAAAGAAAGTGAATAGATAAAGTTTGATCAAAAATTTAAATATTATCGATTGGGTCATCAAATATCACTCATAAGTACTAATATTTTCTCACTTGCTGCCTTTTCATCTACGGTCATGTGGCCAATCTTCACCTTCTTGCATCAAGACCAACACCCACTAAAAGTTGACTGTTACAAATCCGTCTGGGTGAGGCCTAAAAATGTATGCATTTCACTCTATAGGCTCACTTCTGGATATTTTGCATGAAATTTCCCGTAGAATGGAGATGAATAGTAAATAGTCCTGGTTAGTTACTCAATACGAACCGTCACGTGACCAATGTTTTTTTTTTTTTTGCCGCTCGCCATGTTTGGAGTGATCAATAAAAGAAATGGGAAAAGAGGTGATCAATGAATAAATTGCTTATCTTGCCTTTTGTTGGGTGATGATCACTGAAGAAAGTGCGAACATTCAAAATCAAGTCCGAATGTCGAAACTAAAGTACTAATTTAGTATCAACTTACATTGTTAATCGATCCCTGGCTAATTTTTTTGGGGGGTGTTAAAATAAAGTTTTTTCTATACATTATAAGGAGCAAATGTTTAAATTTTCAGCCATCTACCTCCACTGGCCTAACCTCTATGAATAAATTGATAGTCAGACAAACGAACTAGGGAACTGAAGAAAACTGTTGACAGTTTTGGTTGACTGTTTCTTACTCAGTGAACTCAATGTATTCATATCAAAGTCATTTTCCACACGCAATATGTTGGCATCTGATTACTTGTTGGGTTATCATGATTCTCCGCTTTTGCATGCAATATAGGCGTTGGGTACACACAGACAATTGTTTGTAAGACCCACTTCCGGCTTGGGCTTGTCGAAGCTTCGTTTTGCTTACAACACCTGGTATTCCGCTATATTCACTTATCTAGGTAAATACCTGGCTTGACTTGGCTCAACTTCGGTGAACTTACGAGAAGCAAAATGTCCAACACTATTTTGGCATTAACCTCTTAGCCTCGAGGAGAAGTTTCTTAGTTTTGTGATGAGTGCAAATGGAAAAGCATCGAGTACCCCTTTTTAAAGTCTGGATATGACTCGTCGGTGGAACCACAACTAACTGAACTGAGGATCTATAAAACACTAGATGAAAACCAACGACAGGAACAGGCTGGATTGAGAAGAAGTTACTTGACCATGGACCATCTTCATTCAATAAATCAGCTGAAAGAGAAAGCTGCAGAATATAGAATGCCACTTGCTGTAGCATTTACAGGCTTCAAGGAGGTTTTCAACTCTGTGGAAATTCCCATGGTCATGAAGGCCATCACTCTACAGGGCATAGACCCTGTATACTGCAACATATATACAGTTATAGTAACTCCTTCATAAAGACCCTGAGCCCTTACATCACCAAAAAAGGAGTAAGTAAATGTGATACCAGCTCACCTAAACTCTTCACAGCCTGCCTTGAGATGATCTTCCGAAACCTGAACCGGGAGAATAGAGGAATCAAAATAGACGGCGAATATCTAAGCAACCTTAGATTTGCAGACGACATCGATCTTTCCGCAGAGAAACTACACGACCTCCAACTAATGCTAGATTATCTAAACAAAGAAAGCAAAAGACTTGGCCAGCACATGAACTTCAGTAAAACAAAAGTCATGTGCAACGATCACATTGAGAATAAGGACATAACTGTAAAAAACGAAGGCGCAAAACTGGGGAAAGTAGACCACCAGATCTACCCAGGACAACGAATCTCTATGAAACCCCCAAAAGAAGAAATCAAGCGAAAAATCACTTTAGGATGGCCAGTCTTTTGTAGAGCAAGCTCAACTATCAAAAACAAGACAATTTCGATAATCCTGAAAAAAAGTGTTTACAACCAATGCATCTTCCCGATAGTCACTTATGGAGCTGAAACATGGAACCCAACCAAGAGATAAATCTACAAACTGAGAAGTATGCAACGTGTGCATGAGAGAATCATGCTCAACCTTACATGGAGAGATCACAAGACATCACAGTACATAAGGAAGAAACCAGAATTCCGAGACATAGAATCTACTAGACAACTTAGATGGTAATGGGTTGGTAATGTTGCAAGAATGACAGACAACCGATTGACATCACGACTCTTAACATGGATCCCCAGAGATCACGTGCAAAACTGAGGCTGGCAGAATAGAAGATGGAGATCTGAACTGGACAAATTCAGAAAATACTAGCTCTGCAACGCCTACGAAAGAGAAATGTGGCGGATCCTGAGAAGGTCTATGTCCAATGACAGACAATTAAAGAATTATGATGATGATGATGATGATGATGATGATGATGATGATGATGATGATGATGATGATGATGATGATGATGATGATACCACTGGGCCGCAGGGATTACTTGTTATTCATGCTTATGATATTTGCTGCAGCACTATATATGACAATGAATGTACGCTTCAATGTATTTATTTCATGAATCCTTAATTCCTATCCATTATGCAAAGATTAAAGATAAAAAGAAGCCATCTTGTAAATTTTTGAAGATATGCTGAGCCATTTAGGAATTTATACAAGCTTAATGAAAAATGATAATTACTGCTACCCAAAACAGACCAGTTTAATCATTGTTCCTGGGTTTAGGTATTTCATATATTCAGACATATATATATATCTATTCAGACTTCGCGCAGCTGTTACTGTTCATGACAAGAAATTTGAAATTTTGCACTCACACACACCCATACACACACACGCGCACACCATCTCACACACAGAGTCTCAATTAATTGAGAAATCGGTTTGTTCGTTGTTGTTTCATTAAATTCCCCCTAAATAGTTTTTATAATTTTGGAGTTCACTTTACAATGATAGTTGATGCCTATTTGGTCCATTAGTTCGTACCTAAGTCTATTTTGGCTCTTTTAAAATCACAAATTTATGATTTACTATGTTCGAATTGCCTGAAGTCGGCCTTAGGGTACAAGAGCAGAAATGTTATGCTAAAAAATGAACCAAGGCGAGGACAAAGGTCTGCAAAAGACTTTAGGATTTATACCATACTGATACTATTTTCATCGTGTGAACCATCCTAAAAAGAAGAGTATACAGCCAATGCTCCCCCCCCCCGAAAGTCACTTATGGAGCTGAAACATGGAACCTAACCAAGAGACTGACCCTCGAAATGAGAAGCATGCAACGTACGCATGAGAGAATCATGCTCAACCTTACATGGTGAGATCACAAGACAGTACAGTATATAAAGAAGAAAACAGGAGTCCGAGACATCATACAAACTATCAAAAAACTCAAATCGCAATGGGCGGGCCATGTTGCAAGAATGAAAGTCAACCGATGGACATCATGACTTGCAACATGGTAGAGAAATGTGGCGAATATTGGGGAAGGTCTATGTCCAACGATGGACATTAAAAGACTGATGATGATAGTACTTTCATCGAGGTAACTTGATTATACCACTACCATAGCTTAATTGACAAGGTAAAAAGAAACACATGTGTAGCTGTGATTCGTAATTTCACTTGAAACGCTGGCTAGCTTTGATTTTCAAGATGCCTACGATTGAATCCCAATGGATACACCAGTTTCGTATGATCACTCGATGGATGACTGCTTGGGAGTATCAGGTGCTGTTTGCAAGAATGGTGAAGTGAATGTCGCCATTAAGTCTATTTCACAAGAAGAATTTGAGACATGGGAAGTCTGGATAGGAACGACTGATGCCATAGCCCGCATAAGGGTACTGTCGAGTCTAATTTACAAGAATTGTACGATGTTCTTTGTGAAATATACTCCTCTTTTTCTGTGTTTCTATTCTCCTCTAATCAACCACATTTTCCGGTTTGCTTTTCTTGCCTGTGGCAAATAAAACATTCAGTTATCCGGCAAATCATGATAGTTAGTATTGTCCCACCTCCTTAAAATGTTACAGTATGAGTTTTCCGGTCTTTTAAAGTCGTTAATCCACATTGGCGCAAATCTTTGAATCAATACTTTACTGGATACCCTCTAAAAATGTTTTTCTTTTTATGGGAAAAAGAAGTTTTGACTTTTTTCTGGTGGGGGTGGATTTTGATGGCTAAAATTTATCCATGATATCTAGATTTTGGTTTTTGCTCCATTTTAGATGTTTTGTAATAGTAATTTCATTTAGATTATCCAGAAACAATCTTTTTAGATGATTTTCTTGCTCTATCTTACATATTTTCCAATGGAAAATGCCACTTCGGTCATAAATAGAATTCATTCTGAACATATTTTTCTTCAATGGATTTTTTTTACGTGACTTCAAATTTTGACGAGTCGTCTATGATTTGTACAAGATTCATTAACATTCAAAGAGTCTTCCGGTCAATGGAACTTTTTTTTTCTCTTGAAACGACGTTGTAAGACAGTATAACAGAAAGAATGAGTTCAGTTGTCGTTGATTCATAGATAAATTGAAGAATCAGTTAGTCATACAATAGAAACCGTCATGTAACCAACATCCTTAGGTAATATGTCGTGTTGGGGGTGATCAATTAAAAGTTTTGAAAAAGGAGAGATCAATGAATAAATCACTCATCTGTCCCTTTGTTGGCAAGTGATCAGTAAAAAAAAATGTCCAAATTTCCAGAACAACAAGCATAAAGGCTGCCAGACACCAAGTAAGGAGCCAATTTTGCATAAATATACATAGTGAAGTGAACCCTCACAAAAATCTGTTGGTGGGGGTCAGAAAACAAAGAACATTTTACCAAGACATAATAATGAGTAAACGTGTAAATTTTCAGCCCTCTAGCTCCATTGGTGCAGCCTATGTCCAAGACACAAAGATATCCAACCAGATCAACTTGGAGACCAAAGAAACCGATGTTGACAGTTTTGGTGACAGTTCCTGTTGATGTTTTCTTATAACAAGAGGAATAAGTTCATTTGTCGTTGATTCATAGATGAAGAATAGATAATTTGTGAACATGAGCAGATGTAGGCTAAAATATCTACATAAAAAAGGTCTGTAATTACGAAACAGCCTAATATATTGATAATGGATAATTTCAGAGTATGGGCTCAACTAATCAAATCTATTTCGATCCCATATGATTTATATCCCTTTGACACAATCGAAAATATATTTATGATGGAAATGCAATAAAACTAAGGTGACCAAATCATCGTAGTGCCACTTAATTAATATTGGGGTTATTTTTGGAAAAAGATTGATTACACTGTGCAACTGCTTTTTTTACTTTCTTGGCCCTGGATAATAAGTGTCATTTTCCAAGTGATTAGATCAAAGAAGAATGCAAAATGTCGATTATTCCCGTTAAAATTTGCTTTTTGTGACCAGGGCAGTGATCATTTGAAATCTACTCATCTTCAATTAAACGACAGGCAAATCTGCACATTCTTAATCACATAAAATAAGAAAACAATACCATATAAATATCACTATCCTCGCCACAAAGGTAAAGTTGAATAGAACATTAGCTATTTTCAGTACGTTTTACGCATAGAAATGAAGGAGGCTCATGGAAAAGTCGTTTCTGTCTGTTCTGTAACTCCAACTAACAAATAATACAGAACTAGAAAACTACAACAAATTACTCTGTAGAACGATATATAAGAATTTGCTAATAGTAAATGCTGTAAGATTATTTAAAAAACTTTCTAGATAACCCAATATTTTGCTCAGTTGAGATTACGATCTTTCATCATGTATAATCTGCATTTCTTTTTAAGATGTTTGAGCTGAAATTCCCGCAACTTTTTATCTATGGAAACATAATTGTTATACATATTTGTTTATATAATTGTATACACAGGATAATACATTTTCTTTGAATTTCAATCAGATTGTGCAGACTGTTTAGTAGATAGTACATGTCAATTACGGTATTTTTCAAGTCAGTAGTATTTCGATCACAACGTTTTTGTTGCTGTACTCCCCGACTTTTTTAAGGTGCATACCGATCTTAATTCTGAAGAAACATATGCTTTTCTACCAATACAAGTCATATTTGATGTCTCCACTTGTGAGTTCTTGGGATGCTCTTCCCTTAACCAATGCATCGAGACCTTAAATTTATATTCTCTAGAATCAAGTTTTTTCAATCAAAAATCCATTTATTGCCAGAATTTTTAGATGAGAGAATATCATTACGTTAAGTTTTTTTCGAACTTCTGTACACGTCTTGGTTCATTTTTTGAATACAACGTTTCGGCTGTTGCACCTTACGGCCATTTTCAGGTGATGAATGGGTTCATTTCTCTTATAATCGAGACAGAAAAACGCCCATTTAGACGGTTGCATGGAAACATTCACATTCCATTGTTTAATATCGGGTATGGTTGATTTTTTCCACTGTTAGCTGTAGACAAAAGTCCACGAAAAACTTTACATAACCCAAATTCATAGTTTTTTCGTTCCGATCAATGCCTCCTATATGCAATTTGCGTCTATGCTCAAAGATCTTATCACAAGCATATGTGCAGATTTCATTAACTTTCCTATTTCCTAGAGTTGTTTCTTGTCAATTATTTTGATTTCTTTCCATAAAGGTTGGTTTACCCTCGTTTCTTTCTGAGAAATCTACGATTGAATTTGCAGTTTCAAATAAGTAATTTTCTGATAATTATTCACTCAAGTTTTTGATTACTCATGAAGGACATGATCAGAAACTGTCAACCATAACTGTTATCGTAGGTTTCTTCAGTATTTAAATGGGTGTGGCTAGGTGTGCGTATAAGCCGTACCAATAGAACTACAAAACTGAATCATCAAACATTCATATTGTATCTAGAAAAAAAAAGATTTGTTTTGTTTTTTATAATCGAATGTTATCATTTACAATGTAAGTTCATGCTAAATAGGTCATTTTGTTTATGCCCGACAGTGTTCAAGTTTTTTTCTTCAATCTTTTCACTGATTACCACCCAACAAAAAGCGATAGAGGTTACTTGTTAATTGATCACCCATTTTCCCAATTTTTTTTTTATTGATGTTGATTATGTGACGGTTTCTATTGAGTGACTAACCAGACCTGTTTACTCAAGTGACTGATTAGTCATGAAGGAACGTAATCTTATTCCGGTTTTATTGTAATGATTTTTCCCATAGATACTCTGTTCAATCATGCACCTGTTGATCGGAATCTACCAAATCTTTGATTATCTGTGATTTCATACAAGGAATAAAAACATTTTTCTAATCACTGCTCCTCCAGTTTCGTACGAACAGTAATAGTGGGATGTTTATTCACGAAGTTTTAACTCAACAAATAACCAAACAATTTTCCTTGTGGCTTCTTTGAGAATAATTTGTCGTGAATTTAATTTAAAATCAGAATTCATGGATAAGTACTGTCCAGGGATCAGGTTATATATCCACATAAAATCCATACATGCAAATTAGAATGATTGGTTGCATGGTTGTACGTCTTGTCCGATTACTGTGATAACCTTAAAATCATAATGAATTAGTGCATGTGAAAAAGGTTGACATAGCTAAAAAAAAATACATTTATAAGGTTGGAATAACATGTGATAGTCTGTTGAAACGTAAACTATACGTCACATTATATTTGGTCGTTTAGAGCAGAAATAAAACAAAAAGGGTGAGTAAATGCTTTTTGAAAGGTCAGATTCTGACACCTCCTTTTCCTGATTTTTTAATGTAAAATGATATTCAGTTTCATTTCGTGATTAAAAAAGGTGTATTTTAATGAAATAAGTTTCTTCACGTAATTTTTTTTCATTTCTCAGGCTACCAGTGGTGTTTTTCTTACTTACGATTACCCTTTAAAAAAGCTTCTGTTAAATCATGGAAAAATAAAAGTTTGATTACCTAAATCATTAAAAATGAATTACCTCTTGAAATATATATATATATATATATATATATATATATATATATATATATATATATATATATATATATCCCCTTCTCTCTTTGTCTCTTTGAGTGAGTTGATAATTGCAAATCTCTGCATATTTCACTTGTGTGTGTTTGTGAGTATTGCAGTCTTGTGATGTCTTTGTATCGTTATGTCACTATGATTAGATATATATATATATATATATATATATATATATATATATATATATATATATATATATATATATATATATATATATATATATATATTGAGAGAGAGAGAGAAAGAAAAGGAAAGAAAAAGATAGAGATACGCACAATCACACACACACACGCGTATATATATATATAATGATATTGAATCTCTTATTTGAAATGATCTCCCTTTGTTACACGGGGGAATGAATCCTGGCATAGACAATGTAAATAGAATAGATAAATAAAGAAAATGGGTCTTCAGTAGGAATCGAACCTGCGACAGCTTTAACGTATGTTGCTCTTACCATTGAGCCAAACAGCCGCTGGCAATGCAAGGGTTCAAATAACTGTTTCAACTTTTGTTTATTCACGGTCTATATCTTCTGAATTTGTTTCTTCCAACGCAACAATTATTTTATCAAGTCTTTTGAATCATATATCCATTTCCATATATATATATATATATATATATGTATATATATATATATATATATATATATATATATATATATATATATATATATAATTGATAGTAGAATGTGGATTCGCTACACAAACTAGCTCATGTTTCTGCCCTAGTTTCTGAGTTAGTTTGTGCAGCGAATCCACCTTCTTCTATTTATTTTCAGTTTTACTTTTAAACAGCTTAACTTCAAGAGTAAAAAGTTGTATGTATCGAGCACTCTATGAAATGAATTTATTACATTTCAGAAGTGTCTTTATATCATTGATATATTATTA
Source organism: Thysanoteuthis rhombus (assembly GCA_963457665.1). Classification (NCBI taxonomy): domain Eukaryota; kingdom Metazoa; phylum Mollusca; class Cephalopoda; order Oegopsida; family Thysanoteuthidae; genus Thysanoteuthis; species Thysanoteuthis major. The sequence goes on from OY735241.1 coordinate 20,199,710, forward strand.
TATTATGTTTTTTCTGATAGCCAGATTTATACCACATATACTGTATATATATATATATATATATATATATATATATATATATATATATATATATATATATATATACACACACACACAAAGAGATAAACACCTGAAATTACTAATAGTGCAGAAAAAAGTTTTAGTGCCCATCAAGTATACGAGCAAGGGAAAAGCAGGAAAAATAACTGATTAAGCAAGTCGTGCTTTTGCAGTTTTCGATGTTTCATGGTTGAAATATTGCTGTACAAATCATCGTAACTAAGCATAAGCTGAGAAAAAAGCACTAAAGAATTATAATACCTTGGACAGTGCTGTTTTGAACAATAACGAATAAACCGCACTATTCAAGATATTTCTATGATCTCCTTTATCGTCATCGTTGTCATCAGAGCAATAAAAAAAAGCTCGTCGTTGTCCAAGCCTCCTTGATTAACGAAAGGAAAGCGAGAGAAAGCTAGGGAAAATCGGTATTTCAAAAACACACACCGAGAAGCAATCACTTGATTATCGATTCGAAATATTGGCTGTTGCTTCTAAAAGGGTCCTGCCTCTTTAACGCTATAAACTGTCGCGAGCTGTTTTCTAAGCTTGTTATACTGCAGATGTTTCAACAAACGACTTGTCACATAGATGTCGAAACAGCTATGTATAAAAATTGATGTGTGTCACTTGATAACAGTTCCGCTGGACTGAGAGTTATTTCCTGATTGATCATATCTAATAAGTATCATCATCATTATCATCATCCTTTTAGGTTCCGTCGTTGGACATATACCTTCCAACATCTCTCTATTGCAAGCGTTGCGGAGACAGTACCTTCTGAACACGTCTATTTCGACACATCATCTGATTTCCTGTCGGCTACGGTTTCGCATATGATCTCTGCTAATGTATATTGTTATAATTATATACTAATCCTTCATCATAAAATAAGTTTTTGTGTAACGTACGTAAATAAACCCTATTTCAAAGATATCGATGTATAGTATGAAATAACATCGATGTACCATAGATAGTGACAATACCTTATGTAAAATAACAAACTATATGTTTGATAAAAGCAATATATCAAAATCATTGCCGAAGGGTGGTGTTTGATCAACACTAGTAGAGTGCTTTGTTGATATTACTCTTTTGTTTCTAAAATACTCGAAACGGTTATACGGTGAACAACAGATGATCCCAATAGAAGAAATATACACATTGTACAATCATATATATATATATATATATATATATATATATATATATATATATATATATATATATATATATATATATATATATATATAAGTATAAGTAAAACAAGGGGAAAGACATTCGAGAAAATCACATAAATTGCACTGGCAGGTATTGGGAAATAAGTGACGGAAGCGACACAAACAAATTTTGGAAAAAATGTTTAATGTTCAGTGTTTGGAGCCATGAAGCTTTCCAGAATATATATATATATATATATATATATATATATATATATATATATATATATGACTGGATGCTCTAGCGTCAACCCCACTTCTACTTTTTTCTGTTTAAAGATGATTATTTATTGTACATATAATGAATAAATTCGTACATAAACAAGACTTCTGTTTATCTCATTCGATGAGAAAGCCACCTGGCAATCAGTACGTCTTGATTTCTAATCGCAATAAAAAAATTTAAAAAAAACTGTTGATTTTTTATTTTCAAGTGACGTGATAGACAAACAGTGGAGGGTTTACCCCTTAAATTTATATATATAAATATAAATATAAATATATATATATATATATATATATATATATATATATATATATATATATGCTCCCCTATTCAGGGTTGAGCACTTTTTAAGTGAGATAATTCGTTCATTGTAAGCTTATCCAATGCTCTTCCATAGGAATAGAGTACTCTGATGGATGTGGAATTTATGCTAAATAAATATATCGCTCAAATTCAACCTTACTGAAGCGAAGGTTTCAATTCTACCTCGTGGTACTGGATGGCATAATGGATAGTCTATAGCCACACTGAAGAGTTGTAATACAACGAAACAGCTGTCAGTGGATGACAAAATAATATATATATATATATATATATATATATATATATATATATATATATATATATACTCGCCATTGCAGTCAATTATTGAACAAATGTTGCGTCAATATTTGAAGTCAAATAAAAGAATAAATATGGTCAGAATAAATTCTGTTTATTACATCACCGGAGTTTTTCACGGAAAAACATCTAAAATGGAGTAAAAAATAAGGCATAAAAAAAGTCAAAAAGGCATTTTTTTTTTTAAAAAAAAAAGAAAGAAAAAGGAACATTCTTCGAAGGGTTACGAAAGAGTATGGCCAGGAGCATTGGACCACACAAATACATAAATAAACACATAAGCACACGCATATCTAAAAAAAAAAAAGGGATACTTGTTCAAATGTGTTGAGTGAGATGCATTATGCTTCTATGAATTAACTAATCAGTTGATATCTTGAATCTGAACAGTGGTTGGGTTGTTAGCGATCTCTGCTCCCAATGGTATTACACTGTTATCTCAAACTATAGATTTCTAATTCCACAGGAACTATCTGAAGGGTTCTTTTTTTACCAGTTTTCTAGTTATCTGGACATAAGAATCCCAGGCGATCAGTCATCAAGTTCATTGAAGCTAAAGACCGTACTACGCTGGCAGTCAGAGGCGACCCGGAATCACCTTTTCTATTTGTTATTAGACTTTCAAAAAGGATAGGGCGTGACTCAATTCTTAATTTTTCCACCCCAATCACACAGCTTAATGTCTAGTCAGTTGCTGAATGCACGGGGAAATTTGGCCTAATGAAGAGTTTTTCATACACTCAAGGTCTTTATGGGTGAATGTCAGACGACAGACTTAGTGAGGGGATCTCTGCACATTTCATCAGTATGTTAAGAGCAAGCACAAAAAAGATCGCTGAAATGATACACCCAGTATTGATTCTCCAACTTTCTCCCCTCTGAAATTGCCGACCCAGTGGGGACTCTTGGACCGAATATGCCACTGTAGTCCTGAATGACGTCATTTAACCTGCCAGGACATGCCGCTGGTTCAGTGCCTCTTCAACCAGCTTTTGAAGTATCGATATCAGACATTTGAACGGTCCAGCCATGACAATAGCAGTTGTCCTTTACTCTTGATCAGCTAAGTAACCAGGTTTGTGTTCTCTAAACATCCCGGTAATTTCAGGATTCTCCTTTTCTGGACTGAAGTATCAATACAAGAGTACTTCAGGAGGTTGTTTGTCAATTGCAACAATGCTGGTGAATCTCTCTCTCTCTCTCTGTCTCTCTCTCTCTCCATATACATATATATATATATATATATATATATATATATATATATATATATATATACTGAGCAGTGAGATGGTGCTGAACTGATCGATGTTTTTCTTCCTTTGAATCCTAGCTTTTCGTACACTTCGACGAATGAGCCATATTGATCAACTTTCCAGATAATCTTTAGAAGTGGAGCAACCTAGGGCTGTAAAGTTTTTTAGGTAGACCACAAGGTCCGGTAGTTTAGTTTGCTCTCTTTTTTCTTGACCACCTCCTGGACCCCTTTTTTAACCTGGCTCCCTGTGTGTCGAATTCCAGTGTTGGTTCAGATAGATTGATCAATGATATATGGCACAAATTTCAATCCCTGGGGGCGACCATGCAATGGCTTCAAATCTCATTTTTGAGCAGACAGACTAGCAGCACCATTTCTGTCCTATTCGAGGCAACAAGATGTTTTTGCGACACAAGACCAAATTTATCTGGTTTTAGGACGAAATTGGGTATCTAATCACTAAAAAAATCGCTTATTTAAAACCTGTTATCAGTCCAAATTTATCTAGTATTGGTGACCAAATTAAGTAACTTCTGTAGTAAGTTAATCAAATTACGTAAAATCCATTATCAGTCCAAATTTACCAGGTTCTGGGACCAAATTAAGTTACTTCAGTACTAGAATAATCAAATTATGTAAAATCCATTATCAGTCCAAATTTACCTGGTTCTGGAACCAAATTAAGAAACTTCAGTACTAAGATACTCAAATTACCTATAATTCATTATCAAACGAAAAGGAAAAAGTGCATTAAAATTTATATTTTCAATCTTTTGTTTATTTTTATTCATCCTTCTGTGAGGTATTGTTATCTTTCGTAAAATTTCCTTCAGTACCAAATCCCTGTTTTCGGAACCAAATAGGTTTTTGCAAGGAACCAAATATTCCCGATTCTGGTCTCAAAAAAACTGAAATGGCTACCCAGATACTAGCATCTATTTCGTAATTTTGGTTTACACAAGCTTTCTAGATCATGCTTTGCAGCTCTATGGTAGGTGCCTCCCCCTCGTTCGTTGTCTCAATCGACTACTGCTTCTAGATCTTAAGCTCCCACCTGATCTGGCGGATCTTGCTCACTCAGTTATTCATTTTCTGCTACTCTCTTCTCCCCCAAACTGTAGGAAGCAGTTGAAAGAAGTCGTTGCGTAAAATATCAGCTTGAATTATTTCACCAAGGTTGAGCAACGTCGAACTCGGTCATTATTAGGTGCTGTAAGCAGCTGGGGAGCATGTGAAGGGTCTCCCGTGGCGATCCCATTGATCTTCCTAAGGAAAAGACCTATCTGTATTATACGCTCAATAACATAAGCTGAAGGCCCCTTCCCCCTGCTCCGATTATTTCAACAAAGTTATTCAACGTTGAGCCTGGTTATTATTAGGTGCTGTAAAGAGCACTCCCAGTGGCTATCCCGTTAATCCTCCCTGGGAGAGACTGATCTCAACTTTAAGCTAAATAACACAAGCCCCAATCCTCAAGCTCACATCACCCTAGACTTGTTCCCCACTCTCTGCCCCCGCATACTTATTTTGTGGGGGTGGTTTGCTGCTCTCCACCCTCTCTCTTTCTTCGTTTTCCTGATCAAAAAGAGCAGCCGGAAGAAGACGTGGCGTGTAAATTCAGCTCTAATTGTTTCTTCACAAATTTCACTGATCCCCATGAACCATGAAACGAAATTGATTTCAATTTTAACAGGATTAAAAATAAACTTACCGATCCCCGTGGCCTAGTGGTAGAGTACTCGCCTCTAGTTCGGTGAACCTTGGTTCAAACCACAGCCGAATCATACAAAGATCTTTAAAAACGGTAATCAATGTCTCTTTGCTGAGCACTTAGTAAGTGATTAGAATTGAGGAACATCTCGAGGTTATGGGTTACGGCTAAAATCACGTTGGATACACTGGTTCTTCTCGAATTGCTGAAGTTGAGCAACATCGAGCCAGGTCAGAGTGTAGAAGGGTGACCAGGTGCAGAAACAGCCAGAAGTAAAGCACTAACATTTGCCAGTGTGAACTAAATCCTGCAACGCCCCCAATGACGATATAAGCGATGATACATACATTGTTCCTTCGTAAAATTCTCTGACCACGATGACGATTATTAAACGCTAGATTCATTTTGATCTGCCGATCCTAACAGGATTGAAACTGAATTTGGTTCAATTCAGAAATGTTTTATTCAGACCACCCGATTTTACACCGTGATGCGTTCTTGTAAGAGACGGTGGACACGACATCGACAGAAAATAAATCCATCATACAAGCGAGTTGATATGAGCTTTTATTAATAAAGATAGAATCAATTCTATATTCTAATTTATAAAATGAATAAATATTGACTTAGTTTTATAAAATACTGTGAACTAACCCAAAGAGGAAAGATTTGTCAAATTTTGAACCAGCGTTATCGTCAATCAGCGTGAGATAAGGGCAACTAGTTCTCTTTTCAAGTGACAAAATGGTACTGTAGAGACACCTTCAAAGAATTTCAAAATACTTCTTTAAACATCTTTTGTGTCAGGTATCTTTTGTGTCAGGTCTTTAAGTCATAAGGGAATATTTTTTCAGCTCTTTTCCAAACAGTGAATAGCGCTATTTCAGCAGGAAATGTCTTTTTGAAGTCTCGTGTAAACTATTCTTAAAATTTTTATACTTGAAGTATTTTTTTCATTATTTCTACAAAAAAATTTTACGAAAAAATTCATTTTGTTTCCAAAATTAATTTACAAACCCTCTGACGTTAGTCATGGATATGAAACTTCCAAAGATATCAATTTTTTTTAAAAGGCTTTTTTTTATTTACCTCCGCCATCAAAGTTGGAGGATGTATATATATATTCACTTATGTCCGTTTGTCTGCTTGTCCTCACAATATCTCCAAAAGTGCTCAAAGATTTTCAGTGAATATTTGTGATAAGGTAGGACATTGGCTAAAAAAATGATTCATTAAATTTTCTTGCGGGATTTAGAGATATTTTTCGTTTTTATCAATAATGTATTGATACAAAAAAAAAACAATAAATTAATGTAGTAAATAAATAAATAATCTTAATTCACCAAATATTCACTGATCTGTCGGTCAAAAAGTTAGCTCCTGGATACTAAATATAAATCTAGATAATTATGAATGAAATTTAGATGATTTTGGATAATCTATGAAATTCAGTAGCGTTTTGTTTCTTGCAAAATGAAATTATTCTGCAAAGATATTTTTCTGGCAATTGCTGATTGAATCTTTTGTTATAAGACTCTTTTGCGATGAGTGTTACCTCTGCATCAACTTTTCTGGTATACACTTGGTTCATTATGTACATATAAATGATTTACTTTGAATCCAGCTAATATGTTTAATAATCTAATCACTTAATTACTCAATTGACTATTTACATCAATTATTTCTCCGCCTAATCCTTTCCGAAATGAAATGGAATCTTCATTTACTTATTTTACCGATTTCCAGAGAAAACAATTATATTCACGACTGGAAATTACACTCATATTAAAATGACAGACTAGGAACATCTTTGTAATCTTTTTTTTTTCTCTCTTTGTTTGGAGGATTTTTTCAATTATATAATGTATTCAAGTGATCTATCGATTCATTGATTAAATAATTACTAACGAATTAACTTATCAATTATTGAATAATTTGATATACTTTAATATATCTATGTTCGTTGAAACCAAAGATCCGTTCACTTGTTCAAAAATAATAAAAGATTAGTAAAAGTTTTCAAAAATCTTCCTTGTCAGTCATTACAATGAAAGATGTATTAATAAGATATTCTGGCAAATTATTTATGTATATATATATATATATATATATATATATATATATATATATATATATATATATATATATATATATATATATACACATATATATATATATACATATATATATATATGTATGTATGTGTGTGTGTGTGTGTATATATATATATATATATATGGAAGAATAATATTTTCTTTAAATGGATAATTTTGAAAAAAATTAATACATTTAGTAAATCAATCGAGCTTTTTAATTTAATTATTCACATAAATAAACATATTAATATTTATCATATAATATAGCGCAATATATATATATATATATATATATATATGTATATATATATATATATATGTATATATATATATATATATATGTATATATATATATATATATGTATATATATATATATATATATATATATATATATATATATATATATATATATATATATGATATCTTAGATGTTATTATATTTTTCTATTCTTATTTTTGGGGGATTTCGGTCAAATCTCATTGAAATTGATATAATCGATTGCTCAATGCCGGAGAATTCTCTTGGCACTTAGGCTCTACATTAATCCATTTTATTACGCTGATAAAAATAACTTTATAAAAAACTGCCGGGAAGTTTCCTTTGAATTACTGAGGGCTCATGTTGTGACCATAAAACTTTGATAAGAGACTGCATGACGACTTTTTCCAGTCGTTAAAGATCTATCACCTTCTTTTCACATCTCTTCGTCATCATTTATACGTTTCTCCCTTTTATAACCTGGTCCAGCTTTTTCCCATCTTTGTATCATAAGATCTAGTGTATATCTCAGTATTATGTGTTATATGACCGAGTGTATATTTTGGCACTATGTATGAAGTTAAGTATATAGACCGGATAAGCATCAGTTAAAAAGACAAGAAAATTATAATACTTGCTATAACTTTTGTATTGAATATATAATAAATAAATTTTTAGATTTGTAAGACTTGTCGGTTGAATTCGTTCAGTAAGAGAGCTGCTTTCCAATCACATGGTTTTGGTTCAAAATCATGGTAGGAAAATGTTAATTTTATAAATTGGTTAGGTTTAACGTGACTGGACAGACACACAGCGAAGAGTTTACTCTCCTGAAATAGGTGAGGATTGTTTTTGCTACATCGGGAGAGCAAAGTCAACTCCAGTCTTGGACTTCGACTACATTTTGACTGAATGATATTCATGTTATTTTTCTAGTCATAAATTGGAGGTAATTATGATCCTTTATCTCACGAACATACAATAAGATAGGTAAACGCGGACAAAGGTTCCAAAAAGTATGACTATAAAACGTATTGATCTGAAATTAACACAATGATGAAGTTAAAAGCCATTAATTGTTCTTTATTAGACACTCACAAGGTCGAAGATCTCTGAATTCAATTTTCAAAAAATACAACGAAAGTTTTACACATCAAATACAGTTTCCGACGTACCTAACGAATTCATGCACAGTATTCTGATGAAGAACAAATTAGTGTCTTTTGACTTCATTTTTGCATAATATCTAATTAATTAGCTGTATAGTTCGACTTTGTGAAGCCTTTGTGTAACATTTTTGATCCTTTGTGTGCTGTGTTTACATTTGAAATTTTACATTTGTGAGACCAAGGCTTTCCATTATCTCTAATTTACGACACAAAAAGTAATATGAACCGGAAATGATAGAATTAATATGTCTTGGTGCATTAATACAAATTATGCATGCGAAAATTGCCTTCCTTTGATAAAACCTCAAATGCTCACCTGCACAAGCCACTACCTGTGAAGGATCCACTACACTTCTCTATCATGGGCGTTGCAGAGCCAGTATTTTCTGAATCTCTCCAATTCATCGATCCATCTTGTATTTTGTCGACCTTGGTTTTGCATTTGGTCCCTGGGGATTCATGTTGTGAGTCATGATTTTCATCGGTTGTCTTTTGTTCTTGCAACATGAACAGCCCATTGCCATTTGAGTTTTTTATAGATTCTCTGATGTCTCAAACCCCCATTTTCTTCCTGGTATATTGTGCTGTCTTGTGATCTCTCCATCACCTGGATTCACTCCACAGAGATTCAAATGGCGGCAGGCTGATCATGTTGCAAGAATGTCAGACAATCACTGGAGACCACGGCTCACCTCGTGGGTCCCCAGAGTCCATATGCGACACTGTGATCAACAGAAAATAAGATGGTGTGGCATAATAGACAAGTTCAGGAAGTACTGGCTTCACAGAAGTTCAATATCCAACGACAGACGCTAAGAGGCTGATGATGAGGATGCAATGAGATGAATGAAATCGTTTTGGGAATGAACAAAACTAGAGTGAATGAAGGATAAATAAAATATAAAGATTGAAAGAATTAATTTGATCGAGTATTTATATTTTCATACCTGGAAAAAGAAATTTTAATCATAAACATATACGATGAAGAAACATCATTTTTTTTTCTTCTAAATGTAATCCCAAGTCTAAAAAGCTTGGTTGTACTAGGGTCAAACTCCCTTGCTTCATTAAAATTTAAAAGGTTAACAGAAGAGATTTAATTTCTTCATACAGTATTATTTCAAAACTACGTGTCCCATTTCAACTCCTTCATTAGTAGTTACTGTAAACTTGGACAAAATGAATCGACCCAAGTTTGGTTTTAGAAGTGGGAGCGAATTCGTCATCAGTTTTTGCGTACGTCACCAACTTACTGTTATTCCTGCGTGACATCACTGATTTTTGGTCCGTTCATTGTCATCTGTCATTGTTGTTATAAACAAAAATAAAATCAAAACAAAAAGCCCACTCAGCCCAATGGTTGATCCATTATTAGCCTCAAAAGCCATGAGAGAAATATACCGTTCCTGGTTGGACTCGATCCCTAGATCTACTGGTGTTTAACAGAACGTTTCAGACCACCAAACCATGGAAACACAAGTTACAATTTGGAATTTATTTGTGGTCATAAATAATATATTTTAGTCAGACACGTATAAAGATCACGGATGGATGTACAGCCTTTTTTAAATTCTTATGTTTTTATATTGTTAATAGTTTTGTTATAATTACAGTTTTCTTTCACCAAGAAGAAAAACAAATGAAATGTGCATACTTGTTTTTTTATTGAATAATTTTTCATAACAAAAATCATAAGTTCACAAAAAATACCGACAACAAATGCAAATTGACAGGGCATGACGTCATGCAACATTCTCTCTCTCTCTCTCTCTCTCTCTCTCTCTCTCTCTCTCTCTCTCTCTCTCATTCATGTCACAAATTAGGAAAATTCTCCACTTCTAATTTTAAAAATTCAGAGATGAGAAATTCTAAATTATGGCGAATTCACGATAATAAAGTCAGCTCTGGGTTCGACAATACTGTTATTAGATAACTTTATGTAAACTAGAAATCTTCGTTTCCCAATGTTGATTTTTTATCTTTCCTAGTTTTCTATGTGTTCTTCAAGAATCCTAAAAAGGCTTGAATAAAATAAACATTTGTGGAATGAGTTAATTTATGCCTTTTCACCCATGATACAAAAGGAATTATGTATAAACCGAGGCCCAAAGGAGAATAATATGGAAATGATCAAAATGAAATAGGAAATTTAGTCACGGGTGCATGAAAATTTGTAATAAAGACTCAAGGGTGAATGACACTCAAATAATCCATGGTGTACTGATATATAGTTCATGAAAAAAAAGCCAGCGTGAGTTATCAAGTGAGATAATATGTTATCTTTTCCCTTATGCTTTTATCCCTTTCCGGCAGCCGTGAGAAAATCCATTATTTTCATGACACATTCGATCACGACATGATCAAATATTCTCATGTGGCCGATCGAAATGAATATTCAAGAAATAACGCATCACTTGCAATATTTGAAATATGTATCATCTATCATCTGCCAGGTTCATTTTCGTTTGAATATCTTTCTCGGGAGCTGCTAATAAGGGCCTCGACGATAGAAGCACTACAGAAGAGATGAACTCTTGAATTCTTATTAAGGAATTTAAAGATCAAGGTGAATAACTTCTGATTGAAGTTACTTCCTTTGCACTTTTTTTTTGTATTTTTAAAGATTTAATTCACAGATGAGTTACATTTCTAATTCTATTCACTGAAAAATTAATATGAATATAAGAGTTAAAGATCATCATCATCAGTCATAGTCCTTGATTGTCCGTATTTGGATATAGACCTTTCCCAAGATTCACTTAGTAAATCGTTTTGTCACGCGTTCGTTTTGTATTCTTGCTACATGGTCAGCCCATCACTGATTTAGGTTTCTGATAGTTTTTTCTTATGTCTGTGACCCCTATTTTTTTTTTGGCTGCTTTTCAATTATACTGAGCTATCTGATGATCCCTCTACGTAAGGTTACACACAATGGTTCTCAGTTCGAGGGTCAGTTTTTACGTCAAGTTTCATGTTTCAATTCCATTGATCACTTTTCGAAGGATGCATCGGTTGTATACTCTCCTTCTTTTTGATCTACTGGCATTAACAACAATTATCCAATTAACTGCTATAGAAACAGTTGCTCTGATATAGAAACAGCAATAACTTAGACTGAACCGTGCAATAATGAGTTTCATCTTGCATTTTTATGAGTAAAATGTATTGAAAATGGCTATCATTCCCATCAAACTTAGCTTTTGTGACCGAGACAGTGATATGTATATGTAATTGTTTTGTGTTTCAGGCCATGCGATCAAAAACGTGCAGATCTGCCCGTTGTTCAGTTAGAAATAAATAGATGTCAAATTATTGTCTTAAATAATTGTGGTCGTAAAGGGTGGCGTGAAATAAGCAGAAGAGTTTTTTTTTCTCAGTAAACATTGGGTGATTCCATTTAAAGTTAAGGATGGATCTTCAGCAAATTTCTTTTTTGTTGTTATTGTTGTTGTTGTTGTTGTGATTACTGTTCCTCTGTTCGCGCTTCCAAATAGCAGGATCCCTTGTTTACAGACAGAACAAATTGGACTACTTATTTTGTGCCACCTTGTATTTTTGCTAATGATGGAAATTCCCGTCATTCGCAGTTGAGCCATAGAACTGCAATGACTGAAATTTAATTTTTCTGCAATTGATTTGTCAAGAGGTTCCGACTTGGGCATGGGGTATATTTGAAAGGTAATCTTTTAATCAAAATATTTCCTCTGTTTCCCAAATCAATTTGAAATATTGATCAATGGCTCAAAATAATGTCCGAAAATAAGTTAATTCTCTCGCCTTTTGTTGTGCTGTGATCACTAAAAAAGGGTTCTTATCTTCAAAAGTCACACACAAATGCTACCAAACCCAAACCAAGTAGACGATTTAGAATAAAATTACGTGGTAAATATAATTCCCTTACCAAAAATCTTTATATAGGGAAATTGTCAGCCCTTTATCTCTACAGGTGAAGCATCTACGCGCAACAAATACATACATAGCCAGCAAAGCCTGCTTAAAACCTGGAGAAATATATGTTGACAGGTTTGTTAGACGGTATTTAATTACAACTTGGACTTTGAGATTCGAACCATTGTTAATATGGGTGTTGGTGGCTTAACAATTTGCTGTACCGGAATGGAATAGGCTAACCAAGTTCAAAATTTGACTGTGACGGTTCTCGGTCTTGGTCTTTTCTCTAATATACTGTGCTGCCTTATGATCTCTCTATGTGAGATTGATCATGATTTTCTCATGTACACGTTGCATGGTTCTCAGTTTGTGGCTCAGTCATTTGGCGAGGTTCCATGTCTCTGCTCCACTGGGGAATATCGGGAGGTTACAATGTTTGTTCACCCTTCTTTCTAAGGACAAGTGGGATTTCCCAGTTTTTTCAAGCTCTACCGAAAGCCTGACCAAGTTGTGCGATTCTTCACTTGAATTCCTTTCGCTTTGAGAATTTCTTTGAGATTAATTGTTCTCAGTAAATGTAGTGTTCTACATTCTTCAGTTCAGCGTTTTCGATTTGAATAATTGTGTATTTGTCTTCATCATAATCGTTCTGCTGAAGTTTGAGAATGAAAAATGACCAATATTAGGTTAGGCATTTGTTCAAACAAGATTTTTTAAAAAGATAGAGATAGTACTTGTCAGGAAAACATTGAAAAATGAGTTTATTCCATAAATCAGCTGTTCTTGAAAGGAAGTTTGTTGCGTGGAACTTGTGGTAAAATCTTGAAAATCCACTTGGTCCGTCGGGAAGTGGAAAGAAAGATAAAGGACACGCCGATGGGTATTCATGAAATTATGATGGCACCAATGTCATACATCTCCCACCTAATGAGATATTTGAAGTATGTAACCATTAATGCAAACTCCATTTCTCAAGTTGATTGAGCAGGGGTTATCTCTCCTTGGGGATATCAGACACATTTTACAATTTCCTTTTCACGTCAGAATGATACATAAACGCACTTAATGTGACTATATATATATATATATATATATATATATATATATATATATGACGTGACTATATATATATATATATATATATATATATATATGTATATACATATATATAAATGACGTGATTATATATATATATATATATATATATATATATATGAGGGAAAACAATGCTGGTAATGGTAAACTGTTAGAGATACACTGAACCACACACACACACACACACACACATATCCCATTGATCGTAGTGGCTACGTGAAACTGATCAGTGTATAAACAATTTCTATTTATCTCTCTCTCACTATCCCTCAATCTATACCTATCAGCCTCTGTCTGTCTGTCACTCTCTCTCTCTCTCTCTCTCTCTCTCTCTCCATATATATATATATCATCCACAGACAGCTGTTTCGATGTATTACATCTCTTCAGTGTAGTTATAGACTTTCCATTATCCCATCCAGCACCGCTGAATTAAGGCTGAATTTTTAATTCGTGCAGGAATTCCTCATCCACCAGAGTGTTTTAATCCTGTGGAAGAGCATTGCATATATATATATATATATATATATATATATATATATATATATATATATATATATATATCCGGAATGTGTGTAGTTTTGAACATACACTCTCATCGGGGGTTATTTGGTCTTGGTATTTTTCTCATCCCATTTGGTTGTGAAGAAGAATGAAAAACAATTATGAGTCCCTTCCCAATTTCATTTCATATAATCACGTGATAGGGCCAAATCGTGTTTGACACACTGGTTCTAGTTTGATCTCTTAAGTTAAGCAATGTCAAGTATGGTCAGTATCTAGATGGGTGGCGGTCTACGGATGACAAGTGGTGTAAGCAGCTGGTGATCATGTAGACAGCCTCCAGGGGTGATCCTGTTAATCCACCTAATTAGAGAACCGATCTCTACACTTCGCTCAGTAATTTTTTTTTTCTACATAAAATGAATATTTTAATGATGGATGCGCAATTATCAAGTTGATCTCCTTGTTTACAATCTGTCAGTTATTTGCATCTCCAGAGAAATAAATTAAATTCAATCATTAATTCATTGATTTATTGTCGCTTGAGAATATGCGAGTCAGAGGGTTCAGATGGGGTTCTAGGGGGTTCTGGAACCGAATCACACACGTGCACATATACACACACACGTTACACGGGCAGAGCGCAATTATTCTTTTTTTAGTATCCAGATGAATAATTCTTTTACATGAGAATCCAAATTATCCCGAATAATCATAAATTATTCATGAAAACAAAAATGTATTATTTTGTGTTTCAACCAGTATATGCCGATTTTTTTTTCTTTAAGTTTTCAAACTTCAAATCAGAAGTTGATTTTATCTTTCCACATTAACAAAAACAAGAAAAATCCTCACAAAAACTAGGGACGTAATCCTTCATTCAAATTTCACATATCCTACTGTAATTTGAAGTCACGACCAAATTACCAGTGAGGCTGTCTTACTGACTGAGCTCAATTGACAAGTCTTATATATTAACTGAAATTTATCATACAGATACAAAAAGGCTTATTCCATTCTAATGAATTGATATATTTGTACAATTTTTTAAAATTTCTTTTGTTTATCATGTATACAATAGAAAAGCTGTTGCAATCACATTCTCTCGGGTTAGAAGTTAAAATTGAGTTTAACCCAGCACTGTTTTTACTTACAGCTTCTGTAATAAATTCAAGTTGTAAAATGCTGTGACTACTACGTAAATGAAAAATGCATTCACGTATTTCCTTTCTAGATATTTCGTATGTTCGAAATTCATTTTCTTTTTCACGTACTTATTTGTGAAAAAAAATCCATTAAAAATTCCCAGTTCAAAATCCTGGATCCGCCCCCACAAGTATTCGAGTAGAAATAATTCATTAAGTGGGTTTCCTCTATCACCGGAGATAGTCAAATTATTGGAGATCTAAAAATGATCCATTCTGACAACTCTAAGCTACTTAGAGTCGAAGAAGGAGGAAGGTAATGGGTTGTTCCCATGTTATCGCAGCGTGATACCACACCCAAGTAGTTTCCCCGTTAACAAAGACAACCATTCAAGTGGTAATTGTATCTGCTTGACTAAATAGTAAAATGTGCGTAAATATCGTCTACTAAACTGTGCCGGAAGAAGAGATCTTTGGATGGGGGGGGGGGATCAGAGAGTAAGCAATGAAGAATACAGAACGATTCAAAGATGTAGAAACGTAGGCAGACTGATTGGATCAATCCCTAACTTAACCCTTTTAGACAATCCTTCGTTAAGTGAATGCAATAATTAAAAAAATCATCGGAATTAAATATGGATGCTCAAGATGGCAAAAACAAAATTTCCCAAATCAAATAGTACAATAGACTGAATAAATAAATTTTCCTGAAACTTGCTCACACGATGTTAAAATTGGCGCACAGCCTTTGTGCACCGTTTTTAACATCGAGTTAGGGAGTGCATCTTTTTTTTAACGAAAAACAGTAGTTAATTTATAAATTGTATTGCTATTGCCTTGGGTATCACCCTGTGAGACCGAAGAGTTTTTGACCTTTCATGCACCCGTAGTCGATTTCGACAATGGCTAAAATATTTGTATTCACAAAACGAAAGCTTTCCACCCTTTAAATCAAACCTATTACGGTTTTTCTTTAATTCTTGAATCTAAGGGAACAATTCTTTCAAAAAGAAAAAAAAAATCATGATGGGACAAATGTGTCCCATCAAACAATTGATATTATAGATTATTGCCTGCTGATCTGCACCGGAAGATGAGATATCTTGGTAGGGGTTTAAAGAGAAAGCAACGAAGAATGAATACTCATATGGAGATGTTGAAGTGTAGGCGAACCGATTGGATCAATTCCTTGCTCAACCCTTCTAAGATTAACCTATTTAGGTGTTTAATCAATCAACTGCAACAGGAACAGCTCAGTTTTCATGTTTGAAATGCGGAGGTAACTTTGATTTTATATATCTATATATATATATATATATATATATATATATATATATATATGTATGTATATATATATACATATATAACGTTGAAAGCAAAGAAATATATATATATATATATATGTGTGTGTGTGTGTGTGTGTGTGTGTGTGTGTGTGTGTAACGTTGAAAACAAAGAAAAAATGTTTCGCTCCCAGAATCTTTTTATGTCTAACTGAACGTCCTAGACAACTGAGCCACGGAAACACTCCATAAAACTGTCATTTATCTGTGATTCTAAGTAACGTAGTCGGACGAATATCTCAAAATCACGGACGAATATCGACTACCCTCTTCAAAATCTTATGATTTTATATTGTTCAACGGTTTTATTATCATATTAACTGTTTTGATGACATCTTAAGTAGCAAGGTAATTTTTACTGGAAATAAAACCAAATGAAACATATATTCTTGTCAGTAGATACAAACAGTATTTTTCATAAAAGAAATTCAATTTTTAGAAAAAAAATACTTAGAAATCGGAAACGTGAGTTGACGCAATATGGTGTCTCAGAATCACTATCTCTTTCCACCTGTCTCTTTCTCTTCCACGTCTGACTGATTGCAATAATAAAGTCGACTCCCTAGGAGTCTGGCAAAAAGCTATGCGTAACTTAAAAAATTCTCATTCACAGTTAAGCCATAAAACTGAAAATTCAGCTTCAGTTAATGGTTTGATGTTTAAATCCACAAAAAGATATAAAAAAGCCAGAAAACATATTATTTCTTATCTAATGTTTGAAGGAAACTATAATTCTGATAAAGAAAAAAAAATACATTCAAGAACCAAAGTCATGTTCGAATAAAATTGTTTCGCTCAACATTTGAAATTATTGATTCAATATCATAGATTATCGCCTGCTAAAACTGTGCAGATGTTTTGAATATCGTCTGTTGAACTGTACCGGAAGAAAAAATCTTCGGGTTGGGGTTTAGAAAAAGAAGCAATAAAGGAAGATGTGCGATATGAAGAGTTGGAAACATTGGATCGATTCCTATCTTGACATTTTCAATCTATTAAAATGTTTAACCCATTGACTGCAACAGGATCAGCAGAGTTCCTGTGTTCTCAATGCAGCAAAAAGTTTGATTATACAGGGTGTCGAAGAATAAGCAGGTGGCAAAAAAGCAGTCTGCTTTTCTTATAAGCAAAGGATCCTTCCACTCAAAATTACCTACATTGTGATAAGCCGAAAAGGTCGTTGGTTACTTTGAGTTGAAGGGTCCATTGTATGACTGATTTCCATCATTTGCAGTGGAGTCATAAAACTGTGATGACTGAAATTTCAGCTAATTGCAATGAATGCCTGAATTTTTTTTAAAGTATAAAGGGAACAAAAAAAATATTAATTGTTATTTAATATTTGAAGAGAACTATTTCTTGATGAATATATATATATATATATACATATATATATACATATACATATATATATATATATATATATATATATATATATATATATATATATATATATATATATATATATATATATATATATATATATATATGATGGGGGTTTTGGTGTATTGAGTGCAGTTAGCTCAAAATGTATCCTGTACAATTGAAAAAGTTCATTTCGAGAAATCCTTTCACAGCTTCAAAATTGACAGAATTTGGACTAAAGATTTTTTTTTTTGTACGCTTCTTTTCAATGTTCGATCTTGTCTTAATTATTCTTTTTAGTTTTGTAATTTTAATATTTGATTCGAATTCTTTCAATTTTGAAGCTGTCTAATATCTATCAAACGATATATTTATCCATCTCTCTCTGTGTCCATCTATGTATCTATCCATCTATCTATCTATCTATCTATCTATCCATCTATCTATCTATATATATATATATATATATATATATATATGTATATATGTATATATATATATATAGAGAGAGAGAGAGGAGGGGATAGAGAGGGGGAGAGATAGACATATACATAACGTTTTATGGATATTTGTGCTATCATAATGGTGAATGAAACTATTGTTTCATTATTCAAGATTATCAAACAGACAATGTTTTACCGGTTGAGTTCCACGTTTTCCTCTCTACCTATCAATCTATCTATCTTCGTATCAATCTATTTATCTCTCTATCTATCTATCTATTCATCCGTGTGTGTGTGTGTGTGTGTTAGTGTGTGTGTGTGCGTAAAAGAAATTTGGTAGCGTATTTTCTCTCATACATCTTTCATTAAAAATGACGGACAGAGAACCTCTTTTCAATGTTTTACTAATTACTATTAAAAAATGTTCTTTGTCCATCATCTCTAATGAAATATATGTGTATAAATACATAACAAAGTATATGAGAATAAGGGAAAGAGAAACTGAAGGAAATTACATGAATTGCATTGACAGATATTCGGAAATAGGTGACTTAAGTGACACAAAAAAATATCTCAATGTTTAATGTTTCAAGCTGTAAACCTTTCTAGACTATATATAAATATACGTATTTATGTGTATAAAATAAAGTGTATATATTTGTATTATACCTATATATACATATAGGCGTCTTTTTTTACCCATACTTCTTCTTTATTGACCGTGCAAGTTGAAGAGGTTGACAACTTGAAATCGATGATTTTCTACCTTCCTATTGTTTGTGAACCTGCACTGTATATTATAATACAGAAATCGAAGCTTCTCTGAAACGAGTTGAACCAACCGAGGGAAAT
This sequence comes from Thysanoteuthis rhombus, assembly GCA_963457665.1. Lineage (NCBI taxonomy): Eukaryota > Metazoa > Mollusca > Cephalopoda > Oegopsida > Thysanoteuthidae > Thysanoteuthis > Thysanoteuthis major. The sequence continues at coordinate 20,218,966 of OY735241.1, forward strand.
GAACGGATTACAAAAGAAAACAAATGATGTGGAATACAATTGCAAGATAATCTTTGGTTCGATTCTACCAGAAAAGAACGGCCATTTTGAATCGCTAAAATTGGCAAAATATTCAAATGACTGGCTTCTTGTTCTAGTCCGGAACGACACTTATTTTCTCCATTCATTCATGTGGTCATCTGTTTGTTTGCTACTTAGTCAACCCCGGTGCCGAACACAATGTGTTTCTAATCAAAATGTCACTACAATTATCTCGTTCTGTCGGACATAAATTGCCCAGTTTAGTTTCATAAAGTCATTGAAAAACTTTGCCATTTTTGCAATTCGAAATGACCGGTCTTTTCAAGTAGTGTCAAAGCAAACATTATCTTGCAATTGTAATCCACATAATCATGAATATCATTATATTCTAAGTTCTACTCAAACGTGAGTTGTTGTTTACATTTGAATGTATCGAACATTTTATGAAAAAAACCCATCACATCAAATATAATATAATATTACATTGTATTCTTGATTCGCATTATATATATATATATATATATATATATATATATATATATATATATATATATATATATATATATATATATATATATATTGTGCAATTGATATGACTGTGGAGCTTGCTATGGGTCTGAGTGACTTTGAAGTTCCCAGTATTGGGTGTATCTGAGGTGGGTAGATGTGGATGTGAGGTTACTGTTAGTAGGAGGATTCTGATTCAGAGATCTGTGTGATTAGGGTTGTTAAGTTTGGTGTTAAGTCCATTAAGTGAGAGATTTTTGAGTTCGTAGATCCACATATCCTCATATCTTTCTAGAATTTTAGTTATGTCCATGGGAGTATTTTTTTTATTTTTCCAAAGATAGCAAAGCTAGCGTCCGTGACAATATATATATATATATATATATATATATATATATATATATATATATATATATATATATATATATATATAAACTCTGTATCCAGATGTTCGTGAAGAAAGTAAGAGGCAATCGAGAGTGGCTTAACTCTTGGTTATTTCCCTCGATTGTACCAAATGAATAAACACCCTTTTTTTCAAACATGCCTCTTTCTTTGGCCCCGCTTTTCAAACAGAATAAAGTATTAGAGCCGATGATGTTCCGGCTTTATATTTTGCATCACTCACACAATACAATAGCTGCAGGAATCAACTTATTTCGTGCCATATCCAATCAGGACGTGGGCGTTCATGACTATCCATAGATTCATCCATTGACACTCTCAGCAATTCCCTCTCATCTATACCTTCCGGTATTCTTTCTGTCATACATCCACTCGAACCTTCCAAGCCTACTTCTACCCCTTTTGCCTTCTTCGCACCCTGTGAGCGTTAAATTCTCCACAACTTTCTTCCTCGTTCAATGTCCCCAAAATTTCAACTGTTTCCTTCATATTGTCAGCAACATTTTTCTTGTGGTGTTTAATCTCCTCAAAACCTTTCCAACTGTTACTATTTTCTCAGTCTAGAATATTAGTAATTAGTATTAGTTGCAATATCTTGGTTATTCCAATTCTTTCTAAGGAACCGTTGACCGAAATTCTCGCCATAACTGTCAGCATATGTTTCTTCAGTTTTCAAGTGACTCTTGCTACATGTATCTATCACACCTACAGACCACAACGATGAAACTAGAGGACTGAAAAATCATACGTTTAAACTTATGTCTGAAAAACCTTTTCTAATCACTCCTCGGTAGGTTTTTAGTGGGGGTTCATTATGCAATGTAAGTTTTTGCTTTATTGATCCCTTACTTTGTGCTAGGTTGTTTTGTTTTTTTGTTTTTTTGTTTTGTTTTTTTTTTTGTTTTGTTTTTTCTTGTTTTGTTTTGTTTTGTAACATTCAGATTTTTCAGAAACAAGAGGACTTATTCAATCAGTGATTGCTCTTTTTTCCAATCTTTTTCATCTCAAAACTGTCCAGCATTAAAGTAAGCGAAAGTATGGGATCACAAAAGATAACAAATAGCCTGGAATACAATTGCAATGACTGTGCTTTTGGGATTCCGTAACAAATCGTAGTTAATTAGGCAGAATGGTTGCCATGATCTAAGATCGACATCAATTATGGTCTACTGAAATAGCTAGTCGAGCATTACTCCATTGCGAGACTCCAAAAAGAATTTATTTGGTTTAACTTTTGTTTAGCACAAGTCAACAAGTATTGGACACTCAATGAAGATGGAAGAAAACAAAAGATGTCGAATAGAATTGGAGGGACTCAGCATTTCCGATTCAGTAACGAATAGCGACGATCCAGGATTTCATGATTTGCAATCAACCAACCACAAAATCGTTTGCCGTAAATGCGAGCCTAGTTTTTGCAGGGTCTAATTCCACGTCCACTTCTGTCCTGGTGCAACATTTGTATTTCATATATAAATAAATGAAAAAATTATAAAACAACAACCAAAAATCCGACTTGAAATAGCTGAGAAATAATATGGACACCTACTGCCCGACCGAACGACGGATATATATATATATATATATATATATATATATATATATATATATATATATATATATATATATACATATATATATATATATATATATATATATATATACATATATATATATATATATATATATATATATACATATATATATATATATGTGTGTGTGTGTGTGTGTGTTTGTGTGTGTGTGTCTGTGTGTGTGTATGTATGTATATATATCTGTGTGTGAGTGTGTGTGTGTGTGTTTGTATATATATGTGTATATGTATGTGTGAGTATATATATATATATATATATATATATATATATACATATTAGTATGTATCTATTTATTAGAATGAAACTAAGTCTTGCGTATTTGTAATATAGATTTTAGTAGGCCAGTAAAAATTGACAGTTTTGTTAAGTCGATAAGAGAGCTGTCTACCGATCACTTGGTAGGGAAATGTTAATTATATAGATTTATCAGTTAGGTTTAATGTGGCAGGACAATTAGACAGATAGGATCTTATTGTTGTTACATTTGAAAACAGAGTCATTTCAAGCCTCCGACTTGAATCGGTGCTTGACAAAAATAGATGAAACCTAAAACTTGATTCAGCAGTATAAAACTATATCAACATACTTTACTGTTGAATATTCATTAAGTCCTTTTTATCCTTTGAATAAAATAGCAGTTAGTTAGAAAGTGTCGACCAAAACTGTCAATATCATCATAGCCATCTTCAACATAAGTTGTTATTTCTGGCTGGCTGGCTGGCTGGCTATGCATAGGTTACGATTACAGACTACACCAATCGTTACTAATTCAGATCTGATTTCTCAAATTTTGATTCTGGAAACCACTCTCGGATTCAAAGAGAAAAAAAAAGAAAACTCAAATAACAACACAAGATTTGAAAACATGACAAAAAATTAAAAGAACATTTAGATATTGTCAACACTGGATGCACGAATTCGGAAAAACAAAAAGCATGTTGAATAAACAACCCTGGCATTCAGATGCATGTGAATGGCTGAAAATTTAAAACATTAACTCCTTATTATGATTAGATTTTCTTGCTTATTCGGAAGTAACCGAACCTACACAAATGGTTTTTTATTGGGGATTGAATTAACAATGTAAGTTTAATCTAAATCTGTTTTTCACTTTGTGTTCGTTGATATTCATGCTTGTTTTTGGAAAATTCGGACTTTTTAAGTGATCGTTGCCCAATGATGCCATATGCACGATTACACAAAATAGATTAATATTTCCACAAGAGCAATTTCAAAAATAGCAACCGATTCGATTAATACTTTATTGATTTCAATTTTAAACAAACTCGCAGTTATAGTCATTAACTGAATAATCGTAGCGTCAAAATATGCCGTTATGTAAAAGAAATTCCATTGAAGAATATAAGGGGTCAGAAAAATTTCTATTTATGACATCATTGGCATTCTCCACCGGAAAACATCTGAAATAAAGTTGAAAAAAACTTATAAAAAATAGATTCAGGGAAATCTAGATTTTCCCGTGGAAATAATATACAAATTCTCCAGAATCTAGATGTGTTTTCCACTGGGGAAAAAGAGTAAAAAAGCTATTGATACCCCGTCAAAATATGGCCACAAAAAGGCTAAGAAATTTTTTTTCTTTCAAAGATATTTTCAGGTGACTAGTGAAAAATTGGATGCCAGTTTTCGAATATCTTAATAAAACAGTATGACCAGGAGTACTGGAACTCACAAACACACACGCACTCATATGAAAAAGGGATAGACCCCCTTTGCCACCTTTGATGACTACGGTTGTTCCATGCTCTGTTTAGAATTAACTTGATGTCAAACTCCTGCTATTGAGTTTTTGACATTATTTTTGTATTTTCAATGACAAATGATAATAATCGGACCAAAATCTAGTGATGTCAAATACGAACAACAATGACACAGAGACGTCCGCAAAAAAAAATGATGACTAATTCACTTCCTCTTTGAAAGCTCGATTCATGTCGGCTTGTAGTTTGGAATGATGACATATTGAGAAATTAATTCCGTTTTATTATTCTTTTAGATCATAATGAATCAAAGGAGATTGACACGAGCGCAGCCAAATCGTTATACATGAAGATTTGATATAACGGTTCAGTTTAAAATGATATATACAGGCTTCGCTCACAACCTGTTGGTAGAGCCTTCCTATGTGAACTTTGACCGAAATGGTGTGAAGCGAAAAAGCAATAATCATTAACTTACATCGGAAAAAAGCGTTCCCAGACATAAAATGGTGATGATGGAATGTTAGGTTGAGTCGTTGAGGATTCGAACGGTGGATGGTACTGGGAACTGAGATGAAGGAAAGAGTCAAAGAGGGGACAGATTGCCATGATAATGGATCACTGTGAAACAAACGCTGTTTTCGCTTATCAACTTTTTTCATAAAAGCGAAAAGGAAGCCTAAAGCGAACAATCGAAAAGCTTGGGCTGTTGGTACTTTGAAAATAATACGACACTATCAATTGGAAATTTACGAATAGGTGCGTTCTTTTTTCGCCTCTTCCCAATACAACAAATTAGTTTATAACAGTTATATTGACTGGCACTCTGTAAGAGCATGCTTGATTCAATATACCATCTCTTAATCCGGTATCTATGGCGGTTGTCGGTTCTAAATGTCTAAGGAACTTGGATCATACAGGGTGATTCAAAATGAGCTGAGCAGTTTGCTTCCTTGGTGAAAATGGATGCTTCAACTCAAAGTAACGGACAGAGAATCATAGAAACACAAGCAGTGTTGCCATTTCAATAAATATAGCGCTAGTTTGAAAGCCAAATAACGTTTTTTTTTTTAAAATAGCCCCCCCAAAATGACCAAAGCACACCAAAACGATACTTGAAATGGTCGAAAATACGCAAAATTAGCCAAAATGTTTAAGCACGCCTGCACTAACGGAGTGATGTTTCACTCTGCTAAACAATAAACGTGCTGAATGTAGCGCACAAAGCGCTAAATTGGGAACGCTGAAGAAAGCAGGGGGAGTGACAGCTAATGCTTTCCGTCTCAGCTAGTTCTTTCTGGTCTGCCATTTGTGATATAGATTTTGAAGCGAAAAACGTCCGAAGTGGCGTCACTGACCCACCATAGAATTGCAATCACTGATATTTCAGTCTTCTGCAAATGAATGAGTTAAATTCCAGAGCGCTTGAAAAACTCGTAGGAAACTGCGAACGTTACAGCAAGGGGTTACGTTACGGCTTCCCATGGAGATTGTATTTCAGAAACTCTCGCTTCTAGAGACTGGTAGACGGATCGATGAATGAAAAGAATCTGATCAATATCAATGATACGGTTACACAATCAGACAGCTTCGCACTTGACGCTTAATTACAAACGATTCAAACACGGATAGGCTTGTGCGCATGCGTGTCGCTCTTCATTTAATAATAATAATAATAATAATAATAATAATAATAATAATAATATCGAACAGTTAGACATCAAGACAGACATGCAAGTTCTCTCGAAATCTCCACACTTTGGAACGGCTGACATTTTAAGAGAAGTACTCTCGTCTGAGGCCTTTTGTTAAGTCTTGACAGTAAGCTTTCAGACTGAAGAACCTGTGTGCTTTATCATCATGTCTTGTATCTGCCGTCATAGACATAAGATATAGACTTTTGCGTTGCAGAGCCAATATTTTCTAAACCTGTCTAGTTCGTCTCACCATCTCATTTCCCGCCGTCTCCCGTTTTGCATTTGATCTCTAGGGATCCACGTTGTGAGTTGTGATGTCCATCGGTTTTCTGCCATTGTCATTTGAGTTTTCTAGTGGATTCAATGGTGTCACTAACTCCTGTCTTCTCACAGATATATTTTACTGTCTTGTGATCTCTCCATGTGACGTTGAGCATGGTTCCTCCATGTGCACGTTACATGGTTCTCAGTTTCAGGGGCAGTTTCTTGGTTAAGTTCCATATTTCATCTTGGTGACATTGGTTGTATACCTTCTTTTTTACAACTGATGGGATTTTTTTAATCTTCAAGGTGGAACTCGCTTTATCGGAGGCTTGCCATCCTACAGTGATTCTTCGCTTAGTTCCCTCGGTTGAGGATTTCATGGAAATTTTTTGTCCAATGAGCTGAGTGAATAATAATAATAATAATAATAATAATAATAATAATAATAATAATAATAATAATAATAATAATAACTGAGTAAAAGAATGGGATTCGACCATGCAGAAAAGTGGTATCAGCACGAACCGGAGGCAGCCCTGGAGAATGGCAACCACAAATTACTCTGGGGCTTTGACATCAAAACCGACCTCCTCATCTAGGCAAGAAGACCAGACTTGGTAATTGTAGACAAAAAGAGGAAGACCTGCCAAATAGTAGACGTGGCTGTACCTGCAGACCATTGAGTAAAGAGGAAGGAGAATGAAAAACTGGAAAAATACCAGGATCTAGCAAGAGAACTGAAAAAGATGTGGAACACTGTTGGTGAGACTGGAGGAAATCGGGATGGAGGGAAGGACTGAGACTGTACTGACCATAGCACTGCTAGGAACTGCGCAGATACTGAGGAAGGTGCTAGAAATATAAAGACTGCAACACGAATTGTTAACAGTGACCTAACAAAGGATGGGAAATGAAAGCGGGAATGTGAACCGCAGCACTGGCATGATAGGCGAAGGAGAGAAGAGATGTTGGCTGAAGACCTGAGGAGACTTATTGTCACTCAGGCTTCCGCAATGACCACTGGGCCACCGGTGTGAAACTGTAAACTGCAGTATTACTGCGACCTATGAAAACTAGGAGAGAAGCGCTGGAGATTTGAGGAGACTTGCTGTTACTCAAACTTCAGCGGTTACCAATAGGCAACTGGTGTGAGATTGCAATTAATGATAATAATAATAATAATGATAATAATAATAATAATAATTTTTTAAAAATAATAATTATAATAATATGAAAGTCCTACAATTGACATTATTTTTCTATGTAACGACAATGATATTGACCAGAACAAAAACCATGACGTCATGTACAAATAACACTGACATTGTGGCGTACGCAAAAAACTGATGACGAATCCAGTTCGACTTCTCAAGTCCAGCTCAGGTTATTTTTCTCAAGTTAGCAAATCCCATTTACAGGATCTACTAATAAAGGAGTTGAAATGGGACATAATTTTAGGAATGATAATGTATGGAGGAATGAAATCTGTTCTGTTCACCTTCCAGATTTTAATGAAGCAAGAGAGTGAGGCCTTAATGAAGCCAAGCTTATTATTTTTTTCTCTCTTTGATATGCTGTTTCTTTGATACAATTATCATTATTATTATTATTATTATTATTATTAGTAGTAGTAGTAGTAGTAGTAGTAGTAGTAGTAGTAGTAGTATTTGTTGTTGTTGTTGTTGTTGGAGGAGAAGGAGGGGAGGAGGAGGAAGAGGAGGAGGAAGAGGAGTAGTAGTTCCGTCAAAAATGACGGTATTTATGAAATATATGGATATACATTTCATACATCGATAATCAAGATTTACATGTTATGACTGTTGACATGCAATTTGATAGTACTTGTTTGGACGCCTAATTCATTTATTCGTTTGTTTTGTTTTTGTTTTTGTTTTTTTGTCGCTTGCAGCCAAACCATTCCGAAGGTATCTGATGGACCACGTCGTGAGGAAGGGGCTCTAGCTTACGTAATAGAGATTGGTCTTTTCCTAGGAGGATTAACTGGATACGCAGAAGTTTCTCTGTATTATCCCCAGCTGCATAAATCACCTCGTATACGCCGTTTGATTCGATTTTATCATTGAATGGCGGTTATCATCTAACTACTGACTTTTGAATTTTGATATTTCTATATTTATATTTCCTTTTTATAATTGGAAAGCCATCTTAAGATGTATAACTTTGAATGACAAGGAAGCATGAAGGCAAACATAAATTCTTAATGAAACAAAAACATTGGACTTTTCATTACTGACAAAACACACAGATCAGAAATTTAACGGCATCATCTGTTTTTCAACGTTCTCCTTCGATTTCGTCAGACATCTCTGTCATCTGCGTCGAGGAGCCGATATTTTCAGAAGTGCTACCCTCTATCTTGCCTGCCATGATTTTGCATATGATCTCTGGGAATGTATGTCATGGGTCGTAAAGTGGTTGTCTGACATTCTTGCTACATGGCCGGTCCATTGCCGTTTGACTTCTCCAATCGATCTTATATCTTTGACTCTCATTTTTTCGCTAACATAATATCTTGTCCTATGATTTCTCCATAATATGTTTTTAATATGCGGTACCTGAAAGCATTGTCAGTACGCAAAGGGTTAACGTTGGTGATTGTTTGAAAACCAGTGTGTTCAGCGCGATTTGGTCGTAACTAGATGCCCAATGGTAAAAGAGTGAAATCAATTTTCTGAAGGTGGCGCCCGTGATCATAAAATGATGGTTATTATCGTCTGCAAATGAGACTTATATGCCATGAAGGCGCAACCTTGCTCAGGGGTAATTGATTTCTATAAACTTTTCCAAAAGAAAACGAAATTGATTGATTGTAGATCAAATTGAACGACTTATTACAAAGAGAAATTGAAAATACAAGACGAAACAACGAATTAGCCTTATCATCAACAACCGTGAAACAAATCTGCAAAACATTCGGATTCATCAGCCGAACCCATCAACATAGGTCAAAGTTTTTAAATTAGTCTGGCTGGTTGGCTAGCTAGCTATGTTTGCACATATGACGCGTACAGGCCTCACAAATTGAGCAACGGGGATGAAATTTTGAATATTAGCTCCTTACTAGGTATAGAAAAAACATTTTTATTCTTGTTTTTCTCTCAAAATACCCCATGAATAGGATTTTAGTAGGAGGTTCAATTTACATCGTAGGTTTGTGCTAAATTGATCATCTAATTAGTGTCCGGTAGCATTCATGCTTGTTTTTAAAAATCTAAGTTTTTCTTTAGTTTATCACTGCTAAAAAATGTAGATTTTCTAGAATGTAAAAGTTATAAATAAACTTGTAACACACATACATGAAAAGCCTCTTTCTTCAAAGCATGAAATACATTTTAGAAGTGGTCAGTCGCCATTTTCAAGTTATTCAATGCTTTGTTTGAAATTAACTAGTGGTCAAATATTACTATTGGGATTATTTTCCTATGTAACAACAATGACAATTATATGGATAAAAATCAGTGAAATGCCGACAATTCTTAAGAAATAATTTTCATAATCCATTATCATCAATTTTTCCTTAGGTTCCCATCCCATTTCTGTGTCGTTCATTGCTACTTCTTGTTCATAATTCAACAATTGTTGAGCAAGTGGCGTTCAAAGGAAAAATAGCCTCTGGTGAGATTTGAATTCGAACTTTTTGTTCAAAGATATTTTCAAGGTAAATAGAGCTATTAAGATACAAAATAAGATCTACAAGGATATACACCTGATGAATGTCAACATTTCGTGCTTAACGTACTCTTCAGCTCATGGAAATATCTTGCAATATATATATATATATATATATATATATATATATATATATATATATATATATATATATATATAAGGCATAGTAGTGCCTAACGCGCAATCCCCTGAAAAAATACTTTTATGTTTTACGGTTGGCAGATGATCAAATCTAAGGCTTGAACCTACTTTTTCGTTTCTCCTGATCGCTCAACGCCATATCTATTATTATTTTTATTGTTTTCACGTACATTTATTGTTTGGTAGTGATACAATTATCTCAATATTTTTTAGATAATTTTACATGAAAGATTTTGTTCAAAAAGACAATGTTTTAGATAATTAATTGTGGTACACGTGCAGGCTATAGTGATCACTTATGCGAGGTACAGAAATTTTTTGCATGCTCAAACAGAATTTACTTGGATTATTGAGACATTTTTTATTGAGTAAGGAAGATTGCTCTTCTAGTATTTACCTCCCTTTCTTAAAGTGTGACAAAAAACAAATATGAATTGAATATTATATGTGTTTTTGATTATTTCTTTTCTTTTTCTTCCAGAGTGAAGACCTGTGAACAAGATGGCGTCGATTTTCAGCCATTTCCTTGTGATAGTGATGCTGGCCCTTACACAAACTCAGACGTTAACTGCTGAAGAAAAAACAGATATCGGAAGCACTAAGAACTTAAAACCAGAAACTGTTTTAAAGACTGATACTTTAAAATCGTGGAACAAGCGTATTACAAGCAATGGTAATGCTCTGAACGCTATCCGCCAAGCCGTTGCCAGAGGTTCAATCCCGACCCCCGCAAATCCTCTGGATAACTCTGAATACTGGAGAATTCTTCAGCTCTGGTTGAGGGATAATGGTCAACCATTGACAGCAGCCAACGCTTGGGGAAGACGAATGGGGCTTAAACATGGTGAAACCGATGGAGGTGATGAGGAACCCGAAAAAAAAGACAGACTAGATACCTGGGACTCAATGAACACTTGGGGTAAAAGAAGTCCGAGTACCTGGGATTCGATGGCCGCGTGGGGTAAGCGAAATCCCAACACCTGGGATTCAATGGCCGCATGGGGTAAGAGAAATGGGGACACTTGGGACTCAATGTCCGCCTGGGGCAAAAGAAACCCTGATACCTGGGATTCCATGTCAGCTTGGGGTAAACGTGGTGACGATACCTGGGATTCGATGTCGGCTTGGGGTAAACGAGGTGCCGATACGTGGGATTCCATGTCGGCCTGGGGTAAGCGAGGTGCTGATACTTGGGACTCCATGTCTGCTTGGGGTAAGAGAGGGGCTGATACATGGGACTCGATGTCTGCCTGGGGTAAAAGAAATGGTGAATTGGGAGCCAAACGTGACTGGGACTCTCTTCATGCTTGGGGAAAACGCGGCAAAGACAAGAAAGATTGGGATTCACTAGCCGCTTGGGGCAAGAGGAACATTGTTGGCGGAGATGGAAACCAAGACATAGGTTCACAAGTCCAAAACTTGATGAAAAGAAGCAGCGGAAAGAACTCCAAGTCAAGGCGATGATCCCCTATCAAGAGTACGAATATATATATATATAAACTTGGCTGGTAAGGAAAACAAAAAAAAAACATTGTTTACCTCTGCCAACAGAGTTGGAAGAGGTATATGTATTTACTTGTGTCTGTATTTTCGTCTGTCTGTCTTTCCAATTTTTGTCAACGTATTTCTAAAATTTTTGTATGAATTTCGATTGAATATAGTTGAAGTGTTTGAAATGGGATAGGAAAGAAGTGGTTATATTCTGGGTTGGATCCATGTCATTTTTACTGTTACTTCTCTCTACTTCGTGGTAATATGTTCATTCAATATCTCTCAAAGTTCCCAATGAATTTCGATGAAATTTTATTCAAGTGTCGGAAATTGGCCACGAAAGAAGTATTTATTTTCCAGGGTGGATCCATGTCATTTTTACAGTCACCTCTTCCTAGACCATAGATAAATGTTTATTTAATATCTCCGGAAGTTCTCAAAGAATTTCGATAAAATGTAGGTGAAGACTGAGAAATGCTCTATGAAAGAAGTTATCATATTTTGGGGTGGATACGCGTCACTTTTACAGTCACCTCTTCCTGCACCGTAGCTATATTTTCACTCAATATCTCCAAAAGTTCTAAATGAATTTCAATGAAATCGTATGAATGAGTACCTTATGGGGTAAGGAAAAACTGGTTACAGTTCAGGGTGGATACATAATTATGTGCCCTGTACGAGCTTCTTAGTTTCGGGGCCATGAAAAATATTCAAATTTTTTTAATACAAGCGTGAAGAATCTAAACGTTATTAATAAACCTGCCAGAGTAATTCATAGAAAGGTTCAAAAATGCTCTTTTGGTAAAGATAAAAATTGATAATTTTTTAGAGAAGGATTAGTGGAGTGTTGATTTTCTAGCATGTTGACAAACGGTATGGGCAGGAGCACTGGAGCACACAAACAGATAAATACACATAAATACACACACACACACACACACACACACACACACACACTACATAGAAAGGTTTATGTGAGAAAAGAAAAGAAAAGGATAGAAACAATCACCATCTATGGTTTTCAACTTCTAGGATTTCCCTAGCATTATGAAGAAGCTAGCACTCGTAACATATAACAAATCTTATAGAAAATTGAATTACGTTAGTTGTGCCTTTCGCAGCAAATAGCTTCAGCTATCCCTGCTTCGATTCCATGTGTCAGTTTGTCACTTACTCGGGAGGTTTGTGATATGTACATTAGGCCTAGAAGCAGCAAGTACCCGAAGTGGCATCACTCACTTTGCCCTGCACTATTTTACCCATAGCCCGAGTGGAGATAGATTCATGCCTTTCCCATAGGTATTAGAGCAAAGAAAACACAATTTGCCTCAGCCGGAGTTCCAACTCAGCTCGCTGAGTCCATTTTCCGTACCGTTATCCATTAGGCCACCCTGCAGCCCCAAAAAGAAAAAAACCTTTTTTTAATACGGAAGAATTATCGTAATCTGCAAAAGAAATTTTTCAACGTAAAACATGCAAAGTGTTTTCACGTCTCTGAATTCATTTTATGAAAGTTTTTATGTACCATGTCTTTTTTAGGCTGTGGGTGATCATGAATCCCCACGGCCTCCCTTCCCTTGTCGCAACTCCTCCTTATCTTTCCTTCCTCAGCGACTCTTTTTATCTATGCCTTCCGGTATTCTTTCTGCTTAAGCCCTTCAAGTAGTTTACTGGCTGCCTACTTCTGTTCATTTTGGTTTCTAAGTGCCCAATGGGCGTTCAATTCCCCGAGCTTAATTATGTCTCCGAAAAATTCCAACTGTCTCTTTCTTATCGTCAACCAAGATATGTCACGTCGTTTAACTGCTTCCCGAATACTTTCAGGCCGATACCTTCAGGGAATACGCCTCTCACATAAACCAGGTAGAATTGCTCACTGCTCTATGTCTCTAACTTCGAAGAGGATTTTATGAAATAACGTAAAAACTACCGAGTTGATCTAAAAGCCGTAAATAGGCTTAGATGAGAAGTCTAGTTATGGACTACCTACGTAGCAAAAATAACATATTCTACAATCCTGCACTTGCAATGGCCCTTCGCAAAATTATTGCAACCTATCATTTCCGATTCAATGATTGTGAACTTGCTCTATTATTTCAGTACTCAGTACCCAGTACTTGGTAATTATTTTAGTATTTTAGTGCCCTCAACCATAATGAACAACTGGTTGTTTAAAATTGTAAATTTTAGCTCGCCATCCCCTTTAAATGAAATAATTATTTTAAGTAATTACTGGAAGAGTAGTATCTATGTTATACATATACGACACATACATATGAGGGTATTCGAAAGCAAAGTCATTACCATCGTGCAAAAATAAAAACGAAGGCTAAGAAATACTAATATTGAAATTCAGATATATTTGTCCTATCATTTCACTACACAGCAAAATCAAAAAATTAATTCCTTTACAAGTGATTCTGATGGATCTTAATATCTGTGTTTTTCTTTTTTCGATGAATGTACAACTTTATTTAAGTTTCTATTAGTTATACATCGGTATTGCTGGTCAATAACCTTCTTGACTGAGTAAGAAACGTTACGAATTCTTTTGTTAAGAATGTTAGCACGGCCAAAATATAACCAATAAAAGAACAAAAAAGCAGTGTGTTTGCCAAAAAGAAAAGTAGATATATCTATATACTTATTATTACCATGCTTCGAGGGGCACCATTGATATTTATGAGAATTTCCTAATTTAGGAACCTTCTATAACATATGCTAGAAGCTGCACACTACCTTAATCCGGTCCTGGATATACAACATTTTTTTCTGAATACTTTGTGTTGGATGCCTTCAGAGAATGTGTTTCTCCAACAACCCAGGGAAAATACTTACATTACCATCACAGTCAATAATTAAATATCTGTAGCATCAAAATTTAAAGTCATGTGAAAAAAATCACATCAAAAAATCAATAAGGTCAGAAAGTGAATTCATTAAACGATTGGTGTCTTCCATATCAGATAAAAAAAAGAAAAAAGAAAACACCTATGAACATTTACATTCTGGTGAATCCAGATGTTATCAATTAACCCGTCAGGATAAGACCCCAAAAGGTCGAATGGTCTTTTTTTTTTTTCAAAAATAGAAATAAAAAACTTTTTCAAAGGGGTCTAGTGGAGTACTGACGTCACTTTTCAAGTCTATGCCCATACCAAAACATGCACATAAAAAAGGGTAGAACCCCTCCCCACTTTTGGGGGCTACGGTTATTCGACTATTCCTGAGATGTCAGATATATTTGCCTTATTACTTGACTGTATTAATTTCTTTGCAAGTAAAAACTGTGCGTATCTTAATATTTATGAGTTTTTTTCTCAATTCGAGACACTTTTTTTAACACATGTCAGAGGCTGCGCACAGCTCAATCAGGCCCTGAATATGATAAACTGTTTCCTTGAACACATTTATGTGGATGCCTTCAGGGAAAACACTTCCTGAACAAACCAGGAAAAATTGTCTACAGTGCCATGTTTCCAACTTTTAAGTGGATTCTATAGGGAAAAAAATAACCGAAAATTTCTAAAAACCATAGACGTACTGAGATATGGAGAAGGTAAATAGAAAACCTGATATTTTCTGTACAACTAGGAATTAACGATAATTCATTTACCGCGTTGTACAATGTACATAATCTATAAATGTTAGATTAAATTCCCTGCGTTGGCAGAGTTTAAAGCCGTTCATTTGTTTATTTACAAGGAAAATAACATTCACACCAAAAGACGGTATTCGTAAAATATGCTTCACATTATTTTACAAGTCCTCAGAGGGTGTAATTGTTAGCACGAAGAAGGGTCTTCAGTAAGACAAAATTTTGCTGTGCACTTAGCAGCTAAGCTAAGCTGTGTGATTACAGGTGGAAAGAAATTGGAATGTAGTTGCGCCTATTCGAAAGGATAGTAGCAAATTGAACCTTCGGGTTTACTCATGTAAATATATTTATGCAATTAAAGTATACTAGAGTTGTGCATTTCGGTTAGGTTCAATGTTACAACTCACAGGTGACTATCGGAAGGGTGCATTGGTTGTATACTCTAGCACTAGTGGTATTTTCCTGTTATTGAAGGTTGACCTTGCTCCGCTGAAAGCTTGCCAGCCTAGTGTGATTCTTCATTTGATTTCGTTGGCTTTTGGGGACTCGTTGTCCGTGGAAGACGTACTGGTTTACCTTTTCCAGTTCTGTGTTTTTGATTGTTGAGTCTTTGTCTTCAACATGTTTGTTTTGCATGATATTTATTTTACTGAATTTCATGTGGAGACAAACATTCTTGCTTTCTCAGTTCAGTCTGTCAAGCATCATCCAGAGGTCATGAAGGTTCTCAGCAAAAAAGGACGGTGTCGTCTGTAAATCCAAAGTTGCTTAAGTATTCACTGTCTGTTCTGATTCTTCTATTTCTCCAGTCTTGGTTTCGTCTCGAGGCAGGGAAACATGGAAGATAACCAGGGGACTGACCTTTAAACTGAGAAGCATGCAGCATGCACAAGAGTGAATCATGCTCAACCTCACATGGAGAGATCACAAGACAGCACAATATATTAGAGGAAAAACAGAAGTCCGATATATCATAGAATCCATAAGAAAAATTAAAAGGCCACAGGCTGTTTGCGTTGCGATAATTAGTCAAGTTCAGAAAATACTAGCTCCGTGACGCCCACGATAGATAGGTCTGGCGAATCAAGGGGAAGGTCTTTATCCAACAACGGGGGCTTAGAGGCTGATGATGGTGAGTGTAGTGCCAGTTCCAAAGGTGCATGTTTGGAATGGGTCGGACTTTATGGTGATGCCATGATTGACAAATAAACTGATATATTTCAAAGTAATTTGGTGATATCTCTTCAGTGTTGTCAATTTAGATATTTTATATCTACATTTAGAAGTCAAAGGAGATAATTTATAGAAGCTATAAAGAAAGATCTAATCCTAAATATTCAATTTATTTTAATTAGATTTCTAGAGAGCCGCCGATCCAAACAACTTCAAACCTGAGACTACACTGCCTTGTGTATTGACTAATATGTCTGATGAAGGTTAACTTTGTACAATGACCAGTGGCCGTGTTACAATTGTGCAATGTCACAGAGACACCGATATGTATTCAATGCAAGGGTTGTTGGTGAAGAGATGAAATATATGAAGAGAAAGAATAATGATCAGAGAATACTGTCACCGATCGTTCCTTCAATTGTAGATAACTTTATTGAAGCAACTTTTTACGTTTGGAATTTACCTATACTAACTATAATAACGGACGTACATACAAACAAGCAGAATATTACTTTTTTGATAGTTCTTTTAGTGGAGGGTCAATTTACAGAGACACTTTAAATTTCGGACCTTTTCCAGGGATCACCTACCGAGAAAAGGTGAAGTAACTCATTGATTGATCATCCCCTTTTCTCGTTCTTGCCACATGATAGTTTCTATTGAGTGACAAACCAGACTTGTTCTCCTCTTGTTAAATTTTGATATGGTAGCAACACAATCCAAAATCGGTTATTGAAGATAAAAAGAAAAGACTTGTGTGAACGTTTTCATTCAGACTACCCACTCAAGCCAAGCTAGAAACCTGTCGTGACTCTTACAATCATTCTAACAACCATGGATAAAATAATTCAATAATTGGTGCGAGAGGTGTATTGGTTGACGATGCGAAAATGAAATTAGTGATCCGGTTTCAAACTCCGGTTGTTTATTTTCACTTAGCTATAATGCTATTGGAGAAGATATAGTATGATCTATTTCCCCTCCTTATAATGGGTGAATAGGAATACAGACAGACTTCTCCAGCTCAAGGAAGGCAACCAGTCTAGAAGAATGGATAATTCTGATTCTGAAATCAGGGAAGTAAAAATATTGAAACATTTATTGTTGCGTGAAGAAAAATGTACAATTTTTACGAAAAAAAAGTACACATCAAATCATAATATTTACTCAATATCCCAGCCAGAGACTACTGCTTTATCAATGGTTTAATAAACATCATAATTCTTTAGAAAACCCGTTGTATATCCATCGATACCGCTACACATCCCGGTAATTTATTCTTAGTATATTTGTAATATAATTTACTGTAGATATGTAAATTTTGCTCAGTTGGTGAGAGAGCCGCCTAGCAATCACTTGATCACAATATCAAATCTGTAGAAGGGAATCTTAATTTTATGTATAGGTTTGGTTTAACGTGACGTGACAGACAAACAGTAAAGAGCATTCCCCCTAAACTTGGTGAGGTTTTATTCGTATAGGTACGGTATTTGGAAACCAACTTTAAGGTCCTTTTGGCAGTCAAACTGATGCCAAAACGTATCGCCGTACGCTTTCCTTCGAGCTATCAGCAGAACTGAGTGGTACTTTCTTCCGACTGGGCATGCTAAGAAATCCTTACACTTGCGCCCTGTTTGGATTACTTCAATATTGAAACAGAAAGAATCCTTCTAATTAATACAATTTCATTTTCAATTCTCTTCAATTCTCTAACAAGCTCTTGATTTTTTCTTGAGTTTTTCATTTTCTTTCGATTTTACCGGATGTTTTTTGAAATTATAATCGCCATCAGCCTTTTAGCGTTTGCCATTGAACCTAGACCTCCCCCAAGATTAGCCAGACCTCTCTATCGTGGTTGTTGCGGTGCCAATACTTTCTGAATTTCTTTAGTTCGTCACTCATTTCCATATTTTGCCGATCACGGATCCCAATATGATCTTTAGTGACCTACATTGTAAGTTGTGATGACCAGTGGTTATTTGACACTCTTACAACATGACCAGCCCATTAACGTTTAAGTTTTTTAATTAATTTCCTGATTTGCCGGCCCCCTGTTTTTTCTCCAATACATTGAGTTGTCTAGTGACCTTATCATGTAATTTTGTGCATGGTTCTCAGTTTGCAGATCTGTCTCTGGATTAGGTTCCATGTTTCAGCTTCATAAGGGACTATTGGGAGGAAACATTGGTTGTATACATATTTTTTTGGATTAATGGGATTTCTGTTCTTGAATGTTGAGCTAAGCCTGTCCAAAGTTTTTTCACAATAATAGCAATCAGTGGATTAAACTGGAGATTAAGTAACAGAAAGTTTTCTCAATGCTACAACACTTCTCTCAGTATTCTGGCTGTTTATAACTATTCTAAGTACTCCAACAATGATTGGCGCAACTCTTATTTTTTTTCACACCTCTTGTGGAATCTCGATGTTTCCAGCTTTCACCGAAGATTGCTAAGGATTGTATTATTTTCTTATACGTCGGTGTTTTTGTGTGTTTGCTCATGTGATTGTTCCAGCACTCCTGGCGTTCCCCATTTGTCTGCAGACATGTAAATTGACGTCTCTACTACAAAAGGCTCAACTTTTTTTTTTAAAGAAATAGCTTTTTTGATCTTTTGAGAGTCATATTTTGATGGGTTTATTAATATCTGAATTCTCCCCATTTTTTATGTTTTCTAGTGAATAACGCCCGTGATGTCATGTCAATAGAACTTATTCTGACAATATTTATTCTTCGATGAAATTTTTTAGAAGATTTCAAATTTATGACGGTACGGTTGTTCAGTTACTGACTGTGATAGCGAGTTTATTGCAGTTTTATTTAGTGGTCTATTGGGCGAAATTCAGTATGACGATCCTTCTTGTTTACGAGCACTAGATTTGGTCCGCTAACCTAGATTATGTGATCTGCGTGAATTTAGTAGTCCTATAAAATCGGGCACGATTGTGGATCAACACCCCACTCCAGTGGTTTAGTCAGCAAGACTTGCTCGCTAACCATTGCTGTAGAACCAAAATATGTGTCCCTTAATCACTTATCGGCTTACAACCAAATTACGTTGGATATCAAGGTTATCGTATAAGTGCTGAAGTTGAGCAACGTTGTAACTAGATTACTGACCAGATGTAGAAACATCAAATACCGTAACCAACTGAGGGCCATGAAGTCTCTTGTGGTAATCACGTTGATCCTTCTGACGACGAGACCGATCCCTACACTATATATGAATGAACGAACGAATTGAGACCACAAGACAGCACAGTACATCCAGGAAAAGACATGAGTCAGGGACATCATAGAATCCATTAAAAATCTCAAATGACAGTGGGCTGGCCATGTTGCAAGAATGGCGGACAACCGATGGATATCACGGCTCACGACATAGATCCCCCGAGATCACATGCAAAACAGAACACAAGATGGGGAGATGAACTAGACAAGTTCAGAAAGTACTGGCTCTGCGACGCCCATGATATAGAAGTGTAGCGAATACTGGGGAAGGTCCGGGTCCAACGATGGACTTTAAAAGACGACGATGATGATGATGATGATGATGATGATTGCAGAAATTCAAATGGGGGGAGGAGAAACAACGCTCGCGTTCCATGGCCTGTCTACTACAGAGGCGACTCACCAAGCCGATTGCCGTCTCCACTTCCCGCCATGACACTTAACTATTTGAGTGAATTCTATTTAAGCGAGAATGATAAAGCCAGAATTGATATTGGCAGTGAACATTCTCAGGAGAATTCTCGTTTATTCTTCTAATCAACTGTGAATTTGTTTGTTTGTTTTTTCAAAATATTATCCATAAAATTTGACGGCTTCCACAGAAACAAGGGAGATAATAAAAGACACCTACAAGAGCAAAACAATCTGCTACTCTTTATTAGATAGATTTTTGCTTGACTTTTTTGATACAACTGAATCTCGATCCTCTTTCTATCTCTTCTTGGGATCGATCAAACTATAATCCTGTGGGAGACCGATATTGACAGTTACATGATGCGTAGGCGTGGCAGTACTCAGGTCCCATGGCCTGTCTGTCACTGGAGCCACCCACCAAGCAATCGACTTCCGTCTTCACCCCCCAACACGTCACAGCGAAGATTGAAAATCAAACACACGAAGCCTGGAAATAATCACTCATCTCGTATCCGTATTCGCTCTTCTCCGATTAAGTTTATTCGATGTGTCATTTTATGAATGGCATGATTTTATCACTCATTCAAGAAAATGAACTCAGCGAGACGAATTCAAAGTCTTGCTAAGTCGATTCATTTCCACTTCACCCAGATGTCTGGGAAAGGCATGAATCCATGCTATGAATAAAGAAGTGCAAGGAATAAAAGTGAACGTCCAACGTCCACAGAGCACATACTGGGCGAAAGGTAAGAATTTGAGATAGCCAACCGCCAGAATCTTTTTTCTGATGTAGTCAAGAAGAAAACAGAGAGTGTTGCATCTGACGTCAGGCCAGCCAGAAGGATGTCCAATTGTGAGTCAAACTGCCTTAGGGGGCTCCAGTCCGTAATGAAATCAGAGTTTTTCTTCTCCTAGCCCGGTTACTTTTTCACAGTCAGATAGCCCAGTTTTACCAATAGTTGGGAGACGGATGAATTCAAGCCTTTCCCAATGGAAAACTTACTTATTCCATTTGCTGAGTCGTTACCGACTACGTTAGCTGCACATCCATAAAACACATACGATCAGGAAATTAACACAAACTCCACTCACCAAACACGACCAATATCAACTTTCACACGGAACAAAAACGGTGACCCACACCACCGTGCTGCTAATAGGTACTGGGTCGCAAAGTATGTGGTAATGAGCAGCGATCAAATGATATTATTTAGCAATATTTCTTTGTAAAATAAAAAGCATTCTTCTCCTCGAGGTTGCCAATATTGATAGGATTTTTTAATTTTTGAAATTCTGGGAGTTGCAATCAAATTTGGAATACAAAAATTAGAAACATCCGAAAAATTGTTAACACTGGACTCAGAAATTGAAAAAATCTGAATTTGCAATCTTCTTACTATTTTGATAGTTTCATACCCCGACACCATAATCAAAAACACACACGTGTCGAATTTTATATGATACATAGAAATTTCTTCCGCGGACAAGATCGGTGATCGAAACCGTATTAAAAAAAAATTAATATCCTTGAATTTTAATACTAAATTCGTGAGTTAAACCTTTTTAGAAATTTATCAACTATATTCTGGTCATGATTGATACTTTCTCCATCCTTACTCCGCCGTTGTCGCTGTTGATATTTAATTGCAGTGCAAAAAAACTGGAGTAAAAACACGCTGAAGCATACTTTTTTTTTGCCAATCAGAATTAGCAATTGAATTATCAATGGTTACCGGATTTCATAGAATATAAAACTCCCAGTCCCAAATTTCAGCTGGAAATATTTGAAGAAAGAGAAATGCACATTCCTGAATCTTTCTCGTTCATCAACAATTTTTTGTTTTTCGTTCAAGTACAAACCAATTTGGGGAAGGTTTACTTATGCCTTTTGGGTCATTTTCGTGGAAAAAAAAGGTGGGGTGTTCACCATCAGTCTTTTATCGCCATTCGTTTGACATTGATCATTCCTAGAATTTGCCAAATATCTCTCTCATGGGCGTTTTGGAGCCAATACTTTCTGAACTTATCATCTTCGTCTCTCCATCTTATATTCTGCCAGCCTCGGTTTTGCATGTGATCTCCGAGGATGAACGTTATGAGTTGTGATGTCTATTGGTTGTATACCATTCTTGCAAATAGACCAGCCCATTGCCATTTGAGTTTTTTAATGGATTCTATAATGTCTTGAGCTCCATTTTTTCCCTGATTTAAAATCTATCGAGTCAACATTCTTCTCAGTGCATTAACTGCATTATTAAGAATTTCAAGAGAACACTGCAGTTCACGTCGGGATATCCTGCTGACATTTACAGCCACCAGGCACCGGGGCAGAGGATTCCACTCCACAGTTGATCGTAGATATAATGTAATATTGTGTAACAATGTTCAGGAAAAGGCCGGCCATTTGTTATTGAACAATTGTAGCCACTAAAGATGGTAGAGAGTCTTTCCTTTTTTTTATATGCGTGCGCGTCTTTGATTTTGTATTGCAGCACTCTTTGCCATACTGTTTTATCTATAGACTTTAAATTGGCATCAGTGCACTAGACCCCTCCTTGAATGATTTTGGAAAAAAAAACTCTCTTCCTTTTGGGACCTTATTTTGACTGGTATAGTTTATTATAATATCTAAATTCATCTGAATCTAGATGTTTATATACGTTTTTTTTTTAACTTTTTTTGATGTTCTCGAAGAAGGAAATGGCAACGATATCATATAAAGAATTTATTCTTCGATTGAATCTTTTTATGCAGCATCAAATTTTGACGCTACGGTTATTCAATTATTGATTGTGACATCGAGTTTTATAAGATTTCTTTTTCTTATTTGTCTTTTTTTTTTCTTTTCTTGCAGTTTGGAGAGACTGTCGTTGAAAATGGATATGTCATGGTTTGGGGTCAACCACAACACCAGCAACATGTCCAGAATGAACTTAGAGAGAAAGCGGTCTTATATTATTATTATTATTAATATTATTATTATTATTATGAGTCAATAAAAACTGCAGTCGAACTTGTTAATCTTTTCCTTCTTATTCCTCTTCTTTGTAATAAACTAAAACCAATGTTTCTCTTTCCCACCTCTCTCTCTCTCTCTTTCTCCCCACTACGTTTTTCCCCTCCCTCTCTCTCTTTCTCTGTCTGTGTGTCTGTGTGTCTGTCTGTCTGTCTGTCTGTCTGTCTCTCTCTCTCTCTCTCTCTCTCTCTCTCTCTCTTTCAAACTGGATACTGCTAATATAGATGTGAGTTTTCAATTTTTCCAATCTTGAAGTCACCGTCAAATACGGAAAATTGAACAAAAAAATTCTCAACAGACGAGACTTGACTTTAAAACAAAGCTCCTGGGAGAAATTTTGTAAAAGATCTCACCTCACAAATACTGATCAAACACCTTGGACTTTTATCAACCTTATTTTCATCTGCTATAACTCTTTCAAACCACCCTATATAGTCGTTCACCGGTAAATGAATGAATCAATCTATATCATCAATGAATATGTTGTATCGATGAATTTCAATACATAGCTCTGTGCAAGTAACTACCATGTACCCTTGGCCCTTCAACAACACCCTCTCTCAGAGGCCCTGCTCTATCAATTAATTGATCTGAAAATAGAAAAAAAAACAATCACATTCAATTCTAACCTTGGTCTGGTAAACCATCAAAATCTGCGAAGACCTTGAATTTCCTTCTCTTGATTCTACAAATATGATGACGCAGAATAATCTCTTTAAACGAATCAACCCAACCTGCGCTAGGAGAATCTCAATTATTCCTCCCAAGGATCTCACCACAACTGAAGAAATGTTTATATGCATCTTGATAATTCGATATCTGTTTATTGTAAGAAGTTGACAACTGCCAAGCATAATTGTCAGCACCACAAAGCATTGAAGTGTCGAGATTGAAGGTGTTTTGATTATTGGTTTCAAAGAATGCTTACTTTATGTTTGACATTAAACGAAAACAGTTTTCCAAAATAGTATCTATAAATTATCTCCTTTGACTTTTACTCTCTACTAAGTATTGATAAGGCTTACACACAAGATTTTCATTAGAAACAATTTTTGCATGAAAATTATGGTGGGCTGCTCAACACACCATAAAAACCAACTCCTTCTAAATATTGCACCTTTGGAAGGGGAATTACATTAGTGTTCAGAATTCCGATTTTAAATTCTTATTTTGACAGTTTGGCATTCCATACTTTCTCAGCGATAATTATATCATTTTCAAAACGATTTATCCATCTCCACACGAAGGTGAAATCTGACGCAAGTTAAAGGTTAGTGTGGGGATTCGGATGTGTCCGTGCGGATGATTTAGAACACTCCAGTTTCATAGCCATTTACCTTTTTGGAACGCCCTAGGCATCAGGCAATGAATTTGACCCTAACCAAATAATTGCAATGGGGAGTTGCTATATAGGAGGACGGCATCTCAGAACTGGACTCATTACTTTAAGACTTTATAATCTCAAGAAATGATCCTTACTTCTTAAATAAAAGGAGTGTTCAGTTTATTAAATACTTTTTTTAATCATGAAATGGTCAGAGCAAGATAATTTAATCAAAAGTTATTCCCCTTGATAGTGACATTCAATTTTTTTTATGAATTCGAGGCTCAAAAGCATTTTTAAACAAAAAGTGACGACAATGGTATACGATTCGATACTCAACAACAGTTTGATCCGGTTCACACAACAACGTGTCAACGCAATGCTTTTAGGACATGGCTGGATATCCAAAATTTTCTTGTATCTTAATGAACAGTGCGATTTTCTATCCGTAACCATGGACTCTTGCTCTTAAAGGTAGTGATTTGCTCATAAAGATATGTCCTACCCAGCATTTGAAAAAAATAGACTCTTCGACCATAACGAGTTTTTTAGTTTCATTTCTCTTTTAAGACCCTCTTAAAGAATTAAAGTACAGATAGTTCCTGATTTCGAAAAAAAAAAAGAAGCAAAACGTAGATATGGCTTTCAGCTTTTATTTGGTTGCGAGCAATTATAGACGCAGACATCGTCCTGCTTACCTTTCTACACCCCACTCTCCTGTATGTTCCACCACCACAACCCCCGATAACTCAGCCTGACATCCGATCCTAACTGTTGTGGGGGTTCTTGGTACACTCAAAAAATGTTCCCGTATAAATTAATGGTACACGAACGGCTTTTATAGGGATGCTTTACTTTTGTATAGCAGGAAACGTGTATATAATCGTGATATTTTTTACGGGGATTAACTAGTATTTGATAAGTTTAGTTTAGTGTGGTGAAAGTCCACAAATATGAGACAACCGGGGGTATCGAAATCACTTTAGTGATTCACGGCAGAATTGTGTTGGATACATTAGTTCTCGTACGATCATCGAGGTTAAGCAACGTCATGCCTGGTCAGCATCAGGGGATTAGGGAATAATGGAGGATGTCTTTAATTTGCATTAGTATGCGTCGAGTAGAGATCGGTCTCCCCCTTAAGAGGATTAACCGGATCACCACATGGAAAAATCCATCTGGGAATACCATTTGCCTTGAGCAGCTTGGGATCTGTAGATTGATTACTGAGTCTTATTGAAAAATATTCATTACGTCGAATTCAAAATCGTGCACAAAAAATAATTACACACTCTGAGATTGTTGCACCTATTGACAACTAAAAATTGGAGGGAATATTGGAGGAGACCGATCACTATCCTAAGCTCAATAACGTAAGCCGAATCAACCTCTATGTCCTGGCTTCAAGTGACAATAGATAAATAAATGACCGTAGCAATGAGTTTTCGAGAGTAAACACTATTTCAGAACGGGCCTCTCTTTTAGAATTATTTGCTATGGTTTCAGCAATTAAATCTCACAAGTTGTCTATACTCTTCAATTAGATCGTAGTCTTTAGGGGGATATTGCTCGCAGCCAGGAGTTAGTGGAGAGAGTTATTGGTTTGAGTTTTTAAGCGTCGAGCAGATAGAAGCCCTCCTCTGCAGGATTAACCGGATCGCAACAAGGGTCACTACATGATTCTCAGCCGCTCACAGCACCCAGTATTACCAGGAAGTCACCCATCAAGGTCCTGACCAAGCTTGACGTTACTTAATGTCGATGACCGTACGAGAGCCTGTGTGCCAAATGCAACTTGGCAGCGGAGAATTATTATTCATTTCAAATAAAGCAATGAATTCTATATGGACTGAGAGATTTTCAGCAAGAATTCAGACGAGAGATTATTCTTTGAAAGAAGCAGCTATTGTTACCCTGTAGATGTGGTATGTATAGGGTGTGTCATAAACAACGCACAGCCAAAGGATAAGAAGGTAGAACTGTATGCTATAATATTAGTCATGTGGCAACATTCTGCTCAGAGACAACAAGAATCAGCAGCTGTAATGATTGCATCATTCGCGAACCTCATTCACGCATCCATTATCTTATGTTCTATCTGCTATTCTATTTTCCAATGAAAGGTTTATGCAATGAAATAGACACGAATCTACATCCAAGTTAATCGGAATCACTTTCAATATCGATTGTAAAGTTAAAATCTATGTGTGAATAGCATCTACTTGGAATTTTTCCGTATTTGTGTCTTTGGAGGTAAATCTTTGAAGATCCAAAATCGTCAAAATACGAATTATCAGAAAATGGTTGCATTCTTTATCGAATGCCCCATATTTTAAACCCAATTTAGAACTAATACCTCATTGTCTCAATTTCAGACTTGTTGATTTCACACCAGAAATATCTATGGAATCCCAACTGTGGTGTATCACGTAATAGAAAATCTCTTTTAAAGTATCAGTAAATACTTCGATATCGATTTCCTATCAGAAGTCTTTACGAAATCCAACAGTTTAATCCATACATTTTTTGTCGCTTGCTGCTGGGCTATGCCAGTTGGAGATTTTTCGGTCTCAGGGGGAGAGCTTTCGTCTCGTGCTATTGAGCACAGTGTACAAACCGTTCCCTGCAGGAAGGTTTAAATTGATTACCGAGAGATGCCCTCTACGCAATCCCAGCAGCTTACAACAATTGATATACCCAGTTGGTCTATCATCTAGGTACTGACCAGGACCAACTTTTCTTGACTTCGGTGATCTTACGAGAACCGGCGTATCCATCAGCATTTGGTCGTAAATCGAACCTAACTTTAAAAAAACGATCCGAGTTCTATAACTTTGGTTCTTTGCCTTTCAATTCATAGAAAAATTCGCATTATGACACACATCAGTTACTATCCAGAATGTTGGTGTCCTTTGATTTCCAATAAACTCCTCCATGGCATCTTCAAGCATAGTTCCCTCCAAGGTGTCCTCGTGTGCCTTCAATAACATGGTAATTATTAATTATACATATATTTATAATTATCAGTTTAATTATAATGTATCATAATTACAGTAATTCAAAATGATATCTTGGTTGTTCCTGCTAACTAGTTAGTCAAATACCACTTTGCACCTCACAAATTTCCTGTTAGAGAACTATGTAAAGAATAAATAAAATCTTTGCTAAAAAAGTCACTTCATTGAATGAAATCATACTTTTAAAAGGATAAAAGATACAAAAAACAGACTTTTTAGCCATGAGAGATTGGCTGCGTCAAAATCATCTTGAAACAATTTCAGTTTACATCCGCACATGCTTTTATCACTAGAAGAAAAATTATACATCATAAGATTTTTGCACATACAGACTACTAAAAATTAGAGGGATCACTGATTCCGAGATCTTTATTGGTATTGGGTTGGGACGAATTTCCTGGCAACTGCTGAATCCATCTTTTCAGAAAATTTCAAGCCTTTCCAAGCTTCACACTCTTCCAAACGCAGCACATACAATCAGCTTCTTCACCAATCGACAAATCATCAAATTCAAATGAAAAAGCAACATTTTCTGTTCGAGTATATTCATTCATATCTTATCGCTCGCAGCCAAAACAGTCAGACGATTCAGGGTTGGAAGATGCAGGCATTGGCTTGCGTTGTTGTGCGTTGTGCAAAGATCAACCTCCTTACATTATCCTTAGCTATTTAGGGCATCCCAAAATGGTAAGCCAATTACTGACATGGTTTGACATTGCTTGAGTTCAGTAATCGTATGAGAATTGTTGGTTTCAACTTGATTTGGCTGTAAGTCATTTGTGAACAGATCACATATTGTGGACAACTCGTGTCGAAAAGATCGGGAAGATACATGAAGACCAGGTATATGATTGCCAATCGTTCTATGAAATGCAGCATTCACTTTTCAAAAAGAACCTTCAATCTG
The DNA here is from genome assembly GCA_963457665.1 of Thysanoteuthis rhombus. NCBI lineage: Eukaryota > Metazoa > Mollusca > Cephalopoda > Oegopsida > Thysanoteuthidae > Thysanoteuthis > Thysanoteuthis major. The sequence continues at coordinate 20,247,179 of OY735241.1, forward strand.
AAAAATAATCAGTTTTTTAATGACACATCCTTTAATTGACTTTAAGTCTATGATTCTAAAGTTAAAATTGGGGTGTTAAGAGCGAAAACGACTCTTTCATTCAAACTAAGCTGCATTAACTGATCAATTAAAAGTGATACAATGCTATTAATTACTAGTTTTACAACATTGTTCTTTCATTTAAAAATGGCAAAATTCAGTGGTTAAATCATCACATTTAGTGGTTAAATAACTGAATTCAGTGGTTAAAAAAATGTGTGGTCTATGCCCCGAATTTCACTTTTAGAACTAAAGGTACCATTGTGATGTTTTATTCATACCGCTCACATCGATTACTTCAATCAGTGTCGGGTTAACCTTGCTATAAAAGTGGGATTTGCTCTTGACCCTACATTTTCAAAGATCCAACGCTAAAGCTTGCAAGCTATCGATTCCGATTCATTGATTTGGCATTTTACCTATTCGAAATTAAAGTCATAGCTGCTATAAAAACACTGATTAATTTTATCACCGAGATGTCAGACATATTTGTCGTGTAATATGGCAGTAAAAAAATGTTTAAAAAATAATCAACTCACTAAGTAAACAAAAAAAAAACGTGTATTTTTATGTGTTACTTTTTTTTATTAGGTCCGTTTATAACACGTTTTAGAGGCTCTGCATTAGCTTAATCTTATGCTGGCTTTGATTACATAATCTAATAATCGCTCAGTAATTTTGAATAATTAATAATTGAATATATTAGTTTCTCATCAAAATCAATAATAACCAAGTACGGATAATGACTATGTTTAGGTCCGCTAGCATCTTTTGCATTAATTGCCGTCACTAGCAAGTATCAAAATATGAGTTACGTCCCTTGCTTATGATTACCAATCAAGACATTTTCGACTAAATCTAATTGTTTGTAGTTGCGTCTAGATGTTAGAAATTGCAATTTACATGATATCAATTAAATAAGTATTTTTTATTTAATCATAATCATAATATGAGTAATAAGAGGTGGATCTTTGTCGATTAATTGCGAATTTTGTTAAATCGAATGTCACAAGAGAAAGGGCATTTTCTACCTTTTATTCTACTGTTTTCAAATTCAAATTCAAATATGTCAATGCAAAAGTATCTTTGATATAAAATGAAATATACATTTTTATAAAGTAAAACATCAAATAACATTTGGTTAGGTTCAAAAAAAGTAATCGTCCAGTTTTAATTCTGAACTGCCGGAGATGTTTATAGTAAGAAACAATTTTTCAATTATTTCATTTTCTGTACAACATTCAAGTTCACACGCTTTCTTTTAACTTTCGTCATTTTGAGTTGTAAGGATTGAGAAATGTTTCTATGAATCAAATAAACATTCAGAAATCGCAGATGTTTCAGTCAAAACAGAGCAAAAGCCTTCCCAACTTTTGCAGTTTTATATCCAAAATTAAGGGGAAAAAATCTAGTTCTTCTATAAAATCATCTAAATAATTATACAAAATCAATGCAAAAATTATCCAAAAATATTTAGATGTTCTAGGGAGCCATCTGGAAATTATCTAGAAATACACTATATATTAAGCCTTTATTCACTTTTTTCTATGACAAAATATAAGAAATAACAACAAAAATTTGAGGACTGAGAGGTTGAAAAATATGGAAGCTGTTTTTCTTTCAAATTTTGATGTTTTAAAAGATTATAACCTTCATTTCATCGGGCTTTTTAGAGAATCATGCTCAACTTCACGTGAAGAAATCACAGGACGGCACAATATATCAGGAAGAAAATAGGAATCAGAGACACCACAGAATCTATTAGAAAACTCAAATGGCAATGGACTGGTCATGTTATGAGAATGAAAGACAACCGATGGACATCACGACTCATACATGGAGAGATGAAAAAGACATTATCAGAAAATACTGTCTCTGCCCTTGATAGAGAAACGTGGTGGATCCTGGGGAAGGTCTATGTCCAACAATGGACGTCAAAAGACTGATGATGATGATGATGATGACGACGACGACGACAACGACGACGATGATGATGATGATGATGATGATGATGATGATTATGCAAACAAATCTGAATATATCAAAATTTTGCAAATAAAATCTAAAAATATCTGAAGCTCATCAAAAAATATCTAAACTCATATCCAATATCTAAAAACAATTTCTTTTATCCAAGTGCAACAAAAATATTTAAATGTACATATAAAATATCTAAATTGGCATGCACTATTAAAGTGTCCGCTAAATCCGAAAGCAGTTATATTGGGGTCCGTTAAAGCAAGGATTACCGTATTTAAAACAAACGTTGAAGAATGTAGTCACACTCAATTTGGTACATAACGTATTACTTGGATTTTAGATATATATCCGGAGAGTCTAGATTTTTGTACGTGTTTCAAAATGTGTTTGACGTAACCTTCGATGAAGACTTGAAAATAATATTTGTAATGCTATTCTACAAGATTTTCATATTAAAAAGAATTAAGGCATCTATAGTCGGACTTTCAGGGTTCTTTTGTTGTAAATGGGCAAGGGCACAAGGTACCTCTTCTATCATCTATCAAAAGTATAGAAAAATATCAATTATTCCCTTCGAACTTCGCTTTTACGAACAGGACCGGGATTATTTGAAATCTACTTTGACAACAGAAAATTTCCACACTTCAATCACGAGAAGTAAGAAAAATAATTACATATGAATATCACTATTCTGGCCTGAAGAGCATTATAACCATACTTTTCATAGGGAACAAATCAGAATATAACACTTATTACCCCTGAACAAAAATCGTGTTGCACAGTGTAATCCATTCACTATTGATTTGACAGTATCAAATATTCGCCCTACCGTTCCTTCTGCTGGTATTCCGGACCTAAAATACAAAAGATTCAGCCATGTTTCAAATATCATTTCTCAACGATTTCTTATGCGTTATTTCATTCAGGATAAAACTGACCTATCGTTCAATTTTAAATTATCTTGAGTCAAATTGCTTGTGGCAATCTGTTGATATCGACGAAGACATTATCTATTCCCCCCTTGACATCAACCTTTGGCTTTCAAAATGATCTACCTTCAGTAATTGATAGATAGATAGACAAACAGATAGATACTTAAACAGGAGCAGAGATTTGTATGCGATAGATAGATAGATAGATAGATAGATAATGATAGATCAGGCCTTCAGGCTGGTTAGGCCAACAAACAAGTTTATATCTGCTAATATATATGAGTGTGACCATTTGTGTGGCCAAAATAGATAATGAGTATTGATTGATAGATAATGAACAAACTTTGACTCGTCCTTTGACACTCAACACTCGTTAGGGTTTTAACTTCAGCGACTATGATTTCTTTGGAGGCTTCCCAGGACAACAATGCTGCAGTTTGAGCAATCGGTACTGGCATCGTTTCACGGCTGCTGTGCGTGTGGACTCAGAGCATTAGTCTCATTAAAGTCTGGCTGATTGTACTGCCGCCATTATTCCTCCATTTTCCAACTCATAACAGCTTGGAGCATGATTAGAGTTTCCTTCAAGTTGTGCATGTCTGTGTGTTCACATCTTTTACAAACAGCCGACCCACGAAATCAATGTGTACACAGAAGATTACAAACCCTAAATCATTGATTATTCATATACTTATAATCAATTATGTGAATATGAAAGTATGTGTTTGAATATGAAAGTAAAATGACAATATTGGAAGACTTTAAAAACAAATGATTCTTAATTTTGTCAAGAAATAGGTTTAGCAATATATTCACTATGTATAATAATGATATTATTATAGTTAAAGAAAATAATTTCTCACCTAACTGCTTCTGTTAACTAGGCAATAGGTGTTTTAAATACTACAATTATTTCGACATTGCTTTACATAAAAATAAGATATAATCTTTGATATTTTCTCCCGTGGAACAACCGAAGAAAGTACTTCAAAGTATAGATATATATCCCAAATGAATACCTGACTTCGAAGGTTACTATCATACTTGTATAATATTGAAAATGTCAAAACAGTTTTATTAGCCACGATTGGCTATGCCAAAACTATCTTGAATCAATTGCAGTTTACCTTCTCAAAGCATGTATTGTTGGTTCTGCTCACGAAAGGCAGTATCAAGAGTGATCGCTGAAAAACAAAGTGTAAGCTTATATGATTAGATTTGATCTTTAACCGTTATAGCTCCAGTAGTATAGTACCTATCACCGTTCTCAAAGTAGAATGGAAGCGAGTTCAAGTTGCCCCGAAAGCAGCTATTTTACAGTTATGACTGTCTAGGCAATAGTCATGGGAGATTAATCTGCCAAGGTACTTGCTGTGGCAAGATACCCTACACTTTTTCTTGGGATCTTGCAAGTATATATGTTTTTATTAGGATTTTGCAGAATTGAAAAAAAGGACTCAGTGAAAAGTTTTTTTAAGAAAGAAAAAGGTGGATTTTTGGCAGTTAAGAAGGGTCTACCAGGTTGGTTCAGATCCCCAACATTTCAAGTGTGTGAATCTTCTGAATATGGGAATGAATTATGGACCTTATTTTCGGGACAAGCCAGTCGGAAATTTAACACCCTGATACGAGAAGTATCCAAGTCGGGTGTTGAGAAATGAAAAATATTTTCGCTATAGCAGCCAAGAGGCAAAAGGTTTTCAGATTCAATATGAACAAACGGATGAAATAGAGCAAGTGCTTTCAACCAGGAGGGAATCTCTTCCCTTATGGAGAGAATTCCAGTCTTTCAGAGAAGGGATGGGACCACATATTTGCATATTCAAACTGTTGATCTTTCTATTAATTACATTTCTAGTCTGCACCTTTTGAGTCAAGCAATCTTGGATGAGAGGTGACATTCTGGAATATAGTGAGAATGGTGCCCGAGTAAAAAAAGTTGAGAGCCACTGAAATAAACAAAAAAGAAAGGTCTTATTGGAGTCTTTAAGAGAGAGTGAAAAAAAAAAGGAAGGAGAAAGCGACGAAGAAAAAGAATAACAAAAGGAAGGCGATAACAGAAACGAAATGACGAATAAATATCAACTTCAACAGCGAAATAAAAGGACACTGTTAAAGGAAGAAAGAATGAAAGAAAGAAGTGTATCTGATCAAGACATTGCTGTTGTACAGTATTACTCAAAATGGTGAATGGTTAACCAAAGGGTGTACAAAATTGTTTTGGATTCATGAAACTAGAGGTATAAATGACTTAATGTACTCAGATATTCATATTTTTCAATACATAAAAGGTAATTTCTGTCGTAAACATGTTCAATAAGGGAACATTATTTCTAAAAATATGATTCCAAGTTCTAAGATTTTGCTAACTTGATTTAAACTAGGAAGATTCTAATCAATTATTCTGTGTATGAAATACTATGATAGAGGCTTGAGGGCGGATAACTTTGAAATAATTCAATAACGACTGCTGTAGCAGAAAAAATAGATTGGTCTGATCAGTCACTCAATAGAAACCGTCATCTGACCTATGCCTTCAGACACCATGTCATGTTGAGGTAATCGATTAAAAAAATTGGTAAAGGGTTGACCTATTGTTAGGAGGTGATCACAAAAAATCCCAAGTTTGAAGTAATAAAAATAAGCTTGAGTGATACCAGTACATACTAGAGGACCAATTTTACATAGAAACGCTGTGCTCAGACCAGGAAGTTATATATATATATATATATATATATATATATATATATATATATATATATATATATATATATGATTGAGTCATCCACAGACAGCAGTATCGTTGTATTACAAATCTTCAGTGTGACAATAGAATGTTTATTATCCCATCCAGTACCAAGAGGAAGCTTCAGATCCAGAGTCTGATATTTCATCTCTGCCCTACGCAGAACTGGATAGTCAGTAAGGTTGAATTTAAGCGATATATTTTACTTACGCACAATACCCCATCCACCAGAGTGCCCTATTCCAGGGTTGGGATATATATGTATATATATATATATATATATATATATGTGTGTGTGTGTGTGTGTGTGTGTGTGTGTATATTAGTATTATTATACTCCTAGCCACTATCAGCAACTCTTAATCACCTTCTCATACTTATATTAGATATAAAGATGCTAACGCACCGAGATTATTAGGAGAATTGAGCATTAACATCTAAGATCATGTAAAAGTGAACTTTAACCCCAGGTGGAGGCAAATAAAAGTAGATATATTCACTGAAACAAAACCCACCAAGAAAAGCTGATAGACCGACATCACAAATAGAAAAAAATGTCTGAAACGTTTCCAAGTAATTTATAACAACTAACCAGGAATCCAATTGTGGGAGATATAACACAAACAGAGATCAACAACTAAACAAGGAAAAAGAAATAAATATAGTTATGGATAGGTTAAGAAGTCCTAGATTGGTATTCGAATATATCAAACCATTTGCCTGAAGGAGACCAAAAGAACAGATACATTTTTTCACTCACTCTCTCTCTCTCCCTTTATATATATATATATATATATATATATATATATATATAACAACTCTTCAGTGTGGCAATAAACTATCCAATATCCTATCCGGTACTACGAGGTAGGATCGAAATCTTCACGTTAGACCAAGAGGCGGGCATTTTACCCCTGCCCTACACAGAATCGGACTGTCAGCAAAACTGAATTGTGATATATTTACTTACACACAATCCCCCATCCACCAAAGTGCTCCATTCCAGAGTTGAAAGAGCATATATATATATATATATATATATATATATATATATATATATATATATATATATATGTATGGGATTAGACATTTCAAGGAGTCTTGACTTACGATGAGTGTAATGTTATCCTCACCGTGTTCACCATGGCAAATTAAATCGATACATTATGAAACCTTTTAAACTGTCGCTTTATGTCGGCTAATGGAGATATCAATCTGCAAGATGGAATGGCACTGCCCCTCTTCAGCAGATAAGTTTGGGCAATTTCCCAAGATGCCAAGAATCAGGTGATATCGGTATTGGTGTGAGGTTGGGGAACGGCTGCAAATTGGTCACGGATTCCATATACATTTAAATTTCCTAAACTTTACTCAGCACTGGACACTTACTGAATTTTATTTTGGTATTCCTCGGCTTGGACTGATGGGAATTGAATGTATAAACACATATGTGCACTCGCGGAGATGGATGGATGGATAGATTTGTTCATCATCATCATCATCATCATCATCATCATCATCATCATCATCATCAGTCTTTTAACGTTCGACGTTGGACATAGACCTTCCCAGGATTCGCCACAATTCTCTATCATGGGCGTTGCGGAGCCAGTATTTCTTGACTTTGTCTTGTTCATATCTCCGTGTTCTGTCGGCCTCGGTTTCTCATGTGATCCGTGGGGATCCATGTTGTGAGTCCTGATGTCCATCGGTTGTCTTCCGTTCTTACAACATGGCCTGTCCATTGCCATTTTAGTTTTTTAATAGTTTTTATGATGTCTCAGACTTCCGTTTTCTCCCTTATATACTGTGCTGTCTTGTAATCCCTCCATGTAAGGTTGAGCATGATTCTCTCATGCGCACGTTCAACTATAAGAGGGGTGATCAATGAATAAGTTAATTTACTTGCCTTTTTTTTTTTGACAATGATCGCAAAGAATTTCAAAAAATAAGTGTAAATACTGCCGAACACAAACTAAGGAAACAATTTAGCATAAACTCATACTATATATGATATTAAAATAAAGGGGTACAGAAAAAAAAAACATATATATATATATATATATATATATGTGTGTGTGTGTGTGTGTGTGTGTGTGTGTGTTTGTTTTCACCGTATTTTTCTATTTCGATTCAGTCACACACACAGATATATATATGCACATAGTCGCAAACTAGATGTTTCCATATAAAATGGCTCTACATATATTCGGAATATATTCTACTCCCACCCCTGGAAATATATCTTTTTGATCCCCACAAGAGAGGTGGCGTGCCTCCCCATTACCCTGAACCCTCTGACTGGTCTGCCTACGAGCGATAAGAAATGAATGAATGGCTTGAGAAATTACTTGGTGATTCAATAAAACAATCGTAATCAATCAATATCAACCAATAAAGTGGTCCCTTGTCAGTCCACTCAACCAAGGAAGCAGACACACACGCTCAAATGACGTTGACAAATGAAATACATTACATGTTTCGACATTCAACTACAGTCAATCATTTGTTTACAATTAATCAGTACTGGACGCTTTATTTCATTTAAAAAAATCATGATTTTCTTTTTCCACAAAGTGCAAACAACATGTCACTTTATATTTAATTCTACGCCGTTTTTGTTCAAATATCTTATCACTTGAAGACATCACAAATAAGATGTAATCTTCTCTTTGTCTAACACTAATATTTTTAGACTATTCTTTCAATTTTTGCAATTTGTCTTTACAAAACGCCGGCAACATCTGTCACCTTTTTAGAATTAATTTTTACTACTTTTTATTTTGAATTTTATTATTTTTATCACAACTTTGACTATCACCGTTACTGCACGACTGAACTATCATCGATATTTTTTAAAACTTTTTTTCGTCACCCTTATTTTTAGTTGTTCTTATCGCTGCTTAACTGGGAATGTCGACCAACGACAGGTACTGAACAGTGCAGAACAGAAATGAAGTAATGAGCTCTTTGGGAGATTCGAACTCACGTCCGTTTTGCCAGAGGGAAGCCTGGTTAAATAAATCATCCTAAACTACTGAAGTTTCATTAGTGGAAGAGTTCATTTCTCCAAATGATTGGAAGGAGATATTTTTATTAGCAATATTCTTACTTTTAGATGGAAGAGCCTATTGTTACAGATAGATGATGTTCATTATATTAGTAGACTAAGTGACACCCATGAAAAAAAAATCACAGATATATTTGAATTTTTATGAAACGATATTGTGGGGAAAAAAAAAAGGTGAATTTGTTTGAGTTGACGTATCCATAGTTTCACATTGTGGATATGAGGTAATTTTATTTGCAAAATTCTTACCTTTGATTGGAAGAGTCTAATATTACGAACTGCAAATAATGAAAATCACACTGTTCATAATTAGAGTTGTTATCAGATCCTTTATAGTGGGTAAGGATCGAGCCCATGAACAACGAACAGCGAGATTAGTTTGCTGATCATTGCTATACGGTGTGCATCCTGATTGCTTATTTTTCATCTGAATTATTAACATAAGTTTTGTATCAGACAAAGACAATCGATGGCCATCGCGACTCACAAAATGGATCCCCAAAGATCACATGCACAACCGAGGCTGGCAGAGTACTAGATGGATAGACGAGCTGGACAAATTCAGAAAGTGCTGGCTCTGCGACGCCCATGATAGAGAAGTGTGGCGAATCCTGGGGAAGGTCTATATTCAACGACGGACGTTAAGAGACTGGTGATAGAAGAAGAAATCAAGCGGAGAATCACTTTAGGATGGCAAGCTTTCGGCAAAGCAAGCTCAATTTTCAAAGAAAAGACGATCTCAATAGTCCTGAAAAGAAGAGTATACAACCAATGCATCCACCCGATAGTCACTTATGGAGCTGAAACATGGAACTTAACCAAGAGACAGACCTACAAACTGAGAAGTATGCAACGTGTGCATGAGAGAATCATGCTGAACCTCACATGGAGAGACCACAAGACAGCAAAATATGTCAGAAAGAAAACGGGGGTCGGGGACATCATAGAATCCATCAGAAAACTCTAATGGCAATGGATTAGTCATGTTGCGAGAATGAAAGATAACCGATGGATATCGTGACACACAACATGGATCTCCAGAGACCACATGCGAAACCGAGGCCGACAAAAAACAAGATGGAGAGAAGAACTAGATAAATACAGAAAATACTGGTTCCGCAACGCCCATGATAGAGAATTGTGGAAAGTCTGGGGAAAGTCTTTGTCCAACGACGGACGTTGAGAGAATGATGATGATGAAAAATAGTGGCAGATCCGATGAGGTTCCCGCTAACAATAGTCACCATGGTTTGCTTGCCAATCATTGCATACGATGGGCACCCTGGACTATTTCTTTTTTTTCACATGATTTACTCGTTAATTTCAGCGGGGGAAAAATCATGAATATATTTGAATTGGAATCTTTCCTTCCCTTCTTTGTTTTAGAAAAAACCCGGAAATTCGTTCTCAGGGGTAATGCTTAGTTTGAAATAGTCGGTAAGAGGTATCTCTATCAGCGAAATTATTACCCCTGAGTTGATGTTCATTACAAGAGTAAATCATAGTGCACCTTGTTCTTCTCTCCTTCTAATGAATAAAATTAATTGTGCAGGTACACAATCAAATCTCAGAACTTTTCAAAACCGGAAAGACCTGAACAGTGAACCTTTTTTTTTACACGTTGAGATTGTTCAAATTATCCTTTTGACGATTTTCAAATGCAATTTCTCTATCGTACACTTCACAGTTTCTGATCCCAGTGGATTCACGCCTCCAAATAACGCTCAACAGGGCAAACATTTAAGGGTCAGATTCTTTAGAAATGAATCAATTAAACAAAGCAAGTCTGGTTAATCACTCCATAATAACCATCACCTGACCAACGCATTTTAGCAACACACCGTGTCCGGGTGATCAGTTAAAAAATGGAAGAAAAGGAGTGAACAATGATTAAGTTACTTCTTTTTCTTATTGTTGGATAGTGATCACTAAAAGAGTCAGAATTTTCAAAAACCAAACAATACAATATGAGAGATCAGCTTAGCATAAATTTACATTCAAGTATCCCCCCCCCTCAGTAAAAATCTTTTGGGGGTGTTCAAAAAACAAATTTGATAAGGAGTGGATGTTTAAATTTCCCACGCTCTATCTACGTACACAGCAAACAAACCAGCCAGACCAACTTAAAAACTGAAGAAACACATGTTGACAGTTTTGATTGAAGGTTTCTAATAATAAGTATTTTGCAGCATTCTACGGTCGGTTTTTAGCTTGTAACAATAATAAGTAGAATCGAATAAGTATCATGATGAGCGAAATGGTACATTCTACTGTATCATCGCAAAGTTGCTGATTGGATTGTAAATTGATTTATACTTCAAGTTAGAGCATTGTAACGATATAACGCTAACAAAGCTGAAACTAGTATGTGCTTTTATTTTTTGTGTTTTTTTTTCACTGTAACATGCATACGCACGAACTAAAATAGGATTATTATGATATAGATTCCATCGAAGAATGAATATGGTGAGAATAAATCCTGCTCACAACATCTCTGGCATTTTCCACAGGAAAACCTCTAAGATAGACTAAAAGAATATAGAAGCATCTAGATTCCAGAGTGATCTAGATATTAATGATAAACCTGTCAAAAAAGCTTTTTAAAAAAGTCAAAAAGGCATTTTTCCCAAAAATCAAATTAAGACATTTAGAAGGGGTTTAGTGGAGTATTGACTCCAATTTCCAAATTTGTAGACAAAACAATATGATCGGGAGCGCTGGAACACACGAAAGCATGAACACACGCACATATGACAAGGGATAGAACTCTTCGCCTTTATTTGGTGGCCACGCTATTCAATAGATAGCTAACTTAAAAACAGTTCTGGTTGACGATTGTTACTGATGCCAATTTCCATGTCTGTAGAAGAACGGTAAGGCCAGGAGCACTGGAACAAGCAAACGCACAAATACATATAAAAAGGGATTGAACCTTTGCCACATTTGGTGGCTCCGGCTGTTCAATTTCTCATCAGAAAAAAGTAGGATGTTTTTTCTGTTTCCATTCTTTTTTAATGCACCCGTTTTTATCGCTGTTTCAGTTTGAACTTAAATTATTTAACCCTCAACATTTCCACTGGATAACCTCTAAGAGTTGTAAAAGCATCTAGAAACATCTAGATTCTTGAATGATCTAGATGTTAATAATAAACCAAATGAAGGCAAAGGTTACCATCCCTTTTTATTCTTACCATATTCATTCTCCGATGGAATCTTTATTATAATGATCTAATATCTGTCTGTGTTAAAGAAAAAGCAAAAAAAAAAACACATTGTAGCCTCAGCTTTATTTGAATGAAAATAATCAGGAAAAAAACAAAGGAATCATTGAATAAAAGAGGTCATTCAATAGAAACCCTTACGTGATCAACGTCTTTTGGCAGCACGCTATGTTGGGATGATCATTTGGAAAAAATGAAAAAAGTAATAATCAATTAATCAGTTGCTTTTCTCGACTTCCGTTGGGCGGTGATCACTAAAAAGATCTAGATTTAAAGAAAAAAACAAATTTGAAAGCTGCTGAACACAAACTAAATTGTCAATTTATCATAAACGCACATTGTAAATTGAACCTCAACCAAAAACCTATTTGGAGGAAATTTGCAGAAAACCTCTTCTAGATATAATTAGGAGTGAATGTTAAAATTTTCAGACCTCTAGCTCCCTTTGTGCAGCCTGTACGGGTTATACGTGCACAGATAGTTAGCAATCAAGACTCACTTGAAAACTGAACAAACCTATATGGACAATTTTTGTGACAGATTTAGTTGACTGTATCAAACAATTCCTGAGATTATTCATATAATTCTTCACCTTGTTATTTCATGCTTTTGAAAATGACTGTAGTATTGAAATAACTATTGGTGCTAGATACTTCTTATCCGGAAAACCTGTGACCAGAAGTACTCCAGATTTTAGAATTTGCATATGCATCATGAGATATACATAAGAAACCCAAGATATCTTGATTTACATTACAAGCCAATTCTTTAATTAGAGCGTTTACAAAAAAGAGCGTTTTTTAGAGTGTATTTGAAAAATGGTGGTGACAATAATTTGTTTTGATTGGGACTTTAAATCAGAATGATTTAAATTCCTTGGAAATCGGTCTCAAAAATCTCAGTATCATACTTCAGATGAGTAAGATGGTGAATTTAGTCACTTGTCACATTATTTTGGCTTCTAAAAATGTTTCAAGTTTTGAAACATTCTAGTTTTAAGGTTTTAATAAATGGGTAATCAACCACTGGAAAAAATAGCTGTTGAAAGAAAAAATAATCAATAAAATAGATCGAGGGATGGAAATCGGATGAAGTTCAACTTATTTTTAAAGAGTGATCACTTTTTCTTTACACTGTTAAAAGGGGGGGGCTAATATTGGAATGAGAGACATGATAAAAAGGGAGTCAGATATTAAAAAGGGACTTATATTAAAAAGAGAGGCTATTGTTAAAAGAGAGGCTAATATTAAAAAGATAGGCTAATGTTAAAAAAGGGGTAATGTTGAAAAGGGGACTCATGTTAAAAACAGGCTTATGTTAAAAAGGAGAGGCTAATGTTGAAAAGAGAGGCTAATATTAAAAAGGGGGCTGATGTAAAAAAAGGGGGGCTAATATCAAATGTGAAGTTAAGAAATGGGGACTTATGCTAAAATGTTAGGATGTTGAATTAAATTTGATCCCAAATGATACAGCCAAACCATGAAAAAAGAATAAAGAATATTCTCTATTCTTTATTTCAAATATTTTGTGTTTACTCTCTGCCGAAGACTGACAGTCTGAGTAGACTGTTGCGATAAAAAGCAATTAAAGACAATTAAGATGTAAAAAATAACAGTGAAACATTAATAATAGTTGACAGTGCTTCATCAAATAAGAAAATCAGTGAAGACGTCTGGTTTAATCCCAAGTTTGATATATATAATTCAATTCCTTGTTAATATCAAAGTTGAATAATCACTATTGCTTCTCCTTGGCGCTAATCCTAAATTCAATTAATTGATTTACATCAATTAGTGAACAATTGCCTAATGAATATCAAAGAGATTATTGGCTTTGCATTCTTTCCATCCGGCTTACACTATTCATATCTATCAATCAGTATATCAATTTGTTTACAGAATGAGAATAAAGAGTAAAGGGGAATTCTGAATGGCTCTTTGAAAATGTTATCATCATCATCATGATTATTATTATTATCATTATCATTATTATTATTATCATGATTATTATTATCATTATTATTATCATTATTATTGTTGTTATTATCATGATTATTATTATCATCATTATCATTATTATTGTTATTATTATCATTATTATTATTATTATTATTATCATTATTATTATTAATATTATTATTATTATTATTATTATTATTAGCAATCTCACACCAGTTGCCTGGTGGTAACCGCTAGAGTTTGAGTGACAGCAAGTCTCCTCAAGTCTCCAGCCCTCCTCTCCTAGTACTCATAGGTCGCAGTAATTCTGCGATTTACAGCTTCACACCGGTTGCCCAGTGGTTAACGCTGAAGGCTGAGTGACAATAAGTCTCCTCAGGTCTTCAGCTAACGTCTCCTCTCTCTTTCGCATATCATGACAGAGCTACGATTCGTTGCAGTCCTTATATCTCTAGCACCTTCCTCAGTGTCCGTGCAGTTCCCAGCAGTGCTGTGGTCTGTACGGTCTCTATCCTCCCCCTAATCCCGATCTCCTCCAGTCTCTCCCTCAGCGTTTTGGGGACAGTTCCAAGTGCTCCCACTATGACCGGTACTACCCTGGTTTTCATGTTCCACATTTTCTTTAACTCCCTTGCTAGGTCCTGGTATTTTTCCCTTTTTTCACCCTCCTTCTTTTTTACTCTATGGTCTGCAGGTACAGCAACGTCTACTATTTGGCAGGCCCTCCTTTTTTTGTCTACTATTACTAAGTCCGGCCTTCTTGCCTGGATGAGGTGGTCAGTTTGGATGTCAAAGTCCCACAGTAGTTTGTGGTTGTCATTCTCCAAAACTGCCTCTGGCTTGTGCTGATACCACTTTTCCACATGGTTGAATCCCATTTGTTTACTTAGTTCCCAGTGTATCATAGTTGCTACTCTATCGTGTCTATGCTTATACTCCTTCTGGGCGAGTTGGCTACATTCACTAGTTATGTGGTTTACTGTCTCATCTCTTTCACCGCACATGCGGCATTTGCTGTTTGTCTGTGTTCTGTCGATTTTTGCTTTTATGTAGTTTGTCCTTATGCTTTTGTTTTGGGCTGCCATGATGAGCGATTCTGTTTCTCTCTTAAGGTTTCCCTTTCGTAACCACGTCCATGATTTCTCGTCTGCTATATCTTTTATCTGTCTTTTAAACTCGCCGTACAATTTTTTCCCTTCCCACTTTTCTTTTCTAGTTTGCTGTACTGTTCCATTGTTTTCTACTTTATTGTTTGTTGCACTATCCCTCGCGCTCTTTATGATTTCTTCACTATTTGTTTGTACATATCTATCTAGGACTACTTTAGCTCTCTGGACACAATCTTCTATGCTGATGAGCCCCCTACCACCTTCTTTTCTCTTAACGTATAGTCTATCTGTATCATCCCTAGGGTGTAATGCTTTATGCATCGTCATAAGTTTCCTTGTTCGCCTATCCATTGATTGGAGCTCTTCCTTTGTCCATCCTAGGAATGGTCCTGTATACCTAACTACTGACACAGCCCAGGTGTTCATTCCTTTTATTAGATTTCTGCTATTTAATTTGGTTTCTAATATTTTCCTTATCCTTCTGAGGTATTCTCTCTTAATTTTCTCCTTCATCTCTTCCCGTTTTATCGTGTCACATTCAAGGACACCTAGGTACTTGTATCGGTCTTGTGCAGTCAATGCCCTAATCTTGTTGTTGTCCGGAAGTTCAATTCCCTCAGTCATTGAAAGCCTTCCTTTGTGCATCACCATGATTGCGCATTTTTCAATCCCAAACTCCATTCCTATGTCCTCACTATATTCCCTCACTTCGTTGAACAGAGTCTCAAGCTCTCCCCTGTTTTTTGCAAACAATTTAATATCGTCCATGTACATTAAGTGGTTGACCTTTCCTTTTGTTTTAGAGAAGTGGTATCCTTTGCTGTTTCTCAGGATTCTGTTAAGCGGTATCATTGTTAGAACAAATAATAGTGGGGACAACGAGTCTCCTTGGAAGATTCCCCTTTTTATCCCTACCTCGGCTAGTTTGTCCCCTGCGGCTGTCAAATCTACTTATTATTATTATTATCTTCTTGCCAATAAAAGTAAACGTTGACTTCATAACAGTCCAATTACACTTTATAATAAAAATTTGTTTTTTAGACAAGAATTTTCTTTCGTTGCCAAAAATAAAAAAAATAGCATTCCAAGGAAAAATTATAAACCATCACCACTCATACATACTGTGTTCGGTGTGATCAATTAAAAATGGGAAAAGGGGGTTAATAATGAATAAGTTACTCCTCTCACCTTGTGTTGGGCTATGACCACCTGTATACGGTCTGAATTGTAAAAAAAAAAAAAAAAAAAAGTAGGCACAAAGAAGTGACACCAATTTAGCATAAACTTACAGTGCACATTGAATCCCCCACTAGATACCTATTTTGGAGAGGAATTTTCAAAAAACAAAAAACAAATTTTTACTCATTGAAAGCAGCATGTGTGAAAAAATTTCAAATTTCCACTATGAACGGTGAGAACTGGGCGGAGTCCGGATAGATTGACTGAGAGATATAAATCTCAGAACACATGGATAATATAAACTCAACAACAGTGATGAAACCAGTCTGTTGTGATTAGCGATGATTAACATACGAACAAATTAAAAAAATCAATTACGTTCTCAAAAATTCAGATGTAGTTTTTTAGCATTAGCAAATACTTTGACTCCGCGTCAAAAACTACGCCCTTATTCTCTATACTTTACCTAAATCACTGCACTTTTAGAAGTTGGCAGGGTTACAAATTTTGCTTTCTTTGGGCTGGATTTAGTTCCTCGTTGATGCATTTAGCTCCTATAAATCTACATCTAGCTCTTAATTCAACTCTTTTTCAACTCATCAGAACTTAGAAATGCTAAAAAGTATATTTTCTTATTCATGGAATGATTAATGGATCCTTGAGTAAATTGATTGGAGGAATGTAAGGCCAAAGACCTTGATTCGTGTGAAAACCCTGAAGTGATATTAGGGTCTTCTATTAATATCACCCAAATGGTATTGCCAGTCGTAAATTCTTTTTCGAATATGCAGAAATCTTTCTATACACTGTCGTCTTGCTTCAGACAGATTATTTTGTTTTGCTAGTTTAACCCATGCTATTTACAATAAAGACATTTAGAAGGCGATTAAGGAGGGTATTATTCTTGTTGAATGGTTTAAATTGAATTGTGAGGATTACAACTGTCCTTATCACCCTTTTGCTAAATTTTGTAAAGAGTTTTTTACTGATTCTATTAAATACTGAACGTATCTGGAATTTTTGTTTTAAACGTAGATAATGGCATAAGAAGCCAAAATGTATCCATTTTCTTTTAGATAAAACATAGTATCATTAATATTTATTTACAAAATTGAGTTGAATAGTGAGAACTTGAAGTTTTGACTTTACTTTTTTCATTTGATTTAGATAAGTAAAATTGGAAATTTTGTGTTATTTCGCAACTTTTTTGGAAGTCCTTTCGTTAATTCAATTCAAAAAGTTTATTGATGCTCAGACGAAGTATGCATGTTTATTATCTCCTCGTAGAAGTTATAAACTAGACTGAAGAGAAAATAGAAGCTGAGTGCATAGCAAGTGACGATCTTCTAATTGAAGCGCAGTATAAAGGTCATGTGCAGCAAACACGTCGGAAATAAACACACAAAGATCAAAATTGAAAACTTAGAATTGGAGAGAGTAGACCACTACATCTAAACCTCCAGCAGAGCAAGCTCAACTTTCAAAAATAAGAAAAACTTATTAGTCCTAAAAAAGAAAAAAAACTCGACAACCAATGCATCCTCCCAATAGTCAACTGTGGAGCTGAAATAAGGAATCTAACTAACAGATTGACCCCCAAGCAATGAACACATGGAAGAATCATGCTAAACCTAACGTGGAGAGATCAAAGGAATCTGAGATATCATAAAATCAATGAGAAAACCCTGACGGTAATGTTGCAAAAATAGTAGAAATCTGATGGAAAAATAGTAGAAATCTAAATGTCTTTATTGTAAATAGCATGGGTTAAACTAGCAAAACAAAATAATCTGTCTGAAGCAAGACAACAGTGTATAGAAAGATTTCTGCATATTCGAAAAAAAAAAAAAATTACGGCTGGCAATACCATAACATGAATCCCAGAGATCACATGCAAAACCGAGGATGGAGAGACGAACTAGACAAGTTCTGACAGTATTGGCTCTGCAACATCCATGATAGTGATGCCTGGGTAATTCTTGGGAATGTCTATGTTCAACGACGGACGATATAAGACTGCTGCTGCTGCTGCTGCTGCTGATGATGATGATGATGATGATGATGATACTTTTTAAGTCGACTGTGAGTATCAGACGAATTCGGGATTGGGCATAAAATCTCGGACAATCAACATGCTCGAATATAATCCGAGCCAGTTATTTTGCCATGACGTCGTCATGAGTGATATCTCCATTTATTAACTCATCGTTTATGTCAGTTAGTCAGGAGTCACCGAAATATAAACGGAACAACTGCAGCCATCAAAGGGTTATATTTTTTTTTAACAGGTGTGTGTGTGTACATGTGTTAGCGTTTGTTTAATGTGTTTGTGTGCTGGATTGCTCCTGGCCATGCTGTTTCGTCCACAGACTCGAAAATTAGCATCAGTCCTTTAGTAAACACCTCTGAAAAACATTTTTTCTATTTTTGGAAACTAAGCTTTTTTGACCGCTTAAGGGCCTTATTTCGACAGACGAGTTTGTCAATGATATCTGGATTCTCCAGAATCTATATGTTTGCGATGTTTTACTCTATTTTTGATGTTTTCCAGTGGAAAGTGCCATGTGGTTATGAACAGAATTTTGGATTTAGGATTTTTTCACGTGACTTCAAATTTTGACACTACGGTTGTTTGATTATTGACTGTGATGACTAGTTCCTTTCATCTTTAAGATATTTTCTTATTTTTCCAGGTCGTAAAAACAAAATCCTCATCAGTGATGACCAAACAACCTATAAGATGACTTCAAAGGGATACTACTCTATAAACATCGTATTTTACCGACATGACGTTTCATACAAAACCATGGTAATGAATTGAGTTATACAACGGAAATTATCGCTATCTATTAAGCATCGTGCATATCGATGCTGTATTCATACGGGGGGATATAGCCTATTTCTGACTGACCTGAGTATAAGTCGAACTGCTGATTTGGGGCAATTTACTAAGTAAACAAAACTGGTCTTGTATTCAAGAATATACGCATATGAATTTATTATGTTTAGTATCAAGTTCCTTTTAGCTCCAACTTCTCGTAGATCTAGCTCTAAAATGTATTTTCAAGTTGGAAACTAAGCTTAATAGCATCTTAATTAGTGTGTTGATCCAGATTCAAGGACGCTTACTGGAATTATTCCAACAGAACCTATTAAGATATTTTAAAGCAGTCGCTTATGTCTAAGACCCTGACTTGGACTACTTGAGTAAACTTTCAACCCAGCGTAATTGATATAATTGGTGTCAAGGCGGAAACATAATGTACACATTAATCATAAAACTTTAAATTTTCTTCAGTTCTATAATGATGCTGGGTCAGAGCTGGATTAAGCCAGTAGCATTTGTTAAAAGGGGCTCCAAATTGAGAAAATACGCATAAATATCAAAACACACGCATCTTCTACTTGGAAAGTAATTAAATCATGTTTATTTGCTATACGACCAGATGATACAACAAATATATCTGACCTCTCAATAAAGTATTATTTTGTCTGTTTTTTGTAATCTCTGGGGATATGACTTCAGTTTCAAATACCTTCGTAATTATGTGTCACTTATCACACATATATATATATATATATATACCATTTTCCCATAATTATTGTGTTAAATATCTCTCTTTAAACATCCTGTCGTTCATTAACGTTGAAGACAGTCTAGTACCGAAGTCATGGAGCAAGCATAGAATCCTTGATTTGGAACTGATACATTGCAAGCATTTGGTAATGACCCTCTTAGATTGTGTATTCCAAACAGTGTGAGAAATGTGTTGATGAAGTTAGAGGGACAATTTAGTTAAAACAAGTTATTGGCAACCTTTCTGATCTAGCAGGCCACATGAGACATTTTTATCCCCATTCAGACCTCACGATTGATTTGTGAAGCCAAAACAATAATAATGTCACAGTATTTATCATAAAATTGTCTCCCTGCAATCGATCCTATAAGATAAATGAAAGCCTAGATTTGTTACGGGGCACAAATAATGTTGCCCAAGGTGGTTTAAACTGAACTTCAATACTTCACATAAATTTGTGATATCAAGAAATGGCAAAACTATTATAGCCTAACTTAGTTTAGCTTATGGCTGACCTAGTGACGAAGTGTTGAACATGCCCATGTGACCAAAACGTTTCTGACTTACCCCGGATTCCAGCTAGCCCCAGTCTCCGCTACACTAATCCTGATAAATCAATCTACTGATATGATATACCACATCATGATTTATATTTTCTGGCTCTAACATTTGTCAAGGGTAATAACTGCTAAATGTCAATTATAGTGTAGCCTCCTTCATTTATTAATAACCGCTTCCCACAATTTAATCACTGTTGCTGTATTCATCCCTTAAAGTATCTATCTATCTATCTATCTATCTATCTATCCATCTATCTATCTATCTATCCTGATTTTGTCCAGTCCAAACCATTCGGAGCAGAAACTTGCAACTTTGCATACACATTCTTCCCCAATGAGTAAGGAAAATGTGTTTGCTTTTTCAAATCCTGCCCCCACATTTTTTTTCGAAGGTTCAATTTATAATGAAAGTTTCTGGCGAATCGGGCCCTTATTTTGAGTCCATGTTTTTATTTGTTTCAGATCATAAATTTATGGTTCAAACCATACTGATAGTGTCTTCATCAAAGTAAGTCGATTTAACCACCACCACGGCTTGATTTACAAGGTGAAAAGCTGCATATTTGGGTGGCGGAGATTCATAATTTCCCACGGAATGCTAGTTTATTTATTCATTTTTTTCATACGCCTGAAAAATGGAGGTCGAAAAAAATTAGAAAATGCAGAGGCAACACATTTTTGATACGTTTTACGTACAATGCAATCACAAAGTTATTTAAAGACTGCCATTATTTTTTGACGACACTAGTGAACAAAAACATTCCTCATGTGAAAAATTCGACTGAAAAAAATGTTCTTCTGAAAGTACGACAATTCATATTAAACCAACTGTTCAGTAAGTCAGACAGAAGCATTTTCTCGATATGAAAAAATCCAAATAATTTCACGTACTTCAGATCCACCAAAAATGTACAGTAATTTAGGCTTTCAAACTTACACTCAAAAAAGATTTCGAAGAAAGCATTTAGAATTATTCAAATTATTAAGTTTTTTGAGTCCGTAAAAGATATACAGACGTTCAACAAATATGATTTATTAGAAATAGTCAACCTAAACTGTCACAAAAACGGTAGACAAAGATCTCTTTAGTCTGGCTGGCTGACTGGATCTGTATGTATCACGCTTACAGGACGCTTTAATGGAGCTAGAGGGCTGAATATTTAAACATACACATTTTAGTATATCTAGAAAAATGTTTTGTTTTGTTTTTCTTTAATCCTCCGCCAAGAAAGCTTTTTTTTAGTTGCAGGATTCAATTTACAATGTAATATATTGCTAAAGTCACCTGGGAATACTGCCTAGCAGCCTTCACGCTTGTTGTTTGAAAATTCAGATTTTTTATTGATTTCCTCCCAACAAAAGGTAGGGGAAGTTTATTTATTCATAATTCACTTTTTTCGCAATTTTTTGATTGATCATCCCCAACTCACTATGCTGTTGGTCACTTGACTGTTTTTATTGAGTGACAAACTAGACCTGTGATTTATTTATTACTCAAATTCGTAGCTAAAGACTGGAATGGATTTTTTAAATGTCCTCTGTTTCCAATGTATGGTTGATAATTTGCAGTTAGTTTTAAATTTAGGAGCTAACAGACTTTCTGACGCAATTATCTCCCTTTGTTTTTGAATCTTTCATTTTTTCGATGACTTAAAAAGTGAATATTCATTTTAGTTTTTTCATTCTTTATGAATCGAAAATATTTATTCGATCAATATCACTATTTTTCTCCATCTCCATCCCCCCTCTTTCTCTCTCTCTCTCTCTCTCTCTCTCTATATATATATATATATATATATATACATATATATATATATATATATATATATATATATATATATATATATATTAAATGCGTTGTATCACTTTAAAACTCCATTTTAAATAATCTCCAATCATTACGCAGCGAATATATCATCTGGCTTAGATAGTGTTGATAGGATGAACAAGAAAATCTGGCTAAAGCAGAATCCATTATATATATATATATATATATATATATATATATATATATATATATATATATATATATATATATATATAATCTGCAACAGCAGCAGCCTGTTAGCGTTCACCAGACGTCTCTATTATAGGCATCGCAGAGCCAGTACTTTCTGAATTTACGTTAATCGTCATGTCTTCTTACTTTCTGTCGGCCACAGTTACACATGTGATATCTGGAGATCCGCCTTATGAGTTGTGATGTCCAGTAGTCGTCTGAAAGTGAGATTATGAAATTTGTGATCATTTCAGTAATGTCATGAAATCCCAAGTTTCACAATCAGTGTAGAAATGGTGAAAAGGCTTGCGAATCTGATCACTACCTCATTGGCGCCCTAGTATGTAGCCTTGTGTAAATCCAAGCAGTATATACACTGTAAGTATTAAAGTAGAATATACATGAACGGGGTATATCTTTGTTTGGCACCTTCTGTAAGTTACTTGGTTGTTTCAAAATGGCCTTTTTTTGATCGTATTCTTACAGTATGATAACCGGAAATCTGGCTCCTGTTTCAACTTTTCAAAAACCAAGTCTTAAATCCTAAAACCAAAATTCTAACTCTAAAGATCCTTCAGGCTGTTTGATGGTGCTCTAATGGATTAATCCATTAATCCTCTGGTAAGATCACCATGGTAGTCTAATTGCTGTGATTTCAAAATTTGCAAATATTTTGCATTGCAGAGAGGAGCAGAAAAGTAATCTATCCTGCTGTGGGATAAAGCTGGGCCTGATACTTCAAAAAACACTCGGCAAAAGCTGATGCACCCAGGTCCTGTCCTATATCCTCGATGGTATTTACTGATTTCCACTTTTTCTTCCAGGCGTTAGATGCATATGTGCGCCACTAGGTGTACACCAAAATTTACTAAATTGAGAATACCTTCGTACAGTTTTAAGATTTCTGTGATCCCAGTTTTTATTGTGATGGAATGAAATCTACTATCAAATCATTAGCAACATTATTGCAATTGTAATGTGGGCTTATTTTCAGTAATAAAGTTATGTTTGAATCAAGTTATGATGTTTAAAATTTGGTGATCCAAAAGCAGCGGCCAATTTCTCATTGTTTATTTACGCTGCGTTGCTTGATCAGCATATTTTCACCGTTCAAAAAAGGGGCTCTCAGTTCAAAAGAAGTTCTCACAAAAATAGCGTCTTTATGATTATTCTTTGGTTTGAGTATCCATTTGTATACATACATACACACACACACACACACACACATATAAATATATATATGACGCTCCCCTATTTAGGGTTGAGCACTATTTAAGGGAGGTAACTCGTTCATTGTAAGCTTGTGTAATGCTCTTCCATTGGAATAGAGCACTCTAGTGGATGGGGAATTTAAGCTAAACAAATATATGGCTTATATTCAACCTTACTGACCGTCCGGTTCCGTGGGACAGATGTAGGATACTGGCCTCCGGGTCTGAAGCGAAGGTTTCAATCCTACCTTGTGGTACTAGATGGGATAATGGATAGTCTATAGCCACACTGAAGAGTTGTAATACAACGAAACAGCTGTCTGTAGATGACACAATATATATATATATATATATATATATATATATATATATATATATATATAGTAGGTTGTGGATTCGCTACACAAACTAGCTCATGTTTCAGCCCTTTCTGGGCCTCTTCAGGCGATTTCCAGCTCTACTCTAAAACAACTCAACTCCACGAGTAAAATGCTGTATGTATCGAGCACTCTATGAAATAAATTCAATACTTTTCAAAAGTGGCTTTATATCATTGATATATTATGTTATACTACTAGCCTGATTTGCACCACATATACTGTATATATATATAATTTATTGTACTAGGGTCTTTCACAGTATTCCAAACTGATTCATAAAATAAAGAGACACTACCATGACTGCGATTCGATCACTTGACATGGGCCTAAGTAGATCGTTGACATTCACATGAGCTGTTGTTACACGAATTAAATGAAATACGATTCCAAGTATTGCAGTCAGCAAGACTGGGTTGGATAAGGCGTATAACAAATAATCGAAAGTTGCTGAACAGAGAGTATAATGTTTTTTTCAAACACGAAAATATGTCACTGGACATTTCAGATAATTTTGACAGGCAAGTTGCTGATGGAATGGAAAAATACAATGTGCTACAATTACAAATGTTTATTAATTCAATACTTATTATTTGCTTGAGTACAATGCAGCCTCGAATATAATGTGATTCTAACTTTTTGTAACTAAGAATCGGTTAAATATTCCTTCTTCTAATTGCTGCATATTGAAAAATTCAATACTTATTATTTGCTACTGTATTTGCTTGAGTACTATGCAGCCTCGAATACAATGCGATTCCAATTTTTTAACTAGGAATCGGTTAAATATTCCATCTTCTAATCGCTGCAAATTGAAAAATTCAATACTTATTATTTGCTACCGTATTTGCTTGAGTACAATGCAGCCTCGAATATAATGCGATTCTAAATTCTTGTTACTAAAAATCGGTTAAATACTTTATCTAATTGCTGCAAATTGAAAAACACGAGCCACAAGAACTAAAAGGCTAAAATACAATCACTAAAACTAAACTTTTAGTTTGAATTTACTTAAAGAATCAAATACTGTATATTTTTCGTTTTGTTATCATAATACAGTAAAAAGTTACTCATCATTTTTGACGGGTTCTATTCTAGTATAAGTATAAATAAGTCTCTGAGAAGTACACAATGTATTTTGAGTCGTTTTCGCAGATTTAAACGACAAGAAGACGCTTGAAAAAAAAAGCAGACATTTGTTCGCATCTTAAAAAAAAAGTTTCCATAGTTTTGACAATGAAATTAGTTCTATTCACAAAATATTTTTGACTCTTTCACAGGATATATTTTAGTTACCATTATCAGATACACAAAATCTATTCATTTACCTTCAGGACAATCATTGATTTAAAGAACTATTCAATAATTTATAGGTTTTCACTTACATACATATCTAAACCACAATGCACACACGTATATTGACACATACAGTCAGTGCAAATGTATCCAATACATTGATTCTCATATAATTACACAACTTTCAAAACCAACAAAGTTTGGACTAGAGATCATTGAATGCAAAAACTAAAAAAAAAAAATAACCAATATTTAACATTGAAAAGTTATATATATAAAAAAAACATCTTTGGTCAATATTCCGTCGATTTTGAAGCTGTATAAGGATTTCTGAATGAAATTTTTGGAATGTTTTGGATACATTTTGTCCTGTTAAAGTACAGGATGAAATGTACTTTATAAAACTTTGAACCAACCGATTTGGAGGCGGGTAAATTAGTACTTTTTTTCAGAAAAGAAGCACACACACACACACTCACACAAACACGCACACACACAAACACACACACACACACACACACACACACACATATATATGTATATATATATATATATATGTATACATAGTACATATAGTACAAATCAGGTTTACAATAGAGCATAATATAATATGGTATGATATGGAGCAATGTCTGATACGTGATCAACTTATTTCATAGAGTGCTCGATAAATGCAACTTGAAACTTTGAGTGTTAAGTCGGTTTGGGGTAGGGCTGGAAATATCGTAGAAAGTAGATTCGCTCACAAATACGTTCATGTTTCTGGCCTAACCCTAACCCTTTGGGCCTCATCAGGTCTCTTTCTCTCTCTCTCTCTCTCTCTCTCTCTCTCTCTCTCTATATATATATATATATATATATATATATATATATATATATATGGTTAGCCTTGCAAAGCTTTTTCCAGAAAAAAGAGAACAGCGTTGAAACACAGAGATACACACGAATACAAATATATATATATATATATATATATATATATATATATATATATATATATATGTATATGTATATATATATATATATATATATATATACATACATATATATATATATATATACATATATACATATATATACATATATATATATATATATATATATATATACATATATATATATATATATATATATATATATATATATATATATATATATATATATATATATATATAAACAACTCGCTTCTTTTGGTGGCTACGGTTGTTAACATGATCGCTAGTCTGTTATCTAATTTGTTTACCGAACGTCAACATTTTAATTTCAAGATCCTGGATTTTTTTCATCTTCTTGCCTAAAGAACGTGTTTTTAAAATTAAAAGAAAAATGGCAGTGGCTGACGACAGCAAAAATGTTTTGCTTCATTTCCGAATGACTGCTCCCAAATTATATTTTGTTTCCAAATGGCAACAGTTGCTACTGGCTGCTTACTTTGGTGAGCTTGCTGTGCGCGAAAATAATCCCGAGGGGTGAGAATTGCTGGAAAGTTCGGTTAAAATACTTGTAGGGATATTTGTTTTTAATTTTTGGATAATTTCATCTCCACCTCTTCAAAAATAGCTAAACAGTGACGAGGTTAGGAAGGATTTCAAATATTTGATTTTTTTTACCGAATTTTTTAAAAAAATGCCTGTTTTTGCAAGCGTTCAGTTTTTATATAAGTATGTGCACTCTCTTTTCTGTTTAACACCGTCAACCGACAGTGTTGCTAAAACTGTCAACATAGGTTTCTTCAGTTTTTAGGTGATTCTGGCTATCTCTTGACAGTATTTACCAAAGCCTGCAAATACTTCCATCCCTTTTTAAATGTGCCTTTTCATCATCCAGATGATGATGATGATGATGATGATGATGATGATGATGATATACTAACAGGGACAACAGGGTTATTTGAAGCGTACATAACATCTTCGGCTACATCATCATCATCAGTGTCTTAACATCAATCGTTGGACATGCACCTTGCTAGGATTCGCCACACCTCTCTATCATGGGCGTTGCAGAGTCGGTATTTTCTGAATTTGTCTAGTTCATCTCTCCATCTTGTATTTTGTTGGCATCAGTTTCTCGTGTTATCCCTGGGGATCCATGTTGTGAGTTGTAATGTCCATCGGTTGTCTGTAGTTATCTGGAAATGAAAAATCCAGGCATTTTTAGCCACAAAGTAGGGTAACCTTTGGCAATCTTCATGCTTTGTATCCTAAGACAGAATAACCAAGGGTTACGACGTTCTGTCTATGTGATTAATATTCCCCACTGAATTAAGTGCATTGACAAGGAACGTTATGTGTTTAAAATGGATGTTATCATCATTAAACTACAGAGTTAATTATGTGAATACGAATGTTAGTCATGATGATCTAAACATATGAATATCGTTGTAAATTGTTTTATGAAGATGTTTATTTACCTGTCAAGCTATTCCAAACCTATATATGAAATTATAAAAAAACACAACTATGACTGCAACCTTGATTCATCGATTTAAGTAGACCTTTGAAAACTGAGGAGAGAAAAAATCAAAATCGGAAAAGTAGACCCGAAAAAAGTAGATCACTATATCTATCTAGGAGAACGAAAATCATTGAAACCCTCTGAAGAACAAGAAATTAAACGAAGAATCACTCTCAGGTGGCAAGCTTTCGGTAGAGCAACGAACATATGAGAGATGCATTCTCTACATTACATGGAGAGATCACAAACTGGAGTCAGTAATATCATAAAATCCGATAGAAAACTCCAAGGGAAATGAGCTGGTCATATTGCAAGATAACCGCTGGACATCACGACTCACAGCGTGTATCCCCAGAGATAATATGCGAAACTATGAGTGCCAAATATAAGATGGCGTGACGAACTAGGCAAGCCCAGAAAATATGGGCTCCATGAGGCACATGATAGAGAGGTCTGGCAAATCCTTGGCAAATCTAAAGTATATGTCCGACAACGGACGCTAAAAGGCTATGGCTGAAGAAGCTACTGCCTCAGAGATCAAATGAATCAGGATTTTAAGTCTTGAGTATTGTTAGTAAGTTGGATTAGATGTCTATGCTTACTACTGAAGACCCCAAGCATGAATATAGCAAATTAGATTGATAGATAGATAGATGGAAACTAAATCATTATTTTTGGTGCAAGCGTGGACACTAACCTCACAATTTTATTACTTTTTGAAAATTCCAAAAACTGATAAAATTGCAGGGACTGTGTCCATGCTTACACCGGTTGCAATGATTAGATTTCCATCCATCTATTTTTCTATCAATCTAAAATGTTATATTTTATTTTTTGTGACCCCGTCCCACCTGATATTTAAATTAGATATTACCCAAGAGTTCATGATCAGGATGATTTTAAATTAAGGTATGATTCAAGAAATACATCGTTCAAATCCTTGACCACTTATTGGAACCAAAGGCCTAATTCAAGCCTTTTACAGAAACTGCCTGAAAATCATCCCACCTTAATGTGAGTTTTTGCTAGTTCTTACAATATCTCAATCAATGCACTTTTCCAGTCTATTCAGAAAAAAAGTCAAACAAAAATGCCTGCATTCCTTTATTAGAGTGTGTCACTATATTTGGCTCTGTGCCAGATAATGAACAAAGGTGAACAAATTAATATCGACATTTGAAAATATTCCTTTGTGTTGTCAAGATTGAGGCCAGGACCAAAAGAACAGACAGTCTTCTAGTCTTTCAAAAAAGCTCAAAAGTTTCCATTGTCTATTTTATTGCTACTTTGTCAAACAGATATAACATAATCATAAGTATAAGTATAATTTTCAGATATCATCTCTAGAAACCACATTCGTTGTACTCATATTTCTACTACTGTATCATACTTTTTCATGAAATAAATCCAATACATTTCAGAAGTGGCTTTATATTATTGATATACTATTATATTATGTTATTCTGCTAGCCTGATTTGTACCACGCACACACACACACACACACACACATATATATATATATATATATATATATATATATATATATTGTGTCATCTACAGACAGCTGTTTCGTTGTATTACAACTCTTCAGTGTGGGTATAGACTATCAATTATCCCATCCGATATTACGAAGCAGGATTGAAACCTTCGCTCCAGACCCGGATGCCGATAGCCTACCTCTGCTAAGAAACTGGTCGGTCAGTAAGGTTGAATTTAAGCAATATATTTATCTAGCTTAAATTCCCCATCCACCAGTGTTCTATTCCTATGGAAAAGCATTGCATAAGCTTACAATGAAGGGGTTACCTCACTTAAAGAGTGCTCAACCCTGAATAGAGGAGCGTTAATTATTGTTTCATCCACAGACAGCTGTTTCGTTGTATTATAACTCTTCAGTGTGGCTATAGACTATCCATTATCCTATCCAGTATCACGAGGCAGGATTGAAACCTTCGTTTAAGAGTTGTAATACAACGAAACAGCTGTGTGACCGTGACACAATTATTGTATAAATGTATATATAAATACGATAAGGCCATTGTAAAAAATATCTGGATTCGCTCCAGAATTTAATCACTTCCTCATTTGCCAATGGCCTACCTTTTGGACGAAATGCTATTCTGACAAAACTTGCTCACCGTATCCTTTATCAGATTTCTCTTTTGTTCGAAAAGAACAAATTTATCTCGGTCAGTGCTTTCACTAAATTTAGTTCTGATAAACTTTTAATCAAGCAAGAAAACATTATGAAAGAACAAACCCCTATCACTGTCACTAAAAACTGAATGAAATTATGTTTATATATTGTTGCGATGCAAGGGAGGTCATTGTAAAAAATATCTGTATCCGCCCATAGTCTAACGTTTTACGAAATTTCATTAAAATCATTAAGATCTTTTGGAGGTATTGCAACACGCGGACACAAGTGAATATACAAACCACTTCCAGCTTCGTTGGCATAAATGAATAAGGAAAATATGGATAACCTTTGATTAATACGGTTAATTCGTTCATACATTTTTGTACTGTTCAGAACAGCGTCAAAGTATTATCCAAATGTTATCATATTTAAATGTGTTGTTTTTCTTTCAGGTTATACTTGGTTACATTTATGTACGACAATCCCTTGACCATATAACATAAAAACGCACTCTAATCAAAACTGCACTCTTTGAGGTATCCCTGCACCCATTTCCACCCAATCGAAATACTCAGCATGTAGTCATCACTCTTCTAGCAATTCATCTTCATTTCCTTTCATTCAAAAGTGATTCTACTGCCACTGATAAGAATGTGTTTGGGGAACTTTAGGTTGTATTTGGTATACGGGAACATCTTCTTTAGTAGATATTGGACATACACAAAAATTGGAAAATTGAGTAGGTATAAACTGTACCCCCCCTCATTTCTGCCACTGACCACAACATGTTATTTGATCCTGACATCTGATATCTAGCATGTTCTGCCTCTGGCTCTCTGCTATTTAAAACACGAATACGCGCAGATGGTTTTGCCTTTCCACACTGACATGTTTTCAGCTTCCTGGTGTATTGAAATCATTTTATCCTATTTTCTTTTATTTTGTTCAAGTTTTCGTCAGCGTTGCTAGATATTTGAGGTCGCAAAAACACGAAAAAATGGTCAGAAATATCCTAATCAAAGATTGATAATAAAACTTCACTATACTACATCATCATCATCATCATCATCTTCATCATCAGTCTTTTAACGTCTGTCGTTGGATATAGACATTCCCCAGGATTCGCCACATTTCTCTATCATGGGCGTCGCAAAGCCAGTATTTTCTAAATTTGTCTAGTTTATCTCTCCATCTTGTATTCTGTCGGCTTCGGTTTCGCATATAATCTCTAGGGATCCATGTTGTGAGTTGTGATGTCCATCGGTTGTGTGCCATCCCTGCAACATAACCTGCCCATTGCCATTTAAGTTTTCTTATAGATTCCATGATGTCTCGGACTCCTGTTTTTTTCCTGGTATACTGTGCTCTTTTGTGATCTTTCCATGTGAAGTTGAGCATGATTATTTCATTGCAGTACACGCCCCCCCCAAAGAACTCATTGGAGAATACTACTGTAACAAAGTCAACTTGGCTCAGTTAATCCTACAACTCAAAGTCCTGAAACAGGAGTCTGCGAACTTTTTGCTCATTGATCCTTTCATCAAATCTTTGATCCAATATCAACCCCTTGGTATTTACAAAAATGATTGAATAGACGTTCAGTTTTAGGCATGGTTTTCATTTCGTTCCAGTTTGTCTTGCATGTTTGAAATTCTAAGTCGCCAAACATTTAGATATTAGGTTTAACCAAAAATGTTCATGGCAGAATTCTTTTTTAAAAAAGACAGATTTATCAAATTTAGCCAATAAATGGCCAAAGTGGCAACCCTAGTCTGCATTGCTTATTGATTTTCTACTCGCGAATGATGACATGTTTTTCCTGGATATATTTTTTATCCCTGCCAACGAAGTTGGAGAGGTAAGTGTATTCAGTTCTGTCCGTCTTTCCGTCTGTCTATTCCTCTGTCTGTCCGTCCCTCCGTCTGTCTGTTCCTCCATCTGTCCGTCCCTCCGTCTGTCCACACATCTCTAAATGTTTTCAATCAATATCAATGAAAGTTTGTGGAAGGATGGACAATTGAGCCGAATGGAGTGATTTTGGAGCGGATCTTTAGTGCTTCTTAAACTGGTCAATGATTCACCCAAAGGTGAATGAATTTTGGGGTGGATATGAGAGAAACTAGGAGGCTGAATGAAGGTTGAATGAAATGCAAAAGCTGAAAGATACAATTTACTCCCATATTTATATCTTTCTACACCCTAAAGTAAATTTTTGTCATAAACATGTGCAATAAAAGAATCTAATTCTAAGTTTTAAGACTGCTTTTTGATAACTAAAAAAAAAAAACTCATGTCATTTCTAGTTTTCTATACTTATGTTTAGGATGTTCAAAAACATGAATAAAATAAACTATTTAGATCATTGATCCCTTCATGAAATTCTTGATCCCTCGTCTTCAAAATATAAAATCCTTCAACATTTTATGCTTTTTTGCTCATTGTGAAAAATGAGTTATGCATAAATGATACACAGGAAAGAGTCATATGAAAAAGATCAACAGATGAGAAAACCTGGCTGTTGTAGGGCGAAACTGCACTCCAATGTCTATTCCGACTGAAGATTACTGCAACCTCAATTATATACGTCTTTATTTATCTACAAGAATGAGAAAAGCCCGTGCAGATCCATGCGTCAAATTTTCGTTATATATAAGTTTGACTGAGTCAATAAGAGAGCCGGCTACCATTCACTTGGTAGTGATTTCAGATCATAGTCTGGGAATGTTAATTTTCACTCCCCCAAATTCGATGCGGATTGTTCTAATTGTTATTGTTATTATTGTAGTTCTTGTGATGATAGAGAAACTAAGTCAACTTGATGTTCGGCTAGAAATTCGACAATCCGTGACGGATGAAGATAATTTTTTTTTAAATTCGAGTTTAAATTACACAAAAGCAGATTAAGAAATACAGAGTTAGTATGCGTGGTTGGTAGCGGTATACGCTCTCTGAGTGTTTCCTAGTTTTAATTATCTTTTTCACATTTTTCTTTCGATTTCTTGCTGGGTGTCCTATTTGATTTTTATTCTTCGCTCCTGGCAAAATTTCGTACAACATTATCGTCTTCATAAAAATCATCTTGTGCTGTTATGCCAACGGCAACAATAGTCACTTGATTAGATACAAGTGAAGTAATGAAACCAGTTGGAGTAGTTTTCTCATTCTGTACGACACGTGATAGATTATTTTTTCAGACTGTAACATTTGTCTGGGGGTACAACTATCAAATCCTAATTATTGAGTAAAATTTCTCACTTACTTGTCGTTACACACGAATAATCAATTCAAATTTATTTTACATTACAATGATGGTAGGCTACTTCACACAACATAAAGCCTGGCTCCTTCCAATGCACCTTTGGAAGGGTCGATGTACGATAAATTGCTAAAAAAGAGATCTATCAAGAATATTCAAATCATAAAATTCTTCTGAGATACAAATCTTTGCTCGAATGTTTATACAGTCAAAATCAGTGTTTCCCATTTTTTCGGACAACCTTTTACAGTATTTATTTAATCAATCCCCCCCCCGTGAAGTCGGTCAAAACGTTCCGTGGAATTGGACAATCTGGAAGCTTTTGTCCAATCTGAGAACAGTGATAGGCTCAGCTCTTACTTTGACCACTCTTACTTCGGAATATTACCGTTCAAAGTAGTTCATTGAAAATTTTATTTCTATAGAGACATTTTTTTTTTAAATTTAAGCATTTGTCTTATAACCAAGATATAATTGTACGATAAAAACTACTTTTCAGTCATATGGCTTTAGGAGTTATCAATTTGTCTGAATCAGTATTTCCCAACATTTTCAGAAGGCAACGCCTTTCATCATCATCATCATCATCATCATCATCATCATCAGTCTTTTAACGTTCGTCGTTGGACATAGACCTTCCCCAGAATTCGCCACAATTCTCTATCACGGGCGTCGCAGAGCCAGTACTTTGTCTAGCTCGTCTCTCCATCTAATATTCTGCCGAGTCAGTTGCGCATGATCTCTGGGGACCCATGTCGTGAGTCGTGATGTCAATCGGTTGTCCACCATTCTTGCAACATGGCTAGCCCACCGCCATTTGAACTTTTTAATGGATTCTATAATGTCCCTGACTCTTGTCTTTTCTCGGATGTATTGTGCCGTCTTGTGGTCTTTCCATGGGAGGCCCACCATAATTCTTCCATGTGCACGTTGCATAGTTCTCAATTTATGGGTCTGTCTCTTATTTCATCAGCATGTGGAGTCAGTCTAGAATGACACATTGGAAATTAAATAACGATATTTTTTTCAATCAAACGTTCATTGGATAACCAAAAATATAATATTACATAAGCACTTGATTATAACACGAATAATGAACCGGTCTGGTTAGTCACTCAATAGAAACTGTCACATGATAGAGGTTTTCGGTAGCATGCTACGTTTAGGATGATCAATTAAAAATGGAAAAAAAAGAGCTGATCAATGGACGACTAACTTTTCTTGCCTTTTGCTGTGATCATAAAAGGAATACAAATATGAAATAAAACAAGTGGACACAAATAAAGATCAGTTTAGCAAAAACTTACATTGCAAATTGAACACCCACACCAGTGCAGAACTACTGGGGTCCTTAAATCATTCTGTTTTCATCTTGAATCATTTCTTGCACGCAAAAATCAATCCTACTCGAAATTGGACGGTGGAATGCACCCGTCCCAAGCGATTGCCGAGGTGGGGCCTCCCTGACACTGGAGGACAGCTGTAGGGTACAATAGATTAAAGAATAGACATTGTCAGAATAAAGTCTGTTTATGACATATAAAATAGAGTAAAAAAACATCTAAAATCTAAAGAATCTAGATGTTATTGATAAACCCGTCAGAATTATACCATCGAAAGACCAAACAAAGCTTTTCTTCCAGAAATATAAAAAATCATTTTAAAATAGGTCTAATGGCGTCTTCATGCCAATTTTTATGTCCGTAGATTTAACAGTATGACCGGGAGCGTTGGAATATACAATCGTCCAAACAATTACACAAACTTAAATGCACACAAATATGAATAAACGAGATAGAACTCTCCGCCATCTTTGATTTTTGGTTAATGGTTTCTAAAATGAAAGATGAGCCTGATATGATTAAATTAAGTTCTCCTCGTTCAACTCAACATTAGTAAGCAACACACTTAAATCACTCTATTTGACTATTCGTAGTCGGTTTCTTTTATTCGGCAAATCGTCTGCAAAAGTATCACATTCACGTTCAAGTAGATGTCACAATGGGAACGCAAATAAAAACGTTCTATTCATCAACAGTAGCAGCAGCTTTTTATCGTCCGTCGTTGGACATAGATCTTCCCCAAGATTCGCCAGACCTCTCTTCCGTGGGCGTTGCGTAGCCAATACTTTCTGAACTAGTCTAATTCATCACGTTACGACATATTTCGCCGGCCACATTTTGCATATTAACGTTGTAATTTGTGTTATCCAATTATTCTCAGACATTTTTGCCAAATGAGCTGCTCGTTGCCATCTAAGATCTTTAATGGTTCCTACGAAATTCCTGACCTTTTTTCTTTAGTATACTGTAATATCGTAATTTCTCTATATGATGATGAGCATGGTTCTCAGTTTGAGGGTCAATTTTCTGGTTAGGTTCAATGTGTCAGCTCCATAGGTGACTATCAATTGGTTACATTGGATTTTCACCGTTCGGGTCGCTGGGATTTTCTTGTTCTTGAAGATTGGACTTGCTTTACCAAAAGGTGATTATTCACTTGATTTCTTCTTTTGAGGATTTCATGAAGATTTGTTGTCCTTGGTAGTTTTTGTTTTCTCTTAGAGGACCATAACCCAGGATTGTATTCTTTAGCCATTTAGCCCTCAATACTCTTTGCTTCCCGGTGCCCCCCCCTTTGAGTCTTCAAGCGCCCCCTGGAGGGTGGTAGCGCCCACTTTTGGAATCAGTGGTCGAAATTAATATTTTTCATCCCGATCTTTCCTGTATGTTTTCTAAGCCGGAAATCCGATGCAACTGAAAACTTCATAGCGAAGAAGAAATCGATTTACAATATTTTCAGTTGATTCGATCTGGGATCTAATATTCAAATCACGCTCATAGGGGAAAGTTGTGTGTCGACCTTGTCAGCTGCATGGAGCCCAGCCTTGATCTTATTTGGCCCATGAAGTCGGGGTCAATCACATTGGCTGCGGTATGCTATGAACTACAACAAAGTCCCTCCTGACTATGATTAGATACTTTTATCAGTACATACACAAACATACATAACCAAGAAGGAGTACCCGTCTATGCCTGGTTAGATATCCAAGGAGTAAAAAAAAGAGACGAATTATATCAGGCTTGTAAAATACATCATAACTTCACCATTTATTCCATTGTATATGGTATAGTCTTCCTCGTGTATATCTTGCACTTACTGACGATGCTTCGGCCATGTACCATCAGGCCTTCATCAGATATTCTTTGCTCTTGAATTAGGAATAACTCACTCGAAAATAGGCTTGTATTCTGACTGACACGTCACACCTGTTTGTTGTTTTTTTTTTAATTTGTATTATTTTTCCCTTGGTTTAGAGGGGGGAATATAATAACGATGAAAAATAAAGTACAATTTTTTTTTTTAAATACAGACGTGACGTGTCAGTCAGAATGCAAGCCTGTTTTCGAGTGAGTTATTCCAAATTCCAGAAAGAGGGGTGTATAACTAATGCATCCTCTCAGTGGTCACTTATGGAGCTGAAACATGGAACCTAACCAAGAGACTGATCCGCAAATAGAGAACCTTGCAACGTGGACATGAAAGAATTATGCTGGGCCTCACATGGAGAGACCACAAGACAGCACAGTACATCTAGGAAATGACAGGAGTCAGGGACATCATAGAATCCATTAAGATTCTCAAATGACAGTGGGCTGGCCATGTTGCAAGAATGGCGGACAACCGATGGACATCGCGACTCACAACATGTATCCCACGAGATCACATGCGGAACCAAGGCTGGCAGAATATGAGATGTAGAAATGAGCCAGACAAATTCAGAAAATACTGACTCTGCGACGCCCACGATAGAGCAATTTGACGAATCCTTGGGAAGGTCTATGTCCAACAACCGACGTTGAAAGAATGATGATGATGATGATGATGATGGTGATGATGATGATGATGATGATGATGATGATATTTTTTTCCGAAAATTCCCAAACCGTTTCCTTTGAGACTTCCCCCAGCTCAATTGAGTATGCGTGTCAAATTTGGTTTGGCATCGTCCATGTTGAGGCGGTTTCTCTAACGTCAAAGATAAAAAGAGAAACACACAACAAACAGAACCTGATTATAAAGAGAGATACACAAAAATACATTGTCGCCTATAATTGAATCCACCTCCCCCATTTTGTTTTTTAGAAAAATTATTTTCTTCTGAACCAAGTCCAGTTGGATTGTCATTTCTTGTAATGAAACATTACACAATCGAAACGGATATTACCAGGTTTTATTAATGTCCTAACTGCATAACATTGAAACTCTATCGCCAAAAATATGAATACATTGACATGTAAAAATGAGTAGTCCACTACGAAAAAAATATATTTTGCAAAAGATTTACATGCTGCATAGTTTGGTCAGAACTAATACCCATCAATATCTGTTTTGACTGCGTAATGTTTCTTTAATAAAATCTGTTTCTTTAACTGATATTTTGAAAACACTCCGATTAAAAGATATTCAAAGACCAAAACTAATTCAACAAAACGAAAACTGAAATCTATCATCATCTTCATCGTGTCAGATATATCGTTGATATTATTGGGTAGTGCTATCTTTTGCACAGTATTACAGAAAATCTTACAAGTGTTTCCAGAGTTCACTTATCTCTTTATTCCTCAATGATATCAATAAATTGGTAGTTAGATAGAATTAGGACGCTTTGGGTTTGATGGTAATGATTTTCAACGTAGAAACTATGTCTGACTTTAATGTGAGACCGAATGTAGACTTTGGAAGCCCAGGGCACTCCAGATTTGGCAGGCTTCTCATATACAAAAAATAAAATACATAGAAAATCACAAAGTTTTCTCATCGAAGTCTATTTATTGCATTTAATTAGAACTGAAAAGTTTTACAAGATTGAATAAGTAATATATCCGAAGTGAATACATAAATACCTGCCAGCAATAGTCCCTATAAATTTTAATTATTCTCTTTTCCAATTACTGTAGATTCGAATTACAAGTAGTAAATTCATTGATTTATTTAAAACAATTTCAGACTTAAAGATGAATTGAATTTCCAAATATTTCCAAGAAGAATTTTTTTATTCATTTCTTATCCAAGAAACAATTTTTTTTAATTATTGCATTTTTGTATAGGGGGACTTGGGACGATTGGTCCTTTTCCCATTACAAATCCAGCCATACCCCAAGGCCTGCATCTGAGAAAGATTGTGTTGA
Organism: Thysanoteuthis rhombus; assembly: GCA_963457665.1. Classification (NCBI taxonomy): domain Eukaryota; kingdom Metazoa; phylum Mollusca; class Cephalopoda; order Oegopsida; family Thysanoteuthidae; genus Thysanoteuthis; species Thysanoteuthis major. Next base: position 20,285,477 of record OY735241.1, read on the forward strand.
AAACATTTCATCAACATGGGATTCATATGTTTCTTGTTTCATAATTCAAAAAATAATATATCAATATTCATAATTCGTCATCACAGATAATATTTGAACAATCGTAGCGTCAAAATTGAAGTCATGTAAAAAAAAATTCCATGGGGGAATAAATATGGCTAGAATAGATTCTGTTAAAGACATCACTGACTTTTCCAGTGGAAATCATCTAAAATAGAATAAAAAGACACCTGGAAGCACCTAAGTTCTGGAAAATCTCGATGTTATCGATGAACTATAATCGTCAAGATAAAGCCCCCAAAACGCCAAAAAAGCTTTTTTACAAAATTCTTTTCAAAATTTTTCCAGAGGGTTTCTAGTGAAGTACTAATGCCAACTTTCAAGTCAGTGGACAGAACGGCAAGGTCAAGAGCGCTGGAACTCACAAATACATAAACATATGCTGGTATAAAAAGAATAGCATTTTGCCACGTTTGTTTGTTCAATTAAGACATTCTCTATACAGGGTCTTTTATAAAAGACACAATCCTAAGGATACGAAGGGTGGAATATTTTTACAATAAAGTTTCATGGTACAATATTTCAGTATTCAGGGACAACAGTATTTGCTAGTAGACATAATTGCATCATGTGCTAGCTTCATTCTAGCATCCATTTGTTCGTGCTGTGTCAACTATGTCATTTTCCAATGTAACGAAAGATTATGTATTAAAACGGGTATTAAAACAGGTTGAAGGAAACCCCTTTCAACATTTATTGTAAAATCAAAAAGTGAGTGTACCCAGCACCTTTTTGTAACCTCTCTGAGATTTGTGTCTTTAAAAGATAGTTTTTAGATTTGAAATACTTGATATTAGCAGTGCAGAGAACGGACTGGGTGCCCCGAGTTCAAACTTCGACTGAGATTGGCATTGATGACCATGGGGAAGGCATGGATGCATTTCTCCCAACAGCTATGGGTGAAATAGCATATGGTGTAGAGAGTAATGCCACTTCCAAGTTTATTTCACACAACGCAAACCTCGAAGAAATAGCCAAGACAGAGAAACCTATCTAATGTAAAACCCAGGTAGAGATGGCTGATGCCGTATCCAGTGTAAGGGTACTACTTTACTTGAAAAAAAAGGTGTGTTATCAGTGAATAGACTCGAATTCGTCTATTTGTAAAGACCAGGAAATTCGAAATCTTAGCATCAATCGTGTTAATTCAATGATTCTATCAGCAAGAAGATGTCAACAATTAAGTGCATTAGCTATCAATCCCTGATCAGGAAACTGTTATTTTGAATTTTTTTAAGACTCTTAAAATTGTTCCATCCGTGACTTTTGTCACAAGAAATTAAAAGCCACTCATATTTCTGTAAACTGAATCTCAACGTTATTTTTATCAAATTTTGCAAGTTTTTGCCTTTATCTTAATTTCTAGTGGTGTTTATAAAATTAAGATGAAGGTGAAAACTAGTCAAATTTAATAAAAATTAACGCGTCATATTACTTAATCGAATAATAATAATAATAATAATAATAATAATAATAATAATAATAATAATAATAATAATAATAATAATAATAATAATAATAAAAATGATGAGTTTCAATGTATTTTACATATTTTCCCATTTCAAGTTCATTATGATTAATTTTTATGGCAAGCCTTCGGCAGAGCAAGTGCAACCTTCAAAAATAAGTTGATCCCATCAATCCTAAAAAAGAAGGCGGTATAACCAATGCATTTTCCCAATAGTCACTTATGGAACTGAAACAAGAGACAGATCCGCAAATTGAGAACTATGCAATGTGCACACGAAAGAATTATGCTTGGCGTCACATGGAGAGACCACAAGACAGCATAGTACATCCAGGAAAAGACAGTAGTCAGGGACATCCATTAAAAATCTCAAATGGTAGTGGGCTGGCCATGTTGCACGAATGGCAGACAACCGATGGAAATCACGACTCACGACTCACGACATAGATCCCCCGAGATCACATGCGGAACCGAGGCTGGCAGAATATTTGATGGAGAGACGAGCAAGACGAATTCAGAAAGTACTGGCTCTGCGACGCTCATGATAGAGAATTGTGGCGAATCCTGGGAACAGTCTATGTCCAACGACGGACCTTGATGATGATGATGATGATGATGATGATGATTTATTTTTATTTGGGTCTTCACAACCTAAATATCAGGTGGCTTTCACTGGAAATTGTCTCCTTAGAACTCTAACATTTCACTCAGAGTGCTAGTCATTGTGCACTCATTTCTATAAGACACTTTTTGGTTGGTCTGTTTGCCTGTCTTTAATATGCTGAACATCAATTTTTCCAGCCGATTGAAATGAAAATTCTAGATTTTCAGATGAACCACCGCGCTTCTTCTTTCTCTTCCAGCTGCTACTACTACTACTACTACAACTAGTAATACTAAATATCAATTTTCGTAGGTTACATATGAAACATGATCCAGATCTTTGGGTGAACCATTCTCCTCCTCCATATCCTCCTCCTACATCTACTACGATGGACCAGTACTTCTTTTTATCTCAGCCATCTCAGCCGATAATACATCCCAATCAGAAATTTAAACAAGGTAATTCCATTATTTGACTGATTTTCCAATCCTATTTTTCAGCTTTTTCCCTTGGTTTTCAAAATACGAGTTTTCCCATTTGAAACTTTTGAATACAAACATTCTGATTTAATTTAGATAAACTCAGTTTATCTTTTTTTAATCAAAATCATCGGAATTTCATAGAAATTAAGAATTAAAAAAACTGGGGAATTGACTAAAATGTGTCACTTTTTGATTATTTTTTTTTTTAAAGATTTTCGTAAAGTAAATCTTGCATGGAAATGTGTGTGTGTATGTGTGTGTGTATGTGCGCGCACAGGGAGGAAAGCAATGTTTGACCTCAAAAGTAGAGGGTATACAGGAGAACGTGAGTCATTTGATCGAATTACCAGGAATGCGATGAAAATTTTCTAAGGCTTTTGAATTTCTGGCTGGGATGTTCTATCGGCTAGGATAGCTTAGATAAAAAGTAGCCCTCACGATGAATGGTAAACGTATCGTCGAACGAATGGTTCTTGCTATTATATGTATTACTCGTCGATTTTCATACCGTAGTATGTCATGGTTTTCATTGATCAGGCGGGGCAAATTCCTCAGAACAGATGTCTTCGGGTAATTTCTGTGTTCCATTCCGACAGCTTGGTTGTTAAACAAAATGATCTTTTAACCAAAGTTTTGTTTTGGGGCTCAAAAATCAAACCTTTATCCTTGTTTTTCTTAACATTTTTCAATACGATTTATTTTAGATTTTACCATAATGCCTTTTAAACCTTTTAAAAGAGTTTAAGGTTTCATAGATAGAACTATATTGTACTGTAAAGTATATGTATAAGCTTCGATGTTGCTTATGTTTGATGTGTGTACTTTTTTCTTTTTTATGCATCTTCCTTTATTTTATATATTTTGTGCAATATTTATACCTTTTATGGCACTATCTAAATCTCAGCGTGCGTACCACCACATGAATTATCCCCCTCGTCATGAAGTGATTAATAGAATTGGTTTGTCTCATTGAATGTTTTCAATTATTGCCTGGGGTGAAATTTCAGATTTTTTTTTTACTATTTTCATGACTTCGTTCGTTATGGATTTTTTTCTTATTTAAAGAACGATATTTTAAAGATCACGCCCCACCCCTGCAAAAAAAAATGCACGTCTTATCTGCGAAAGTTGTCGTTACGATCGGTTGAGATATAACCTACAGTTTGGTAAAAAAAAAAAAATGTGGGTCATTTATATCTGTATCTCATCACTCTCCACAGGATTCAAGATTATCTAAGGGTAGTCCTTGGCTATTTGGTCGTAAAATACGGGTGCATAAAGATTGCCGGAAATTATTTCATTTATGACTAAAAATGGCTAGATCTTTCATTTCCAGCTAACCTTGGTGCTAAATCTTTTATGTATGGTTCAAATAACACTGTTGTTCTCGCTGTAAGATATCGTTCTCAATATTGTAACACTAACCTTTGGAACGTACGTAAGATTTGGGCTGAAAATGAAGAAAGGGAAAATGTAGGCATTTTTAGACATCAAGGGGGATAACTTTTGACAATCTTTATGGTATTGTATTTTAGGAACCAAACCAAGGTTTACCGGTTTAAGTAATGCTCAATAATTCTTGTAATGTTTTCAGTTACCCGTTGGATTTCAGTTTTGTTCAATCTGTCTTTCTGGTTATCTCCGATATCATCCCAAATGCACGAAAAGATGGTCACGACTGATAGTATCACTTTCCACATTTTTCTCGTCACCAATGTTTTGTCGATTCCAATTACTATAGGTAGTATCATTACCTCCTCCTTGAGTACATCTTTTTCAGTTCGCAGGTGGAGTACTGGTATTTTTTGTATGACTTTCACTCTACTGTCTTGTAGCACAGACTGGTCTATAATCTGGCATTTTTTACTTTTTCTTGTCAATGAAACCAGATCTAGTCCTTCTTAAATAATAAGGATAGTCGGTCTGGATCTCAGAGTTCCAGAGTATTTTACGTTTATTCATTTAATTATCAAATCACAATTGAAGAAGTCTGTATGACTGTGTGTATCTGTGCACTGCGATTACTCAACAACTGGTGATTGTATGAAGTTGATGTTAGCCAACACAGTGTCGGATGTGAAGTTTTTCAATCAGCAGTTCTCATGATATCAAATGAAAAAATTTAGAATTACAGATTGATCTTTCTATTAATTATCTCCCTTGACTTGACTCTAGGAATACCTAGATTTAGAGATATCATAAAGTATCTGAATGGAAAATACAGAAGAGTCGTCACCGAAATATTTCGAGGTCATACTTCCAATCAACGGTCGGAAAATTATTTTACAGCGCAATTATGGCTGGCCGCTCCATGCACCATGAAGTCTGGTCTCTTCCAAACATGCTCTTTTGGAATGAGAATTGTCCTAGTTTTATTAAAATCTGATTCACAAGAAGACTGAAATTAAACCTGTAAAGTGAACTAGTTAGTAGTGCCAGCATTTTAACAAGAAAAGAGATTGCTTTAACGCTGAGTTGAAAATGGAACGTTCCATTTAAAATGTTCACTCTTTTCATTAGAAACAAGATTCTTATTACATGAAGAGGATCGAGAAAGATCAAGGGAGGCTTCTTTCAGAATTTTAAAATGAATTCCTGCGCGTGACTAACAAGATTGTAACAAACTAAAAAACAGGGGGGTTGATAAAACGGCGAAATGGGGTCATTGTTTGCTTAGGAAGTTCAAACAAACATGCTCGTCACTCAAAAGAAACCGTTGAGTGGCCAACGTCCGAAGGTAGCATACCGTGATGGGGATGATCAATTAAAAAATGGAAAAATTGTTATCAGTGAACAAATTTCTTCTCTCGCCTTTTTCGAGGAGATGGTTCCTAAAAATGTCTAAATTTGAAAAAAAATCAAGCTTTCATCGTAAAATTCCCCCTCCCCATAAAACCTATTTTAGGGGCGAATATTCAAAAAACTGATTTTTTGTAGATATAATAGGTAGTTGAATGTTCAGTCCTTCAGCTCCATAATGTATATGGAGCTAGAGGACTGAACATTTACATAGCAAGCCAGTCAACCATACAGACAGACTAAAGGATCACTTCAAAAACTAAAGAAACTTATGCTGACTATTTTTATGACAGTTCTGGCTAATGGTTTACAGATTGGATACAATAGTCTTTAAAAGTATTGTTGACCTCTCAGAAACAATTTTGCACTGTTCCACAATGAAAATATTTTGCTTAAAAATTTCGACATCAGTCAATGTTTTCCAAATAAGGCTTTCAGTTTTTATTAACAAAATCCTTTTAAAATCGAGGGAGAATTCTTTTTTCTTTTTAGAAACCATCAACCAAAACTGTCACCAAGAATGTAAACATTAGGTTTTGAGTTGTTCAGGCTGTTATGGTGTCACGTGTATAGACCGCATGAAAATTTCAAAATTATCCCTTGTTATGGCCACAAAAATTGTTTGTTTTGTTTTTTTTAAAGGGGGGGGGGTTAACCCCTTCTCTAAGATTTTTGGCAAAAGGGGTCAGTTTATAATGTAAACTTATGGTCAATTAATCCCATAGTTTAAATTATTACTGAAAATTATTACGGTTTAATTGGTTTTCCCCGCATCGGGACACAGTGCGGTCCTACATATACTTGGTCATTATATGAGTATATTATGCATACGATTACATTGGAACTTCTAGAGTTTCCGGAGACAAGGAACACACCAGTCAAAATAAAGGTCAAATTAAATAATGTTCGAATTATCTTCTTTGGATATTGCACATATTTATTTAGAAATGGTAACTCCATCTGCCAAGTGCCAGTTTGGGGTAAATTCTATATTCAGGGGGTTGGGTCCCTTCCTCATGCTTTATATTTGATTAATGCTGTGTTCTTAAAAGGGGGTTAGTTGATAAGATAAAATTGAGCCTAGAGAGTGCCGGACTGTGAATTTTGATTTTTAGATAATTGATCAGGATGAACTGAATATTTGTTCTTGCCAATTAAAAACACATAGATTGTATGGAAGCCACGTGGCTTTAATTTTAAACAGGTGAACTCTGGGAATGAAAGTAAGAATGGAAGAAAACGTATGAGTAGCAATCAGTGATTTTGGTGGTAAAGAACATGAAAATCGTTGAAGGAGTTAAATGGCTCAAAAAGAGCCGAACCTCGGGGGTTTCGGATTTGGAAAATCGAGATTTGGGTTCAGTGGAGTTAACTGTATGTTTATGGCATCGTTCTTATCTAGGGTGTCGCAGGGTTGGATTCACATGGGGGATTGTTAGTAAAATCCAATTCCGACTTGCTAGGCCTGTTGCAGCTTCGTTTTGCTTAATATATCTAGTGTTCTCTATTAGTCACCAATCTAGGCACTGAGTAGGTTCGACGTTGCCAAACTTCAGTGATCTGACGAGTGATGTATCCAACGTGATTTGGTCGTGACTGACTCAATATTATTCCTTTTGCTGAGTGCTAAGCAGAGAGGCATTGGATGCCACTGTTTTTTTCATCTTTGGTATGACGGCAGTCGATTAAACCACAGCCTACCAAACCATACACGATCACTTTAAGACTCAGCCACGGTGATCAATGTGCTTCGATTGTTATGATTGCAACGTTTCAGTTGTTATGCCCTCTAGCCTCCATTCGGTGCCTTTTCAAATGCAACTGGCACCTTGGAATATCGAAGAAAAGATTCAATTGTTCGTACGAAATTCAGAACGAATAGGTATTTATGTAACAACAGTATCAACATTTTTAAAGTCCACGAATCAATTATCATAAAGAATAAAGGAAAATGTGTGGACCCAAACTTCCAACATCTATTTCCAGATTTGGAGATAGATAGATAGATAGATAGATAGATAGATAGATAGATAGATAGATAGATAGATAGATAGATAGATATGAACGGACTGAGATAGATATATAAACGGACTGGGATATATAGATATGAACAGACTGAGATAGCTAGCTAGCTAACTGGATAGATAGATAGATAGATAGATGGATAGATAGATAGATAGATAGATAGATAGATAGATAGATAGATAGATAGATATGACTGCAATAGATTTCTGAATAGATAGATGGGTACATACATACACACATATCAACAGACTGAAATTGATTGATCGATAGATAGATAGATGAATAGATAGATAGATAGATAGATAGATAGATAGATAGATAGATAGATGCATACATACATACATACATAGGAGAAAGATGTACACGCTCAGATAGATAGATAAATACATACATAGATAGACAAGTTGAAATGAACAGCCTGAGATAGCTTGATTGATATCAACAGACTTAGATAGATAGATAGATAGATAGATAGATAAATAGATAGATAGATAGATAGATACATACATACATACATACATACATAGAAATTATCTGACTGAGACGGACACATAGATAGATAGATCGATTGATAGAAAGTAATTAAAAGACTGAGATAGGATAAATAGATAGATATCAACAAACAGAGATTGATAGATAAACAGCAATGAATTGAGAAAGATGGATGAATGTGTACACAGATTCTGAGCATGTGTGAGAAAGAGAGAGTATGTGTGCGTGTGCATGTGCGTGCGTGTGCGTGCGTGTGAGCCTTATGTGATAAAAAGTGAGATTAGGATTCGGTCTGTTTGCTTAAATTTTAGTTATCAGAGAGACTTTCCTTCCGTGCTATTCGTACGGCCTCGGGTACAAACATGCAAGCAGAAAGGAGTCTCTTTTGACCATAGAAAACGGGATGTGACGAAAAGAAAACGGTTTCGTTTTTTTTGTTTTTGTTTTTTTGTTTTTTCGTGTGAGTGTGTTTTTTCGGGGAGAGAGGGCATTGAACTGGTATTGAAAAATATCTTTTATCAGTGTTTGGGCCTTGCTAAATATTGTGGTACTGAGTTCCGGGGTCTCTTAAGAGGATTCACAATACAATTGCCGAGAAAAAAGAGGAAAAGTAATAAAAAAAAAAAAAAAAAAAAGAGAGAGAGAGAGGATTTAAACAGACTGAGATAGAAGATACCGTATTCTACTATGTGTAATGCTTGGCTAAATATGACCCTCACCCTATCCCCCCGGTTGAGCTTCAATTTCGAATGCAAAAAGCATTAACCCGTGTATTTTGTATACAAATATGTATAACAAAACAAAAAGAGAATTTTCCATCGCAGTCAATGATTGAACAACCTTAGCGTCAAATTATGAAGTAATGTAAGAAAAAATCCCAACGAAGAATAAACAGGACCTGAATGAATTTTACTCATGCCATCAGTGCCAATTTCCACAGGGAAAATATCTAAAACAGAGTGAAAAATGCCACAAAAAAACACGTAAATTCTTGAGAATCTAGATATTGTTATTGAAAAAATGTCACAATAAGGCCCTAAACGGCCAGAAATGCATTTTTTTCCAAATGATAAAAGCATCTTTGGGAGGAATCAAGTGGATTACTGATGCCAATTTTCTAGTTCGTAGACGAAGCGGTACGATCAGGAGCGATGAAACACAGGAATGCCGAAACACTCGCACCTACGAAAAACACGATAGATTTCTTCGTCACCCTTGGTGGCAACGGCTGTTCAATTGAGAGGAGGGAAATAATACAACAAAAGAAAGGGAGACAGAAAACAAAACAGACCAGCTTGGAAAAATGTAAAAGGTAAACAAAATAGAATTCCTTTTTCCATACAATATTATTCCAAAACTAAAGGTCTAATTTCAACTCCTTTATTAGAAGTTCTTGTAAATGGGATTTGCAAACTTAAGCAAAACAAGTCAAACTCAGTTGGGCTTTACAAATGAGAGTGAATTCGTCACCAGTTTTTGAATGCGTCATTGTGTAACTGTTATTCGCTCAAGATGTCTTTGTTTTTTGTTTTTTTGTCTGGTCATTGTTATCCGCCATTGTTGTTACAAATGAAAATAAAGTCAAAATTCAATGATAGGAATTTGAAAGGAAGAAAACAATAGGGGTTATGTCAGGAAGTAATATAAAGTTTTAATAATCCATCTAAGGAATAATGATTACGTTTCGGTAATAATAAGGTTTTCATTAGGAAGTACATGTGAATTATGAGTCATGGAATATCTCAAATTCACAAGTAGGTTCGATTTTTCTTCAATATTGAATATAAAACCTTGAAAGAGAGTTTGGATACATTCACTGCTCCTTAACTTACCGTGCTCTTTCTTCTCTCTATCACGAAGAAAATATCCAAATTAGAACGACCTTTCCTTTTGACACCATAATTCATATACGTTTGTCAACGATGGCAGAAAGCAACAGGCGTAATCAAAAACCCCGAGGCATTTCAGCCAATCAGAAAGGTTATTCCAAGATTGATGCAAGGTGGTGGGAAAAAATGGCCCACGGCTGTACTTACTGATTCACCTGAAAGACGAATTTACAAGCGTCCCTATGAAAAAATTGGCAAAACCTGTCAAAGGGACTGGACATTAAATAGTTTCAGAAGTCTCCTGAATATGAGAAAAACAGAAAAGCTGGTGTTTAGAAAAATAAACATAATGACCTTTTCACAGCAGAGACGTCTTTAAGTAACCTTTTGTAGTTTTTTTTGCTGTTGTTGAAAAGCAAAAATAGTAAAACCATAACATCCAGCCTCTCTCTCTCTCTCTCTCTCTCTCTCTCTCTCTCTCTCTCTCTCTCTCTCTCTCTCTCTCTCTCTCGCCTATATGAATTTTTTTGTTTCTCCTTTCGTCTGTCCTTTTGTCAATGTGTGCCCTCGTTATCACCAAAAGTGTACAATGAAAGTTCATGAAATGGTTGGCAATAGTCAACGTAGGACTTGATTAAATTTATGAGAGGGGAGTCCATATACAGTTACTTGCCGAACATCGAAGCCATATATCCGCTTCACATATTATCTCCAAAAGTTCTCGGTGAATTCCAATTAATTTTATTGAAGAATCGGCAATTGGCCATCGAAGAAGTGATTAGACTTTGGAGTTGATCTAAGTTATTTGAATTCCACCAATTGATATGAAAATGTTTGCCCCAAACATTTGCAGTTTTAACAGAAACAAATCAAGGGAGTATTTCATTACTGAGTTCAAGCGCATCTTAAAGCATATTTCAAATAATTGGAAGTGTAATTTTTATTTTGTTTTATGAGTTTTAACGCTGCTTAAAGATGATACATTATGAAGGGAGCAAATTATTTACGGCTAAACAGCTTTGTTTCAAACTCTGATAAATACTTATATCATTTGAGATATTTCTTTGATTTGTGATGGGTTCCTTTCGATGCAATAAACTTCTTTTGGTACGCATGATGAGGAAGGAAACCTTATATAATTTAATTATCAGAGGGTGCAAAGAACATAGAAGGAGCAAAGGCAGGCGGCGAGTATTTCACTTGATGGGTTTGAGCAAATGGAAGTCTTAAAGGATACCGGAAGGGGGAGATCAGAGGTAGTTGTTGAGAGTGACAAGGGAAAAGAATCCGTGGAGAGCCATGATCACCCACAACAATTTTCGGTTGAAACTATTCTAATTATGTAACATTAAAAAAATAGATCTTTTATTTGAAATTATCTTTAAAAGAGAAAAGCTCCAAAATGACTATAGAAATCTAAAAAAAGAGCTCTGGGAAAAATGTTTTTAAATGTTGCCAATTAGTGTACTTATGCAGATTTACAAAATTGTAGTCCCCCAACCAGACCAGAAGTGTCCAGAGGCATCCACAGACTCGCAGACACTCACAGAAAGAACAATCAGCCCACTCAGCCGGTTGGCTACGGTGATTTGATAATGACTAACTTGTGAAATAATATATGCGTCATCACAAAGTTAACAAATCTTTATTGATTTGATGATAGATAATCGCCTCTCCTAAAATTGCTTAAATGCTTTTAGTCACGGATAAATTGAATTACCGATCATTCGCGTAATGTATCAAAATATATATATGTGCCGTTTGGATATTGTAATGTTTAGCACGTCTGACACGCGAGCAGAAGGTCACAGGTCCCGTACCCCGTATGAGCGGAGAATATAGAAAACTCCCAATTTTATGCGCTCTCAGCAACTGATAGTGTACATTCTACGCTGTGTGATTAGGGTGGTGATATCCTTCCGTTCGATTTGCATCTCACCAGGGGATGATCATGAAAAAAACTTGTTAGAATAAAATTTGCCAGGATCACTAAGCTAATGCATGTTAAAAGTGGCTGTGAATACTCCCATGGAAGTTGTCTCTCAGAAGACGGACGCTTGATCCTTATCAAAATATACAGGATGTTTAAAAAAAGATGCAACCACGGTTTTGACGATTTGCTTTTAAACTTTTTCTTTTTGTTTTCCAGAAAACAATTTTTGGTGTGGAAAATTACAAAAATATGGTAATTACACATATCACAAATGACGTCGTACGTCAACAACAAAACTTGAGTGTTACTTCGAAATGGCCAGACAGGTCGAGATTTTACCTTATGTTACGGTAAAATATTGTCCATTAGATTGTCAAGTTCATGAAGTTTAAACAGAGTAAAATAATCTGTTAAAGGAAATAACTGATGCTTGGAAAGTCGACGTGTACTCTGGTATACACCATATATTTTAAGTTAGATTTTGAAAGTGATTTTTCTTTAACTTGGATGCAGGTTGGTATTCTTTCCATTACATGAACGTTTCATTATTTTGGAAAATGATATAGCAGACATAACACAGAGTAATAGATGCTAGAATGAGGCCAGAACACGATGCAATCACTTCAACTGTTGAATACTGTCGTCTCTATGAACAGTGTTGCTACATGGCTAATATTATGATATAAAACTTATGTGCACGTAAATTCTACCCTCTTGTCCCTAGGGTTACGTCCTGTATATTCAACGTTTAAGTGTTCGTTTGACAAAAAAATGATAAATCTTTTATTTTATTTCTCTATAGTTAATGTCGATTAAAAGAGATAACTGCCCCGAAAAAAAGACTTAGTTACGTTATTTACACAATTTTTGAAAGCATTTGACATCATTTGTCTTTAGTCGATTTTTTGAAAATTAAAAATCACGTCGAGCTGTTAGAATATCAAAAAATATTCTCTGAAAATAGACACTGACTGTTTTTCACGAACATTGCTACAATTTCGTTTGTATCTAAGGTGTATCTATTTGTGTTTGCTCACGATATGATATATGTTTAAAATGTCTCAGATTTCTATATTACAAACCCATCATGCTCCACATATTTTTCATTCTGAGAATTGATTTATTGAAGAATAATATGAAGCTGCGACTCAAAAAAATGTTCTTTTTTCTTCGCCAATTCTCTTGTCAGTCCCATTCATTAACGCTCTTAACATTTTCAAATATCATCTGAAAGAAAGGGATTTGGGTATTTATATGCCTTCAACGTTTATCGAGGGTGAAAATACTAAAATCAAGACATTTAATTTACATGAATTCTTTTTTTGCATGTACTACTTGATCAACAAGAAAAATGAATTCTGTCAATACAAATTTTGTCAATTGTTTTGATGATTATAACTCGTATGCTATAAAAGCGACAAAAACCACTGCCGGAGCTTTGATCAACGATAGCTTAACTAGAAATAACCTTCCAGATACAGAGTAAGCAATTCCCATATCCATTGCAAGTTAAAACCTACCAGAAAGTTTTGTGTTCTTATTGATTGATTCTTTAGCCGAAACTCAGCCAAATTGAGAAATAAGATAACGACTTTTGGCGAATTTCTAGTTCGGACTAAAACTTTTTACTATCGAAAGGCGATTAATGACTTTCTCCAAGAATAGCGATTGTCTTGATGGAAGTTGAGAGTATTGATTAGATCGATTTTAAGTCAGCAGGTATGGAGATGGATGTTCTCACGTGTAAAACCATCCATGATACAAAGATTAGTGTGGTCGTTTAGTGAACTTTGTGACAAAAACACAAAGTTTGGTACACTCACAGCCAGAGGCATTCGGAAACAATCTGGATAGTGAGCCATCATGAATTTTCAATATGTCATCCATGGCAGCCATTTCAGAATAGTTGCCAGCGACAACTATTTTCGAATCAATCTTCCTACAATCGATTTAATATGATATTGAAAACATAACTAGTGGTATTCACCATGCATAGTTTTGGGAAAATTGCCATTCGGGAAATACATGTAAGTCATTGAAATTCAAGATGGCCGCCATGTCTTGTATGAAAATCGCAGTTTCAATGAAGTTGCATTAACTTGACTAATGTGGATTATCTCTATGCCTTTAGAATTACCCACGAAATCCCCTTTATCTCACAATTCAAGATAACCACGATACATTGGGTCAGATGCTGGTGTGAACATAACAGTTTTCACTGTGTAGATACGGTTGATGGTGGCGGTGGTGATTGTCGTAAAGGGAGAATATGATCATATTGGTGTAGATGGTGATGGTTAGCGATCGTGATCGTAATGGTAGTCATGATGATGGTAGTGTTTATGGTGATAGTAGTGAAGATAATGGTGTTGTAATTATGATGACGATGATGGCGGGGATTATGATAGTGGTAATAGTGTTGATTATGGTGATCATGGTGGTGATCATCACCCCCCAACCACCACCACCACTATTCCAACCACCATCACTGAAATTACCACCATACCATCATAATAACCACCATCACATCAACATTAGCACTCATTCCATTACCACCACAACTATCATCCCTGCCACAATGCGTCTATTTACTTACATATCAGTCTCTCTCTCTCTCTCTCTCTCTCTCTCTATATATATATATATATATATATATATATATATATATATATATATCCGAGGCTGTTCATATCTATCTATTTTTCTACTCTCTCTCTCTCTCCCTTTTTCTTATTGTTAGCTACAGTTTCCAAAACGTGTTACATGCTCCGTCCATAATATTCGTCTCATTCGTTATCTATGTAACTATGTGTCTATGCACCTATATATCTTCGTCAATTCAATATGTTGATCATATCTATCTATCTATTTAGTAGGATCGCTCGGCCAAATAATTGTGGATTTTTTTTATAAAAGCATTGACTTTGGCTCACTTATAGCCAAAGGCCTTCCAAAACAATTCGAATATTGAGCCATAAAAATTTCAAAATTATGCTTTCGGCATTTATTTCAAAATTGTCGGCAGCGACAACGTTTCGGGGCCAATTCTCCTATCAGCAATGGGTTTAATATGATATTGACGACGTACTTAGTTGAATTTATTCACCATACATAATTTTGGGGAATTGCCTTTTGGCAAATTCCCCATCCCCGCCACCACCATTACAATTAACATCATCTCTTCTACCACCATCACTAAAAACACGATCATAACCCACTCCATGATTAGTATCACCAGTTCTATCCAAACAATGGAGATAATTGCAGTGATCCAACGGATCGCTATCATCTCGAGTTGTTCGATAGAGAGAAGTTTTCTTGGTAATTCTGAGTTACAAGATCCGAGTTCTTCTTCATAGAGAATGTATGATTTGCCATTGAGATCATCCATATCAGACTAGATAAGCCAACCTTATTGCAATTACGATTTCCATCGGTCGGGGTGGCCATCTTGAATTTTCAATGACTTGAATTCTTCAAATGGCAATTCCCAAAAATTATGTATGGTAAATACATAGATGACGAATGCGATGAATATCATGGACAGAGCATGGAACACGTTTTGGAAACTGTGGCTAAAAATAAGAAAGAGAGACTTGGTAAACTAGATTGATACGACCAGCCCCAAAAGTCTCTACCTCTGAAGCGAAGGTTTCGATTCTGCCTCGTGGTACTGGATGAGATAATGGATTGTCTATAGCTACATTGAAGAGTTGTAATACAACGAAACAGCTGTCTGTGGATGACACAATAATTAACGCTCCCCTATTCAGGGTTGAGCTCTCAATAAGTGAGGTAACTCGTTCATCGTAAGCTTATGTAATTCTCTTCCAATATAGGAATAGAGCATTCTGGTGGATGGGGAATATATGCGTAAATAGATATATCGCTTGAATTCAACCGTACTGACCGTCCAGTTCCATGGAGCAGAGGTACGATACCAGCTTCTGTGTCTAAAGCGAAGGTTTCGATCCTGCCTGGATGGGATAATGGATAGTTTATAGCCATACTGAACAGTTGTAATACAACGGAACAGCTGTCTGCAGATGACACAATAATGTATATATATATATATATATATATATATATATATATATATATATATATATATATATATATAAATAAAGCACACAGGATAGGTACATAGACATATTTAGATAGATACGTAGCTCGATCGACTGGATTCTTTCAATCTTTCATATTTTTTTCTGTTTTTCGATCTAATTATGCCCCCGTGCGTTTTAGACGAAACCAATTGTAATAATTTTATTATTTTTTTCTCCATTTCTGTACATGCAGTCTATTTCATTTTTTTCTCAAGAAAGAATAAAATATTTTCCCTTGCCCTGGAGCCGGAGTTTTTTTTTCCCCGACGTTTTCCTCCATTTAATAGTAACCTCTCCTTCGGTCTGCGAGAGGCAATTTGTCTTTTCTTTTTGTCATAAAAGATCAAGTAAAATCTTTACACTGCTTAATCTGTTACAAACCGTCAATCAAAACTGTCGACATAGGTTTTTTCAGTTTTCAAGTGAGACTGGCTGGCTATCTATCGATATATGTCGAACTTACAGGCTGCACAAATAGCTCTAGGGGGCTAAAAAATAAATATTCATTCCTCATTATGCCTAGAAAAAAGTTGTTTTCTAATATCCCCTTAATTTTTTTAATGGGGGTTCAGTTTAAATAAACGTTTGCGCTAAACTGGTATGTTATCTCCTTGTCCGGCTGCGTTCATGCTTATTCTTTCTTTTGATTCAGATTTTTACTCATCACCAAACGAGACAAGTAACTTCTCATTGATCACCAATTTTTGTTTGATCATCTTTAACTCAGCACGCTGCCAAAATATGTTGGTCAAGTGACGGTTTCTGTTGAGTGACTAATCAGACTGATCTAATGTTTTTCTCAAAAGAGAATAAAAGATTTTCCTCTGAAACCTAAGCAATTTTTGCCTTCCCGTTGTCCTCCATTTAGTGATAAACTCACCTGCGCTCAGCGAAAGCAAATTCATCTTTTCTTCACGTCATAAAAGATGAAGTAACAAGCCTGGTGATATATCGACGAATGAAACGTATGTCCTGGACAGGGTATGAAACAAATGGCGGGGTTTTGAGGAGGTTAAACACTGTAAGGAAATTGTTGCTAACAATGAGAAAGAGACTGTTGGAATTTTGGGTCCAAATAATGAGGAAAGACGGTTTGGGGGATTCAACACTCACAGGGTGTATGGGAGGCAAAAGAGGGTAGAGGTAAGCAACAAGTAACCTAATGGATGGATTGAAGAAGATGGATAGCAAAAAGAATACCGGAAGGAGTAGATGGAAGGGAGTTGCTGAGATTGTCGAAAGGAAGCTGTGGAGAGTCATATCCTGAGGGGAGCCAGGAGGAAGAAAAAGAACAGTAAAAAAAAATTGTTTAAACATCAGACCATAGATGTGCAAATTCTTTTTTTGTGTCTTGGTCTAGCATTGTCAGTGTCGAAAACTCTATGTACGAGTTTACATCTGAAATTTGATCAAATATATCTTGAAACATCTACATTATATATATATGTAAACTCGTATATATATATATATATATATATATATATATAGATATATATATATATATATATATATATATATATATATATATATATATATATATATAATTGCACTATCCATAGATAGCTGTTTCGTTGTATTACAACTCTTCAGTGTGGCTATAGACTTTCCATTTATTCAATCCAGTACCACGAGGCAGGATTGAAACCTTCGGACAAGGAGGCCGATATCCTACCTCAGTTCTACGGAACTAGACGGTCAGTAAGGCTGAATTTAAGTGATATATCTATTTATGCATAAATTCCCCATCCACCAGAGTGCTCTATTCCCATGGAAGAGCATTGCATAAGCTTACAATGGGTGAGTTATCTCACTTAAAGAGTGCTCAACCCTGAATAGAGGAGCGTTAATTATTTATTATAAAGAAGAAGTAAAGGATTTGCTACGCAAAAAAGTTTATTCTTCTGCAGGAGCAGTAGATGAGGGGGTGTTGCTGAGATCATTCAGTGGCAGCATTTGATGCTAGATATGCTAGCGCATCTAAAAAAAATCTTCCTAAAGCTGGAAGCTTTAACTGGTTGTCCTGATGGCCATCAGATGATCGATAACAAATGTACAATGCAATATTTTCAAGATGGAAAGCTTTTCTTAACTCTTAATGTTAAAATCATGCGCGGATTCAGTCAACACTTGTGAACAACAAATTTCCATCAGGCATGTGCTGAGGTGTGCTTTATGTAGTTCTTAATGTTGATTCTAGAAATTAAATCTGTTTTATCATATCACGTCTAGTTTTCATGATGAGATGAAAGCTGTGTTTTAGCGTATAACCCCTATAGAGCACCATACGTGCTACAGTGAAACAGACACAAA
Organism: Thysanoteuthis rhombus; assembly: GCA_963457665.1. Classification (NCBI taxonomy): domain Eukaryota; kingdom Metazoa; phylum Mollusca; class Cephalopoda; order Oegopsida; family Thysanoteuthidae; genus Thysanoteuthis; species Thysanoteuthis major. The sequence goes on from OY735241.1 coordinate 20,303,585, forward strand.
GTTTGTAATTTGCGTTGATAATTGGTCTAAAAAAAGTTCTACTGCAACCTTGATGAGAAAAAATCAATCTTATTGACCAATGTAATCAACTATGAAGGTTACAAAAGGCTTGCTCAACCTATTGATTATTTAAGTAAAACGGTACAGAAAGTGGGACTGGCTAGCTGAGTTCAAATTCTGGCCGAGACAGTGTTCATTACAAACTAATATCCTAAGGATAATCATGAATCGACTCTGCCCAAGCTTTGGCTAAATAGTACTGCTATCTTGGCTTTCCAGCCTTGGTCTCCCCTTGGTCTCCCCTTGCAATGGGTAAATGGTAGGATTGACTTGGCTCTAACTTTCGTTGATAACTTATCCAGGATATGGACAACTCCTATTTCAGTTCCACTTTCTTCCTTTTAGACAAAGTCATGGACTACTCCTTGTTGTGGGTAACATGTTACCGAGTACAGTTTATCATATGTTACCTTGAAATGAGATGGACTTCATTAAGTAACGCCCGTTGTCTTGAGAAATGTAATGAGGGGAAGCACTCAATATGGTATCCCGTTGATCTACCAAATCATGGAACAGGAATTTGACATCATTATACTCTCTTTATCCCTCAAAAAATAAGTTCCCTAAACAAGGATTGACGAGGAAATACTGTTTGCATAATCTGTGGTGGGAATCTTCAAACAAAACTGTAAACATAGATTTTTTTAGTCTTCAAGTGAGTCTAGCTGTCTATCTCTCAATTGCATTGCACGTACAAACGGCGCTAATGGAACAAGAGGGTTGAATAATTAAACATTTATTCCTTGTTATGTGCACAAATAAAGATATTGTGTTTTGAAAATCTATCTGCCTTAAATAAGCTTTTAGTAGGGGTTCAATTTACAAGGTAATATTATACTAAATAGTTTCTTCACTTTGTGTCCGGCAGCATTCATGCTTGTTTTTTACTTCCCAGGAAAGAACTTCCAAGAAAAAACTTATTCATTGATCATCACTTTTTTCCAATTCAACATGCTGTCACATGACGTTTTTTTTTATTGGATGACAAATCAGTTCATCTTAGTTTAGTTTATTTTAAGCCAAGCACAAGCCCACAAGAAAAGATGATGAGGATACAGGAAATTGTGCTACGCCTTTATTCTCAGTGGATAGGCCCTGTCTGACAAAAAAAACTTTCACCTGGGCTCAAACATGACTATCAGCGCCAGTGGACTTCGTAGTTAGTAACTATCTCACCCACATAGCAGACTTTGTTTTTGATGGACCTTTTCGCTGAGAAGTCAGAGCAGGGACGGCTGAAGCCGTCGCCAAAGTAAGGTCACTACTTACTTTCTCATGCATTGAATGTCGTTTTTTCTATTGTTAATTTGATCATCATATAAAATATAAAAAATGTGAATACTCGTCATCACACTCAATAATTGAACAACCGTAGCATCAAAATTTGAAGTCATGTAAAAGAGAAATCCCATTGGAGAATAAATATAGTCAGTATAAATTATATTTATGAAATCACTAGTGTTTCCCAGTGGAAAACATCTAAAATAGAGTAAAAAAGCATCTAGAAATATCTAGATCATGAGAATCTAGATGTTATTGATAAAACGGTCTAAGTAAGGCCCCAGAAAGCTGAAACAAGCTTTTTTCCAAGAATAAAAAAAAAGTTATTCTCAGGATGGGTCTAGTACTGATACCAATTTTCGAGTCTGTACACAAAACGGTATGACCAGGAGTGATGAAAGACAAACATAAACAAATACATAATGAGCGTGCATAAAAAAGGGTGGAACCCTTCGCTAACTTTGGTAGATATGGTTGATCAACGTAATCAAAATATGAACTATTTTCGGACTGTCGCCCTAATGTCGATTCATCTTTGGGGCACAATGTTTCGGTCGTTGTGCTAAGCGGTTCTCTTCGTCGTTTTCTTCGTCATTTGGGCCTCCCTGAAAATACTGAGAGTACAGTGATCAGTCATCTTTTGAATGAAAGAAAGGGCGGATTAAAATGTCGCCTAGACATCGACATATTTAAGTCAACAACTCTTCTGACCTAAGAATTGTATCCACCCAAAATTGTGCAGCGGAATGAAGACATTTCATCCTTAAGCCTCGACGGCAATAACGTCTCGACTCAGTTCTCTGGAAGACCACCACTTCCAATACCCACCTGAAGTATTCAACGGTCGAAACGATGTGTTCTGAAGATGAACCAAGGAAAAACCTAATGCATAATGATAATCCTTCAACAGGAAAATTCAAACAGAAATTACAGATTTGGAGTTCAAAATCTCCAAAAGTTGATAATCTGCACGAAAAAATGTCAAATGGCAGTGGGCTGGCCATGTTGCGAGAATGGCTGTCAACTGATGGACATCACGACTCACGATATGGGTCCCCTGAGATCACATGCGCAACCAAGGCTGACAGAATATTAGATTGAGAGACGAGCTAGAAAGTACTGGCTCCGTGACGCCCATGATAGAGAAGTGTACTAAATCCTGGGGGAGGTCTATGTCCATAGACAGACGATGAAAGAATGATGATGATGATGATGATGATGATGATGATGATGATGATGAATATTAAGGATGCTACAAGACTTCATACGCGAGAAGAGGGCAAGAATGAGCCTGCAATACGGTAGAAACAAAACATGAGCATTAAAAGCAAAACATAGCACAAGGTCATCATTGTAATTTACCTGTTGAAAGCTGAACTCATCCGCAACTTTTGATGCAAGTAGGTTAACCACTTCACCATGTCCGTGTCTAAGGAGGCGCTGAAGGTGTACACTAAAATAATGTGTCTAGACGAGCAGTAATTTGATAGATGTTAATGCATTACTCGGGATAAAATTCTTAGTCAAATTGAACGTAGATTCTAATCAGTTTTCAAATAGAATCGTTCGAATTAAATTCAAATGAAATTTTTGGTTCTGCTCTCTTGTACCAGTGAACAGAGATTGGAATTAAAAGTACAGACAAAACTAAGAGAGCAGCTATAAAATGATAATTCGATTATATTTGCGGCCTGAGAGAAAACCTGTCCAAAAATTACTCCCGAAACGCTGATTACCGACCGTGATCAAGTATTTCTATAATTACGGGACAGAACAATGATTGTTTGGCTGCTCAATCAAGTTTTTTTCTCTTCTCGTTATTCACTAACGGAATCAAATTATTAGATTAACCAAATCTAAGAGAATCTGGACTAATCAAACATTCGATTCGAATTCCAAGCATTGCTTAATCTTTTGAATTAAATCGAACTTGATGTGTGTTTTGATCATCAACACTTATGCAATGATTGACCAGGGTGACACGGAAGTCACTTTCCATTTTAAAACTTGAATAACTTCTTTTAATAAAAAGGGAATTCAACCAAGGCATCCTCTCGATAGTAACTTATGGAGCTGAAACATGAAACCTAACCAAGAGATAGATCTGCAAACTGAGAAGCATGCAACGTACACATGAGAGATCATAAGACACTACAGTATATCTGGAAGAAAACTGGAGTCAGAATCTATAAAAAATAAAAATAAAAAAACTTAAATGGCAAAGGGCGGGTCATGTTGCAAGAATGGCAGACAAGCGATGGACATCACGACTCACGAGATGGATCCCCAGAGATAACATGCGGAATCAAGGCTGAAAGAATACAAGATGGTGAGATGAACAAAACAAATCTAGAAAATATTTGCCCTGGGAAGCCCATGATAGAAAAATGTGATGGATCCTGGGGAGGGTCTATATCCAACGACAGGCGCTAAAAGACTGATGGTGAAAATAAAGTTTACTTCAAATATACTCATTTTGAACCTTGGTAATCACTTTAAACTAATTGTATGTTATAATACTTCTCAGATGCCTTCCATTTTCAGCTTTGTAAGATAATTTCACGTTATTCAGAAATAAACTGGCTCCCATGTTCTCTAGATTTGACAGCTCCCGCTTTTCTTTTCTTTTTTTCTTGTTGGTTTTCACACGAACAAGCTCCAATCACTCAAAGAACTAAGGAATAATATCTGACAAGAAATGAAGTATTGGAGTCACGTGCGTTAGAAGCTATCATGGAACATTGCCTTGAAAGGGTTTAGCTCTTCAAGGTGAAAATGATAGGAATTCCAGAATGTTATGCGTGTATTCCACAATTAGATTGAAGTAGTTTCCCAAGTTCAAAATTAATATATCTGAAGAGAAGAATTCTTTAGCTTTATGATGAAATTAATCTTATTTCTAAAATAGAAAGTGACTTTTACGTCGACCTGTATGACGTCTGTTCACCAACCATTTCTTACCAGATTTACGTTGCTACACCTTGTTGATTAGAAGTGACAGGACAATGTGAATGGTGTTGATTTACAGAAGAAATTAATTTCAATTTACGTTCTTCAATTTCTCTTTCAATAAGTCTTTGGCCAATGAAGTCTGTCAGCTACTTTTTATTATTCTTAAATGAAATAGTCTATTCATGATGTTTCCCAATAAATTACTTTCTTTTACACAAAGATTACACTGTGCAACGTTTTCTCTTACGTTTTCTTTCTGGGTGATAATCAGTATTTTCTAATTAATTATGTCTCAGGAGATGGATTATTAGCCTTTGAGATCAGAACATTAATATTTTGCGATTCAGCTATTTTGCCTCAGACAATTAAGAGAGAGTAATTGAAAGATGTTCCGAAATCAAATATAGCAGGGAACTTTGTAAAACAGCCTTGAGACCCTTTATATTGACATGAAAAATTAAGAAATAGCCCTCACAACCAAAGTACAAATATAACGATGTTATCGAAAAAATTTAGTATATCTTTTTAATCATGTTATGTTATCTAATGACTTGTTGCATCATATTGTTTGCTGATGAGTACCTTGGAGTGATGGAATGGCTTTTACATCCCAATGTAAATACCTGGGCGTGATGGAATAGCTTTAATTTTCTAATGTAAGTACCTTGGCGTGGTGGAGTAGCTTTCATATTTCTATGCTGGTGGGAATTCAACTTCTAACAGGTCCAAACACGCCAGACAAGTTAAAGGAGAGGAATTCGACCAAACCTTATCCAATCAGCACCAAAAATCCATATCCCAAGCCTTAGCCCCCTATTCCATTTTCAATCTATTTAATCTAAACTCCATCTTTAGTACCAATTTAGTTTAATTACCTCCCTTTTGCCCCCCCCCCCCTGCATCACTTTCTTCCCCCTCCTTCAAGTTGGTAATTTTAACTTTTGTGAAAAAAAAAGACCATAAAAAAGCACTAAACATATGAGGCCCTTTGTTGAAACTGATTTTGGTAACAAATAACCCATTCAGTAGATATACCATTAAACCAAACCCAACAATGTCATATTATGTCGTGTTATGTTATTCAATATGATTATAAATCATTTAACATCATTCTTTGTCATTTCATGTCTTGATATGTCATCTTATTAATTGTCATCCTTTATTATTCTTACATTCTTCACTGACTTATAATGACGTCACCCGGCTCCTCTGGATATCATCATCATCATCATCATCATCATCATCATCATCATTCTTTTATCGTCTGTTGTTGGACATAGACCTTTCCCAGGATCCACTACATTTCTCTATCGTCTCAGAGCCAGTATTTCCTAAATTTGTCTCGTTCATCTCTCCATCTTGCATTTTGTCGGCCTCAGTTTTGCATGTGATATCTGGGGATCCATCTCGTGAGTCGTTATATCCATCGGTTGTCTTTCATTCTTACAACATGACCAGCCAATTGCCATCTGATATTTTTAATGGATTTAATGGATTCTATCATCCCGATTTCTTTCTGATATACTGTGCTGTCTTATGATCTCTCCATGTTTGGTTGAGCATGATTCTCTCATGTGCAAGTTGCATGCTTCTCAGTTTGCAGGTCTGTCTCTTGGAAAGGTTCCATTTTTCAGCTCTATAATTGACTATTCGGAGGATGCATTGGTTGTATATTCTGCATTTTAGAATTATTGGGATCGTCTTGTTTTTGCAAATCCTCTGGATATAATACAATCGTAAATCGTGAATCAAAGTTGAAATACGCCAGATATCTTCGTCCGTTCACTTGACATCGTAATGTCGAGTTTAAAGTTGCTTGGGTCGGCGGTTCCTGATATGTGAGATGGGGACACTTGATTTACAATAAAGTTCTATACTAAAATGAACATCAATTTTGTGACCATGAGAAGTGACGTTTTTATGATGTGATGTGCTTCTCTGATTATTTTGAAGTGATTTCGGAATAAAATCGAGAGAAACAAAGACGGACAGAGAGGGGAAAGAGAGATGGAAATAGGTAAAGAAAAAAGACGAGAAAGAGAGAGACAATCGGGTTTTTTCTGTCAAACTCCTGTATAGATCGAGATTAAATTAGATCATAGATGACATAACGGCATTTTTTCAAAATCCGTTTTAATTATTAACAAGAATAGGACAATATTTCTGTTTTTATTATTTCTATTAACAACATCATAAATAAATAAAGAACAGCGGTTCATTGTTTTAAATTGGAACCTCCTGAAGATTTTCATGAAAACTTGGAAATGACCAATGCTCTAATATATTTAAAACCCACATTACATCTATCTATAACTTAATGTTTGTGTCCTATGATATTTTTATACTGTTCCTTTTCAATTAAATTAATATAGTGATAAACATTAATCATATTTTTAAAAATTGTTTTCCAAGTCTATCGTGTGTCATCTGAAGACCTAAGGCGTGTCACTACCGACAAGCGTGTCATAGTATCCCTATCACTATCCTAAATGGGTTGCATGTTAAGCCAAAGAGGTAACATGCTGGCCCCTATTCTTCACTGGGGAATCATAAATGACCACTTGAATAATTCGTAGAATCGGTTATCGACTTCGGAGATCTCCAGGATTCGTTGATGGTCACGACTTGGCATCGAATTGAACAATATACCTTTAAGGCCAATGCACTCTACTAACAGATCAACAGGTAGCTAGAATGACCCGGCCTACACCTTAACCAACGAAGTCATGTGTTCACAAAATGAAAAGAATCACACAACCCTGGATGTTCACAATTAACATATAATTTTCATTTTTAAAACAACAGCCCAGTGTAGTATAATTTGGTATGGATCAATTAGAGAACACTTGGTGAGGCTACTGGTCAGACCCTTGTTATGGTTGTGTAAAGAAGAGAACTAATCGATCTCTCGTTAATTACGATCGTGTTATCGAATTTCCAGTTGTTTTTTATACTCTATTGGAACTTGTATGGGTTTCATCCTTTTTTTGCTTCTTATGTCCTTGCAACAAAGATCAGTGACTGAGCAACAGTTTTCAAACGAAACCTGACTTTTAAATATATGAAAGGTTTGCTTTATTTGAATTTTTACGTGAATTGACGTAAAGTTTTAAATTGGCTTCTGTAGTAATAACTTCGTCTGGCGGAACATTCCCAAGCAGAGACCGTTCCTTGACCTTAAGGTAGCCGAAGTTATCAATGGACATGCAGTTAATAGAAGAACTAGCCCTTATTCTGACTTGCTTGACTTTTATTCTAAATTCAGATTCATATTTGTGGACTTCAGGTTTCAAATCATGTGATAACCTCATGACGTCATTTTATTTTATCTGTCTTATATACATATATATATAAGTATATTTTGAAATTTCAACTAATATTTTAAAAAACTTATAGTTTTATGATTACATCAGAAAAATAAGGTGCCTACCTCCAAGCATTTACCTAAAACTAAAATATTTATATACATGTGACTTTCAAATAGCAGAATTTATTCGAAAAATGAAAATTCAAAACACCTGGCCGAAAAAGTTCGCCTTTGATGATTTAAGATATCCTAAAGGTGAAAAATAACAGAATCTCTTTACAGCGTTCCCTCATTATCTCGATACTAGTAAAATATTCCACCTGAACTATCCATTGGAACGAAAGCTTTTAAGTACTGATCTCATAGGAACTCAAAACGTCACTGGAATTAATTGAATTAAAAAAAATTACTCTTAGGGTCTCAGAGACGGCTTCCACTTCCGAGAACAGGTGGCATCACTGCGTACCCTCAATCTTTTTTTCTTTTAGCGATACACTATTGCATTCGACCTATATGCAAAGGAGGATCAAATTCGACTCTCATATTTTGTGATTCCATTCAGTCACTTAAAAATAAAAGTTTGAAGAAATCATCTATTAAATGAAATAATTGCAAATCTTCATAATTCCCAGCTTATGCCGGTGAACTGAGTCAATATTTTCATGAAAAAGTACTGTTATTTAAGCGAAATAAATATTTTCCGATTTGGCGAAGCTAAAGACAATATATATATATATATATATATATATATATATATATATATATATATATATATATATATATATATATATTGCCGGGAGCATTACAGTTTTAAACATTAGATATATTAAAAAACCTTCTTTCCAAAAAAATTGTCATTTCAGTTAATTATTGATGTAACTTATGTAATTCTTTTCAGAGTTCATTTATTTTTAACAAAGATTTTTATGTGATGGTACGATTACGTGAATTTTTCTTGTTGGTATCATCAGTTGTTTACCATGTAACCATTTCGGGGATATAAAAACAAAATAGTTATTCTTATACGTCTTCCTAGAAGTTCTGGTCAAATGCTGCCTTCCTTTCAGCTATAATCTCAATATATAGTTTTATTTATTAAATTTTAGGGTTGTGTCATACTAAACATTGTTTGTTATTTCAAATAGGGTATTAACATAAAGTGTTGTACATGGGTATAATTTAATACTACACATCATTTTTTTAACATTGGACTTACCTACGTAGGTTATCCCCGAATGGTTCTTTAAGTATTGCAATATGTGAAGTAGAGTTAGCAATAAACATCCGAGGTAGTGGCACTCACTTAAGTACACGTACACAAATTCTGCCCTGAATTTACACGACTATTAGTCTTGACTATTGAAGCTTGAGATTCATCATCATCATTCCATTGTCCGTTGTTGGAAATAACATTCCCCAAAATTTGCTGGACCGCTCAATCGTGAGCCTAACGGCGTCAATATCTTTGGGACCTCTCTATATCGTCACGTAATCCTATTTTCTGCTGGAGACAATTTTGCCTATGATATCTGAGATACAAGTTCTGAGTCTAGATATCCAGCTGTTGACTGACATTCTTGCCACATGACCTGCCCATTGGCATCCTCAGAATGATGTTACGAAGCTTAAACTGGACAAATAATGGAATCAGAATTGATGGCAAATTCTGAAATAACCTCGGATTTGCTGACAACATTGTCCTATTTGTCCAGAACCTCCGTGAACTCCAGATAATGTTAGGCGAACTGAATAAAATCTTCGGATTAGGAGCCACTAAGAAGCTAAATAGCTGCCTCTTCTCTGTGGACGTTGAGTAATGGATTAAACAATAATTCGAGTGTTGTGAAACCGAACACGTCAAGTGTACTTAAGAGTACCTCTGAAGCACACTTATTTGTATTAAAGTGTGTGCATCTAAAGGAGGTACTGAGACAATCTAGTTTAGTAATGGCGAACTTATGACAGGCGTGTAGGCAGTGACGCTACAGGTCTTTAGATCATACGCGATGGAATTGAAAAAAATATTCTTTAGTTTTCCTATGAAGCCACAATGATGGATGGCAATGACCATGACCAGACCAAGTGTCTTCCTGTACGAATAACAGTGACAGAATGACGCAAGCAAAAGCTGATGGATTCAATTCTTTTGCAAATCCCGTTCACAAGAACTACTAATGAAGAAGTTGAAATTGGACTCCTACTTTGGGAATGATATTGAATAGAGAAATAGATTCTGTTTTGTTTACCGTTTACATTTTAATAAAACAAAGGAGTTCGTAGCTATATATTCTTATTACTCAATATATCCAACAGTTTTCAATGAATGTCAATAAAAGGTTGTAGAAGGGTGGTAATGGGCTGTAGAAGTGATCCGTTCTTGGATAAGATCTTTGAACAGTTACTTTCTTTATGTTGTAGCTATATATCCACACAACACAATATCCCCAAAAGTTCTCATTAGATTTCAATCAAAATTTCATGAAAAAAGGCTGATGACTGTGAAAGGAATTATTTCACCATAAGGTGGATCTGTGAAATTGAATCATAGTTATATGTTCACACAATATCTCCAGAAGTTCTCCAGTAATTCCAGTTTACTCCATGGTGTAAGGAAGAATAGGTTACATTTAGGGATGGATCCAGGGTTTTTTCCGATTGAGATATATTTAAAATATTCTCCGTATATTTTTGTATTCTATGCTCATCCATACAATATCTAAAAAAATGTTCTCAATGAATTCTGTTGAGGGGTACGTTATGGGCTATGGAGAAATTGATTCAATTTTCGGTCAGACTCTGGAACTTTTACAATTACCTCTCCTGTATCGTATTTATTTGAATTTATTTTACTCCAGCTTCAGTGATGAAGAGTTCGGTTTAGTTACGCTCTTTGGATACTTTTAAGTTACTTTTCTTTGGTCTGTATCAATATGCACTTGTATTGTGCACACAAGTAACATATACAATGCATAAAGAATACAGCGTCAAGACAGATCATGGGTTATAAAGTCTGCAACTCCATGTTCATTTTTCGTTTGGCCGAAATATCAATACATCACATGCATCGAACATGGTGATATTGCACACATAACAGCACCTGCCTCACTAATTAAAAAATCGTCGCAACGGCCAGGAGAGACAGAGAGAGAGAGAGAGAGAGAGAGAAAGAATTCTGTGCTTTCCCTTTCAGGACTGTATTTTATACACACTTTCCTTCCGCTACCTCGTTTTTGTTCACATACTGTCAGTATATTCAACGACCTCCGTTGAAATTCACTTATCACTTCTCCCCTTTCATTCTTTAATTATTCCTGGCTTTCTTTTCAGACACTGGCAGTCGACTCTCGCTTCTAATGTATTTTTAATTAGCGTCTTTATCTCTTAACCCAGCGGGAGTTTTATTGACCGAACTGTTTATCTATAGGCAACGCCTGAGAGTCAGGATTTTAACCTCTTGACCCATGAGGTCAGTTAACTTTGAACAGCCCCAGTCCGATCTTCAAAACACAGATGAAATCACGCATACAGATACATGAATATGTCTTCAAGCTCTCATACACACTCACACATACAAATATCTATCGATCTATCTATGTCTGTTTATCTATCTCTCTCTATATATATATATACACATATATATATACACACACACACACACACATATATATATGTGTGTATATTTATATATATATACCTGTATGTAAATATCTACACATGTACTTGTAGATTTCAATATCATCTACCTTAGCGTAGAAAAAGAACACATATACATGCATCTACTAAAATGTAGATATATACACATACTCATGAACAATTATATATTTACATCATCATCATCATCATCATCAGTCTTTCAACGTCCGTCGTTGGACATAGACCTTTCCCAGGATCCACCATACTTCTCTATCATGGGCGTCGCAGAGCTAGTACTTCCTGAACTTGTCTAGCTCGTCCCTCCATCTAATATTCTGCCGGCCTTGATTCTGCATGTGATCTCGGGGGATCTATGTCGGTTGTCTGCCATTCTTGCAAGATGGCGAGCCCATTGCTACTTGAGTTCGTTAATGGATTCTATGATGTCCCTAACTCTTGTCTTTTCTCAGATGTACTACGCTGTCTTGTGGTCTCTCCATGTGAGTTCCTAGCATTATTCTTTCATGGACACGTTGCATGGTTCTCAATTTACGGGTCTGTCTCTTGGTGAGGTTCCATGTTTCGGCTCTATAAATGACTGTTGAGAGGATGCATTGGTTATACACCCTTCTTTTTAGGATTAATGGGATCTTCTTATTTTTTAAGGTTGAGCTAGCTCTGCCAAAGGCTTGCCATCCGAGCGTGATTCTTCGCTTGATTTCTTCTTCTTTTAAGGGTCTCGTGGAGAATATATTTACGTACGTGTAAACAAATAGGAGCATGTATATCTATACACACGTAGACACATACAAACACTATTCCTCTAAATCCCCTGGTCATATACTTTTAAGAGACCTAAAACTAATTACGGGAATTTTCATTTTTATCAGCGAAGTCTGTAATAAGAAATTTAAATGGACACCTTGTAATTTCATGAAAAGGCTGGTAAATTGTTATACATGAAATTTGTCCGCTTCCAGATGCAGTTTATTTTTCCTTACTCGTCATTAAGCCACCAACTCTGTCTATCTCTCTCAAAGACACACGTACACATATTCCCTCTCTCTCCTGTTCTTACTCTATATCTATTTACCCCTCTCCGTCTCTCTATCTTTATTTTTCTCATATAAATGATCGGAAGGAGAATAAACGAATCAGGGTGCACGTAATATAGCAATGATCAGCATGCCTTTTTTGCTAGCTGTTGTTCAAGAGCTCAATCCTAATTGGATCACTCTCTATTGATGATTTGATACGAAATTGCTATGATGATAAATGATATGGAAAATATATTCTTTTTATTTCTTTCACATATATTTTTCTTCTTTTTCCTCCTCTTTTTCTCTCTTTACTCTTTCGTTTTCTTTCTGTCTACCCTTTTCGTTCCTTCTTTTTTTCGTACCTTTCTCTTCCTTTCTCTCATTCTCTCCCTTTCCTCTATCCCATTCTTTTCTTTCTTTATCCTCTTCCCCTCTCTTTCTCGCTCTTTTCTTTTCCCTTCTCTCGTTCTCTCTCTTCTCTTCCGTTCTCATTTTTCTCTCCTTTTCCTTCCCTTCTCTTTATCTCTATTTTCTCTTCCTTACTTGTTTCCTCTCTCTTTCTCCATCCCCTCCTTCTCTCTCTAGACCTTGATCTATCTACAGAGAGAGGAAGAAAGAGAGAGATACGTACGAATCACTGTCGGCACGTGACGTTTTGCAAGAATTTTTTTTACCGTTGTTAATTCAATGCTCACTGGGTGCTGCGCTATAGTAGTTTTGTAGCAAACTATTCTAAATTTTGATTTTGATGAAGCATTATCATTATCATCATCAGTCTTTTAACGTCCATCGTTAGATATAGACCTTCCCCAGGATCCGCCACAATCCTCTATCGTAGGCTTTCTTTCCGAGTTAATATACTAAATCTCTCCATCTAGTACACTGCCTGCTGCTGAGCATGTGATCTCTGAGGATCCATGCTGTGAGTCTTGATGTCCGTCGGTTGTTTGCCATTCTTGCTACGTGGCCAGCCAATTGCTATTTGAGTTTTCTTATAGATTGTATGATATCTCTGACTCCTGGTTTCTCCCGGATATATTTTGCCGTCTTGTGGTCTCTCCATGTATGGTTGAGCATAATTCTTTCGTGTGCACGTTGGTTAGATTCCATGTTTCAGCTCCATAAGTGACTATCGGGAGGATGCATATATACTCTTTTGAGGGTGGGATTAGTGGCATTGACTTGTTTTTGAAAGTTGAGCTTGCTCTGCCAAAGGCTTGCCATTCTAGAGTGATTATTTGTTTGATTTCTCCTTCTTTTGGGGATCACATATAAATTCGTTGTCCTAGATAGATGTAATGGCCTACTTTGTTGAGTTCAGTGTCTTCGATTTAGATCTTTGTGTTCTTATCTCTGACGTGATTGCCTGGAAGTTCGGAAGAAAAAAGGAAACCCAAAAAACTTCAATAAGTACATACCTACAAGCCTTTTCAAGTGTATATATAAACTTTTCACAAAAATCATCACCGACCGAATCAGCAGAAGATTAGATGATCACCTGCATTCGATGAATCAGCTAAAAAAAAAAGCAACAAAATACAAGCTGTAGCATTTATCGACTCTAAAAAGGCCCCCAATTCAGTGGAAATCCCTATGGTTATTAAATTCATCATTCCACAAGGTGTAGACCCTGTATACGTGGGAGTTCTGCAACATATATAGAATCACAGCAGCTCCTTTATCAGGCTGCCAGAGCCCTTCCAGTTCCAAAAAGAAGTAGGATAAGGTGATACCAGCTCATCCAAATTGTCCACAACCTGCCTTGAGATGATCACCCGAAACCTAGACTAGGAGGACAAAGCAATCGAAATAGACAGCGTATATCTGAACAACTTTGGATTAGCAGACGACATTGCCCTTTTTGCGGAGAACTTATGACCTCCAACTATTGCTAGATGAACTAAAACAAGAAATTTCATGAATTTCAGCAAGAAAAAGATCATGTGCAACAATCACGTCGGGAAAGAACACAAAGATCAAAATGACAGGCATTGGCAATCATCAATAATTCTCCATTTAGTATTTCGTCAGTCCAAGGCCATTTGTGAACAGTGCAGATCAAAAGTAAGGTATAGGTCCTCAACGTCGAGAGTCTAGTATCCCTTTTGCCGGGGGAAACCATTTTTGTAACTTCTTCAACTTCTTTTCCCCCTCTTCCACCTCTTTGTTCTTCTTCTTCTTCTTATAGTTTTTCACTTTCATTGTTGGTAGTGTCATTGGAAGCAGTTACAAGGCCATCAGTTCGTAAACAGGAGAAAAAAAACTTATTTCTTCTGGAATAACTGCAATGGACTGAAAACAACGATAAATTGCCTTTGTTGCCTTCGCAGAGTGAAAATCCTTGATTTTTTCTCTTTCTCACAAAAGCGTGGTTAGACATAGCTAGAGATATGATTATTTATGGGGATTTGATGGAAAAAGAAATTGTGCAGTAAATAGACGTGTACAATATGATGGAAAATAACCGATCCCACCTCCACCAGAGGCTGAAAAAAAGTATGCTATTCATGTATGCGTTATACCGAATTTGCAAAACTACCTAATTGGCAAAATTTTAACTTTTCTTCAAAAAAATACGTAAATACGTTATTTCAACATTTTACAAAGAATGAAAACCTTGCTTCAATATGTCTGAAAGTTTATTTTATCAAAAAAAGTATATAAAACAAAAAGTTAAGGTAATAAAGGTGAAATTAACCCTCTTTTCACAAAAGTAAATTTCACCAATTAGGTAATTTCATAGATTTGACGTAACATATTCACTAATTCAGAAGAGGTAACGGTGAAAATTCTTGGATCTGACCCAGAAATTTTATCAATTTTTCGGTAGCCCATGGCCTACCCCTTGACAAAATTTCATTAGAATTTCTTAAGAACTTTTAGAGACATCATGTGAGCATATAACTATGATTTGAGGGAGGTAACTGTGAAAATTTCAAAGATCTGCAGCCTTTGGTTCTCTTTCACAAGATTATGATTGGTATTTATTGAGAACTTTCGGAGATATTGTGTGGTGTAGACATATAGCCACAGTACAGGGAGGGTTTCTTTATTATTGAATAAAGTCAGTAGAAATGCAGACCGTAAACTATGATCCATAAAGCTTTTTGTAACATCATCCCATATGGACCACGATTCTGCAGTTTCTCAATTTTGGGCACCATTGCCAAATCAGTTGACACATTGGTATGAACTAAAGTGCTGGAACACACCAATAAACAAACACATGCACATAAAGAAAAGCCTTTGCATTATTTGATGGCTACGGTGGTTCAACTTTCTATTCTACTCACTTCAATAAACATTATAAATTCAGTTCAGTAATTATTTTGTCGCACTGCTCATGAAGACTACCAGACAACAATGAAATATTCTTTGGGGATCAAACCCAACGAACGCGTTTTCAAAACTAGTTAGTTAACCATCATCCTTTGCTAAGCGCTTTACATGTACTAATCTCACCTTAATATAACACTAAGGGTTGAAAAACAGGTCATTTGAGTCGAGTACCCACTGACGATTGAAGTCGTTCCAGTAGGTTAAGAGGTTAGCTAGTCAACTGTTGTTCTAGACAAAACATCCCATGCTTACGTATAAGTAAATTATATATATATATATATATATATATATATATATATATATATATATGCATATATATGTGCATATATATGTGCATATATATATATATATGTATATGCATATGTATATAATATATATACATATGTATATATATATGTATATATATATATATATATGTGCATATGTATATATATGTATATATATATATATATATATATATATATATATATATATATATATTTATATGTGCATATGTATATGTATATATATGTACATATATGTATTTAGGTATGTATATATGTATACGTATATATATGCATTTAGGTGTGTGTATATATGTATATGTATATATATGTATGTGCATATATATACAGAGAGAGAGGGGTGAGAAATGACCAATGTTTCAAATTGGCCGAAAGTTTGGAATTAAATTTTGACGACATCGTCATTTCAGAAGGCCTGGCCACTTAAGACCTACCACAGGTTATGGAAAAGGTCGTAATTGGAAGGCATCTTGTCGAGTTAGTAGAGCCATTGAGGCCAAGTTTCCCAACCTGACAGCAAACAGTCTCCTAAAGATCATATGTGAACTGGCATTGCCATGCAATCAGGCGGAGTTTGGCACAATTGAAAGAATTTTTTCTGCGATTGCATCACCTGGGTTTGGCAACTGCATGCGTTACAAGTTAACAGGTCAAAATTCAGCTAATAACGACTTGTCAGGCTATGGACGTATCGATCCCACCATGTATGCGCGCATGCACACGTACATACACAATTATACTTACACGCATATCTACACGCTAACAAGCATTCATGCAGTACCTGTTGAGTGAAGTCAGTGTAATTGGCTGACACGGCATTCACCAAATCAAGGCAAATTGTTAGGTGCTTCTCTCTCTCTCTCTCTCTCTCTCTCTCTATATATATATATATATATATATATATATATATATATATATATATATATATATATATAATTGGCTTGCGAGACTTACCGCTAACCAAAGACATTTTGGGTGCATATTAACGCACACAAACATACACACTAAACGTGCACGCGCACACCCCCATATATGTATATATATATATATATATATATATATATATATATATATATATATAGATAGATAGATAGAGAGAGAGAGAGAGAGAGAGAGAGAGAGAGAGAGGGAGAGACGTGGATGTTTCAAAATATGCAACCTGCGTGGGTTCCTTTCTTTCAAACGAAGAAAATGTCGAGAGATGAGTAATATGCCAATGTAGATTTGTATTCAGTTGGGATTAGAAATGCAGAAAGGAATTTATGAAGTCCAAAGGAATACAAATGATCATCGGCAATCTATTACATATTCAAGTTGTTTCAAAAAGTTGTATCCGCCAGGAAAGCTCTGGTGCGAAACCATCTAAGGTATACACTTCAGGATGGACTTGTAGCGCCAATTTTGTATGTAACTAATGGGGTTAGGCAGTATACTTTCAGCAAAACACGGAATTCAAACCCGAGACGCGAAGACCAACATTTAAAAACAGATTAAGAGAAAGGAACAAACCTGCTACCGTTAAACCCAATGAGGAGCGCCAAACTTTTCTTGTTTAATTCTGTAGACTCCTTTCGGAGAGAAAGGTAGCTACTATTCTGGTTTCAGTAGCAAGTAGGTACTTTTTACGAGGTGGAGTTGCTAGTTCCAAGCGTAACCTTCTTCCTTTACCTTGGCTTGGGACCAGCAACAGTGACTGCCAAAACTGTAAGTATTTTTCTACCACAGTGGCCTTTTCCGACTTAGAATGCTTTATAGAGTTAAATGTCTCCAATCGACTTTCTTGTTATCCATATATTGAGTAGAGCCGTAGGTCCAAGCCTTTTTAAAGGTACGAATGAAGAATGGGAACTGTTTCGGCTGGAACTCGAACTGCAGATTCTGTTGTCTGGACTGGTAACTGTTACGCCCCTCGGTACCTCCAAACCAAATAATGCTAAGCACTGATTACACTATGCCTGGGTAATGAACGTTTTTTTTTTTTTTTTTTGTTTTTTTGTTTATGCGTAATAAGCATAAAGAATGGCTGTTATTCCCTTCAGACTTGTCTTTTGTGACAAGAGCAGTAATGTCCGTGTGTTTTGTTTGCTTGTTTGTTTTTTCTCATTTTATGTGATTAAAAACGTGAAAATTTACCCGATCTCCAACTGAACATATCTAGGTATCAGAGTATCACTGTTCTGGGCGCAAAAGCCAAGTTCGACGGGAATGGTAGCCACTTCTATTCTATTTTGGATATAATCAATCAGAAAATAACACTTATTACCCTGGAACAAAGGAAAAGTTTCTGAAAAAAAACTTTTCACAGCGTTCTCCTAATGAAGCCAAAACCGAAATGGCTGTTCTTTATAATCTTAGTGTTATTATGTCACGAAGCGTGCAAATGAAAGTCACGGTCAAATACAGAAGAGGAAACGTCTGCGCATACTCTGTTGTGTGCATATACATGCTTCATTTGCTTGCCTGGAGGCAGATTGTGCATGGACTGGGTATTTAGAATGAATGCTTTCTCTTTTTTGTTTTATTCGTCTGAATATTTTTCTCTCTACAAAACGCCATTGTCTTCAGCTTTTCTTTATAATTATCTTGTATAACTAGTTTATCCACGCCATCAAAAGTGATGACATGTATGAAATACATCGATATAGACAATGCATTTTATATACGAGGATAATAGAGATTCGCATTGCAGTGAGCTTGGAAAATAACTTTCTATACATATTGCGTTTTATATGCGTAGATAATAGAGATTTGTATTGCAGTGACCTTGGAAAGAGCTTGCTTTACACATTGTATTTTATATTCGTTGATAATAGAGATTTGTCTTGCTGAGAGCTTGAAAGGAAAGCCTCCTATACACATTGCATTTTATACACATGGATAATGGAGATTTGCTTTGCTGTGGGCTTGGAGGAAAGCCTTCTATATATATATTGCATTTTATATACGTAGATAACAGATTTGCCTTGCTGTGTATTTTGAGGGAAGCTCTCTATATACATTGCATGTTATATACGTGAATAATAGAGATTTGCATTGCAGTGAGCTTGGAGAATAGCTTTCTATACACATTATATTTTATATGGATGGATGATTGAGATTTGCATTGCAGTAAGCTTGGAAAATAGCCTTCTATACACATTGCATTTATATTCATTGATATAAGAGATTTACATTTTAGTGAGCTTGGAGAATAGTGTTCCGTTAATCACAAGCGGCTTTTTAATCTTAGTAACTTCTATGTAAGTCGGTTGGAGTTTTTAAGAAAATTTTGTCATGACGAATTTCAGATAGGTTAAAGGCGTTTGTAAGGAAATATGTTAACCGAAGAGTGAGGGGATAAAGAAAGCTGGGGGGGGGTTTCCAACCCGAAAGGGGTGTGTAATAAGAGAGAGAAAGTGTTGGTAAAAGATGATTTTTTTTGTTTTATTCTTGGTATCATGATTATTTATTTTTGTTTCGGACGTTTTAATGGGGATTAGCTTGAAAATTCATTTGGAAATCAATAGTTTTTTTTCACGGAAACAAATCTTGACAAATGCCACTAAAAACGTGTGAACAACGTCTCAGTTTTTGAACAGAATCTACTCTTTCCTCGTTTTAATTTTATTACTTTTTATATTTCCATCAATGTTTGAATTCAGTAACTTTATTGTATCATCATGAGATAAAATTCTACGTTACTGTGTGAGCTGTGTCCTTTAGAATGACGTTGAACAAACACTCATCGTTAATCATGTGTGGATCATCTCAATTATTGCAAGTATCAATGTTTCATTTTGTGTACACAATGAGAGCAATAAGTATAGATTCTGAAATTTTCATTTCAATATCCTTGTACCTCTTTATATAAATCTATAGAATATGGTCCAAAGATTCAAGAAATACGAATAATTCCAAAATTCAATAGAATATTGAAAGAACATCGAAAATTTATGTACGTTATCTCAACTGGAGAAAACTTTCGGTGGGTTCGGTTTGATAAGTGAAACAAGGGAACAGGGAAGATTAAGAGCTGTTCTCTGCTCGGCTGCAATTTTTATTATATATATATATATATATATATATATATATATATATATATATATATTAAGGAATGGATATATGATCTGATAGGATGGTTGTAAATTGCATTATATCGTACTGAAACTTATTTGAAATAGTGTGACACGGTTGATATATCATTTGGCTCAGTCAAAGTAGATTGAATGAACAATTAAAGTAAATGGGGCTGGTGCAGGAATTGAACCTGAGACGGATCAGGTAGTCGCTTCAACGTAGCGTTGCTCTTACTATTAAGCCG
The DNA here is from genome assembly GCA_963457665.1 of Thysanoteuthis rhombus. Classification (NCBI taxonomy): domain Eukaryota; kingdom Metazoa; phylum Mollusca; class Cephalopoda; order Oegopsida; family Thysanoteuthidae; genus Thysanoteuthis; species Thysanoteuthis major. The sequence continues at coordinate 20,323,781 of OY735241.1, forward strand.
CGTGTAATGCAAAGCCCCAAATAACTATTTTCACTCCGAATTCTCATCTCGTTTTTTCTCGGTTTATTTCTGCTCATAGTGGTTGCCCTATCAGTCATTTTTTTTATTTACATTATCTGAGCCAAGTTAAATATCAAGGTATAATGACGAAAGATCATTTGAAATAAGAGTTTCGACATATATAACGTAATTTATGACTTTATATATATATATATATATATATATATATATATATATATATATATTATTGTGTCATCCACAGACAGCTGTTTCGTTATGGTAGCTACTTCAACATAGTGTTACTCTTACCACTGAGCTAAATAGTAATACAAAAGTACAACTGGAGTCTGCATGAATCCTGAGGAGAGTCCTGGAAATATGAGATCTACAACTCCCAGTTGTTACCAATCACGTTACAGCTAGGAAAAAGCCAAATGCAGACGATACAAACCACGGTGGTGATGGGTGAGGACGATATGAGAGGAAGGCTCGAGACCTGAGAAGACTTGCTGTCACTCAGTCTCCAGCGGTGACTACCAGGCAACTGTTGTGAATAATAATAATGATAAATAATGATAATAATAATAATAAGAAGAAGAAGAAGAAGAAGAAGAAGAAGAGGAAAAGAAGAAGAAGAATATCTTTGAGTTCATAGAAAGCTCTCTCTCTCTCTCTCTCTCTCTCTAATAATGACAATATCTTTGAGTTCATAGAAAATTCTCTGTTTTTCTGTCTCTCTAATGATAATAATAATATCTGAAACGTATATTGAAATATTGAAAACTCTCTCTCTCTCTCTCTCTCTCTCTCTCTCTCTCTCTCTCTCTCTCTCTCTCTCTCTCTCTCTCTCTCTCCAGAATTATCAGAAACACTTTTACTTACCAGAACTTCTCGGTACAAATTATCCATCAATTCTTCAAGCACAAATAGGACTTCACCATCGAAGCTTGAAAGAAACTTGAAAGAAATATATATATATATATATCTATATATATATATATATATATATATATATATATATATATATATATATAAACTCAACTGTATGGGTACCTATGGTATGGAAGGTATGTATGTGCATCTTTGAGGGTGAGTATGTATGAACACACCTAGAATTTTAACTGATATTTGGTTCAGCAGAGAATACATGTAGTTTCCTGGAGCTGCTTTTTATAACAGAAGACTATTATTGGCTGTGAGATCGCCAGTAAATGACTTTGAAGCCCTCGCAGTGCATGTAGACATGAGAAAACCCTGTTAGCCCCTCTTTTAGTCATATAGAAAAGAAAAGTCCGATGTTATGAGTCGACACACAGACTTGAATTACCCCTTAACGAGCGACTGAAGCAGTTGCCGTGTTTTAAGTGTGACGTTAACTTTGATTATGTAAGGTTGCACAAAATAAGCTGAACAGTTTGTTGTGTCCGTTGATAACAAACCATTCCGCTAAAAGTTACAGATGGAGAATAATGAAAACACTCAGAAAATTTCGTCCGTAACTTTGAGTCGAAAGGGTCCATTATGTGACTGATGGAAATTTCCATCGTTCAGTTGCGTCATAGACTGCAATGATTGAAATTCAAGTCATCTGCAGATAATAGGTTAATGCTTACAGAATACGAGATGGTATTGAAAAGTCCCCGGATTCTATATGTTGTGATAGTACCGTTCAAAATTTACGTGAAGTTCAACAAATCTGCTTCCAAGACACTCGAGATACTTTGTCAAGGTTTTGGCGACGAAACTCCAGGTCAAACGGTCTCTAAGTGGCACACACCCTTCAAGGACAGTCAAGTTTTCGAACGAAATAACTATAATTCACTAAATGTCTTTTTTGCCAGGGTTTCTGTTGTAAAAACTACTGGAGTTATGGCCATCCAAGTTTTTCGGGTTACTAACGTGACTGTGGAGCATGTTTTAGCATATTCTTTTTTTTTCAAATTTTCAATTTTTTGAGGGTCCAGCCCTTCTTGTATTAAAATCGTTTATACTCTTGGATTCAAAAAACTTACTGATCACCGTAATTGATTTTTATTTGTTTTTCTTGCATTTAAATTTCAGTTACTTTTTCATCACGAATAATCAAACTGTCATCCGTCCGTTGTTAGTAAACAGTGCAGATCGGATTAAAAAAAAAAAAGCTCTTGGTGAGAGTCAAACTTGCGCCACTTTCGTCTCAGGAAGTCTATCTTACCGAGATAACTGCTCGAACCACTTGAACTACGAGAGCCTAGAGGTTTGTAGAACATCAAATATAACCATATAACCGTATTCCTTATTTTTCCAGATCACTCAGCTCTGCAATATCTGATGGTCATGTTCTGTTGACTTATACAAGTAGTATTAGTGGTAGAATTGTCTCTCCATGTGATGTTGAGGACCTATTCACTTGCACTCCCACGAAGAGCGAGATGTGACACAAGGTCATGTTCAGCGTGCGATGGAGCAACCTCAAAAATAGCTCCAGCTGAAGCATGCAAAGTCGCGAAGGCGTCAGGATGATCCCAACCTGTCCGTCTTAGTGCAATATGACAGCGCCATCCCGAGGCGAACCACTTCCCCACAGCTGGGCTGAGCAATAGAGAGAGAATCCAAGGACGAGTCCAAAAGTTCCCAAAGCGCTTAGCAATGCACAGCCTCAGTGTCCTCTAATTCGCTGACGTCTATCAATCTCTGAACCATTCGGCAGGCAAACGTAAGTACTTCCACCTCGGCCATGCTTTGGAACAGACACTACACTTTAACCTTAACCAAAAAGACCCGAAAATGAGGAGCGTCATATGATTCTCTCATCAGCACGCTGCATGGTTTTCAGATTGAGGGTCAATCTTTTATTTAGGACCCATGTTTCTGTTCCGTAAGGAACTATTGAGAGGATGCATTGGTTGTATAACATCCTTTTTAGCACGAGCGGGATATTTTTGTTCTTGAAGGTTCAGCTTTCTCGACCGAAAGCTTGCTATTCTAGATGGAATCTTTATTTGATTTCTTCATCTTGAAAGGATTCAATGGAGATTCGTTTTCCGAGGTAGATGTAGTGGTCTACTTTTTTTCAGGTGTAGTTTTCGATTCTGATTGTTGTCTTTGTCCTCAATGAGTAAAGATCAGCTTTCTGGTTTTCTTTTTTCAATTCTTCTAACTTTTAGGGGAATCCTGAAGGTCTTTAGCTAAAAGGGTGATGTCATCGGAAAAACTGAAGAAGGAGTTTGGAGAAAATAACAAATAAGTTCAACTTTTACTGTAATCGGTAAGGATAGCTTTTGCGGTAAGATGAACGTCCCAATGCAAAAGCAATGTCAGTATGAGCCTTGTTTTTCGAAACCTGTGGAATATCCAGTGGTCCACCCAGGGGCATATCAGGAGATTTGGGTTTCCAGAGGGATGACTTGGCTCTTTGACACCATTCCAATATTTGTTGCAGGTCCACTAAGGCATTATTTGAGCTCCGTATGCAGAACTTTCGATATCCGTAGAGTCTTTCGGCTTGTTGGATGGACATATGTTTCAAAAGCCTGGTGTTCATACGAAAATTTGCTTAAATAAATGATTTTAAACCACCTTCACCTCATTTCTCAGTTAGGCCCCTGGGTCCAGATAGTTTTAAATTAATAATTTAGTTATTAGCTCTGATGTCGGACAAATAAAAAGTTTAAGAGACAGGCAGACAATCAGAAAACAGATTTTCTGTTCAAAGCATACATTACATGGACACATCTTGTCTGTGTGAATATGACAACATATTTGTGTGACTTGCAAGGGATTCTCTCGTATGGGAAAGTTTCGTCACTTAGTTTTACCGCTTCTTTTATGCCAATAACAGGGAACTAATGTGCTGGCTGTTAATAAGTAATGCAAATACGATGAAGAATTAGAAAAAATAGAAGAACATTGATTCCCAAGTATAATATCCACGTATGAGATGGCGTCCAAGATATTGTCAATAAGCGAATGTGTGTTGCCAATATTGGCCAACATGTTTAAATGAGAATGATATCAATATTAAAAGATAGATAAGTGATTATGAAGACTGGGATAGATAAATAAATATATAGATAGTTAGATTGATAGATAATGACTGAGATAGATGAATAGATAGGTAGATTAAAAAACTGAGAAAGATTGAGAAATAATAAAGATAAATAATGGATAGATTGATGATAACAACTGAGATAGATAAATAGATAGAAAACTAGATACATACATACATACATATGAACAAAGTGCGATGGATAGATATGACGACTGAAATGATAAATAGATAGATAGATAGATAGATAGATAGATATTGATAAAATCTTCAGATTACTTCGATATTTCATTTTGTAACGCTTGCACGATCGATTCTTTCACTGACTGTGTGTAAACAGAACTGGATACATAAACCTTGCAAGAATCCATAAAGAGCGTTCATAATTATTCTGTCATGACTGTGGGCTCTCGACAAGACTCTTTCCTTCCAACGGAGGCGCCATTTCATAACTAAAGATTCATGATAATGTATCCAAGATATCCGGAAGGTGTTGAGAGTGAATAAACGCATAATTAAGAGTGACACCAAAAATCTGTTAAAAAACTATTTTCATTATTTCTTTCCTTTCCTTATTTCTATATGTCCTTCTTTGTTTTCCTTACGTCTGTTTAATGCAGGAATGCCAAGTAAATTATTGAGAAAGTATCAGGTACCTCTTGCATACAGGGACTGAGATAGATATGAAAAGCAGAGCATAAAAGAAAAAGATATACTTCGTGCTAAATACGAGAATTTTTTGTTATGTCAGGCTTCCAATTTACCAACCCTCAAAGTCTATGTTTAAAATCCTAACATTTAGATGCCTGTGATCATGGTGAAATTACGATAGAGCAAGGGAACAATTGACCCAGTCCCGTCTATACAAAACTATAATAGGTAAAATTTAGTTTCTTCAACGAGAAATAAACTTATAATTACTGCCTGGAATTCATTTCTTTATCATGCCTTCAATTGTTTTATTGTGATTCAGGTTTACAATAATTGGAGTTTGAATTATGAAAATGAATGTGTCTCACAAAAATATCGTTTTTATACGTACGAGTATATATGTATATACCCCAGATATATGGTTCATTTAATAACTTGTCAATTCCAATAACAATCAATAAACGGACTTAGATATCCTAATTTTGAATTGTCGTGTATTCTAATGGGAGGCCCAAAGAACTTAAGTGACCCAGGTCCCCAAGATCTAAATCTAGTCATGCCCGTGATTGTAAAGTTGGATAATAAATGATGTTGATATTTACTAAGTTTGGTTTCATACAGAGCAAGACTGAATGAAGGAAAATCAAAGTAAGAGAATTCTAAGAATGAAAATTGTGCTCCCCTAGAAAATCAGCATTAAAATATTCTGTAGTTCATTTGGGCTCGAAAACTAACCTTTGGCAATGAACTGTCTAAGCAACAAAGCAGTTTAATAGAATGCTTCAAATTCCATGACAGGTTTAGTCACCCAATAGAAACCGTCACATGACCAACGTGTTTTGTCAGCACTCGATGTTGGGGTGATCAATTAAAAAATGGAAAATGGAGTGATTGTGAATGAATTACTTCTGTCTGCTTTTGTTGGATGGTGATCACTGAAAAGAAGTACAGTAATAATAATTGAAACCAGCATGAATGCTACTAGACATAAGGTTAAAAAAGAATAGTTAAGCATATTTATAAATTCCAAATTGAACCAAGAATAAAAACAAAAAAACTTGTTTCAAAAAAACTTTTTAGGCACAAGGAGACGTAGATGTTTACTTTTCCATCCCTTTTGCTCAATCGGTACGATCTGTATGCACGATACATACATCGATATATAGCCAGCAGGCAAAGAGACAGTTTTGGTTAAGCACTCCTAAAAAACACACTTAGGCCTTTTTAAGATTTCTCTCGGAAACAAAGCTCTTTCACTTGGATGCCTGGAAAGGATGGTCTACTGATGTTTATCCTACAAAGTACTTCATTTGTTATTCTTTAATGAAAGCAAAATACATCCAGTTATAAGAAAATAAAGTTTCACTTAATTCGTGTACAATTTTTAAAAGCTATCGGTAGCTATTTTCTATTTTGTCAAATATAACGAGAAGAGGATGGAGGATGGGTTTCAATAATATTCTAGACAAAAGAATCTGAAAAAGAAACTTCGTAGGTTGTTTATTTTGTAAAATCAAAAGCAGAGCATGAAAGGAAAAGCTGAAATGTAACAATCGAAATACGAAACAATAGATTTAAAAAATGTCCGTGGGTTGACGTGCAAAATTCGGAATATGAAAAAAGTCGAAAAACGATAAGATAAAATTTAGTAAACAACTTGACATTTATAGATAAACGTCAAAATAAGATTTAAGATTTGAATGACAGGCTGACAAAAAAAATCGAAATTGAATAAGGTGCAGTTATAAAAGCAGAGACGAAATGAAATTACTTCCTGGTTTTCAAATTGCTCTAATTGAGCACATTTGCTCAAAAATATAGAAAATTATTTGAAAATTCCGAACGCCATGGTTGAGTGCACCCTCCAGTTCGGTAGGTCGTGGCTCAATCCACCGCTGGAAGGGTTGAAAAATGGTGCTCAATGCCACTTCACTAAGCACTCAGCACAAGGATTGACTAACCTTTCCCCGAAAATTTTCCTCCTTTGATCAATAGCAATGATTCCTAAAGTGGACACTACCATCTTTTGGTATCACTGGAGGACTCAAACAGATGTTGGACAGTAAAAAAAAAAAAAAGGGTGAGGGTGTTTGGAGACAATGGGTAGTGGTTGTGGGGTCAAGGGCAAAGAATACGAATCGTTAACGCCTACGCATAAAGTCGTATGTCTAATAAGCTGATTTTCTCGGTTATTTGACTGGTTGGGTATGATGCTTAATGTCCTCTCACATACTATTGTGTTTAAAGAGATAAAGATTAGATTAATCAGACCAATCCTCCACAGTCCAATTCTTTGTTATGTTTCAATATACATTGCGCTTCAACAAATGTTTTTTTGTCATCAATGGTTTTTAGACAAGAATCAGGAACATCATAAAATCCATTAAAAATCTCAAATAGCGGTGGGCTGGCCATGTTGCCTGAATGGCAGATAACCGATGGACATCACAACTCGCGTCACGGATCCCCCGAGATCACACGCAGAACCTAGGCTGGCAGAATATTAGATGATGAGCTAGACAAATTCAGAAAGCACTGGCTCTGCGACGCCCATGATAGAGAAGTGTGGCAAATCCTGGGGAAGGTCTATGTCCAACGACGGACGTTAAAAGACTGATGATGATGACGAGACTTCAGGCCAAGATCCTTTTTCAGAATACAACTCGCCGTATCAGACTGTTGTAAATTTCAGTTGAAGAATTCTTTTTTTAGATACAACCCCTTAGTTGCACTGGGAATATAGAAGAAACGCTCGAAGGCAAGGGGTACAAGGAGGTGTTGGAAGACAAGGGGCGTTGAGAGAGTCAAGGGGCAAAGAATATAAATCAATACCGCCTACGTAGGAAGTTTTACGTATTAAAAGCATATCTTATATTTCAGCTGTTTGAAATTCAAATATTTTCTGTTTTTTCTGATTTTAAAAATTCTATGAACTTATCTAAATACTTTAATCCTAACCAAATCAACATTAAGTCATCATAAAACAAAAGATAAATTACCCATGAACTTTAAATAGCTCTACTGTGAAATCGACTGTTCAGACACAACCTTATGCATAGGAAGGGTCGAAATAGAACTCTTCACATTTGAAATAACATCGTAACGCTAAGTTCTATAGAGAGGGCGCTGATGAAACATGACCTCTAAGAGAGGTATTAGTCAGGAAATGTTGGGAAACACTGATGATGCTAAAATATGTAAAATCGAGATCGAGTTAACATTGTCACGTTGGCGAATGACTGCTACGAATTTCAATAGTTATACACCAATAACAAAATTCAAGTTTTAGTGCTATAGAAGTCTGTAGTTGTGGTCTAACCTGGATCTAGTAACTCATAGTGAACGAAACTTCTTTAAGTTCAACTGAATGAATAAGAAAGCCAGCATTCAATTATGGGATTAGTTTGATACTGAGTGACAACTTCTGCTTTTTGCAATTTTTTGTTTTACACTAGAGAATACCAGGTGCTGTTAACAGGTGGGGGTCATGTGCAGATCCTCTCGAGGTGATCCCGTTGATACTCCTGAGGAAAAAACTCGTATATGCACCCACGCTCCTTCTGCATTCACACGAACCCTCTCACTGGCCTAGGTGCGAGTGATAAGAAATGAATGAAAGACAAGAAAAATTCCTGATTCAATTTCTCACTGATAAACGTTCACAATCAATCAGTTATATATCTATCAATAAAATGGTGCCTGGTCAGTCCATCCACACACATACATACACACGCAGACACGTGCATAAACACACACATAGACAAATAAGGTGTTCACAAATGTATGCCGTGTCGGGGTGATCAATGGAAAAGATTGAAAAAGGGTTGATCAATGAATAAATTACTTCTGTTGGACCATGATCACTAAAAAAGTTCGAATTTTCAAAAAACAAATCTTGATGCAACCGGATATAAACAGAGAGGCTTATATAGCAAATTGAACCCCCAACACCACTTAAAGTGGAGATTTTAGACGAAACGATTTTTTCTCGACATAATAAGGAGTGAATATTCAAATTTCCAGTTCTCTAGATTCATTGGCGCGGCTATTACACGTGACACATTCATAGTGAGCCAGCCAGCCAATATAAATTCAAAAAAATACTGAAGCAACCTATGTTGACAGACTGGGTGACAGTTTTGGTTAAAGGTCTTTTATATATTCTCTTATACTGTATCAATCCGGCAAAGAAAAAATGGTGTTTTCTTTTCGGGTCAGCAGACGTTTTACAAATTGTTGGCTGACGCATTCGATTCCATTATGCGAGTTTATAAGAACTAAAAATCTCTCCATATATTTATTTTCAATTTGCCTTTTCGTGTAATGTAGAGCATGATACGTTGCTGTTTTCTTTTCAAAATCTCTGCTGCTTTGACTGTATTTGATTTATCGAATGCATTCAAAAGATAATTATCTATAGTGGTTGGTTTTCCAGAACGAGGCTTACCCGGAAATAGGTCCATAACTTTTCAACTGAGACGTAAGCAGAGACTTTTAAGAACAGTAGAAACATCGTGCTATAGCCAGGTTTGAATAGGCTAACAGCGTTTGTAAGGAATTAAGTGACCCGAAGAGAGGATGGTTGAAGAGAGATAGACAACGTTCCTAACGTAAAAAGAAAGCTGGTATCTAAATAAGAGGGAGAATGATATTAGAGAGAAAGAAATTTGTTTTGTTTTTTTTGTCACACTATGGCATATTCCTTTTTTAATAGAATACAAAAAAAGAAAGAAAGGAAGACAGAAGTTAAGAAAGGAGAAAGTAGAGTAAGCAAGCTTTGTACCAATTGTATACATTTCCTGTATGTATATATATATATATATATATATATATATATATATATATATATATATACATATATATATATATATATATATATATATATATATATATATATATATATATATATATATATATATACAGATAGATAGAGAGAGAGGGGGAAAGAAAGAAAGAAAGAGGGGAGATATATATATAGTCTTAAAGGCTTTAAACACTGATTGTATGGTAAAATCTTTTTTCCAATATCATTTTAGTCAATTATTTTCCAATACCTGTTAATATAATTTATAGAATATCTGTCAGTGGCACCATATATATATATATATATATATATATATATATATATATATATATATATATATATATATATATATATATATATATATAAATCGAGTTAGAGTAGAGATTGAAATATGATGAAGTAAAGGAATCGCTTAAAAGACATATGCGTGTTTCTGCCCTGTTTGGCCTTCTTCAGGCGAATTTTCAGATTCGCCCGACGAACCCCAAACAGTGCTTCCAATTAATCGTATTGCATTTCGAACGATATTTCTATCTTATTCTTAAAGCAATGTTTATTTATCTCTGTTTCGGACGTTTCAACGAGGATTAACTCAAAAAACAATCAGAAACAAATATTTCCTAATATCGTCAATATTTTCATTAGCGAGACAAATGTTGACAGAAATTCTATACACAACTTCGCAGTTTTCTTCAACTTCTTTGTTGTTTTAACTTGCTAAATCGTTTCTGGTATTTGCGCATAATCACTGCACCAGGCTACAAAGTAAAGTTCTTCATTGCTCAATTATTCTACCAATGCTTTATTTTGGTAAATTGAATATTTGTTAGTACAATGTCTGATCAAAAGATGCATGGCTGGAAGGTTTCAAACTATAATGCGTTAAATGATTTTTCGTCCACCACTCGAAACTATGACTTCGAAGTATTCCTATTACATCTCTTCGGAGTTGCCAATTTAGATAGTTTTTTTTTTAATTTAAAATTTTAAAAATTCTAAAGAATAGAAGTTAGGGAAGATGATGTATTGGAAACCGAAAAAAGATCTGTACTTTTCAACAATTTATTTATTCCCGTCAGATCTCTCCAGAACTGCTAATCCAAACTACTTCAAATGCATTGCCCTCTGTGCTAATCCATATATTAGGCTAGTGTCAACTTATTATGATGACCAGTTGTCAAGTAATTGCAGTGCATACAGAAAATACTGAAAGAAAGGACACACTGTTGTTAGATTAAGCTCTAAAGAATAGTAAGGGTTTTCTCTGTTGTATCATGGGATGCATTTGGACGTAATCGGCATTTATTACGAAAAACAGGTCTAGTTAGTCACCATCACGTGACTAAAGTATTTTGGCTGAATAAAAAGTAGGGGTGATCAATTAAAAACTGAAAAACAGAGTGATTAATGAATAAATAACTTCTTCAAGGTTGTCGGTGATCACCGAAAAGTCTGGATTTTCCGTAGGCAAACGTAGACTCTATCGGACACAAACTCCATTACCAATCTAAATACATTTACATTTTAAATTAAACCCCAAATATTGTTGGTGGAGAGGATATAAAATCACGTTTTTGTAGACCTGATGAAGAGTAAATATTTACATTTTCAGCGCTCTAGCTCCATCGGTGCAGCTTGTACGTACAACACATACATCCATACATAGCTAGTCGGCAAGACCCGCTTGAAAACTGGAGAAACCTATATAGTCAGCTTTGTGACAGTTTTTGCTTAGTTTCCGAAAACGTGGATGTGCATCCTCAAGACTTCGTCACGTGATGCGGCTGTACATCAATGTCATTTATTCATTTAATAATAAAAGTTCTGCAAACCAAGGTGAAAAAATTTCTTCCAGAGTGATTCGTTTCTGTGGAGGTCAAGTTATAAAATGCATCATTTACAACCATACAAAACACATCATATAGCGACCTTTGTTCCCTCTTATCTTTAACAGCGACATAAGTCAACAGTTCTAAGAACGGCAGAAATTCCATTTCAAGACCAGATTTGAACAGGTTAACTGGGTTCGTAAGGAATTAAGTGACCTCAAGGGAGGATGATTGAAGAGGGATAAACAGCATTCCTGACAAAAAAGAAAAACTGTTATCTTGATAAGTGTGAGCGTAATAAAAGTAGGGAGAAAGAAAAATGAATAATCAATTTTTTACGTCTGATCATTCCTTTTTCGATAATCAATTCTCGAGATAAAAATATAGAATACATAGAAGAAGGGAAGAAAAGAAAACTAAACAGTTACTATTACTAATTTAACACTTCATATATATATATATATATATATATATATGTGTGTGTGTATGTGTGCTACAACGTGTTATATTACTTTGAAACTCTATTTGAAATGATCTTTATGAGACGGTGAATGTATCATCTGGCCAAGACAGCAAAACTTGAAGAATATGGGGCTGCTATAGGAATCGAACCTGCGACAGAAAAGGTAGTTGCATCAACGTAGCGGTGCTTTTACCATTGAGCTAAACAGCCGCCAGTACTACAAGGTCCCGAATAACTGCTATAACTCCGAATTCTCATTTTCTGTACTCACTGCCTATATCTGCTCTATTAGTTTCTCAGCGCAGACGATTATATTACTGAGAAATAGATATATAATCCAACATAAATGATTATTAATAATGCGTTATATTATTTTGAGACTCTATCTGGAATTTTCTCCCATTAGCGCACGGTGCACATATCAATTGGCCTAGACAGTGTAAATAAATAAACAATCGAAGAAAATTTGGCTGCAATAGGAATCGAATACATCATCTCAAATATTCTATTTACGCCCCAAAGTTTAACCATTTCTCCCCTACCCTGTCGTCCATCGTTCCACAAAATTACATAGAAATCCATTGAGTATATGTAATGATATTGTGTGGACAGACAGACAAACAGAATACAGAAAGACGGAAAGATGGACGTGACCGTACACATATGCCTCTCCAACTTCGTAAGCAGAGATAACTTCAATGCATTCGGAGAGCACTTACGTCTGCTTACATCATTATCGCTATAATCTGAATTAAAATGATTCATACATCGATGCAGTGCAAGGGAGTCACTGTTAAGTTACGATTTTTCATATTTTTGGCTATTGTCTCAACACATGAAAAGATATTGGGAATCATGCTGGATTCGAACCCGATTTTAGTTGATTCTTTCTCACCCCATAGTTCACCCATCTATAAAATATAAGACTCGTCAGTTTGGCTCAGTCGATAAGAGAGTCACCTGCTGATCCCTAGGTCGTGATTTGAAATCTCGGTACGGAAATATTAATCTTATATAACACTAGCGTTTTACGCGACGTGATAGATTTGGTGGGGATAGTTATTGTTGTTCTTGTGAAGGGAAAACAAAATCCAAAGTTAACACCAGACTTGGACAGGATTTAGTCAAAAATCATACTTAGCAAGAGAATAAACTCATCCCTTGCTCCGTTCAGAAAGACAAAAACTGTGTCTAGCTCGTCAGCGTAGTTATTTATATTACTTTGGAGAAAAGCGTGGAATAAGCACACATGTCCATCGTGGGGCAATAAAGATGTGCCCATCATCTAATAATTGATTGGTTGCCATGGACGGGAAGAAGATGTTGCTTTTTCTATTTGTCCTTCAACGCCATCGGCATAGTTAATGAAAAAACTTGTATTGGAATCTCTTGGGAAGATGAAAATATCTCAAAGGGTCTGAAAGCAGTTAAGCTTAAGGCAATGGAAGCGGATGGTGGTTCGGACATCGAGAAAACGGTGTAAGAATCATTTCTTTTCTTTTTCTGATTCCTTTTTTTTCTCCTGGTTTTTCCAGCGGCAACGCAGAATATGGAAAACCGCTTCAATCGAAGTTATGCTGGGAATTTTTTTGGCAGTAGCAGTAGCGATAGATAGATGGGTAGACGTGCATAGATATGAAAGGGTTGAGATAGATAGATAGATAGATAGATAGATAGATAGATAGATAGATATGAATAGATTGAAAAGGATATATACATAAATAGATATACGTGCACAGATATGAACTGGTTGAGATAAATAAGGAATGAACTGAAATAGATATATATATATATATATATATATATATATATATATATATATATATATATATATATATATATATATATATATACACATATATATATATATAGATAGATAGATAGATAGATAGATAGATAGACAGATAATGAATATATTTAGATAGATAGATCGATAGATAGATAGATATGTATGCACAGACATGAACTGATTGAGATATAGATATATATATAGATATATATATATATAGATAGATAGATAGATAGATATGAAAGGATTGAAAAGGATATATACATAAATAGATATACGTGCACGGATATGAATAGGTTGAGATAGATAATATATGAACTGAAATAGATAGATGGATAGATAAATAGGTGTGCACAGATATAAAGTGGTTGAGATAGATAGATAAATAGATAGATAGATAGATAGATAAATAGATAGATAGATAGATAATGAATATATTCAGATAGATAGATTGATAGATATGTGTGCACAGATATAAAGTGGTTGAGATAGATAGATAGATAGATAGATAGATAGATAGGCACTGGTATGAATTGGTTGAGATAGATAGATGGTGAACATGTTGAGATAGATAGATATGGACAGCATTAGATAGATATGAACGTACTGATAGATAGATAAATAGATATTTTCCCTCTCTCAATCTGCTCACACTGAACAACCGATCCTTTCATATGATCGATGACTTTCAATTCGTAGAATATTTCAAAAGTGAATCACTAGCCCAGTCGACCAATATGAAATTCAATTTCAAACAAGCCTACCCACAGGAAATTGATTCTAGGCAATTTTCTGAAAGGTGCAGCCCCGGGCTGCCCTTTTATCCATCTATCTGTCCATCAATCCACCCGTTTGTCCATCAATCCACCCATATATACATACCTACATGCATAGATGCATACGTTGGTGAATCGATAAATCCGAGGCCTCATTATGAAAGAGAAAATTACGAAACAATATTTTCCTTTTACCTTGTGTTGAAATATGTCGTGGGGTCTTTTGGAAAGATGCAAGACTCATGTTGGAATTTGAAATGGAACCATTTCCTATCTATTGTTTTTACTTTGACCGACCGAAAATACATCGATAGTCTCCGCTCGAAGACCAAACAAAATCCTTATCCACGTAAAGGGAAAGAAAGAGGAGGGGGGCAGGGTTTTTTTACTCAGTCTTTCTATCGCCACTCTACTACTACTACTCTCTCTCTCTCTATCTCTCTCTCTCTCTCTCTCTCATGCTCTTCTCCTGCTGTTGACGAACCTTTGGTCCCCTAACCTATCGGGAAGGGTCTTTTTCTGAATTGTTATCTGTTCTGCTAAATTAAGTTACACCTTCTTTGATATGGGAACTAAATGAGCACGTACTCCTTTCTCTTCTATTTTCCTCCTGCTTTCTTTCGTTTCTTACGCCACTAAACTAACTGTCTATCTTTTTTACTTCTGATGTTAGAATCCTTATACATCGTCCCTGTTTTTTTTTATCAGCCCCTTTTTACGTCCTTCCCCTTATGTCTTTTGAATTAAGTGACTATGACTGGCTATCTATCTGCACATGTTCCAAGCGACCCTTCTTTATCTTGTCATTATAAATCTACTTGGGATAATTCTATCATTCATTTGGCGTCTGAAAAGGGTTACTTTGAGACTATTCTATCTTTGACCAAGTTTGTAAGTATAGTTCACATTTACGCTCCAGAAAAGTGTCTTAGAAAATATGTTATTTGAAAATTTGAAAATAAAATAAGATATTTTGGAATAAAAATGAAGTATTCGATTAAACAGTCCACATAATGGGCGATAGGAAGAAAGCAAGAAAGTTGGCCTTCGTAGCAAAAAAAAGTCAGGTACAATAAACATTTTGGAAATAAACGCACAACGATCAAAATTGAAAATGCACAGCTGAGGAAAGTAGACCACTATATCTACCTAGGACAACCAATGTCCATGAAACCTCCAAAAAAAAAATAAAGCGAAGAATCACCCTAGATTGGCAAGATATCGGTGAAGCCAGCTAAACCTTCTAGAACAAAATAATCCCCATAATCCTAAAAAATAGTATACAAGCAATGCATTCTCTTTGTAGTTACCAATGGAGCCGAAATATGGAACCTAACCAAGCGACTGACCCTCAAACTGAGAACTATACAACGTGCACATGAGAGAATCATGCTCAACCTCACATGGAGAGATCATAAGACGGCAGAATATATTAGAGGAAAAACGAGAGTTACGGATATCATAGAATCCACTAAAAAAACTCAAATGACAATGAGCTGGACATGTTTCAAGAATGGAAGACAATTGATAGATATTACAACTCACAACATGGATCCCCGGAGATCACATGCGAAACTGAGGCCAGTAGAAATACAAGACGGCGAGACGAACTAGACAAGTATAGAAAGTACTGGCTCAGTGATGCCCATATTAGTGAGGTCTGGTGAATCCTGGGGAATGTCTTTGTCTAACGACGGACAACAAAAGACCGATGATGATGATTATGATGATGATGATGAGCCTTCATATTCTAACACTTGTCGATTGACCTGATTGAGAGCTGAATAATAATTGCGTTGATTGAACATTATACAATGAATATTACAAATCAAAATTCAGTTAATAATTACGTGTCAAGCCGTGGAGATTGATCCAACCTCGCACATACATACATACATACATACATATATGCATACATAGACAAGCACACACACATATGTATATATATACACACACACACATATATATATATATATGTGTGTGTGCGTGTGTGTGTGTGTGTGTGTGATTCATACTTTCATCATAAAAACAATATATTTTTATTTATATATATATATTTTTAAGTTGTATGTTACTCCATATAACTGATATTGTCTAATTAGCGAAATTAATTATTCTTTAGAGATGGAATGTTTGATATCATTTTGATTGCATACACTTTTGATTGTAAAAAAAAAGTTGTTTTGTGTCCTTGTTTTGACTAAATAAACTTTCGATTGAATTGAAACTAAAAAAATGTTTGATTTCATTTCGATTACATAAACATTTGATTGTAAAAAAAAGTTGTTTTATTCCATTGTTTCGATCAAACGAACTTCAGATCATGTACAAACTGTGTACTTAATTATTTTCAGCCAATTAGGCGATTCTACCGATTCTACACAACAACAAAAAAGTTGCAATTACCATCTTTGGTAGAAACAGAACTTAGAGTGTAGTTTGACATTGCAAAACCCAGACTTGTTCAAATTATCAACAGTCTCGCCAATTTAGCTTTTAAAGGGAAAATATCCAAATTGGCAATCCTGGGCTCAAAAAATGGAAAAATTAGTCTTTTTTTAAAGATCCTGAATCTGCAACATTGATTATTGAAGACTAAATCAGGGAGAGGCTATGATTTTGATAACGTGAATGGTAGATTTAGCGATGAGTCACTCAATTGAATTCTGGAAGGCGTGACTCAAATGGTGTGAAAAAACGATTTTGGCTAAGTTATGAGAATCTTTTCAACCGAATATTGTTAACTGCCCATCCTTGCTTATTTCATGCTCAATAATTCGCACTTAACATCTTGCATAGATAGATAGATAGATAGATAGATAGATAGATAGATAGATAGATAGTTAGATAGATAGATAGATAGATATGAACACAGATATAAAAAATGATAGATAGATATGAACAAAGTTAGATAGATAGATAGATAGATGGATAGATAGATAGATAGATAGATAGTTAGATAGATAGATAGATAGATAGATATATAGATAGATAGATAGATAGATAGATAGATGGATAGATAGATGAATTGATTCACAGATTGATAGCTAGATAGATAAATGAATTGATTCATATATATATATATATATATATATATATATAGATAGATAGATAGATAGATAGATAGATAGATTCATAGATAGATGGCTAGATTGATAGATGAATCGATTCAAAGATGGATAGCTAGATAGATAGATGAATAGATTCATAGATAAATGGATAGATGAACTGATTCTTAGATAGATAGATAGATAGATAGATAGATAGATAGATAGATGAATTAATTCATAAATAGATAGATAGATGAATTGATTCACAGATAGATAGCTAGATAGATAGATTAATCGATTCATAGATAGATAGATAGATAGATAGATAGATAGATCGATAGATAGAAAGAAAGAATCAACTGGATCGCCTATCCTCGTTTATTCCAAACTAAAAATGCACTTAAGATCTTTGAAGAAAATTCTCTCAATTCATTCTAGTTGAAGGATCTGTCGTTATGTATTATTTCAAATTCTTTGCTAACCTTTAAAAGAAAGGTCTTTTGCACAATCTTTGGTGTGCATATGCATATGTTAGTGTGTGTATGTACGTGTAGGAGTGCGTTAATTTACGCGCGTGTGCGTGCGTGTGATTGCTAGGTTATTCGTGACCATTATTGGCACTACCGTAACCACAATTTGATTAGCTCTCTCGCAAGATTCCAGATATTTATAAGAATCATTTTATTCCCAAATCTGTTCAGATGGCGTGATGGCTATCACGTCTACTTATCGCAGTGGAGGATTCGGGTTCAACTCCTCGACGTGAACGATGAGCGTATAAAACTCTTAATAAGAAAACAGCTCAATGAGTAGAACCTCAGATGTGCATTAGGAATGAAGGCACGCCCTCCGCTCTTCGAACAGAAAGTAGAAAGTAGCGAACTAAATAAGAGTCTTCGTGTCGCCTCTGCCTAGGTGTTCGAGCGTATATATATATATATATATATATATATATATATATATATATATATATATATATATATATATATATTCCTTCCTAAAGTCTGTTCTTTGGGGGGCTTCTTCATTAATTGCTGATCTGTTCAAGGAAGAAATTGTTTTACTGAGTTAAGTAATCAATAACAAAATCATCAACAACTGATCAGCGTCATTTATTTTGGATTCATTAATTGAAAGAAAGATTAGTTATAAAGTGGTCTGGTTAGTCACTCAATAGAAACTGTCACATCACCAATGCCCCTTGGCAGTGTTGGAGGTGATCGATTAGAATAGTGAAAAGGGGTGATCAATGAATGATTTACTTCTCTCGCCTTTTGTTTGGCAGTCATCTCTAAAAAAAAGAGGTCTGAATTTTCAAAAGACAGGCGTGAATGCTACCGGACACATACTAATCGACAAAAAAAAAGCATACATTAAAGAGGGGCCAATTTAGCATGAACTTCAATTGAAAACTGAACCCCCTTTAAAGAACTGTTTTGGGTAAAAAGAACTATGTTTTTGTAGACATGATAAGGAGTAAAAGTGTAATTTTTCAGCCCTATAGTTCCATTGCTGCAGCCAGTACGCGCAATACATACATAGCCAGCTGGATTGACTCAAAAACTGAAGAAACCTATTCTACCAGTGTTGATGACAGTTTTAGTAAGAGTTTTTATTGACATATTTTTTCATATACTTACATATTACTTGCAATAATGATCAGACATTAAAACCAACATTTTTGTAACCTGCATAGGACCAAAAAATCTGTGAACAACTGGAGAAATAAGGCGTATTAAAAAATAGTTTTACTTTCAAAATGATCATTGATTTTTTTCATCTAAAGTTTATGAAACAAAGGTCAGTTCCTTGTGACAAAATATATGACAAAAGCAATGATTTATTATGTACTGATGTTTCTTTATTATTCTTTTCTCATTAATTCAACTGCCCTAATTCTAAATTTTTTTCAAAATCTCAACTCATCTCAAGCTGTTTCAATATGTCATCACACATGAAGTCTCAGAAGTTTCTATGACGTATTTTTATTATGTCATAATAGGAAGATATATCAACCGATGAGCGAAAAGGAACAAACGATTAAACAGAAATATTTACAAACAAGTTCATTACATGGTTAGATTAACATTCAATCCAGATTTGTTTCTTTATTAAGGCTCCAGTTTGTGAGCTTTATGATCCTTTCATAAACCTGCGATCAAATGATTTTACTTAGAGCCAAAGCGATATGACAATTGATTGGCCAAGTATTCTTATCTTTCAACCCTTTTTTCCTTTATATGACATTTCAAAATTGTTACGAGGCATTAGGATTTTCCTGCAAGGTATTGTTATTTTTTCTTGAGTGATACCACAGCCGCTCAACTTAAAGAGAACACAGCATCAGATTGCTGATTTGAAGAAATTAAGCAAAAACGTTGCTTGGTTCACAGCAGTTGAGGAATTTAAAGATTAAAAATGGTATTAGTAACCTTGCTCGCATACGGATTTGTACAAGAGAAATATGAAGTCAGGTCAGTAGAAATTGCCTCGTAACCAACAGCAGTTATCACTAAAAAAAATTATGAATTTTCAAAAATAAACTAGCTGGAACACTACCAAGATAAGCCCGTCACCAATTTTATAAAAAAACTTACATTGCAAATTGATCCCTCCACTAAAAACCTTCAGGGTGAGGATTTTAGAAAAAACATAACACTGTATTGTTTTCTTGGCATAATCAAGAGTGAATATTGACATTTTCAGTCCTGAAAATCATTAAATAATCATTCAAAATAATCTTCCTCTGTCATACGAAACTACGGCTTCGAAGTATTCCGTTAACTTCTCTTGAGTGTTGCCAATCTAGCTATTTTACATCTGAATTTAGATAATTCCAATGAGCAAAAGTTGAGGGACGTTCTTTTTTTTTAATTACGTAGAAACTTCTTTTTTCATTTATTTTGGATTTCTCGAGGATTGCTGATCGAAAAAACTCAAAACTCGACTCATCTGGCAAATATCAACTTTGCACACTGGCCAGGTGTCAGGTGATCGCGATGCATACACTCAGAGACAGTGGTAGATATTTCAGATAAGAAATGTATTTTTAGACTTCTGTTAGCAAAAGAAGGGCCGGCCCCAAAGTTCCTGGTTTCATACTCTATTAATTGATCCCAAACTCCAATAATTCTATTAATAATGATGATCAATGTATTGAATGGTCACATCGTCAGTACAGAGAATTTCCTTTGCTAGTTGTGTCTCTCAATTTCACCACAACAGAAAATATTTAACTGTAATACATTTCGGGAAAACTGACTACACATCTTGTAATTTCAAAATTCTAACTCATGTTATTCTGATCAATTCCTTTCTTCTTTTTTTTTTTCATCTGTATTTAGAACGTCCTACTGACAAAATCGTGACAGACGCCTATAGCATTTGGCAACCTGTGCGACAATCTCTTTTTCCGACAAAAGAAAAATATTACATAGTATCACATGAAGATTACACTGATTCATGATTGATTCACCCCACTTGGATTATATATATAACATTAATGAAGATTTGTACAAGTCGGGATAATCCTTAACAGAGTTAATAGTCCGGATGAGGAACGATTGTCATTCATAAGAAAATCCTTGTTTGACTTGAGATGTGCATTTTAATGGCTATTTTATCTCTCACTTTACCATCAGTGAACGTAAGCCATATGCTCTCTCTCTCTCTCTCTCTCTCTCTCTCTCTCTCTCTCTCTCTCTCTCTCTCTCTCTCTCTCTCTCTCTCTCTCTCTCTCTCTCTCTCTCTCTCTCTCTCTCTCTCTCAGGAGAGTTCCCGTCCAAGGCTTGGGGGATGAAGTAAGCGATGGGCTCACCTCAATGGGAGTATGAGACCTGTTCATCGCCCGAGGACTTAGCAGCGACCATAAATCACCTTCACCCAACAATTTTTTATTCTGTTACATACTTTTTCTATTTTGAAGAAGAAGGTGATTTGCAAATAAGAAAAGGATTCTCGCAAAACAATGATATTCATTCATTTATTAACAGATTATAACAGATTAACAATCAAAACTATAATCCATTGACTTGGTGCAGCAGTTGTCGTACTTGGTGTCCCAGAAGACATACTTGATTTGCCCCCAAATTTACATTTCATTATAATTATCGACAATATGTTTGTGTTCAGTAAGCAAACTGACCCTGCACTATGATATTAGGTAGAAGTGCTGGGGAGCGACACTCTGATCCCAAACAGAAGACTTGCGTGTGGCCCATTGATCCTCGGCAGAATGCAGGGAAGTCCTGATGTGTACGAAGATCTTCCTGTCATTCTTGATTAGTATTATCATCATCATCAGTCTTTTAACATCCATCGTTGCACATAAACCTTCCCCAGGATCCGCCACAATTTTCTATCATGGGCCTTCCAGAGCCAGTTTTTTCTGAATCTGTCTGGTTCATCTCTCCATCTTGTATTCTGTCGGCCTCAGTTTCTTATGTGATCTCTGGGGATCCATGTTGTGGGTTGTGATGTTCATCGGTTGACTGTCATTCTTGCAACATGGTCTGCCCATTGCCATTCGAGTTTTTTGATAGTTTCTATGATGTCCCGGACATTCGTTTTCTTCCATATATACTGTACTGTCTAGTGATCTCTCTATGTGAGGTTGAGCATGATTCTCTCATGTGCACGTTGCATGCTTCTCAGTTTGCAGGTTCGTCTTATGTTGGTTCTTTATTTTTAGAAATCATCTTTAAAATAGGAATAACGTTCAAACAACTCTTCACACCGGTGATGCGACGTCTTGTAAATAAAACCATTTATACAAGCATGTTCGTATAAGTTACTGGTAAATATAAACATGTTGATATGAGTTACTAATAGATATGATATTAACTTCCCATCACAGTCAATAATTGAACAACGGTAACGTTAAAATTTCATGCCATGCAAAGAACTTCCATCAAAGATTAATTGTGGTCAAAATAAATTCTTTTTATGACATTACTGGTAATTCAACTGGAATATATCTGAAATAGAATAAACGAACGGCTAAAACATCAAGATTCTGGCAAATTTGGATGTTATTATTAATCTTTACTCATTAAAATCAGCCCTACCCCTGGTCAAAAAGATTTTTCCAAAAAATTTAAAACAAACATTTTAGGAGGGATCTAGTGAACTACTGATGCCAATTTTTATGTCTGTAGACAGAACGGTGTGGCCAGGAGCACTGCAATATATATGCGCATGAAAATATCGCCAACAAGATTAACTTAATAACTAAAGAAACCTAGGATGACAGTTTTGATTGACAGTTTCAAATTTAGTCAAATTCTAAACCGGCGTTATTATCAATTTACGTAACTCGAACCGGCACAAAATCAGCTGAGCTTTTTCGGTCATTCCAACATTTCTTCCTAATTTTGTATCCTAACTTTACTTGAGCTACTGGACACGCTCTTGTTAATTCACACAAATAAGCCCTTGCACGGAAAAGCTGAATGCAATAATGATGTCCCTGCTGAGGCACAACTTGTTGCAATTTGCAGAACTAGTTGCAAATGTCAAACATGCAATTCTAGCTGTCGTTCGAGATTGGTTCCATTTAGTTCCAGAATAATTGAAAAGAGAAATAACTGCCATCACCGCAGCAAGAAAGGTGGGGAAATTATCAGAAGGCTAATGTATCGAGTGATTTCATATGGAAACAGCAGTAACATTACTTTCGTCCGCCCTCCTTCACACTCCTTACAACCCACTTCCGGCTTGCCAGGCCTCAGGGAGGGACATAGGACTGTCTTTCCCGAGTGGAGAGAATTTGGTGGCGGGGGTGAGCCTCCAATTCCCAGGTAATCGTTTGAATGCTGCAGCGAAGAAAAGAGAAGATTAAATGCCTGTTCATCGGACTTTGACAAGACGAAATTGCTACGAGTCTCCGGGGAATTCATTGTAAATATAGATAAGCATTAATTCCTACATTAGGTACAAATTGAGCCAATTGTCGAAAAAAGTTAAAATTTTATAGAATCGATCACAGATCCCTCTAAGCTGTACGCTTGTGCGAGCGCACACATGTTTTGCAATCAGCCCACGAAGGAAATCAATGCACACAGTAATGATTTCAAATTTTGTAGATAACTCATTTTTTTACATAATTGATTCCCTATGTCAAATTCAAAAGTGCAAGCACCATTTTCTCTCTGTGCGCGCTGAATGCTTGTACAAATGTGAACTTATATTGCGTCATGATAATTTTAGCACAGTTTAATTCTCATAGCAAATAAAACTTTGTTAGCATGTTTTAATACTGTACAAGTATGATTGCATTCCACGATGTATTAGATTCACTTATGATTTTTTCCCTCTACTTTGGAATACTTTCTGCAGTTTGTTTTCATTGGACTTATTATGTTCAAGTATAATCATCAATTTCTACTCATTCAAGGAAAACAAACTATAATGCACAAATTAACTTTTATTGTGCTTCGTTGCAAAACGTATATGTCTAAACAAAGGTGAGTAACTGTTACAGTCGCATTTTTAAGATTAGATTTTGTCTGGGAAATTCATTAAAATCTTCCACATTTCTAAGTTAAAAATTGATTTTGCTGAACTTTACGCACACTTTATGATTTGGATATAATCCTATCTGACAACAGCGTTTCCAATTTTGACGTTTTAATCATTCGAATTTTGGTGTCCATTGTTACCGCCAGAGATGGGGGGTTTTGTCTATAACTCGGAGAAGATTCATTAAAGTACTAACTTTTGTTCAGACAATCTCATCTCTTCTTCTCATCTTTGATATTGACATAAGGTTTCGTCCGATTCATTCTACGGCCTTCTCTAGGTATAACATGTACTATCGGTAAGGGAATATACTGATAAAAGAGACACTCTTTCTCAACCAATATTATTTAATGTACCTGAAGAAGATCGTTCAATGAAGCGGTCGAGGCGTTATGTCAACTTTAAAAAAACCTTAAGTAAGTTTGCAAACAGCCTGACGAAGCTTTTCGAGAGTTTTGGCAGCATGCCTACCGTGCTCCACGCAAAATTTGCTATGTAAGTCAAACATATTTCCTAGTGGGAGCATCAGAAATGTGTCCCCTCAGTCATCAAATGGACTTAACATGTATAGTAAATTACCACCCAACCCGAAATATATGCGATTTGAAAGTGTTAACAACAACAAATAACTTTCCAATAAATCAATACGATTCAAAAACTCGTAATTATACTGTGCTGTCTTTGTACTCTCCATGTGATGTTGAGCATGATTCTGTCCTATGCACGTTGCCTGCTTCACAGATAGTGGGTCAATCTTTTGTTTGAATTCCATGGTTCAGCTCCATAGGTGATTTTTAGGGGGTTGCATTAGTTGTATACCTTTTTTAGGACTGGTGGGCTTTTTTTTTTAATTCTTGAAGGTCAAACTTGCTCTACTAAAAGCTTGCCAACCTGGAATGATACTTCGCTTGATTTCTTCTTCTGAAGCATTCATGAATATTCATTGCCCTTTGTAGGTGTATTGGTCTACTTTTTCTAATTCTGTGTTTTCTATTCTGACTGCCGACTTTAACATGTTTGTCATATCTGATATTTGTTTTAATGAAGTTCAGGAGAATCCATCAGAAAACTGTAACAGCGATGGGCTGGTCATGTTGCTAGGATGTCAGATAACCGCTGGCTATCACGACTCACGCAATGAGGGACCCTAGAGATCATATACAAAACTATCACCAGCAAAATATGACATAAGGCGACGAACGAATTGTCAGCGCTAGAGAAGTCTGGCGAATCTTAGAGAAGTTCAATGTCCAACGACAAGCGCTAAAGAGCTATTACTGCTGCTGCTGCTGCTGCTGCTGCTGCTGCTGATGATGATGATGATGATGATGATGATGATATTTGACCATACGGTTTGAAGTCGATTGCATAATTTTTACATTTTTTTGCCATTTGTCACGTCGGTGCCTGAGCTTTTGGTTTGAAGTAAAATTGAGATGATCAAGTTCAAATTCTTTTAACATTGAATATTTGTATACATCAGAATCTAATCACAAATGATATTGTGCTTGGATGTGCTTGAAATAAGCTTTCTTGACAGCAGTTAATTAAGCCAGCTTTACTTCAGTTGGGATGAGATTAAACTATCAAGCAAATTTTGAATACACTGTGGTGATTAATTTTTTCCTTGATTATCATTAGATGAAGTATCAAAAATCATTGTTCTTTATTTGTATGACTGCTTTAAACCTTAATCCTAATTTATCAATTGCTTTTTATGACAACATGTATTCAAAGCAATTCGTCCTCGGCTATTTGCTCACTGCCCAGGAGTAATTAGTTTGAGAAAAGTTGCGATAGAAAGTTGCCAATGAATTAAGATGAAGTAAAAAGTAAAGCTAGAAGAAAAAAATGAAAATTTCGGATTGTTCTAAATACTCGACTGTGATTATTCTGATGAGAATTGTTCGTCAGACTTTGAAAACTAATTATTTGCCTTCGGTTATTTTGTCATCTTTGTTATTTGTTCATAATTATTGTATCATGTTTAAATTCCATTTGAGAGAAATTTTTGAATTCTTAAGAATATCATTACTAATGATTTTAAGCACACGTCTGTGAGTAATTTAGTTGATGAACTCAAATGTTCCAATCTTTTTTTTTAATAACAATTCGAGTAATATGAATAACTTGCTTATTCTCGGAGACATGAATTATTAAGACAAACCGCTGCAGGTTCGAATTCTTCTATTATTTCTTTTCTGACTGAAGATGATTTCTGCAACTTTTGTATTGTATATATACTGAATAAAACATAAAGATATTTTTTTAGTTTAAATGTATTTATCTATTAGAATTGAATAAGCCCTAAAGTATTGTTTGAATCAATTTTCTCAGTTTTGCTCAGTTGGTCGGAGAGAGGCCTATCTATCACTTGCTTGTGATTTCGAATAACATTAAGGAAATTCATGCAAACACACACACACACACACACACACACACACACATATATATATATATAATATATATATATATATATATATATATATATACACACACACACAGAGTATATGTGGTACAAATCAGGCTCGCAGAATAAAATGATACTATAATAATATAAAGCCACTTCTGAAATGCAATGGATTTATTTCATAGGGTTCTCGATACATACAACATTTTTACTTTTGAAGTAAAGTTGTTGTAGAGTAGAGCTGGAAATGAATAGTAGATTGTGGATTCGCTACACAAACTAGCTCATGTTTCTGCCCTCTTCAGGTGACTTTGCATTTCGCCTGATGAGGGTAGAAACATGAGCTAGTTTGTGTAGCAATCCATAATCTACAAATATATATATATATATATATATATATATATATATATATATATATATATATATATTTGTGTCATCCACAGACAACTGTTTATTACAACTATTCAGTGTGGCTATAGACTATTCATTATCCCATCCAGTACCACGAGACAGGATCGAAACCTTAGCTTCAAATCTGAAGGCTGGCATCCTTCTCTACTCCATAGAACTGGACAGTCAGTGAGGTTGAATTTAAGCGATATATTTGTTTATCATATATATATTCCTCATCTACCAGAATGCTCCATTCAATGTCGGAGGAGCATTGCATATATATACGTGTGTGTGTGTGTATGTGTGCGCGCGCGTTCGTTTGGTTTAACGTGACGCGACAGACAAACAGTGAAGAGTTTACCCCCTTCATTAGTTCTTGTTTTTCCCCCTAGGACTCCCCAGACATCGGGGATTGACCCCCCTTGACTCCTCCTCTTTGGGTGCAACAAGGAAGTACACCCAGAGGCGAACTAAGGAGAATTCTTGTAAAAGAGGTTGTGAGCGTGCGTTCATGCGTGTTTGCATATTTGTATGTTTGTTTGTGTTCGTATGCATGTATTTTTATTTATGTATGTTTTTTGTGTGTTGGTACGTGTGTATTTATCTGCTTGTGCGTATGTGTTGATGTGTGTATGTACACGTTTGTAATTAGGTTTGCTTACACGTGTATTGGTATTATTATGTAAACACGTGCAAAAATCCTTATATTTTCATTATGGAACATTTGATTTGTAATGCAATTTCCTTTTGGCATTTCCAGTCCAAATTTCTAAGACTCAGATGTTCCATTCCATAATCTGAGATGAAATCTATATTCATAACCATGTCCCTACTTCCTACCCACAGCTTCCCCAGCAATGATGATCATTTCACGCGGCACATCTATATTTATCCGTGCTCTCCGTGAAATGCAGTACATCTTATTTCCGCTCAATATCCGCTTATCTGATTTGTTTTGTCTGTAACACGGAGGTGCGAGTGATGTAGCGGTGGTGATTAATTTTTCAAGCCTAGTTCGAACCCTAGTCGAGGCTGTTTACGTTAAAATCTCTCTAATGCCCGAAAGCATTCATTCATTTCTTTTGAGACTCCCCAGCTATGATTGAAATAATTGGGCAGACTGGATTTTCCAATGAAGAGAACCAATCTGCGCAAGGGGCAATTCGATTCCAAACGAGAGAGTAGAGCCCCTTACAGGCACTTGAATGAAGAACAATGTGTGTGTATTTATGTGCATGCGTTTGTATATTTGGATATTTGGATGTTTGTATGTTCAACGTAATAAAAATACTGGATTTAAATAACAATGAATAAAAATCAAATTAAAATCCGTCTGTTCTGAACCGAACGCTCTTCCATAAATTCATTGCAATGTAAATCTCTATTATCCACGTATATAAAATGTACTGCATATATATGTAATTTGATAATTGCGTTTTGAAGGATTACTAAAATAGTGTGTCATCATCATCATCAGTCTTTCAACGTCTGTCGTTGAACATAGACCTTCCCTTGGATTCGCCACACTTCTCTATCATGGGCGTCGAAGAGCCAGTGCTTTCTTAAATTATCTAGCTCGTCTTTCCATCTAATATTCTACCGGCCTCGGTTCCACATGGGATCTAGGGGGATCGATGTCGTGAGTCACCATGTCCATCAGTTGCCTCCCATTCTTGCAACATGGCCAGCCCTCTGCCATTTGAGCTTTTTAATGGGTTCTATGATTCCCTAACTCCTGTCTTTTCCCGGATGTACTGTGATGTCTTGTGGTCTTTCCATGCAAGGCCTAGCATAATTTTCTCATGTGCACATTGCATAGTTCTCAATTGGTTAGGTTCCATGTTTCAAATCCATAAGTGAATATTGAGAGGATGCATTGGTTATACACCCTTCTTTTTAGGATTAATGGGATCTTTTTATTTTTGAAGGTTGAGCTTTTTCTGCCATAGGCTTGCCATCCTAGTGTGATTCTTCGCTTGATTTCTTCCTATTTTGAGGGTCTCATGGAGATTCGTTGTCCTACGTAGATGTAGTGATCTACTTTCTTCAGTTCTGTGTCTTCGATTCTGATCTTAGTGTTTTTATCTCCAATATGGTTGTTGCACATGATCTTCGTTTTGCTGAAGTTCAAATGTAGGCTGACTTCCTTGTTCTCTCCATTTAGTTAATCTATCATTAGATGGAGGTCGTGCAGGTTCTCTAAACAAATGATTTGGGGAAAACATAGATGTCTGACCTTTTATAGTTGCCATTACTTTGAAGAATTTTCCTAATAATTCAAAAGGCTGTTTCCCAAAAAACATCAGAGAACAACAACCTAGATTTAACAATAAAGAAACCTAAACAGCAGTGCTCAAATAAGTTCCAAGTTTCCTATAGGTGCAAGTTTTTCACTGGAAAATTCCCCAAGTTTTTTAATCAAGCACAAAAAAGAATTATTGCTAAATGTGTACCTGAAAATGGCTAGGGTCGGCTAAAGTTTTTCATTTTTATCAAAATAGTGCAAAATTTTTCAGTATCAACTTCAAAGCAGTTTATTTCAACTCAGAATAAAACTTATTGATCAAAATAAGAAACTTCAGAATCTACACATTTTTGCCGAAAAGAAAAGAGTCCACTTAAACCAGATGCATAGAATTCTAGGGCCCTAGAACCTGAGCATTCCTCGAAGACAAAAGTAGTGGTTGAAATGCTAGAAAGGGTGATAGTTGGCCGGAAATTGGTTTAATGAGTAAGCTAGGTGAAGTAGAGTTTCGTAGCCTAGTTTTGTTCAATTTCTGATGGGTCGTTCGTATGACATGCGATCGGGTATTGTTATGGAGAAGAATGGGGATTTCGATTGACCAATTTGGGACGTGAACGTTGCAGTTCTTGGTGCATTTTCTTGCAATACTTCTTTGCTGTAATGGTTTTGCCATGACTCAAGATATTAAACTGGATAATTCCACTTGCTGATCACCAAACAGTGACCCTCATCTTTCTTTTGATGCGGGTTCGCTTTGGGGAAATGTTTCAATTCTGTTCAACCAATATGCTGAACGCCGTCGAACGTTGTAGAGAATCCATTTCCTGTCACATGTCATAAGGTGATCAAGAAAGGGGTCATTATTACTGGGGAAAAGAAGTGAAGAGCAGAGTCCAATGGGGTGATTTTATTTTTATTTATCATTTCTGCAAAAAAATCTCTAATTTGCTTCTTTTCTTCAATTTGACAGCTTCAAATGAACCCCCGAAAATTGTGGTAAGAAAACATCCAGCTCAGATAAATAGAGCATAATTCAGACCGCAAAATGGTATATTCTTCGAACATCGTTAAATACTAATCAATACAAGACAAGAACCAAAGTTTAAAAGAACAAAAACAGTATTAGTTTTACACCATCCTAAGAGCTAACTTCACTGCTAAAATATTTTATATACTTAACCGAATCCAATAACTAAGATCTCAAAACGAATTATTGATAAGAATG
Organism: Thysanoteuthis rhombus; assembly: GCA_963457665.1. NCBI lineage: Eukaryota > Metazoa > Mollusca > Cephalopoda > Oegopsida > Thysanoteuthidae > Thysanoteuthis > Thysanoteuthis major. Next base: position 20,353,962 of record OY735241.1, read on the forward strand.
AAACGTTCAACTTACTAATCGTCTTTTTAAATTGGCCAGATGTTCGGCTATTGTAGATTTCTATCGGATAAATTGGAGAAAATATCACTCAGATCTATCCAAAAAATGTTTAATTTTGTAACAGAGATCAAAGTCGAAATGGCACCTCGAAGACATCTTGTTCATTTCATAACATGAGAGGAAATAAATTCAACGAGACACAGATGTTTGCTTAAGCAAGACATTCGTCACCTACATAATTCAAAGAAGTTTTATCATATAGTGGAAGTTTTTTTTTTAAGTTATGATAATTTTTTATTCAGTTGGAGCAGTAGCTCATGCTGCTTTGTATCATGAGTGTGTTCTTAGATACGGTTGCACAAAAACGCAAAAATATTTCTGTCTGTAAAAAGCAATGAACTGTCAATGTCTTTTTGTTACAATGTAGGGAAGATGCAATCTTTTTCTGACGTGTCATCCTTTGATGAGAGTGTCAACCGAAAGTAGCTTTTAAAAGTGAATGTTTTTTAATTAACAAATCTTCTTGCTTCCCCCTTCTTTTATTTGTTTTCTTTTTAATAAATCCTTAAAAGCTTCTTTTGACAGACACTCTAATCAGAGGCAGATCCATCTGGAAATATTTTCGCCTTCTCTAAATTGCACTAAAAAGCTTTTACTCTCTATTGCTTTTGCAGACACAAAACTATTTTGCGTTTTTGCGCTTCCATAGCTCAGAGCACATCTGTGACACAAAATACCATACGCCACTGAGTTTGTGATTAAAAACAAATATTTTATTCAGTATGTCTAACACTGATCACTTCTTTTCCAATTTTTTAATTGATCACCCTAACATGACATCCTGTAAAAAGATGTTGTTTGTGTGGCAGTTTCTATTGATGGAGTGAAGAGGCCTGTTCGTTTTTTCTTTCGTTTCGCTGGAAAAGATCTGAGTTCGTCAGGTATATTTAGTTTGGGTTATTCAATTGGGAATGAATTGCCATCCACATTCTTGTTATTTTCAAAGTAGGGACCAAAATGTAAATTTTAGAAATCCGATAAAAGATATAAGAAAAGAACTTGTGCTTCCATTGCTATTGCAGTAAATGGATTACTTCCCTTTGATACACTAACAGAATGGAAGCTTTAAACGGTGTTTCTAGGAAGGGGAACCTTTTACAAGAAGGAGGCTATAGCAATTGTAAGTGAATGAGCCTTAGATTGTGTTTGCTTCGGCGCGTAGGAAGATTCCAACGAAGGATCCAACCAAATTTTCCACTCGGTAGGATTTTGTGTACCAGTATTTTTCTTTCTGAGACTTTTTCTTTTTTTACAGCAGAATTGATGATTGAAAAAAGGCCGAATTCCCATATAACGCAACCTTTTACAAAGCATGTGATGGAGACTTACATTTTCCCGGCTAATAGCGTTGGAAGTAAACTCAAGATTTTTACAGTTTGCTGGGCTTTTTTTTCTGTTGATTCCCATTAGTCATTTCACATCAAAATATTTTGCTTTTCTGGAGATATTGTTGGCGACAGCATTCTCCATTAAATCAGTAACACTCTCAATTGAAAATTGACGGAGAAGGAAAAGGACAGAGAAATAAATGAATTCGAGCATCCCTGATGTCTGAATCTAGTGCCAAGATACACCCACAATATTAAAAACCGTCAACCCAAAATGTCTACGTAGGTGAATATAGGTTTCTTTAGTTTTTAAGTGACTCTGGTTGGCTATGTATGCATGGGTAACGAGTATTTGTCACACCAATGAAACTATAAGGCTGAAAATTTTAAAAATTTACTCCTTATCAAGTCGGTAAAAAGAAAAACGTTTATTTACATTTTGAAAATTCCTTCTGTTCAATTTGCAGTGTAATTTTATGCTAAAATAGTTTGGTCTGGCAGTCTCTGTACTTTTTTGTTGAAAATTCGGGCTTTTCATTGATCCAACAAAAGGCGAGAGGAGTAACCTACTCACAGATGACCCCCTTTTCCTAATTTTGATTGATCACCCCCAACACAAAGTGCTGTGCAAAGACGTTGATCACGTGACTTGTTATTATTGAGTGACAAACTTGATTTATTTAGGAGAACTTTCTGTAGAAATAAAACAACTGCATCTTGGAAACCCGGAAAGGAAGAATCGATGAATTTTATGCTTCTTTGTAAAATATAGGGCTTTAATCACGCGATGTTTTTGTGTTATACTGCTGATGTTTCGTCTGCTTAGATAGTGTAATGGGAAAATTGCCAATTTGAATGTTTTTCATTTCGCTTTTTAGAATTTGTGAGCCCAGTCTTGACAATATTTAGATTCTAAAAATTAATTAATTAAAGTTAAAGGTCACTAATCGAAATGTTTTTTTTTAGATTATTTTCGAATTCGAGAGTGACTTCCAGAAGCAAAAAATTGAAAAATCACATCGAAATTAGAAACCCAGTGATTTGAATCGGTCACTAAGATGACGCTTGCAGTGGAAACTGGGCCTTCGTCACAAAGCGTTTATATTGGAATGAGAATTGTCTCTTAAGAAACCGATGCCTACTTTCTTCGGTTTCTGTATCAAATGGGTGTTTGAGAGGTTGAATTGCAAAGACATTTGCCTCACAAGCAGAAGATTCTGAGTTCGATTCACAGTATGAGTGAAAGAGTGGAAAACTTTTCATCAGTGCTAATTCCCCTGAGTACTGAGCAGCTAACAGGGTAAACTCTAAGCTATGTGATTAGGGTGGAAGTATCCCCTCGGTGGATTCATCTTACCAAGCAGATGGTCATAAAAGTTACCTTGACCAGAAATTTGCAAGGATTACTAAGCTGATGCATGGAATGGAAACTGGGTCTTTGTTCTCGAATGAGAATTGTCTCTTAAGAAATGGATGCTTATTTTCTTCGATTTCACTATCACGGTTTTTTTTTTTTTACTAGGCTGAATTCGTAGCCACACGCCAAGCCCTCCACTTTTACCTAGGCTCCAGACTGGCAAGAGGTTAGAATTCTGAGTTTTCCGTTTCCTACACTGGTTGCCAACGAAGGCTGAAGAGCCCTGCCATGCTATTCTTCCCATCACAAGGAGGTGAAGAGAACACTCATGAGTGCGAATGAAGAACGCAAATTGTCTTAGCTGGAGTTTGAACACGGTTCGTCGATTCCATTTACCATCCAGCTAACCGTTAGGCCACCTGCATCTCGTAAACAGAGTAGATTCCTATATAAGGATTAAAAACTACTACCAAAACTATCATGAAAACTGTCAAAATAGATTTCTTCAGTTTTTGATCTGGTCTGACTTGCTGGCTGGCTTTGTGTGTATGTATCGGACGTAGTGTCTGCATCGATGGAGCTAGAGGTCTGAAAATTCAATCATTATTTTTTTTGATTTTTCGAAATCCTCCCCTGAATATATTTCGATGGGGGGTTGATCACTTCAAACATGGCAAAAGACATTGGTTATGTGACAGTTTCTACTGATTGACTAACCAGACCTTTTTTTATACTTTTAGTTTCATTCCTGGAGCTTATTCTACAAATGGCTATTTACTATACTCTAAGAACAACTTAACGTGAAAGCGATATGAAATGAAATAAACTTTCGAAAAGCTTTATATATATATTTATTCTTCTTGAATGGACACTCCAGAGATCATTCATGGAATTGTCTGTATTATAGTAACCTAAAGAATTAGTGCAATTTTAGTAAAAGTAAAAGAAAAAAAAATTTGAGAATCGGCTCAGAAAACCGCACGGCAATCCTGTTGTTGCATACACTTGGTATCCCGAAGAGGTCACCAATCATGACAATATTCTCTCTATGAGCAGCCGTCATCGTATGATCGAGTGATGGCTAGACACATGTAGATTGGCCAGTGGGAGTAAGAGAGTGCATTCATTTTCATTTCGGGTTTATTCGATGGATGAGCAGTTCTAGTTCTATTTACGTTGTCTTGGCCAAATGACATATTCACCATGTAATAACCGGAGATCAATGGTAATAACAACGCTACGTTGAAGCGGCTACCAATATCGATAGCAGATTCAATTCCTACTGCAGCCCCATTTTTTTAATTGTTTATTCTATTTACGATGTCTAAGCCAAATGATATATTTACTGCGTAATAACGGCAAATCATTTTGGATAGAGTTTCAAAATAATATTACGCAATTTATAATTATTTCCGTTTGATTACAATCCATTTCTTCATATATATATATATATATATATATATATATATATACATATATATATATATATATATATATGAAATCTAACCATCTAATGGGCGTATTGGATGATTATTCTGTTTATTTATCCATGTGTTTGTTTGCACTCAAATGGGTTTATTTACCTTCCTATTATGACATGATGAAAATTACGTCATAGAAAATCTTAAAATTTCATGTCTGAACATCACGTATCAAAACAACTTGATATGAGTAGAGAATTTTTTTCTTAAATTAGAATTAGGATAACTGAATAACCTGATGAATATAGCTTTAGGCTCTTCAGTGCCGTCGCATGCATAAATAACCTCGTCATTTTGGACGAGTATATTCTAGTATATATATATATATATATATATATATGTGTGTGTGTGTGTGTGTGTGTGTGTGTGTGTTAGAAACCATCAACCGAAACTGTAATTAAAACTGTCAACATACTTTCCCCAGTTTGGCTGGTTATCAATGTATCTATGAGTGAGAGGCACGTACGATCTGAACAGATTGAGCTACAGGGCTGTAAATTTAAAGATGCACTCCTAACTATGTGATTTTTAGTGATCAACATCCTGAAATATACAAGAGAAGTAGTTCATTCATTAATCACCATGTTTGCAACTTTTTTTAATTTATCACCCCTAACACGTTGTCCTGCCAAAAGACATTTGTTACATGACGGTTTCTAATGAGTGATTAATCAGACTCGTATACATCTGATTCAATCTGCTAATGCCATCTATGTCTGCAAAAGAAAAGAAGGAAACGAGCGTATTATGACTTGTAATTACCTTACAAATGATCTGTAATGATCAATTAATGGCTGTTGAAAACCAGGCACTAGATCACCTTTAATTGCTTGATGCTATATCGTATCGCCGTAATGCCAGCACCAATTTTCAGACTATTTACAGCAATTAGCTGCTATGTAATTGTTATGTATGGTGAATTGAGTGACGCTACTTTTGTCGCCTGGAAGTCTATCTCACGTATTGTAAACCTCGAAGTACTGGGCGAGACAGAAAAAAAAACTTGTGATATGTAAAGCCTTGTCAGGGACGACTGGTGTCGTAGGCAGCGTAAGGACACTAAAAAAAAGAAAGAAAGAGATATAATGGTTATTTAATAGAACCAGGATCTAATCTATGTATCGCTGTAAAGGAAGAGAACAAAGAAAGATGGTGGGTTTTCTTTCCAGATTAAAATGCGGATTGATTTACAACGCCTGATTTCCCTACGCTACTTACATAGCTATTATTTTCAATCTGTTCTTACCTATCTAATTCTTTTCATTGATATGTATATATTTGAGTATATATATATATATATATATATATATATATATATATATATATATATATATATATATATGTATATATATATATACTTCTGTTTCAATTATCATTGATTTGCCAAATAACTCTGTCTACCTCAGCTTGTTTATATTTATATATGTTATTGAGAAATCGATATATGATCCGACAGAATGATCATAAATTGCGTTATATCATATAGAAACTCTTATTTGAAATGATCTCCTGTTATTACACTGTGAATGTATCGTTTGATCTAGACAACGTAAATAGAATAAACAATCAGAGAAAATGGGGGTGCTGCAGGAATCGGACATGTGGCCATAGGGTGATAGCTCTAACGTAGTATTGCTCTCATCATTGAGCTAAACAGTTGCCAGTAATGCAATGTCCCAAATGAAGCAGCTACCCAATCGGTTCCAATATATTATAACGGAATATATATATATATATATATATATATATATATATATATATATATATATATATATATATATATATATACATATATATATGTGTGTGTGTGTGTGTGTGTGTGTGTGTGTGTGTGTGTGTTATTTCTGTAATTGAAATATCGTATCGCCTTTAAGCGCGTAGAATATTAACTTATCGAATCTCTTATCTCACAGTGCAACACGATTTTCTCAGGTTTCTCAGTGTTATTTTCTGATTGGTTATGAGCAAAACATATCCATTATTCTCTTAAAACTTAGCTCCTGTGACGAGAGCAGAGATCATTTGGGTATGTACCTATTTCCAATTGTACAACAGATAAATATACATATTTTTCTCTGCGTTTTTCTTCAAATTACATCATTGCAAGAAAACAACATAAAAATCTAGGTTAGCATTAATTTATAATAATCTTAGACAAATGTGATCAAAAAAGATGTGGAGGTGAGTATTATCTTCAAGATTTATTTTCACGAACCAGACCCCAAATATAATCTTTTATCATGTTCTAGTCATATGTTCCTCGGTAGCAGCGCAGTGTTCAAAGTCCAGTATATTCTGGTGGAAGCATTCACTTCATTCCTCAGTATAAGCTGTCATGTTCTCCTTAAATTTATCGAGATGAATGTCAGGATAATGGACATTGAAGAACAGCCCACAGCCCATTTTACCGAAGTTTTTCATCATAATCTCAACCAGCTCTGCGTAGTTTTTGGACATGTGATGGCTCTAAAAGCCTAAAGCAACTGTGACAAAGCTGCTCTCTCATTTGTGAGCCTAGGGGAATTTCTTGCACTCCAAGATCTTCTCCATACATTGTTTGACGAAAATACTGGATGCTTGCAGCGGAGTCAAACTCCACCATATTGATTACTGCAACTTTTCTATTCTATATGTAATAAATAAAAAATTATTAGAATATTTTTTTTAATGTATTCACTCATTAGGATGAAATAAGCTCTTGTGTATCTGTTAGATTTTCAGTGATATCTTGTCAATCTAGCTTGATCAGTACGACAGTCTCCAGACAATCAGTCGGTCATGAGTTCATATCACAGTAGGGGTGTGTGAATTTTACTCTTATACCAATGCTTTTGGTGAGGATTGTTGTTCTTGTCCTTGTTACAGATAAAGTCAACTCCGCTTTTTGAGTGAGACAAAAAACGTTACTCACTGTTATTTGAAGCAGACACGCTATTTGAGTAACATAACCTTGAATTAAAGAAGATATCTGTTATTGATGCCGTAATTGAAATTTGAAACCGGTCTAAATATGATATTTGTTCATTTCTTTTCTTCATTTTAAAGAGGTTCAAACGACTGTTGACAACCACTTCAATCGGATACCGCTCATTTAATGCTTGCACAATGTCTCTGTCTCTGGTTTCAAGCAATGAGAGAATAACACAGATTACCCATGTTGTCAATTCTAATTTGATTTCTTTCGGCTAAATCTGCTTTAAAATATTGCTAAAATCGGCTAAATCTTTCTCGCTTACTAACTGCCTGGCTAAGAATGATCCTGACTTATTCAAAGCCTAATAATCAAATAAAATAACTATATACTAACACTTATTAACAAATTACTGACTCGAATTCCAAGGGAAATTATGAATCACCATCACCCATTTGCAGTGTAGGGATGATCAATTAAAAAGTTAAAAGAAGCAATGATCAATGAGTAAGTTATTTCTTGTGCTTTTTATTGGACTATGATCACTAAAAAAAGGTCTGAATTGAAAAAAAGAACTGGTGATACAAACTAGAGACAAATTCAGCATAAACTTACAATGCATATTGAACCCCCATTTAAAAACCTATGGGGGGGGGGATTTTCAAAGGACATTGAGAGGAGCGTGAGTGCTTTCAAATTTTCTCCTACGAATGGTAAGGGCTGATCGAAGCCCAAATTGATTGATACTTACGAATGCTTAAACACTTAAATGACGTAAAACAAAGAATACTGATTAAACAAGTCTGTTGTGAGTAGCAGTTGATTATGGAATTCTACATTTTCTTCCATCAGATTTGCAGTGAATTTGCGAAAAAAAAGTAGGGAAAAATTGACGAGATCTAGCCGGAAAATGGCTGATTAGTCATCTGTACTGTTCAGTGTTATAGTCATTCTATGAATATTATCATCACATGTTTCTAAATACATTCAAGCTCGTGCATCGGTATTACATACATACATACATACATACATACATACATACATATATATATATATATATATATATATATATATATATATATATATATATAGAGAGAGAGAGAGAGAGAGAGAGAGAGATGCACGTGTGTGTCTGTGCTTTAACAAGGTAATCAATAAATCGTAAATATAAAGAAAAAAATAATATGATTAAAATTTTTCCCGAGTCGATATACACTTGAATCGAAACAACGTTATCTTGAATCTTTACCAGCCTTTTGGAAACAATACACACACACACACACATATATATATATATATATATATATATATATATATATATATATATATATATATATATATATATATATATATATATATATATATATATATATATATATATATATATATATATATACATATAAGGGATTTTGAGAGAAGGGTTTGTGTGACAGCATGTTTTACGTTTTACAGTCAAGCTATAAAAAAAGTACTTGAACGTGGATGCAGCTCAACAAAATTCAGCATGTCTACTCAAAGGACCCGGGAGAGGTTAAAACAAAGAGTTTGAGGAATAATATTTCAAAAAGGGTCTTAAAGGCGGCTCTATCCACAATGTCGCTTTAATGGCATAGTGGAAGTTTCTTTCAGCCAATATGCATATCTTTTTTATTTTTCATGTTTATTTATAATTCTTCTGGGGTGTTAAAGTGAAGGGAATCCATCTTTTAAGGGGTCAAAAGTGAAGGAGACTTTTTACTAGATCGAAATCAGATTTTGTTCCAGAAAAGCATTTTCGAACGTTTTAGAGGGGGCTCTAATTTATTATGTTGTAGCTCTCACCCTCTCTCTCTCTCTCTCTCTCTCTCTCTTTCTCTCTCTCTCTCTCTCTCTCTCTCTCTCTCTCTCTCTCTCTCCATATGACTGGTTAGTCATTCAGTGTAAACTGTCACGGGACCAACGACTTCTGACAGCTTGCTGTGTTGAGAGTGATCAATTAAAAATTGAAAAAATTGGATGATCAGCGAATAAGTTACTTTTCTTGACTTTCAAAACATAATCACCAAAGCTACGGGACACAAACTAAGCGACCAATTTAGCATAATTCTGCATTGCAAATGGAAGACTCTCTGGGAAAATATTTGTGGGTGTTAAAAAGCAAAATCACTTTTTTCCCAAGACATAAGCAGAGATGGATGTTGGAGTGTTCAGCGCTCTAGCTCCACTGGTGTGGCCTGTATACCTGATACAATCATACACACATAGCCAGCCAGACCAAACTGAAAACTGAAGAAACTGTCGTGGCGGTTTCGATGACAGTTTTTGTTGACAGTTTCTAAAAGTCATCTCTTTCTGAAGATACTTACGCTAGGGCGTTGGCCTTATATATATATATATATATATATATATATATATATATATATATATATATATATATATATATATATATGTGGGGGGTGAGCCTGTGTGTTTACACCAAAGAAGACAATTGCGGGACATAGCGACTCACTGCATGGATCCTCAGAGACCAAATGCGGAACCGAGACCGACAGAACATGAGATGGTGAGAAGAACTGTACTGGTTCAGAAAGTATTAGCTCTGCGACACCCACGAGAGAGAGGTATGGCGAATCCTGGGAAAGGTCTATGTCCAACGATGGACGATGAAAGACTGATGATGATGATGAAATAAAAAGAAAGAAATCACTTCATTTAAATTCATATTTATCCATCCATAAGATATGTATACACGCATACATTCACACACAAGTCGTTATAAGAAGAGAAAAATGCATTGAAATTAGTGCCTTTATGCTGGCTACGGCTTCAATCGTCCTTGGTTAGGCTCTACATTATTAGTAACTCGAACCGTTTGCTATCTGTGAAATAGACCCAGGAGCAACAAGAACCGGAAGTGGTGCTAGTCGCGTAAACCAGCTCTTTTTCACTCATAGCTAATGGGATAGCTGGTTCTATGTCCTTTCCAAATGGCATTAGTGCAAAGTGAACCAGGGTTGCCCATTTAGATGTCATTTTTCAATTATTTAATTATGGAAGTCACTCTAAAATACGGAAAAAAACATCACAATTTGGCAAAACTGGTCTTCAAAACATGACAAAGAACTGTCAACAATGGATTCACAAATTCGAAAAGAATCTAAACAAAGAATCATTTTGACTGGAAACCCTGAAGTGAACACAAACAATCCCCAACCGGAGTCCGAACTCAGCTCAGCTAGTCCGTTTCTATGCCGTCACCCGCTCAGCCCATCTGCTCTTTACATGGAGAATTGAAAAATATCTGATTAATTAAACGAATAAGCCTAGAGAAATGTTTTTATGTAGCACAATTCATTATGAAGTATCGTCAGAACCGAATGGGTTGCTATTGCGCATGCGTGATGAATTCTACAAGTGTAACGAATGTTTATATTTTAATTAAAGCGGAAACACTTCAAGTGCTATATTGTTGTTTATAGCAATTTACTTTTATGAGTATCTATGTAGCCCAGTCTATTTGCATCTATTGCTCTACCTATCAAAACAGAGAACCACAAAAAGCGGCAATAGATAGATCTGGTTAATCACCCATTAAAAACCGTCGTTTGACCAACGTCATTTAGCTGAATGCCAGGTTTGGGGTGATCAATTTTCAAAGTGTGAATGCAGTCGAACATAAACTAATGGATCAGTGTAGCATAAACTTATACTTAAATAAAATTCCCCAACTAAAAACCTATCTTCTGGACTCTTAAAAAATGACTGCACATGGTAAAGAGTTAATGTTTAAACTTCTTTTTCTGGATACATGTGATACATAACCAGACAGACAGCTAGATCATCTTAAAAACGGAAGAAACCAGTCCTGTTTACTAGTTTCTGATAAATACTTGCATGGAGTGCTCGATTGACATCAATGAAAATGCGCTCTATTCCTCCCCTGGGCAACAATTTCTTAGCTTCGTGACTGATTTATATTTGGTAATATATATATATATATATATATATATATATATATATATATATATATATATATATATATATATATATATATATATATATATATATATACATATATATATATATATATATATATACATATATATATATATATATATATATATATATATATATATATATATGTGTGTGTGTGTGTGTGTGTGTGTGTGCAAGCAATGGTAAATATGTGTTACACAAAATTAACTTTGCCACAAGGCCTGATTCATTGAGCACCTCGTAAATTCGACCATCAACGGATGCTATATACAATAGGCCGTGTGGTTTAGTCCAACATACATATGTTATATCTGTCCATATATACGAGTGTCAATTTTTATGGCGGAGACATATAGATAGATCGATAGACAGATAGATAGATTGCTCTATGCGTATCGATATGAAGAAACAAGTGCATCTATATATATATATATATATATATATATGCGTGCGTGCGTGCGTGAATATATACTAAAAAATTCACTCCATTTAAGGCAATTGCACTTCTGCACATAATCTGATTCAAATTATTTAAAACAAACAAATACATATATACAACTTAGAACGATTACCTTTAGCTAGAAATACACATGTATGAAAGGACATAAGTGCATATGATCTGTTGGGGCAAATCATACAGTTTTCATTTCACTTGAATGGACGAACCTTTCTGTTTTCAAATAATTACATCCCCCATAGCTCAATATAGCAAAATTTCTATTGACACTTATCAGTAAATCGATTTTCTCAGAAATCCTGTTTCCGGCTAAATTTATGAGAAATACAAATTGTATTCAATGAGACAAATATTGAAAACAGCCACAGTATTTAAATAATAAACAGAAAGAGAGTTTTGTTTTGTTTTTTTCAAGAAAAAGAATTTGTAATACACGTCTCCAGGCTCCAATTCCGATATAAAAAAAAAGTTTTTTCACTATTTTGTTTATTGTTTTGCTTTTGTGCTTCCAAAGTCTATCGGGGTGAAATGCTTGTTTATTCTCCACTTAGAAGAATAGTCCGAATTATTATTACATAAACTCGCTGAATCCCGCTCAGTGGAAGGGATTTTCAGCTAGATATCGACTATATGATCGAACAAAAAGAGAGACATTCGATTTACCTAACCTTATGGACACAATGTGAGGCTCTGGTTTAGCATTATAATCATATCGTAAATCGGACCTCTGAGAAGAAAAGTCAGCTTTTTATTTTATAAACTAGCTAAAACAGCCCAGCGGAAGGGATTTTCAGCTAGGCATCTACTGTATATGGTTGTAAAAAAAGAGAGAGATTCGGTCTACTTAATCTTATGGAAACAATGTAAGGTTCTTGTTTAGCATCGTAATCATATAGTAAATCGGACTTCTTACAGAAACAGTCTGATCATTTATCATATAGAGCAGCTGAAATTGCACTGCAAAAACCGATTTTCAGTTAGATATATACTGTATATGGTTAAATAGAAAAAGAGAGATTCGATTTACCGAACCTTATAGATACAATGTGAGGTTCCTGGTTAGCATTATGGTCACATAGTAAATCGGACCTCTTTATAAATACCTTCAAGTATTTAGAAATTTTAATGACTAATATGCTAAAAACATTCTCCGGGGTCGCATGAGTATTGTCATAAAATTTGGTGGCCAAAGCTCCAGCCGTCCTTGGCTTATGTTTTGACTGGCAGACAAATAGACATTTGGTCAATTATATTAAGATGTATAGATAGAGCGTTGCCGGAAAGCGGTGGTTTGCAAGCTAATTTAGTTGACCATTACCTCCATAACGAGTTTGATCTCACATTTATGGCTTTCTACCAAATTAAGATAAGCTCAGTAGGTAGCCATATCGTTTCGTAGTAATTAGTAGACTAGTCTCAGAGAGTGTTACTTCTAATATACCGTAATTAGTGGTTGCATAGCAGAAAGTATGATTAAGTAGTAGAAAAAGGTTTAATTTTTTTGGTTTTAGTTTTTATTGGTAAAATAGATCCTGAGAGCTTTCTCGACTGATACCTCTCAATGGAAAATTGATAAGTGTGATGTGTGTGAAATAGATTTGAAAATATTGTTGGATACGGGTAATGAAACACAAAGAAGCCATGTATTACAGAATTACTAAAGACTAAAAACAGATTTTGCAATTTTTCTTCAACCTACCCAGGCATCTGCTAGGCATCTGCTGATTACGGCAGTGTTAAAATTTTGAACCACCAAAAGACTTTTCGGTTATTACTTCTGTAACACTTGTCAACAAAATTGAACTTTTTTTTTCCTCATTAAGACTGCAGTACAATTCCTTAAACCTATTCTCGACGCAGATTGTGAATTTCGATTCTGTTCTACTGTAACACATGGTTTTGCAACCTGTGATATCCGTACCCCTAGGCGTATGAGAAGAAAATTCTGGGAATATTGGAGGAAGTTGAAAAATTATCGATGTAATGAAATATGCATACATATTGTTTATATTGAATCTGAATATTTGTAGGAAGAGTTATTAAGCTAATGAAAGTTATGATTCCTTACACAACATCCTATTTGGGGTTTCTGTGTTATTGAACTTTTTAAAAAAACAAAGTGGAGAAACCGTCTTAATGTTTCTTGAAGTATGCAATTTGCATTTTCGAAAACTTTGTCAAGATTCCATATTTTGACTGCAGGAACAAAACCAAGCATACCACTGTGTGAAAGTGAACCAAGCGAGAGAAATACGTTTGTTTTTGTTTGATCTGTTGTATTTATTTATTTATTCTATCTTAATACATTTTTTTTCAAAAAAGGGTGATGATACTGTTGCTCATTTCAACGACAGGGTAAATGGGATTAGGGGACAGTGAACTAGCTATCAGGAACAGTAAAAAGGTCCAAGACTGAAAATAGAACGAGCTTTGGTTCTGGATTGTTTTTTTGTTTTTTTTTTTCAGTACTACTGTACGTGAGGCAATAATGGCGAATGTTAGATGGAAACAAGATGGAAACAGTCAGAGCATTTCAATGCAGAAAATCAAAATTGTTATTTATAAGATATGCAACGAATATTCTATGCAGAAGGAAAAGCTACCAATTTTGAATGCGTAATACAAGCAATGGCATACAAATGAGAATCAACCTAAATTCGCAGAGAAAGCCATTGGAAGAGTAATGTTAGGAATAACTCTAAAAAGATAGGAAATGATCGACATGTATCAGAGGAGGGTCTGCAGTGGAGGGTATCATACAAATGATTAAGCAAAAAATAGAGATGGGCTAGACACTCAGCAAGAAGATGTAACAACAGATATAGTAAAAGAATAAATGATCAACGCCCATGGAACAGTAAACACAGTTGGAAAAGACCGGACAGATGGAAGTATGAGATAGAAAAGTCGGTAAGATAATGGCAAAGGTTAGCACAATCGCAGTGGTCATGGAAAGAGATGGTGAAGGCTTTCATCCAGCATTAAATTTAGAGTGATTCCTGCTTGATGATGAGATTTTAAACGGAAATGCTATGTTACATGCTTTTCAGTGAGAGCAATGAATTAAATTCAGTGCTGTAAATTAAAAGAAAATCTTTAATTACATCAGAATTCATGAAAGAGACAATCAAAATTCAATCATAATAACATTTGAAATGGAAGTTATCGCTATGTTTCATTCACATAGGAAGAACAGATACTACATGTTGATCTCGAATTAAAGGTCACAAAAGGAGCATTCTGAATGGAACCCCACTGTTCGAATCGTCATCATCATCAGCAGATTTTTGGCGTCCTTCGTTGGACGTTCACCAAATACTTGAATGAAAACTTGAAAAATAAATTTGATGAAGATACAGAAGTTCTTCATTGTTTGAATTACTCGTGAGTAAGTTAAGAAAAAAAAGCATAAACAGAATTTGAAATTAAAATTTTAAAAATTATTTTTACAAAAAATAAGTGATCGAGAGATTCAAAGTTTTAGTTTAAGAAAATAAGAAAACATTAATATAAGTTTTATACTTCAGCGTCAGGATTGTATAAATTGTGTTTTTCGTTTTCCATTCATATGAAGAAAATGAAAATTCAGAAAATTAGAGGAAAAAAGTATGATTAATTCCTCTTCGGGGTATTTTTTTTATTTCTTTCTAATTATGTAACAAAATCCCAACAAAAGAATTCGGTCGAGTTTTAATTTAAAACTTATTACAAACTTAAATTCACCAATAAACTTTTTTGAAAATTAAATCAATATGTACCTTGAAAACATTTCATTGAATTCTTATTAGTTTCGATTAAAAAAATTTAGAAAAAAACACGAATTCATGGGTCTCATTTTTTTTTTCAGTGAGAATGTTGAAATAATGGGAAATAATTAAAATATTAAGGCGTTCAATTTTTTTTCCTTTTTCTCGGTATCTCCATTATTACTCCACCCATTACTTCCTTTTTTATCCGTTTCTCTCTCTCTCTCTCTCTCTCTCTCTCTCTCTCTCTCTCTCTCTCTCTCTCTCTCTCTCTCTCTCTCTCTCTCTCTCTCTCTCATCATTCCCTTATTTATATATTTCTTTGTCTCTGCTTTCGATAGACGAAAACGCCTATATAACTTCCATTTTTCTCTCTTTCCTTCTTTATCTCATGATCTCCTTCTTCACTTAGACTGTGCTAGACTGCGTACATGACGTCATCTCACAAAGTCCTTCTCCCTCTCTCTTTCCACATTTCTTTCATATAACTTATCTTCCTGTCTTAATTTATTTATCTAGTATTAAAATCTATACTCTGTCTTTTCCGTCTCACTTTATCTACTAGTCATAGACTAAGAGTTCGAAGGAAGTAGCGGGCACGCATGGTCATTATAGATAATAGCAATAAGATGTTTTTCAAATGAAATAATTATCTCTCATGATTGGTCAATTTACCAGAAAAAATAACCAATGAAAAAGCAGTAAAAATCACGTCGGAGTTATGACAAGGCTATTAATATAGCTGATCAGATTAAGGAAAAGGACACTTTTTAATGTCATAATTTTGCGCCAATCTTTTTCATTCTATATGATTATGAATTCTCTTGAATCGTTATAGCAATTTTCATTAATAAAATATCGTAGCAAACATAAACAGTTGATAAGGTAATCCTTGGTTATTTGGTTCTACAAATTACTATTATATTACATCAGTAGGTTTGGAGAAATAAAGATGCCCATAATATTTCAAACTCCCAGGCCAGGTCCTGGTATTTTCCTAATTTTTTAAATTATTTTATTCCAACGCAGTTGTCGTGTGGAATAGCGAATAACAGTCATTCATCTTTAATCTTATCTTTTATAACTCAATCGAAATACTTTGCTCGTATATTAGGGTCTGTTTGTATGTAAAAATCCCAGATGATTTTACTGACATTGTTCTCTGTTATTACTTCTGGTTCATATTCGTACAATTTGCTCTTCATATCAAATCTATATTTTACACATACTTCCCAATGGATTTTCTTTCCGACCCAATCGTATTTTCTCTATGTACCACCTTGCAGCATTTGCCAAAGTGTTGGTTTACCGTTTAATCAAATTGCTCACACATTCAGCATAAGATATCTTCTTGTGTTTTATCCATCTTTGCTCCAGTTGGATTTGTTCTTATCGCTTACTCCTGGACAGCTAAAATGAGTGTTCCTATTTTGAGGCCATATCTTTCTCTCCTTGCTGTCCATCTCTTTTGCTTGTCTTAAAAATTGAGCCCCTTCTCTGTCCAAAAATGTCCATTCCTTTGATCGTCTACTATTGAACTCCTCCATTGATT